>CM034147.1:856062054-856679009 GCA_019776745.2 Taxus chinensis
GATTGATCAATTGTGAGGAGCCCAAGGATATCATGTCATTTTCTCCTCCATCATCTTCCTTCCAAGCACATGAGTCATCTTCCTTGGAGGAGAGAATTAAAGCGCAAAATCTTGTATCTAATAGTGGCCCTCTAGAACAAAGGTTGGAGGATATTAATCTTCCATGTTCTTCACACAAAAAGGAAGGGAAAGACCAAGAGGATGTCATCATCTCTTCCACACCATCAACTCAGGAAGGACAACAAGAAGAATCCATCCATGGAGTTGAACTTTAGAACCAAGGGCACATTCAAAGGATTGGACCATGCCAAATCATGTACTTGGCTTCATTAGAGCCAAGGGAGAAGGCAAAACTAGTCATGCCCACTTCAGGGCATGAGGATGAGTATCAAAACACCAAGGGTCACCATCAATACCTCTAGGAGTCCGATGCCAATTAAATTGGGGAGGTATTTTTGACTGATGTTGATACCTTGATGATTTGGATGAAAGAACGACCTCTTTTCGGTTTCTCACTCATAATAAGAGCCATGTTTAGTGCCAAATATTATACGTGGCTGTATTTTTGGAGAAAGGGAAGCTATTTATATCTACCTGTAACATGCTTTGTATATATTTTATTTGTTAGAGTTAGTGTAGGAGTAGGGGTAGATTTTTTTATCAGCAAATGAAGTGCTTTTGCACACGCTGCATGTCTCATTTAAAGCATGTATGATATTATCTTTGTATATAAGCTTTATTCGTGTTGTGCCGGAGGTACCATGTGCTAAGCTCTTCAGTATTCATAGTAGGAAGACCCATAGTTTCCTGTAATAGTTGATAATTTCAAAATGAAACAAATCTAATGTAATTAAGATCAGTTTTGAGACAGTCCATTTTCAGGGAAAGGTGAAAGCCCTAGGTCAGTACAATTTTCTACTCTCAGAACCTCACCTTCAAGACATTCTTATGAAAATTTAGAGTGCAGACAGTGGGGTAGGCTCAGGATCTCAAAGTGCAAACAATCGGGCTCATGTTTCAGGAACAAAATCAATATCGGGATATCATTCTTGACTCCATACCCAATGGATACTTCTAAGGCTATTGGAATCTTCATCTAGCAGGAAGATGTCCCTGTCAGTCGCCAAACTGTTATCCCAATTTTTCCCCCTGGAAAAATTGATCAAACACAACCCTGCATAGAAGACAATCAAAGGGGTCATTTAGACCTCCAAGCTCGTAATCAATCTAAAAATGATGTAGAAAGTGGGCTCAAAAATGGAGGATCAAACAATGTCAAAGGATTTCAGAGCCAAACATAGTCACTCCTAAATAAGCAGAAGGGACCCAACCAAAAAATGAAGAAAGAGGAGCGGGTCCAAATTGGCTAAGTATGGAAGGGACAGTGGAAGCTTAACCGTGTCTCATTGGTGTAACTTCAGAGATTAAAATCTGGAGGGAGACCCCAAACGAGTGTAAATCTTCCATGTGTCTCAATGGCACACCCCCTAAGGTTTGGTCAAAGCACGGTTCCCAAATGTGCACCAACCCTTCACGTGTCTAGGGTCTAGAAAGGGTCTCATCAGTAGTTGAAAAGTTGCAGACCCTCGAAAAGTGCCACATGCCTCAATGATGTAACTTAAAAAGTGAGACCCAAGGGACATTCACTAAATGAGCGTGAAGCTTCCATGTGTCCCAAGTCTGAAAATGAGACAGATTCGATAGTTGAAAAGTCTTAGGGCAGTGAAGCCTCCACGTGTCTCATCGACACAACATCAAGGATGGGTCCAAAGAGTGGGTTTCCAAATGAAATAGGCTCGACATGTGGTCAGAGTCAAAAAGGGGATAGATCTAGTCATAAAATCGGCTAAGTATGGAAAGTCCAGCTCGAAGTTTCCACTTATCTCATTGGCACAACTTCAAAGGTGCAACCCAAAGCAGAGACTCTAACAAGTGCTAGCCCTCCACATGTCTAGATCACACAAAGGAAGAATCAGCTATTGAAAAGTCTAAACAGAGGGAAACCAGTGGAAGGGGGCATGTGTTAGCACTGTGTAACTTCAAAGGTAAAATCTGGGGGCAGTTTCAAAATGATCGTGAAGCCTCCACTTGTCTAGGGTCAGACATATGGCCCTGCCAAACAAAGGGGACTTGGATAAAACATAAAGAAGCATAAGGCGAGGCATTAGAAGTTGCCATGTGTCTATTAGATACTCTTTCAAAAGGTGAATCCAAAAGTAAGTCCCCAAATGAGAATTATCTCTCCACTTGTCTCGGGTCAGGTATAGGGTCTCCCCCAATAGAATGAACTTAAGTAGAACATATAGGAGCCCACAAAACCTACCATGTGTAATTCTAGTGTAACTTCAAGGGTGAGAAGAAGGGGCTGAATTTTTAACACGCAGGGGGCTGCCACGTGGATCTTACACAGATGGTCTCTTTTAAATATTATGAGCCTGTGACCCTAATCTTCAGACAGCCATATCTTTCAACTGGAAGTTCATTTTTGAGTAGGAAATGACATTTTGTAAAGCTCTCATCGTCATCTGCCCACCTTCCACCATTAATATTTCAGCCCACTATTCTCTAGGATGTCAAGTCTCACATCTTCCTCCATGATGAAGAAAGGGCTTCCTTTCTTTCCAAGCAAGGGACATCGATAGGGTCATGGGTGTTGTAGCGAGACTCATCATTGTGGTAGGTGGATTCAATTCTCTCCCAGGCGTGGTTGGAGTAGAGTTCAAATTTTCCCTCTCTCTTTCTCTTTCATTCTTCTATATATTGTAAAGGAGGGGCATGTTTCACGGGTTGGTCATTGTTTATCTCCTTCCCCGCTCTCTTGCTTCCTTAGGGTACAATGTGGAGTCTAAGCCTCCTCTTATGAATTTGTAATGGAATTTTCTTGCCTCTTGCCCACTAATGATGTACTCTTTAACTTATGGAGAAATAAAATCTATTTTGTGATGCATCTTGTCCATCCTTTGCTTATTTTATTGTCTCTTCTTACCTCTCGTCATTACAGGGTATATTGTGCATATCTCTGATGTCTCTTGCAGGTTCTGGGAGCTATTTTTTGGGTTTGAAGTGTTGTTCCATGTGAACTTCATCTCTGGTCTGTGGTGCACCTTGTCCACCCTCTTCTTTTCTCACCTCGCTCCACTTCAGGGAATTGGATTTATTATCAGCCACTTCATTTTCTGGTGTATCGCCACTTAGTGTAGGCTCTCTTTAACTTTATCTCTCTCCATGTCTCCTTGGAATGGTTAGATTAGGATAGATAGTTTTTTTTATGCACTAGAGTAGCTTGCGGTAGCTAGTTTAGGAAGAAGAAGTAGGCTTTCTCCAGAGGGCCATCTCAAGTCCGCAAGTCCCACATCTTGAGAGATGGTCCCATATTGTGCAGTCACACAAGATGCCCCACTCAGATCTAAGGTCATTCGGGGATGCTGTGATTTTGCAACAACAATACCACCAAACCCAGATGCATGTTTGCGGATGCAGACACCTGTTTACATATGTAGATGCTTGCAAATATTTTAAATGTTTTTTTCAAAAAAAAATAGATTTTTTTTACATCTCAATCAAAATTAATGGTCTTTATGTAGTGCCCACTCCTCTTCGACACTTATTACATGTTTATTTTCATTATTGTGGACTATATACATGCATATTATTGTATCATTTTTATTTATCATGATGTTAGATGATAGAAACATTCTGACTATTGATGCATTTTGATTCATATTATTATTTTTATGGATTCTTAGAGACATAAAGAGATATTTTATATTAATGGCGATGATGTGTTGTTAGCATATAGATATCACTCAAATTTAGAATTCTACACATATTGAATATGATTTATCCTTTGAACTAATCTCATGATCTTATTGATATTGATGAAATGGTAGATTTGAGATGTTGTTGAAATTATAAAACAAATGATAGCATTGTTAGTCTAGATGATGATTTAATTGTTGTTGGTTTTCAAATAGGACTTTTAAGAAGAGCAACAGTCAGGGGACAAGAAGTCCCTCCTCTTTAATGGGAGAGGTTCCCTTATTTAGAAACAAACCTATTTACAAATGTACAAGACATGATTTGTTGGTTAAACTTGGATACCACGAAAGTGTTTTCTATGAAGGTCATCAATTACAAAAGGATTGAGGAAATGAGAGCATGGAAAAGAGCAGAAAGGAAAACATGCAGAATTATAGATATCAGAGTAATTCTTTATGTATGCGAAGTCACCGTGAATTGAAAATAAGATCATTCGTCTAGAACAAGTAAGATGGAATTTAAAGACACAAAGTTCAGTAAATAACATCTGCCAGAACGCAAAGTTTCATAACACAGATTCGTTATCAAGGAAACAAAGTTCCTTCTTGGTTATGCAAGATCACCGTGCTTGCAAAGTTGAAGAGTATGCAATCGGTGAGACTAACGAATTTGAGATAAATGATCTTCACAAAGAAAAAAAATGAAAGCTTAGAACAGACAGAGATCAGATAGACAAAGAAAGGAAATTCCTTCTGTATTGATTTCTCTATAATCTATTTACACTTGCAGAAAATATGCCAAGTTCTTCCTCCTTTTGGAATGGCATGGAAAGGCCATTATATAGCTTACAAATCAGTTATTCTTTATAACCGCTTCTTTAACCGAGAATAGTTAAGGACCACCAATCGTAACGCCTTAACTTCTTACAAAGAAAACGGAAAAAGAAAGGGAAGAAGAGAAAAGAACAAGGAGAAGAAGACAGGTGGCCAATCACTGAGAGGGATCCACCGTCTTCGGAAACCACTGCTTGAATTTTCTTCCACGTATCAGCTATGTCCTTGCCACGAGGGATACACCAGAATTTTCATCTTGAGGATGACAATGAATATCTTTGAAAACTGATGTAACCAGCGTCTTGAGAGCTTCGTTCTTTTGCCAGCTGTCCTTGAAATTTGATCTTCGGATTGATAGCATTAGAGCCGCAACTTAAATTCATATTTTAGCATATTCGGGTCGAGCGGGAAAAACTAAGTATGAATTGCATTAGGTTCGCTTGGGACATGTGGGACGCAAATGCACGAAACACGTGGTTCGGCCGATTCGGGTGAAACAGGGAGAAGACGCACAAATGCATTTTGGGACATTTGGAACGAAAACGCACGAAGGACGCAGTTCGGGTGTTTCGGCCGAAATTGGAACAGTTTGCATTTTTTTGATTTGGGAGAAAGAGCTCTGAGGTACGCGACTCGGGAGTTTCAGCCGATTGGGGAACATAGAGCAACTTGGAACTCGGGACAGTTGGGACAAAATTGCGCGAAGGATGCGGTTCGGGTGAATCGGCCGAAAATGGAACAGTTTGCCCGATTAACTTTGGGACATTTGGGACATGAAAGCGCGGTTCGGGTGAATCAGCCAAAAATGGAACAAAAGGCCCGTTTGAACTTGGGACATTTGAGACAAAAAGTTTCGGAGTACGCGGCTCGGCCGGTTCGGGTGAAAATGGAACAACTCGCACTTTTTTGATTTGGGACATTTGGAACAAGAAAGCGCGAAGTACGCGGTTCGGGTGATTCGGCCGAAATTGGAACATCTCGCACAAAAAGTTTTGGGACACTTGGGACAAAAAGTTCCGACGGGCCCGAAAATGGAACAACTTCGAGGATTTCGGCCGATCGGGGAACAGAATGCATTTTCGTACTTGGGACAGGCGGGACAAAAATGTCCGACAGGCCTGAAATACATACAAAATGACCCAAAACACAGATTTTCTCAATTTTCACGGCTTAGGCACTTTAGAGAAAACACTCATAACTCAAAATTTTGAAATTTTACTTTTATCAGAGCAGGGAATTTTGAGTGGACAACAGCTGGCTCCTTCTGGGGATGACTTGGCATAAATTCAAGGAATGAGAGAAGGCAAGAACTTAGAAAAACTCGGGGAAAGCAAACCAGTGCCTTATCCATTGGGCCCTGGAGTCAAAAGAACACCAATACAGAGGGCAACACACCAAAACAACAAAAGGAAAACACACCAAAAGCAGAGAAGCAAAAACACTGTACAGAATATACAAGGGACTCCCTAATCACCTAGGACTTGAACAACCTGAGATACTGCCCACTATAAGGAAGTGGGAGAGAAGAACCATCCATGTAATCAAGATAAAAGGAATTCTCACCAGCAAAGTGTCTGATCTTGAAAGGTCCGAGCCATAGGGAATCAAATTTTCCATGGCTGCCACGAGGTTCATGTCTTTTGTCCCATAACAGTACGATGTCTCCAACTTGGAAATCTCTGAACCTAGCTTTCTTTTCAAATAGGACCTTTACCTTCTGCTGGTGAACAGATATCCTATCAGCAACCACCAATCTGTCTTCATTCAGCTTGTGCAGGTACATAATTCTCTTGTCTAGGGCATCTCTGAAACTAGTATCCTCGATGGCCTTCATTAGATGCAAGGCCGACAATTCCACTGTCACTGGCAATTGAGCTTCAACTCCATATACCACTTGAAAAGGAGACATTCCAATAGCTCTCTTTGGTGTAATCCTGTCTACCCAAAGAGCATCATAGAGCTTCTTGTGCCAGTTTCGCTGAGACTCATTGACTAACTCCTTATGATAGTTACCAGATTTTTGTTAGTAGATTCTGCCTGCCCATTTCCTTGAGGGTAGTAATTTGAAGAGTGAGCCAAAGAAATACCATACCCATAGTAGAAGTCCATTATCTCAGCTGAAGAGAAATTCGAGGCATTATCTGTTACAATCTTGTTAGGCACACCATACCTTACCAAGATGTTCTCTTTGATGAAGCTGCATACCACTTCAGAAGTAGTGCTCTTGACCGGAATAGCTTCCACCCATTTGGTGAAGTAGTCAGTGGCAGTAAGTACATGAGTGTGACCAGCACTAGAAGCAGGATTGAGTGTACCAATGAAGTCCAAACCCCACTGTTGAAATGGCTCCTCAATCACAACTGGCTTGAGAGGCAAAGAAGCCAATTTAGGTCTTCCCACAAAGGTCTGGCAGGCCTCACATTTATCCACCCACTTGGATGCATCTCTGAACAAAGAAGGCCAGTAGTATCCTCTCCGGAGTATCTTATGAGCTGTAACCGTTGATGAATAGTGCCCTCCACATGCATGATCATGAAAAGCTGAGAGCAACTTTCTCTGTTGTTCCTTGTCTACACACTTCAAAAATCTCCCATCTAAGCCACGCTTGAACAAAGCATTTTCCCATAATACATATTGCACTGACCTCAATTTAACACTCCTCTTTTCCTTGGCAGTTAAATGAGAGGGACATTCCCCATAGGTGAGAAAATGGGTGATGTCAACATACCATTCATCAACTGAACTCAGGAACAGAACAGTAGGAAGGTCAACTTTCTCCCCAAGCAACTCATGTTTGGCTCCTTCAGCAATAAGCTCACAAAGACCTTTTCCACGAACCAGCTTGGTCGGTTTGATATCAATGTCATACTCTTGGACCTTAGCCACCCAGTTCCCTCTCTTGGATCCAAATTATTGTTGTGTAAGAATCGACTTAACAGTTGTATCTGGAACCAGCACCATGGAGTGAGAGTTGAGGATATAGAAACGAAATTGTTTAACAGCTTTGACCACTGCAAAAGCATGTTTCTCCATCATGGTGTATTTTAACTCGTGATCTTTCAGAATATAGCTCATGAATGCAATCGGTAGCTCATGTTCATCAGAGTCTTCTTGAGTCAAGACAGCAGCCAAGGTATTATCTGTAGCATAGCAATAGATGATGAAATCTTTGCTGAAATCAGGACAGGCTAAAACTGGAGTTTTGGCGATAGCTCTTTTGATACCTTCAAAGGATTCCTTTCCTTCAGAAGACCAACCAAATGTTTGTTTCCCTTTCATCATTTGATAAATATTCAAAGTTAACTCTGCAAAATCAGGGATGAACCTTCTTAAAAAATTGATCTTACCGAAGAAGGAGTGCACCCCCTTTTTACTGGTTGGGAGAGGAATTTGCTGGATAGCTTGAATTCGTTCAGGGTCAATCTTAATACCATCCTTGGAAACGATGTGTCCTAATAACCTTCCCTCAGTGACACAAAAGACATATTTTTTAGGGTTCAGAGAGATCCCATGCTCTCTGCATCTCAGCAGAACTGTCTCTAGGTGATCAAAATGATCCGCTCTTGTCTTGGAAAACACTGTCAGGTCATTGAGGTAGATGACAATACACTTCCCTTTTAAGCTTCCAAAAGCCAGATCCATAGCTCTCTGGAAAGTGGCACCAGCATTAATAAGCCCAAAAGGCATTCTCTTGTAAGCAAAGGTGCCCCAAGGAGTAGTGAAAGCTTTTTTATGTTGATCTACAGTACCAACCTCTACCTGATTGTATCCAGAAAATCCATCAAGCATAGATAACATTTCAGAGCCTGTTACTGCTTGCAATATTTGATCCATCATGGGCAAAGGATAATTATCTTTCAGAGAAGCCTAATTCAGGTTCCTGAAATCAACACAGATGCGGATCTCACCATTCTTCTTTCTGACAGGCACAATATTTGCAATCCATGTTGAATGGTGAATAGGAAAGATAATTTTAGCTTTCAACAACTTCTGTATCTCCTGAAAGATGGTGTCAGCTACTTTGGGGTTGTATTTTCTCTGTTTCTGCTTGAAAGGCTTGATTCCAGGCTTGAGGAGGATACAGTGCTGCAAATCTTCATAAGAGTAAGTGAGAACATCCTTATACCTTTTTAGAAGATCAATTTCTTTTCTCCTCTCACCTGCTGTGCAACATTTTCCAATTTTCACGAGCTTGGGGTCAGTAGAACTCCCAATATCAATCTTATCATACTCAGTTGATTGCTGAGGCCCAAAAGAAGCTGTAGATTTCACATACCTGTCATGCTTATCAAATAGTTCCTCCAAAATCACCGGCCCTTTAGGAATCTTGTTTCCTTTGAGTTTAATGCACCCTTCCTGATCTGTTTCTTCTCCTTGGGTGACAGCTTGGCCAAAGGACACACTTTCACGAGGCAGGTTGTCACTTCCCTCAAAATATAGTTGTTCAAAATTACCTTTGAGTTCCAGGAAGGAAAGCAAATGCTGATCATTATTGAAAACCTGCCAGTTATTGGTGTTGTCAGGTACACTAGGCCGATGGACCATTTCAAGGGTGAATTTTTCCTGAGAGAAATCAGGATGAGGAATCAGCAGTGACCCTGAGACAGATAGTGAATCAGCCCTGCTGTTCTTTTCCCTAGGTACTACTTCAATAGAGAAAGCATCAAGGAACTGAATAGAATCCCAAACCTGATTCTGGTAGTGCCTTAACCTTCCATTTTTTACTTGAAAAAGGTTTCTGACCTGCTTTACAATCAATTCTGCATCACCACGAGCCAGAAGGTTCTTCACACCTCGTTCTTTGGCCACTTGCAGTCCAAGAATGAGAGCCTCATACTCTGCCGTATTATTAGTGTTTTCAAACTGTAACTTAAATGAAAAAGGATGTAGGCATCCTTCAGGTGACACTAGCAGGACACCAGCCCCAGAACCAGTTGAGGAACAACTTCCATCAAACTCTAAAATCCAAACACCATTGGGATCTTTAGGTGCTACTTTGGAGGGTTGGATTTCATCAGGGGACAGAATCATGTAATTACCATGCCCCATATCCTCATAGAATATTTGTGCCTTAGGATCATCCGTTTTCTACACAATATACTCAGACTGCTTCTCAGGTAGTAACTTCTTCATGTGTCCATTGACAGGTATGAGTGCATGTGACCAATCCATTTGAATCTCCCCGCCCACATCTTTACAGAAGTTTCTACTTAGCAACATTCCATAAGGAGGAATGTCTGCTACTAGGATGGTAGCCAAGACTTTCTTTTCAGGCAAAGCAGCAAAGGCCACTTGTGCATCTTTAATCCTTCCAACCAAAGGCACTTCCTTACTCTCCATGGAGTAGCAGGATCCATAAGTATGAGTGAGGGTCAAGCCTAAAGCATGAGCTACTTTAGCAGGCATCACATTATCTAAGGCTCCAGAATCTATGACACAATTACTGAGCCTATGGCCAGCTATGAGAAGTGTTACATAAAATGGTTTAATTTTGTCACCAGGGGAGGTGACAGCAGCTACCAGACTTGGCTGTGGTGTAGAAGGAGGAGTAGGTAAAAGGCCTTTAGAAGTGGTCTTAGAGTTGGAATTAACAAAGTGGATCATTTTGGCAAAGGCTTTGGGATGGGTTTGATAGTACTCAGCTTCTGAGATTTGTACCTTGGTCTTTTTTAGGTGGTCAACAATATCAAAGGATCCAGAAGTGGACGGGCCATCATCATTTGGAATTCTAGGCTTATCAACTTTAGGAGAAAAAGAAGAAGCAACTTTGGTAAGTAGATTGATAGGACTCACCTTCTGTGTAGACAAAGTAGGGATAGGAGATCCTCTTCTTGCAATTACAGGGATAGTTGCCGACTGTTCCTTGGATTTCTTAGGTGGCTGGGTCACCTTCTCCCTCTGCTTTATCTATTCTCGAGTCATGACAGCAAAAGATTCATTGTTCATGTCTGCTACCACTTCATCATAATCATCAATGCCCTCAGTGGTAAAGAAATTCACTCGAGACCCCTCAAGTTCCTCTGCCTCATCATCAAATTCCTCCACAAACTCCTCGTAAGCTTCATCATCATCTGGTTCTTCCACCTCATAGGTCGCATTGACAGGGACTCTAACAGGAGGTCCTTCAAGTGCTAATCTTGTGTGAGGAGCAGGCAAACAATTTCTGGGCTGAAAATTTCTTCTTGGAACATCTGCATACGGGGCATGCTAAGCCAACTGTTTCTTTATAGCGACAAGATCATTTACGAGTTTCTGGACTAATGGATCAGTACTAGGTCCAGGGGTGGAAGAGGAAGAAGCAGCAGAATTAGATTTGGGAGGGTCTCTTCTCAACTTCCTGACATGATTAAGTCATCCTCGACACTAACAGCCAGTTCTTGATCCAGAGCTAACGTTTCGAGATTAGCCCTTCTTAGTGCATAACTAACTTTAGGTGATTGGGAATTCAGAAAGAAACATTTTTGAATTTGATCAACAGGTCGGGTAGGCTGTGGAATTTTATTTATCAACCTGTTGAATCGAGCCATGAATTCTCTCATGGGATCTAATGAATATTTCTTTATCTGAGAAATTTGGGCAAGCAAAGCATGCACATCTTCTGCCGGCTTGAAATGGTTTTCGAACTGAGTTCTCATTGTGGTCTAGTCAGTGATAGCGTTAGCCAGAAGGTGGTAGAACCAATCAGCAACATTGTCTTGTAACGTCTCAATGAACAGCCTTACAGAGACGTCTTCATGTTCGACTCCCAGAACTCCACATGCAACAATGAAGGCTGCGATGTGTTCGTCAGGATGCACTTTGCCATCGCTTTTGATTTTGGGGAATTTCTTCCGGTTACCTCTGGGTAACTCATGCAGCGGTTGAGCAAGGGCCAAGGGCCCGACACGATGACCCCAAGGTAATGGTGCCGCCATTCTTTGAAAAACGGCTTGGAGAGGAACTGTAACACCAGCAAGAATCAAAGCTTGAAGATTAGGGCTAGTTGGCTCTGAAGGAATATCACCCGCAGGACTTCTTTCTTGAACAGGTGGTGTGCTTGTCGAACGAGTCCTTCTATTTCTTGTGGAAGGAAGAGGAAAACCCTGCTGCTCCAAAAACTGAAACTGAGAGTCTTCAATACCAAGGGTCCTTCTCCCTCGAGTGAAACACGGAGTCGCCAGATCAAAGGATGATAAAAAATTACAGAACTGGAATGCGATTTTCCCCAGCGGAGTCACCAAAAACTGTTGGTTTTCAAATAAAACTTTTAAGAAGAGCAACAGTCAGGGGACAAGAAGTCCCTCCTCTTTAATGGGAGAGGTTCCCTTATTCAGAAACAAACCTATTTACAAATGTACAGGACATGATTTTTTGGTTAAACTTGGATACCACGAAAGTGTTTTCTATGAAGGTCATCAATTACAAAAGGACTGAGGAAATGAGAGCATGGAAAAGAGCAGAAAGGCAAACATGCAGAATTATAGATATCAGAGTAATTCTTTATGTATGCGAAGTCACCATGAATTGAAAACAAGGTAATTCGTATAGAACAAGTAAGATGGAATTTAAAGACACAAAGTTCTGTAAATAACATCTCCCCGAATGCAAAGTTTCGTAACACAGATTCGTTATCAAGGAAACAAAGTTCCTTCTTGGTTATGCAAGATCACCGTGCTTGCAAAGTTGAAGAGTATGCAATCGGTGAGACTAACGAATTTGAGATAAATGATCTTCACAAAGAAAACAAATGAAAGATTAGAACAGACAGAGATCAGATAGACAAAGAAAGGAAAGTCCTTCTGTATTGATTTCTCTATAATCTATTTACACTTGCAGAAAATATGCCAAGTTCTTCCTCCTTTTGGAATGGTGTGGAAAGGCCATTATATATCTTACAAATCAGTTATTCTTTGTAACCGCTTCTTTAACCGAGAATAGTTAAGGACTGCCAATCGTAACGCCTTAACTTCTTACAAAGAAAACAGAAAAAGAAAGGGAAGAAGAGAAAAGAACAAGGAGAAGAAGACAGGTGGCCAATCACTGAGAGGGACCCACCGTCTTCGGAAACCGCTGCTTGAATTTTCTTCCACGTATCGGCTATGTCCTTGCCATGAGGGACACACCTGAATTTTCATCTTGAGGATGACAATGAATATCTTTGAAAACTAATGTAACCAGCGTCTTGAGAGCTTCGTTCTTCTTCCAGCTGTCCTTGAAATTTTATCTTCAAATTGATAGCATCAGAGCCGCAACTTAAATTCATATTTTAGCATATTCGGGTCGAGCGGGAAAAACTAAGTATGAATTGCATTAGGTTAGCTTGGGACATGTGAGACGCGAATGCGTGAAACATGCGGTTCGGACGATTCGGGTGAAACAGGGAGAAGATGCACAAATGCATTTTGGGACATTTGGGACGAAAACGCGCGAAGGACGTGGTTCGGGTGTTTCGGCCGAAATTGGAACAGTTTGCATTTTTTTGATTTGGGACAAAGAGCTCTGAGGTACGCGACTCAGGAGTTTCAGCCGATCGGGGAACAGAGAGCAATTTGGAACTGGGGACAGTTGGGACAAAATTGCATGAAGGACACGGTTCGGGTGAATCGACCGAAAATGGAACAGTTTTCCTGATTAACTTTGGGACATTTGGGACATGAAAGCGCGGTTTGGGTGAATCGGCCGAAAATGGAACAAAAGGCCCATTTGAACTTGGGACATTTGAGACAAAAAGTTCCGGAGTACGCGGCTCGGCCAGTTTGGGTGAAAATGGAACAACTCACACTTTTTTGATTTGGGACATTTGGAACAAGAAAGCGTGAAGTATGCGGTTCGGGTGATTTGGCCGAAATTGGAACATCTCGCACAAAAAGTTTTGGGACACTTGGGACAAAAAGTTCTGACGGGCCCGAAAATGGAACAACTTCGAGGATTTCGGTCGATCGGGGAACAGAATGCATTTTCGTACTTGGGACAGGCGGGACAAAAATGTCCGACAGGCCCGAAATACATACAAAATGACCCAAAACACAGATTTTCTCAATTTTCACGGCTTAGGCACTTTAGAGAAAACACTCATAACTCAAATTTTCGAAATTTTACTTTTATCAGAGCAGGGAATTTTGAGTGGACAACAATTGTATGAGGATGTTTATTGATTAATGTGAGTATATTTTTTCCTGGATGTATTTGATGTGGCCATAAGGCCGAAGAAGGTATTGTGTGATTTTGCAGGTAAGTATATCACAAATATCAAAAGGGGGTTAGGAGACCAACCACAATGGAATACTAGATGGATACAATGATGGTCACCAGGGAAACTTGTGTAATTTGTTCTGTTTTTGTTACTTTGTTAGGGGGTCCCCATGGGGGGGATGACCTCCAATTGTGACCATGGGCTTTGTGTGCAATTCTTTCCCTTTTCTTTCATTTAATTATGGAGTATGTGATTTAATTTGTGATGTAATTCCTTTTTATCATTGTTGATTAATGTGTCTTAAATGATTGAATTAATCATTTTTATTAATATTTTTGGAAATGTAGCCAAAGGGGCCATTTATTAGAGTATTTTTTCCTTTGGATTTTGTTATTTAAGTTATGTGTATGTGACCTTGAGTGTTGTACAACCTACCTTGTGAAATTCAGATTCGGGCTTAAGATCCATTTTTGGAGGCTTTTAGGACAAGTTAAGCTTGTCCCACACCTCTTAGTTTCATATACCAACCCTACCTATGGATTGGGGGGTCAAAAATAGACCCCATTATGTGATTTTTAAGGAAAAATTTACATTGATTGCACTTTTCTAACATGGGTTTTAAATTGTGTCCTTATGGGGTGTGGGTTTTGATTGTGTATGTAAGAGGCTTGTCATTTCTCTCAAACACCAATTTATTGTGCCTTGGGGTTGAGGTTTTACTTATGATATGGAGTTGAGAATAAGTGATGTGGAATCCTACATGGAGACACCTCACCCTCCTCTTCTCTTTTTCTATAGATGGAAGTTTAATTGTTTGTTTGGGGGTTACTTCACAATATTGTGCATGTGCATTTTTGGGAGTTAGAGGATTTTTGGAGTGCTTTTTGATGTTTTGGAGCTTTTTGGAGTTGGATTGATCTTGAAGAAGCTCGGAATGTGATTTCTTAATGAAATTATTACTATGGAAATGTAGGAGCTAAACTCTTTTTATTTGTTTGTTCATATGTGTGTATTTCATGTATATGAATGGTTTATGTGCTTTTTGGGATCTTGTGTAGAATGACTAAGTATGGTGTAGGAGAAGGGTATGGGGATTTTTCCTTTGTATGGAGGCATAAGAGTTTATTTCATGTTTTTGGAGGGATTTTGGGTTAGGTGCACCACCTTTGATAAGAAAATGCATGTATTTCTTACTTGGTTCTTTTGAGGGAGACATAAGAGAATGTAGGGAGGCATAAGAGAATATGGAAGGTGTAAGAGGATATTAAGGGAGGCATAATATTTGTGTAGGAGTTTTGAGTTGCGTTTTGGAGGGTTTTAAGGTGGGAACCTAATCCCATTGGGAGGCATAAGTGATCTCCCCATAGATCCTTGCTCCATTGGCTTTGCATTTCAAGCCTTGTGTATTTTGAAAGTTACATTCTTGTGATTGTTATTTTGTTTTTGAATGTGTATTAAATGGTTGCGAAATTTTGTATTGTTATGTGGAAGCATTGTGCTAGTTGCCATGAGTTGTGTCCATTCCTTATTACTTTTTGGTTGGCCCATAGGGGCCAATGAGAGGGATAGATTATTATCCTCATTGGATTATTGGTTGGGTGGAGAGTGTTGCCTCTCCCCCATTTTTGGTTGTTGTGATTGAAGTGAAGAAATTTTTGAGCTCTTGTTGAATATCTGGGACTTGGATCATTTGTAGAAGTAAAAATAAATCCTTCATTGTAGAAACCTTTCTTGTAATTACCACTTAAGGTAGAAGAATAGTAATATTGTATTTAAAAGAAATTTTGTATTGTTATATGTTTATTCATTAAGCTATAATGTATTGTTGGAAAGGAAACTTTTTGTACTATAAGGAATGAAATATGATAAAAGAAAAATAAATTTCATTGTTAAATTATATAATTTGTATTATAGTAAGAAGAAAGGGAAAACTATGAAGATGTAAATCTTATAAAATGTATCCTTAGTAAATCTTAATGATATAATAGTTGCTAGTGCTTCCTTGAGTAAATGGTTATAGTTGAAATGGAAAGATGCACTAAGTTATAATAAGCTCCTTTGTTGATAGATTTCATTCTTGTAGTGGAAATGAAACCAATGATACTAGAAATAGATTAAGTTGTATTCCTTTATTTGAACTTGAAAGCAATTTCATTGGAAACAAAATCTTGTAGTTGTTTTCTTGTATTCTATTCAATTAGAAAATATATGAAATTTAGTGATTTAATTCATGGAATGAATAAATGGTTAAACCCTTCAAATAGAGACTTTAGGCACATAAACTCAATCTAAGGATAAACTTTAAAACACTCTAGTAAAAAAATTGTAAAAATAGAGGAATTGATGGTTCTATTTTTAACGAATAAGACCTCCTCCCTATGCAGAGAAGTGGTTTTTAAACCACTAGCATGGTAAAAGTGGTGGTATATGAATCACCACCCTAGAAAGGTGGTGGTTTGTGAATTTTCACCCAAGTAAGGTGGCAGATCCATGACCACCAGCCTTCTTTGTGCGGCAGTTTCATGACTTTGAGTAGAAAAATTAAAATCTGCGTTTGTGCAATTTTCAACTTGATTAAACTAAAATCCAACCCTATAAAATGTAAGAAGGAAACTACTAGAAAAATATAAGGGAATAGATTCATGGTTGTGTACATATAAGTCTTTAAATGGGCATTTCAATGTAATAAATCCCTTAAATAATGTAGCCAAATTATGAACAAACTTGATATACTACAAATAATATGAACTCCAAAATAAAATAGATCTCCTTATTTTTTGTTGAATAATGAGTTACAATGTTTCCTAAATACGAAAATAACTTGCAACTCGAGTTTCCGAGAAAACTCTAACTAACTTGACTAAATCTACTCTAGGTGGTGGAAATTACTATTTTTAGCAGTTTACTAGAACCTGCGATTCTTAGTAAGTTTGCATGCTTATTCGTATGGGCACAAAAATTTCCACGTATCTTCTACATTCTTAAATTAGAGGAATTTCACACTTTCTAACTCATAATGTAACTAATAGAATAAAATTAACTAATGCCGAAAATAGGAAAAAATTGAACTACAACGTAAATCTTAATTTTTGGCCTCAAGATGGCAGAGTTAGGGCCCAAAAATGTGTTCAAACTTTCCCCAACTAGTAGGGCATATTTCTGCTGCGTTTGACTCACCGAAACATATGGTCTAAAAAAAAATGGACTCAATTAGACACCTGGAGCTAAAGTTATGACCTTGTCAAGTTCCTTCTAATTCTGGCGCATCAAAAATGTAAGAAGGAAACTACCAGCAAACTATAAGGGAAGAAATTCATGGCTTTTTACATGTAAGTCTTTAAATTTGAATTTCAATTTAATTAATCCCTTAGATAAATTGGAGAGGGTTTTTCCCAAATAGAGAACCCAAAAAATCAAAATAACTAAATAACTACTCTAGATTTAGAGTAGAAACCTCTACAATCAACAAATGGAATTCATTGCTTTAATAAATCCTTAAACAAAAATAAACTAAGCTAGATCTAAATGAATCCATCCATGGATCTTCCTTCCTTTCTCCCATGGCTTCCACTCCTCCAACCTTTAAATTAAACAAAAGAAAAGAGACCAAATAAGGAGGTTAGGGAAAGAAAAAGGGTTTAATATAATTTCATAAGGGTAGTTAGGGTTAGTATGGAACCCTAAGATCTAGTGGCCATAATTGATTTGATCTAAGGGTTAGGACTTAGTCATACAATTGTTACGTGGGAATCTATATTATGCATTTTTAAATAATTTAAATTTATGTTAAAATGAGTGAATGGGGCCATTTAATACCCTTTTATGTTAAGTTAATTATGTAACTTTTCTAGTATGTTTGTAATAAATGATTCAAAGGAAATTAAGACTAATAGTTTAAGGGAACTAAGGTAACCAAGGATAATGGTTTAATAAATATGGGTTTGAATGTTCATTTAACGAGGGGGGGGGGGGCATTTAACCAAATAAAATAAATTATGGCACTTTCCTAGTAGATTATAATTAAATTGACATTACAAATGGATTAAGAGAATTTAATTATTTATCGAGCCTTGATCTATCCAATGTATTGTAGCATTGTTGTTAGGAATTGATTAAACATATATGAGGGTTTGACACCTTTACAACATTTTCAAAACAAAACAAAAAATCCACGTTTTTATAGATAATTATTAAGGTTTAATGTGGTTTTAGAGTGTCAAATTTGTGAGTTTTACACTTTACAAGACAGGCCCTCGAATGCAGACAAGCATATATATGTGCATACACCCATATACATATGTAGAGGATCATATATATGTGCAGATGCCAATCTTGTATCCCGATATTATGTATATTTTCGTCTACAACCATATAATGTATACACATACATCTACATATGTAGATATGTGTATGTATCACCTTATTAGTTTCTCCCAAGCACACCTTTTCTATAGAAATTTATTCTCCTTCATCACTGTACAAATTTGGCTCTTTTTTGTGATCAATACGAACCCCAATATGATAAATTCACCAAAAATCTCCAAGTTGGAATTTTTTAAGGGGTCTAAAAATTACGAATACATATACGACCTTTCAATTATCCCCAAATAAAGGAATTGCATTGAATAATCTTTCACACATTATTAGAGTTGTGTATTTTACTTTCAATTTATAACGCCCATTAAAACAACCCACTTGAGACCCAAGGAACAACCTAAGATTAGATAGGAAAATTATGGAATAATTTTTTTGTTTAAAAGTGTCCTCAACTAGGTTACAAGAAAAAAATTGTCACAAACAAACTTCCAGATCAATACTAATTAACTATATTATATTTTTTTCTTTGTTAACACTTATTAAAGGTCACAAGGTCAAAATTTAGGGTTACAAAGTTTAATTAGGTTAAGAGGGTAATTTCACAGTACACCAATCTCTAACTGGCTTAAAATGTTCCACTTGATTTTTCTCATAATTAACATTATCAAAACTTCCCTAAAACATTTCCATTAGATAGGAAATTTCCTCACCTTTCCAATGATATAAATAAGTCCTCCTAACTCCTCATATTTCTCAAGTTATGGGTCGGTGGACCTTAGGAGGAAAATTTTCCCAAGAGCTGGCATGTGGGCCTAGGGAAGAAAATTTTCCCATGCATGGGTAGGAAAAGTGGGTAGAAAATTTAGCACATTTTCCTTCTTCAAGGATAAATCACTATTTACTTCCACATGCCCGTCAGCCTGAAGAGGACACATGTCGGCTTTACAACACTCTGGTAGAAAATCAGGCCATCAGAGTGATTTAAGACATTATGTCTTTTCAATTGAAAAGTGTTTGGGATCAAAATGGTTCGTGCCTCTGCCAATGCTTAAGGCACCATGTGTTGAGCTATGATTGGTTGCAGGTTGGTAGGGAGGTGGGGGAAAATTAAAAAAATTTCCCAAAAAATTTCCGAAACACTAAGTTAAAAAGGGATCCGCTCCTCTGCCAACACCTCATGTACCATGTGGTAGCCTCTGATTGGCTACAGGCTAGTGAGGCGGTGGGGAAAATTAGGAAAATTTTTCCAAAATTTTTTAAAGGCTTAGTTTAAATTTGTAGACCCGTGAAAGACAAGCAAAGGGCAAAAGCGGCGCGGCAAGACCGCGTGGGAAATTTTTCCCAAAAATTTATTTCGGACTTAGGCGATTTTTTGACCAAAAAGAAAGCCCTACGGGTTAGTGGAGCTGCAGGGAAATTCATTCCTTCTATGTTTTTTGACCAAAAGTGCTAAGGGAAAATTTGGGCCAGCGGGTCCGCTAGAGAAATGTTTTCCCAAATTTTTTTTGACAATTAGAATTATTTTTTTTCATGCTAAATGAAGGAAAAACTTCAAAAGGCCATAAATTTTGATAAAGAGCTCATTTTTCAGAAAACGAGGACTTTCTAGAAATATCTCGATGTTCTCTTTACATAGAAATAATTAAATTTTGATTATGATAAATTTTAAAGATTCAATTTTAAGAAAACGTTTTGCAAGCTTTTAAAAGGCAAACTATTAAATTTTAACTTGTGAAATTTTAAATCAATTGATCTTATTCCTCCCTCAAATTGTCCATTAAACATGGATAATTATTATTAGATGGATTTAGGATGGATCTAAAATGTAAGTTTTTTTTATTGAGATCCAATTTGAAAATTTAGAACTTTGACAGTAAAACGACACTGAAATGATTTGAGCTCGATTTTGATAAGTTTTCTAAGAAATTCCTTAAGTATTTTTGTCCAATTGAATTTTTTAGGGCATACTAATTCAATTTAATTTTTTAATTTCTTATTTCACTGTTGCAAGTTCAAACTATGCATTTTTGGATAAAGTATTTGACAGTTTGAAAATACAAAATAGAGATCAAATTTTAAAGGATCTATTCGCCATTTGCATCTTCCAAGTATTAGAATTTATTACAATTATAATCTAATAAATTTAGTTGATTCAATTGAACTATTCAAAATCTCAAATACATCTCTTATTTCCAAATTTTACATATTTCAAAAGACAAAGTATTACACTTCCTTCATATGCATTTCTTTTTTTCAAACAGAGATTGTAACTCACATTTAGATGATCAAATTCAGTATAATAATGCAATTTGAGGAAGGTAGTGAAATCCTTTATTGATTTCAAATACAACTTCACAACTTTTCTTTCATTCCTCAAATTCCTCATAAAAAATACAATTCTTTCACATTCCTATAAACACTAAAAACAGAGTTTATCTCTTTCACATTATAATATACAACTTTCGAATCAATACAACATCTTTCCATTACAAACATTTACAAGTTCATCTAGTTTAAGTGGGAAAGGTTACAATACGATTTCATTTCATGAGGAAATATCAAACTATCTTTTTCTCAACTCCAGAACAACAATATGTAGATTTCAAATTCTTCTAATTTGATTAGCACAAGAACAGGGGAAAGGCAACACTCTCCACCAAACCAAGACATCCAATGAAAAGGAGAATACATCCTTCTTCATTGGCCCCCGAGCCCAAACCACAATGAAATAAAATATGTGATCCAACTCATGGAAACAATAGGCTTCCAAAAAAACACAAGCAACATTTTCACAATAAAAACACAGTCCAAAACAAAATGTAGTTTAAAGCTACATTAAAGCATGAAAAACATTATTGAGGCTTCATCAAACAAGCCAAAGGAGCAAGAAAGTATGGGGGATGCTTCTTATACCTCCCAAAAGGGGAAATGAGTATCACCACCTAAATTTCAAACCACCAAAATATAGTATATCAAAACCCTAACATTCCTTATTTCTCCCCCAATTACCCCTTATTCCTCCATTTTCTTATGCCTCCCCAACCTCTTATCGAACCCCATAACGAGTAAAGAAATGCAATATATTTCTTTGTAAGGCGGAACCCAAATCCAAACACCCTCTACCATTATACCACCCTAAAACACACTTTTCTCTCCCACAAAATAAACCCCATAGTCTTCTCCTACACCATTCCTAGGCTATCTACCCAACATCCCACAAACATGCCAAAACATTCAAACATTAACATTTACATTCATAAAAGAAGAGAATTTCAAGAGCCAAGCTCTTACCTATCCATGATGGAGTTTCCCAAGTTCCAAACAGTAGTTGTTTCGAAGAAAACAATCTAAAAATCCACCAAACAACAAGCATTCAACAATCTTCAAACTTCTCCGAAAGTAAGAGCTCCCAAAACAACAAGGAATTCTCCCATGAATGAAGTCTCCAAAGTGAAGCAACCCCAAAACAAGGCAAGGAATTCAAATTTTATAGAAGAGGGAAGGGAAGAAGATGAGGTGGATCCATGTAGGATGCCACATCACACATCCTCAACCCCAACACAGAAGTCAACTTCATTCTCCAATACATAATAAATAGGTGGGTGAATAATATGAAAATCTGCTTACATACTCAAATCCAACCCATACCCCAAAGGACTGAAATTAAACCATGTAAGAAATGTGGAATTAAAACATACAATTTGACTTACGCAAATGCATTATAAAACTCTAAAATCAACCCTCCAACCATAGGTATGTTTGGTAAATGAATTTAAGAGGTATGGGACAAGTTCAACTTGTCCCACAAGCCTCCAAAATCAGCATCCAAGGAAAAATTCAAATTTCCAAGAAGGTGGAATGTTTCACACTCAAAAGTTAACTTACACATCTCTTACAACACTTTAATTTAATGCCAACAACTCTATTAATTACTTTCTTATGACATATTTTAATTAATTAACTTAACAACGTGATTACTCACAATATTACACACCATTTAATAAATAATGAAAGGATCAATGCACTAAAAAATAAAAACATGCAAACATAAACAAAGGAACAAATAAATAAAGACACATAACCCCTTGGTCACATTTAAAGGTGATCCTCCCCCATAGAAATACCTAACACACAAAAACACACACAAACAAATACTAGTTGCCATGGTGACCTTATTGAATTCATCTAGAATTCCAATGTGGTTGGTCTCCAATCACCTGATGTTTTTTATGATATTTTAACTTGTAAAACATGAATATCTCCTTTGGCCTTGTGGCCATATTAAAACATCCAAAATAATATAAATAAAATTCCAAAATCATCTAGATATATGGTTCACAACAATATCCAATTAATCAACAAGATCATTTGAAATTTTACCCAACAATTATATCATCATAAAATAATTTCCATTTCTAGGTCTACTCACAATATCCAAATATCACATGTCTAAACAATATCCATAGTATAACCATGTCAAACAGTATATCAACATCAATATCCAAAATGTCTCTAATAATCATCATGCATCATAATTGAATCAAGTCAACAATAATCCATGATCTAACATCCTACATCATACTATAATAAAGTCCATAATATAATAAAAAATATCATGATTAGTATTAAAAAATGTCAAAGGGAAGTGGGCACTACATCCCCCTCCCCTTAGACTCGACTTCCTCCTGGAAGTCACTAGAATAAATGTGGAAACTAAACTCGTAGCAGAGTAGCATCCTCACATGTAGTTGGAGTCTCATCATATCTGCCCCACTACACCCGGACTTGATCAACCTCTCTACCCCAAAGGCCCAAGGTCCTATGATCTAGGATGTGAATACGCTCCACCATCACATGCCCTTGATCTTACACCTACAGTGATGTCCAATCTAACACATGTCTCCTAAGAACTGAAACATGAAACACATCATGTACGTGAGACAAGCTGGGTGGAAATGCTAGACGGTAGGCCAAAGGGCCAATACACTCTAAGATCTCAAAAGCACCCATGAATCTAAGATCTAACTTAGAATCTTTTCCATAATAGATAGGGATTTTGTGTGGCCTTATGCGAAGGAACACCTTCATGCCCACATCAAAACTATGATCGGTCCGATGCTGATCTGTGTACTTCTTTGGCATGTCCTATGCCTCCTGTAGTCTCTATCTGATCAAAACCACCAGCTACTCCATGTCCCACAACAAAGCTGGTCCAAGAGAAAGCCTATCCTCTAACCTATCCCAACTAAGAGGTATCATGCACTCTCTACCATACAAAGCCTGAAAAGGAGCCATGCCTATAGAACTCTAAAAACTATTATTGTAGGAAAACTCCACCAAGCATAGGTATTCCTCCCATCTAGACTATTGATCCATCACATACATTATGTGACTATCCTCTACAATATAATTCACCTGCTCAGTCTTTCCATCTATCTCGAGGTGATATGGTGTACTAAAATTGATCTTTGTCCCGAGGGCATAATACATGGTAATATAAAAATGGGAAATGTACAAAGGGTCGTGGTTAGTAATGATCTTCCACGGAATCCCATGTAACTTGAAAATATCATCAAAATATACTTGTGCCACTGCACTAGCTATATAACTGGTCATCACTTGAGAAAATTGTGCTACTTTCATCAATTTATCAATCGTGACCATGATAGTGTCGTGGTGATATCTCGACATCGGTATCCCAATAATGAAATCCCTAGAAATGGTGTCCCATTTCCACTCCAGTATAGCATGAGGAAAGAGAAGACTAGCTGGATGTTGATGAACAAACTTTACATTTTAGCACTCTAAACATCATGACACGAATTGAACCACGTCTCTACAAAGTCCTCTCTAGTGATACAATTGTCTCAAAGTAGCATACATCTTCTTCACCAATGGATGGGCTGAATAGGGTACATGATGTGCCTATGTCAATATGTCCTCCCTCAAGCCTTCATCTCTAGGAACATAAATCTAACCTATGTTCCTGAGAAGGCCATCTCCTTCTAGTGATAAACCATAAAAATTACCTTCAAGGGGTCTCTAGGACTCGATCTCTACTCAAACTGCAATGTAGAAGCTGTCAAGAGGAAGTTGCTGAAGAATCCTGCTCTGTAAATTTGTGCCCACTGAAATGTCTATAATCACATGTCTTTTTCTGCTGAGAGTTTCGGCCATGACATTCTCCTTCCCCTTCACAAGCTCTAACTCCATATCATACTCACAAAGAAACTCCATCCAATGCCCCCACTCCCCACTCACCTGCCACACCAACCAAAACTCGTCCCCTCCTTCACTCGGTCACTCAAATTTACCCTATTCCTTGCCTCGTGGAGCAAGTTTCCCCAAATAAACCCTCGATGTCTTCTCTATACTTACGGAGGGAAATGTACCTGCACATTTTATTTTTACGAAACTAAATTCATTGTATATATATAAACTCACCTACACAACCTTAGTACAGAGTAATATATAGAAAATAGATTAAATATCTGGTTACACATATAAAATGGGTAAATAAATAAAACCCCTCATGCAATCTCCTCCCCCTCCACGCCACCATCTAGTCCCTATTCTTGCATGCACCCAAAACAAAATAAAAAATAAAACTCATGCTCACACAACCGATAACAAAAGAAGTTTAAAAACAAGATGCCCTAAAATTTTGTATGAAGTGTGGTTGGGTAAATTAGGTTTGTTTTTTAGTACTAATGATATAATATTACATTTCTAATATTTGCAATGAAAAGGAGAGACCCATGATGGGCAGCACATTATAATGGAAGTATCTATAACTATAGTGTATATTACAATATGGTTGGGTTTAATATTTAGATGTAATGGACAAAAGTATATGTAAATAATAATAATAAATTTAATAATGGTAATAACATCTCAACGCATAAGCCTAGGATATGGCTTGGAGCATAATATAATAATTAAATAAAAAGAAAAAGAAACCTTGACAAAAAAAAATACAACCTTTTAATTATTTTTGTCCTTCTATCACTGAAATTACCTTAATCTAATTAGATCATATTATTATAAAAGGGTAATTTTATAGGTTAAGATTATTATGCTTATATAAAGTTATCCAATGTTTTTTTTTCACATAATATAATAATAATATTATTATTATTATTATATATATATATAGTGAAAAAAAATTTAAAAAATATTATAACGTATATAAGGTCTATTTGTGATGACTCCAATTTTTCTTCTTAACTTATATGTATTATACCTGAAAATATCACTTTAGTGAGGTAAAGGTTATTCTGACAAAAAAAATACTTATCGGGTCTATAACTCATTTCAGAAAAGACATTATCCGAATTTTTAGCGATTATTAAGGTATTTTTAGTAGTTAAAAAATGCGGCATTATGTGATCGATGTCTATTTTGGGAAAGAATATAGTCATTTTTTAGGTTTTGGGTCCTTTTTTATTGGTTTTTGACATTTGTAAGAGTGTTAAATGTGTCAAAATTAGAATTTACAAACCTCACAACTCCCAAAGATAGCGATAACTGATTGAATACTTGGACTCTTGAATTTTCCCATGAACATGGTGTTGAATCTCTAAATTTTTCTTAAAAAATGGTAAAATCATACTTTGTGTGAGTACCTAATTTACAAGGTTACGAAATGCATATTTCACTTCCTATTCAATGGTGCATCCTTCCTCTAGCCAACTAGCCTCAGTGCCACTCTCAACTTGGATCAAAATAAATTATTAACAAGGTTTTCTAAAGTTTGTTTCAATGTACATTGATGATTGGATACGATGATTGATTAGTTAAGTGTGAATTGATGGAAGATAACTTCTTATAGAGGCATAAAAAGACCATTTTCAGATAATCAAACACCCTCTGAGAGAGTTAAAGAAATATATTAAGTATCTGGAGGTGATGTTAGAGAATCTTCGAAGTGGTGGAGGTAATTTCGGAATATTTAGGAATATTGTTTACAGGTTAGGGTTTAGGGTTTAGGGTTTAGGGATCAGTGTTTAGGGTTTAGGAATCATGGTAGAGGGTTTAGGATTTAGGGTTTAGGTCACAAGGCTCAGGGTTTATAGTTAATGGTTTAGGTCACAAGGCTCAAGGTTTATAGTTAATGGTTTAGGTCGCAACGCTCCGGGTTTATAGTTAATGGTTTAAGGTTTAGGTTTTAGGAGTTAGGGTGTAAAGTATTAGGGTTGAGGGTTTACATTTTAGAGCACAGGGTTTAGGGTTTAAGGATTAGGGTTTAGGGTTTAGGGTTTATGGCTAAGGGTTTAACTTTTAATGTTAAGCGTTATAGGTTTAGGGTATATGTTTTAGGGTTTAGGGATTAGTTTTTTAGGTTTAAGGATGTGGGTTTATAGTTTAGGGCACATATTTGAGGGTTTAGGGTTTAGGGCTAAGGATTTAGGGTTTATGGTTTACGGTTTAGCGGTTAGGGTTCATGGCTCAGGGTTTAAGGCTTAGGGTTTTATGGATTTGGGTTTAGGGTTTATAGCTTAGGGTTTAACTTTTAAGGTTTCTTGTTTAGGGTTTAGGGTTCAGGGTTAAGAGTTTAGGGTTTATGACTTAGGGTTTAGGATTTAGGTTTTAAAGCTCATGATATAGGGCTCAGGGTTTATTGTTTAGAGTTTAGGGTTTAGGGTTTAGGGTTGGAGGTTCAAATTTAAGGGTTCAGGGTTTAGGGATTGGGCATAGGGCTTAGGGCTTAGGGCTTAGTGATTATGGATTAGGGTTTAGTGTTGACGGATGAAGGTTTAGGGTTTAGGGTTTAAAGCTTAGGGTTTAGGTTTTAGGATTTAGGGCTTAGGGTTTAGGGTTTAAGGCTCGGGGTTCATAGTTTATGGTTTACAGTTTACAGTTTAGCACTTAGGTTTTAAGTTTTAGGGTTTAGGGTTTATAGTTTAGGGCTTAGGTTTCAGGGTAGTAAAAGTAAGGTTTAGGCTTTACGCTTTAGGGTTTAGGATTTAGGGTTTAGGGTATATAGTTTTGGGTTTAGGGTTTAGGGTTTATGGTTTACACTTTAGGGATCTGGGTTTAGGGTTTAGGGCTCATGGTTTACGGTTTAGGGTTCACAGTTTTTTGATTTAGGGCTTAGGACTTAGGGTTTAGGGATTAGGGTTTACGGTTTAAGGTTTAGGGTTTATGGCTCATGGTTTAAGGTTTAGGATTTAGGGTTTAAGTTTTAGGGTTTAAGGTTTACAGGTAATGTTTCGGGGTTTAGGGAAACATATTTATTTTTTAGGTTTTAAATTTTAGGGTTAGGGTTTAAGGATCATGGTTTAAGGCTCATGATTCACAGGCTCAGGTTTTAGGCACTACCCATTCACTCATTATAATTTTCTATGTCTTACCCATTCTTATTAGTATTGCCATATAATATTCAAATAAAAGGGTTCATTTGCTTTATAGGAGGAACATTCTTAGATAGTAATCAAAATTTGATGCCTTCCATTTACTAATATTTTGAAGGAAAGAAATGCCAAATATCCAAGAATAGTTTATTACAAAGAAATGTTACCCAATACAAATATATTCTTTTTCCCATAATAGGGGAACTATTTCACTCACTATAATGTTATGTGTCTTACTCTTTCTTATTAGTATTGACAGTGAGTATTCAACTGACAAGGGTTCATCTTCTTTGTAGGCAGAACATTCAAAGATAGTCATCACAATTCCATGTTTTTCATATATTGATATTTTTTTGGAGTGAAATACTAGATAACCAATAAAAATTTGGTACAAACATGTGTTTTTGATGCTCATTTGAATAATTATTTAAGTTGGAAGTTGTTGGGAATAAAGGTTTCATTCAAGTAACAGAGCTTGATATGTCCAGTGCTTGAGTAAGTTGGCAATTTGAGAGGATTTTTTAGGTTCAATTTTATTTTCCAAGATGCATTACTCCAGTGCTTGAAAATGTTTATCTATATGTAATGACATTCTGATTCAAACAATTAATGATTCCTAAATGTCCAATTGTGTCACAAACCCTAGTAGTCCTCAATCCTTAGATATAGAGAGACACCATTACTTGGCTTCCATTTATAAAGATAGAGATATTTATAAGTTTTTTTTATGACCTCTAAATCTATATACATTTGAAGTTATTTTGAAATCACATCACACCCTTCACTAGGCTTGATGAATACCCCTATCCTTTTTAATGCTCTTTTGATAGCATCCATGGGTTTATCATTGAAAAAATTATCAATGAATTTAAGGTAACTAAGCTATAGGCTAGTTGACTCTCATTCACAACTAAAAAAGAAATATTTACTAGGAGATTTGTAACCCCTTTTTGTTATTATATATTCCTCTATTTTTATGCTTATTTTAAACACTTCATGAAGTTCTGTCAAATTTTCTATCCATTCCGGTAGAAAAAGAGCTTTCTCTTTCTCTAGAGGACAGGATATAGTAGGAAATTCGGTTATGATCCTATACCTTTGCACTGGTATATTCTCTATGTTTCTTCCATTTCCTTTGAGATTAATTTTGTGTTGTGATGGTTATTTTTTCCAGCATCTATTGGGTCATCGTGTGTTGTATAATACCGTACATGGAAATAAGAGAAATGTGAAATTTGTTTCAAAGTGTGAAGAAATTAAAATTCAAGAGTGCAAGTATATGTGGTCAGAATTTTTTTTAGCAAAGATGTGCAATATGTATTGCAAGGCACAAGGTAGATGCCATATCCATTTATTTACTCATCCCACCTTTCATAAACAAGGTAGTTGTATAAGAAGACTCAATGATGGTTCTAGGCACGAGACTCAGAAATATGGCCCTAATATTTATATTCAAAAAGATGAACTCACTCATGATACCTACTGGAAATATATAAGGTTTGACGATCCTTTTAGTGCAGAAGATCAAGAACAATTTTCACTTTGTAAGCACTACTATAAACTAGAGGGATTTTAATCAATCTCTAGGTTTTATTGTGGTTGTTATGCCCTCCTAGTCAGGTCATCAATAAAATTGAGGTTCTTTTATTCAAAATAAATAAATAGTTAGTGAGAGTGTTAGAGAAAGAGAGAGTGAGATTGATATTGTTTAGGGCTTAAAATTTAGGGTTTATGGTTTAGGGTTTATGGCTTACAGCTCAGAGCTCATGGTTTAGAGTTAAAGGTTTAGGGTTTATGGGTTAAGTTTTATGGTTTAGGGCTCATGGTTTAGATGTCATGGTTTAGAGTTAAGGATTTATATTTTCTAGTTTAGATTTGAGGGTTTAGCATTTAGGGTGTATAGTTTAGGGTTTAGCGTTTATGGTTTATTATTTAGGGCTCAGGGTTTAGGGTTTAGGGTGTAGGATATAGGGTTTATGGTATAGGGTAAATAGGGATCAAGATTTAGGGTTTAGGTTTTAGTGCTCATCTTGTTTAGTACGTGTTTACAGTTGAAGATACAATTAGCATAAAAATCAGGAAGGGATAGAATGTGGTAAGGAAAGTCTAAGAGAGTGGATAAAGAATGGAGTAGGTAATGTAAGGTTATGTTAAAAACAAAGGATACATCCTTGAGATGTAGAAGGGTGTTTAGGGATGTTTTTAGCTTCCATGAAGAGTTTACATAGTAGACAAACCAATAAGTGACCAGTAAACCTTGCTCTTATGTAATGCAAGGGAAATGTTTGTAAAGGAAAGTGACAGGAGTCTTTGGATGAATGTTGAGAAACTAGATTATTGAAATAGGTGCTTTAGTTATCTGAGAACGTGATGGAATGATAATATTATCTTAGAAGAGATGAATGAATTCGAAGGTGCCTAGATTTGAAGATTTTTATTTGAGTAAACAAACCCAATTGAACTAGTCAGGGAAGAGTTGGACCAAAACAGAGCACTAAAGGAAATTCTAGGGATAGAGATAACATTAAGTGAATGATGGAAGCCTTGAGGAAGACCTTGTGATTTTTCTAATTACCTACATTTTCCTCATGATGATAATTCCCTTGATTATTTTAATCGATAAAAAATTACATATGTGTTTTGATTTATCATGTATTATAAGTAATTACATGATTCCATATATTCGAGAAATGTTTTTCTACCTTTGGGCATTGCGAACTTTATAAAATATAGTTTTGACACATCTAAAATTCTTAAAGAAATCAATAACCAATCAAGAAGACCCCAAAACCTAAACAATAGCTATATAATTTCACAAAATAGATATTGACTTTACAATTTCAACCCTAAAAAATTTAGGATAAATGTTGAATCCTTAAAAATACTGATGTACTGACGAGATTAGAGTCAGAAAAACTATCTTTTAAGCCATGACAAATGGAGTTGTGAGACTAGTTCCATAAGGTGCAGAGTGACCCTAACTTCTTATGTTTACTAAAATAAATTTAAAGTATAATAAATAAAAATATTTATACTTTATTAGTTCTTATACTTAAATCATTTATTTTACTAAATATATCCCCCCCATTAACATATATACCACGTAGCAATAAGGAACGCGAGCGTGCTATAACACACTCGCATTTCTCTTAAAATAAGATCTATGGTTTCTTTTTTACCCTGCATATTTATGTACTTCCCTATCTGGGGTTTTACAGGTGATTCTTATATTTCAGGTTTACCAATATTTTGGTGATCACATAGTAAAATCAACGTGACAAGGAACAAACACATGTAAACATGCATCGACACCTCATACGAGATTTCTTGGTAATTTCCACATACCAAGGCACCCAGATATCAGACCACGGTACCCACGAGTACCCATATCCCTCTCTAGGTGCCCTATTCTAGGCATCTAGTCTAGATATACACATTCTAAGGCTCATGTGCTATGTTTTCCCCCTCCTATTCAGTCGATCTTCACTACGACATAGTCCCAAGACACCATCGAATCATCTAAGGCCTTCTTAACCCTCTTTGCACATTAGGGTTTTATATTTCATTTCTTGGATTTCTTGATTATTATTTAAGTACTTTGTTACTTTATTTATTTAGTTATTTTGTTGCTTCTATAACACTAGATTACACTAGAATATCCATATTTTATTTAATCATTTGGTAAACCCAATCTTTGAATCGACCTTTGTTCTAGGGATTTTCTCATATTTTCTATCATGACTCCTAAAGTTGCTAAAATTTCCTTTTCTGATTTATTTCAAATGCATCAAAATTGCCCATTTTTTCTTAAAAAGGCCCTAGACACCATGTATCTTCCCCGAGATGTGCCTCCACATCAATTAAGTGTTATTTTTTATCATTTATTTAGCTACCCTAATCCACATGATCCTTCATCTCATCATTCTATGTTAGACTCAATTCAAGCTTTACACTCTTTATTTCAAATCAAATTTAAGGCTATGGAATCCACGATTACATCTCTCAAATGTGAAATCCAATATCTTAAGGTAACTTCTTAGCCTCATGTTTATTATCCTTACACATTTTATGTTCAATCTATGTCTACTACATGTACTCGTATCAGTGAACCTTAAGTCATACCATTACTAGCTTCTCTCACATTTGATCGCAATACTAAGCAACATGACATTCTTAATGAGGTTCTAGGCTGTTAATTGATCATGTTGTTGCCTACTCATTAGTATCCTCCTTATCCACTTGAAAAATATCAAGGTCATCCATATTGAAATTACCATAAAATAAATGGACATAATAAAAACAATTGCTATGCTTTACAACAAAGAATTTAACATCTTGAGCATCATGGCTTTATCTAATTCATTACACAATGTTCTCTAGCACTCCCATCTATAAATTTTACTTTCAATGGGTTCCTAAATATGATTCATCTATATCTAATGAGCATCATGCTATCACTTCTACAAGGCCTTTTTTGGCCACCCAAATGCCACCTATTCAGTCCACTCCACCTCCTCTTATGAATAGTCCTACTCCTCCGCTCAAGTTATGTGTGAAATTACCAAGTCAATCTAAGTAACCTCCTCTAAAGATTAGTTCCACCTAACCTCCACTCAAGTAATCTGCGATAAACAAGAAACCAATTGTGACACAAGGGAAGCACATTTTAGCTGACATTTTTTGACTCTCACAATTTAAGGACCCTATCCAGTCCTCGTCTCAACTTCTATTCACTTTTTTGAAAGAAACTACTCCTTAACTTGATCCATTAGAATATTTTGAATAAATATCCATCACTTACCTACTTGGGGGGCATGACGCTTATCATCCTTTTCCCTCTTGAAAATAAAAAACATGGGTCTTCTTTCTTCATCACATAACAATCCAACATCCTCTCATTACACTCATAATTTGATATAAAATCACATCTTCATTACCCTATGACACACTCTTGTGCTTTTATTCAGACTTTACTATTGAGGTCATCCCACACACATGAACCCCATATACTACACTATAAACTCTACACATTACACGTCTTCATACAATTTACACTTTTCATTCTACACATATCGTACACATTCTACAGATACTACACCATAGCTTCTACATATTACACATTTTCACTCATCATACACTTTATCTTACTTTTTTAGGTCATACACCTTTCATATTACATCTTGCATCTTACATATACTATTCATCTTCACATCTTAAACCATCTATACATCTTTCATTATATACCATACACTCTACTACACACATTACTCATTTTATACATTCTCTTCTACCCACTACACTCACTACCGATGACGGTCTCTAGTATCGTGTTCCATACTGAACTATTGATGGTATATATCACAAATGGACCTCATCACCCCCACATCCTTATCATTCAATGTATTTATCATGATACATACCTATATTAAATGATATATGATTTAGGTTATAGGATCACCTCTTATAGCATCCTCTCATGATAGGCTACATCATCACTTTCTCTTGCATCATTTATTGGTATAATATTTAGGATAAATCACCACTCCTTTCTATTCATCTTGTCATGATATAAAATTAGGCTACAGGGTCAAACAAAATTCAACTTTAGGTCACATATTTTAACTACACACCCATCACAACATGTTACATACAACACATAGTTTGACTATTTCCCAATGACGCACTCTCATTTATGTTTCATTATTCACTACTAAGGAGACATATTAAATGAACCCCACTGCATAAAATTCCATTCCATTCCATCCATCCACATCATACTACATTTTATGGTTGCACTTACTCTTGCTTACTCATTCTTGTACATGTATGCTTTATTACAGATGGTAAATAGATATATTGTATGTCATTATCATTATCATACACACATTGCATGTTCACTTTCTTTCTAGTTGTGATTGTAGGCTATATAGGGACACTACACACATCATAGATGCTTGACTACTAGTACTAGAACAGTTCCTAGGGGCATTCACATTCGTACACTATAGGTTTTGTTGTTTCTCTTTTGTTCATAGAAAACTACTTTATAAGTTTATAAAAACTCTAAAATACATTTTCTCTTTCCAACATGTCAATGATTTCTTCATGTGAAGAATTTTTAATGCAGGGATAATTGTTTCCATACTTATTTGTTATATAGTTTGTTATTGTTTTTTATTGTTTGTTATTGTTTGTTCTTGTTTATGGGATTTTACCTTTGTCTTGTGTAAACACATGTTTTTTTGTGGCCACTATGGCCTTGAGTGTCTTGTGAAATCATTAGTAGTGTCCCATGTTTGCAATCCTCTTTTCATGGTCTATGTTGGATTCTTTTGTTTTTACTTGCATCATAGCTTACACATTGTCTTGGTACCTTATACTTGTTCTGTACATGCATGCTTGTTCGTACTAAGAATTTTTTCCTAGCCATTTGTTTTCATGTTCCTTGGTTTCTACCAAGCACATATCCTCTTTGAAAGGCACAATATCAGTGGTAAGTCCTCTTTTGGGCTGTAATCTCCTATCTGCGACGTCACATGCACCCCCAAAGAGGGGGGTCATCATTCGGGTTTACACACACTACACAAAGTAGTACCATTATAGTTCAGTTCTTTTTTTTGTCCATGAAATAGTGGGTTACATAGAAAGTGGGATTTATACAAGTCTACAAACTCCATACACAATGAATTTTACAAGACAGTGTGTCCTTAGCACATTCAGGAATAATTAAAGGATAGAGGATAAACTATATATTCCTCTCTACACTTCCATGGCGTTAGATCCCTAAAAAATTTAGACAATACAAGTATATCTTCACTCTCAGGAAGCAGTTACATGTTGGACAGTAAATTATACTTTCCTCCCTATACTTCTTTGGCTATTGGCATTGTATTTCCTAAAAAACTCGTATGATGTTGACAAAATCCTTTCTACACCCCGTTTGTCTCATGAAAGATCAGGTGCACATATTGCTTTTTCATTTTCATACTTTCTTTACATGATTTTTACATATCTACATATGTTTTTACACATTACACATATACACTCGTATTTGACTACTTGATCATCTTTTATTTTGTAGGTTCATACATATGGGAAGCTAGCAGTAAACATCACACACATAGTGGGTATATCACACACATAATGGCTACATCAAACACATGATACTAACCATGTAGGTACAACACACACATTTTCATCTACACACACATTGTCTCCCTAGGTTCACTCTCGTCATGTTTTTCATTTTTACATCTTTAGTCTCTAGGCTCCATGCTTTTTTATCAGTCCACACTTTGTGTAGTCCTTCGGTACGCAATCTACATCACTCTACATGGATATCAGGTACACATATCTATCTACTTTATGTTACCAAGAATTATACTCACCAAGATAAAGTGGGGGAAAATGTAGACACAAAATCACGCATTTTGAGTCATAATTTAGTCCTTGTTTATACTAATATTCATATGGTTCTCAAATCAAAAGAGTAATAATCAACCCATCTCTTTGGTCATTTTTCATTGTTTTTTGTTCTTAATTTTGATCTTGCACCCATAAATTTCTAGTCTATCTTTTCATACTTCAGTTTCAACATTTCTTAACTAGAACGCCCAGCCAGGATAGCAATGCCAGGAACCCTCATTCCCTCTGGATGCCTCTGTCATATTTACACTTTCCTCTCACTTTTAGGCCACTTTCTTGCCATTTGAGATTTTTGTATTTTTTATGGTCTTCCTTTTCACGGTTAATTATTAAATTAAAGCAAGATAACCATATAAATATAGAGTTATGTAACCATAATGAGGGACCAAACAAAAAGAAATTACTATCACCGCCTAAGGTTGCATCTATTAAATATATATAGCTATCTTTTCATCTATATAACTCCATCACAAAACACACAAGGCTGTTAATTTGCATCACACTTCATAAGAGGGGAGTCTATTTTTTCCATGCACATATTTATTACATTCATGACTGGAACAAGAGCACATAGGGCATTATTCTACACACAAACACCTAGAACTACATTAGGTATGAGATGTAGTGTAATTATCAGTGATAATTCCATCAATTTGGTTGTTGAGGATAGTCCAAGCCCTTCATATGCTTCTTTCATTTTTAGAGTTTAGATGTTTTTCCTAGGGGTTTTGGAATTTATTCTTCTATTGAAGGTAGAACTGGGATCTGGGGATGTGTTAAATGTTAATGGGAAAAAATGATAGTGATAGAGATTGTGGAATGTTGAAGAAAGTGAAGTGAAAATATCCTTTTGAGGGAGTCATCTTTTTATTAGAAGTTTGACTCAAGGAGTTTGGTCCCATGTGAGGTCTTTGAAATCACGGACAAGGCCAAGGTGAAGGATAGGAATCTTTCTCAAAAGGAAAGTTGGAATGACCATGGGATCTTAGCTAAAGGTAGATGAAAAGTATCCATGAGAATCATGTTATGTGCAGAGCCGTGGTACACATATTCAAGAGAAGAGAACAATTGATGGGTACTCATATGATTCTTGTGTAATCGTTAGGGAGGTGTATGGAGTGGGTAGTGCTCAAGGGATGTGCTTTTAAAGAGAAAAAGGGTGAGATAGGACAACAAGTCAATATTAGAACGGTCGAAGATGCAAGGTGTTAAGGGGCTCAATTTTTGGTTTACCATCAAGCGAGGATAAACGATAGGCACCCAATCCATAGGTATGAGTTACGATGTATAGTCCAAGCCAATTACAAGAGAATTTTCCCCATTTACTTTTTTTCTACTTTGGTTACATGTTCATTTTCTTTGAGGATAAGGTCACTGACTTGGAAGATCCATTCATGGACACATTTGTATTAAATGTATTTGATACGTTGTTAGTAAACTCGAAGGTGATCTAGAGCGTTAAGATGATGTTCATCTAATAACTCTAGTTGTGCTAACCGGTCCTGGAAAAAGTCATCATCAGTAAGCATGCCATGGAGAGAAATGCAGAGTGAGGGAATGTAGACACTAAAATTAGGTCACACTCCCCTTTTGTCCCTTGACATATAAGCACCCTTTATTACATTTACCTAGCCATGACCCCCTTCACCACACCAATATTAATTAAATTAAATTAATGCATTATCCTCACTAAATTTTTTACTTAAATATCTTATTTAAATAATATCTACACATATAGTTCACTTAGACACCTCACCAAGCCAACTCAGCCTAAGACATATTCTTAGCAAGTTCCCATAACTAACTAAGACTTAGCCAAAACCTAAAAATCAATGCCTATATTCCCTCTAACCACATTCCCGCATGCTCACAAGAAGTTTTGAGTCTAATCCGTGGGATAACAACACAAGATCCAAGAAAATCAAGAGGATCTCCCTAAGTTTAGTAAACGTAGGAAATCTCGCCATGACCGACATCGGTTACCTCTAACTATTGCCGGTTAAGATGGAACCACTGTCGGTTACCCCTTTTAACCCAAAACAACCTTATTCTCAAGGTTGGAACTTTGAAGCCAGAAGGTTGACAAGAAAGAACACATCTCAGAGAGATAACGCATCTTCAGAGAGCCAACTCCAGCAAAAAGTCACATCCAAGGAAGGAGATTAAGCATCTTCTCCTACATAGCCATCCCAACCATGATCTGATCTATCCAAGCAAAGAGGAGTGTGCATGCAGCCTATGCAAAACTTTTTCTTTAGTTGGTGATCACTTGCAACCTTCAAACCCATCATCAGCACCTTCATCCCTCATACACAGACCTTCAGGAACAAAATCCAAGTAAGTATAATGTCATACTTCTCTGGCTTATTTCATTTCATCATTATTTTATCACCCATTGTTTATATTTCTCCCTATTGACCTTATCCAATAGTTTCACCTCCATATACCCATTAAAACCTCGCAAAATCCTACTCCAGTCATCGAATACCTCATCTCGACCAACCAAAATCCTTTCTGTAATAAAAAAGGAGACCAAAACCCTGTTCTATGACATTTCCAGATCTCACAGTAACTAGCACTGGTTATACCTAACCGCCATTGGTCACCCCTGACCGACACTGGTCTCTATGTTTTCCCACACAGCCTTAAAAAAAAACCTGAACACCTAATTTTACCTCACCCTCACTCACCTGTGACTTACCCGAGACCTTTATTAGACCTGCAAAACCTAGAACCAATCATTCAACCTTTGGATTCTATTGTATCTTAGCCTGTTTGATTAGATCTATTTCATTATTATGTTTTTAAATGAGGTAAAAAAATCATTTAAAAATAAAAATAGGATTTACTTTGTTTAAAACATTAATTTTCTTAAAACAGTGGACTGACAACCATCTAGGAAGTATCATACTTCCTGGATCTAGCTTGCACTAGGCAGTTCACTGTCCATATTGTTTAATTCCTTCTGGTGGTCTTATTTTCATTACAGGTAGTTCCTCCTAGCCAAAAGGAAGCTCTCATGATCAGATGTGCATTTGGAAGTCATAAGCGTGCAACAACCCATCAACCGACATTTGAACATGTATTCCTCCTATGCCCGTTACCCTATCTATTTCGCCAACACTTCAAAGAAACAATCTAAGAAAAAGGTGAAATATTTTGGCATGCCCGGTGGTACCCATCCGAGGTTCCTTACATTTAATTCATTCCCAGGAAAAAATTGTGTGTTTGTTTCCCTTCTAAAAGTGTACACACTAATTTTCTTCCCTAGTAATCCACATCTCCTTTCTATTTGCTCTAAAGGATATTGGTATAGCAGCAGATTTACACAGTAAAACAATAAATTTCTTCTTAATCATCATCATGCTAATACAATGGCTATTATATAGCCAGGAATGTTGTTGAACAAATTCTTATAAAATAGGAAGTATACAAAACAATAACCTTCCCGTACTAATATATTGTTATACATTTGTTATAACAATATAAACATACTGAACCAATTATAATAAACTAACAACCATGTGAATACTAATTCCTAACATTACCCCCCTTAGTGTTTACATGGTAGAAAAAACATCCACACACTCAACTGCAGTTATGCTCACCCCTGTGGCATGTCTAACTCTATGACTCATGACCTTGATCCAAAAGAAAGGCTCGCTCCTTCCATGGTTTTAAACAGGCTTACCACAAACCTTAGAAGTGACAGGAACCTCATCAATTGTCCACCTCGTGTGGTTTTATGGATCCTCCCAAAAACCCTTTCAAGATCCATGAACTGACTTACTCTAGTGTTATTGTTCACCACTATGCTTATACATCAGGGAATTATGTAGGAAACATAACTTGCATATCTACAAAACTACACAATAGAAGATATACTGAAACTATTTCACATTACTTCCTATAAGAATCGTAATGTTCTTAATTGTAGTCTCTGTCATTGATCGCTTACCACTCGATCTCGAACAGCATAGAAAACTGCCACTAGCCACTAGAAACTTTCCTTGACTAAGTCGATTTTGGATGTAGAATGGGAATGGAACATTGGTATGTATTCCCCCCCACAATGTGAAATTCCAAATAAGAAATCAGATAAAGGGAAGCAAAATGTACTGTGTTGTATCATACTCCTGAATGGATCTTGCTTGTCTTGATCTTACTGCACATGATCACCATTGCCAATAAACGTATTCTCCTGAGCCGATCATCTTCAAACGAAGTACGGTAGTCAGAGGATCTCTAGTCAGTCAAAGGATCTCCGACAGTTTTCTGATGCTCTTATACAACTTATCTTTCCAGTATTAACAATCAAATCACACCACTCAAATCAACAGGAACACTGACAAACTGAAGCACACTGAGCTGAAATGGAAACCACACAACTGAAAATCATGGATACTCACTACCATACATATGCCACCACAGCATTCTGCATGTAGCCCCGTCATTGGTGACTGACAAGAGGTCGTTGTTCGACCTCCTTCCTCCGATGCCCTCCTTCCTCCATTGTATTGCTGCTAGCTCAGCAAATATGATTTTGAGGCTCAATAATTACATACCTTACCCAAACGTCGAATTCCACCGAAAATACGTTCGTAAGGTAAAAATTTTTATTTTTATTTTTTGACTTTTGACAAGTACTATTTTTACAATGACTTTGACCATAATGACCATTACAAAATGACCATTAAAAATAAAACCTAAAATCACCTATAAGACTCAAAACTTGACAATTTTATAATGACTCTACAATTGACTGACAAATGTATTATAACAATGACAACTTAAGAAAAATATATATATTGACAGTGAGATGCCAATGGTTTTTAATATTGACAACATCTAATAGAATTTTGACACTTTGAATGCAAGACAATATTACGTAGAGAACATATTACATAACTCCTTTGAATTTGATGACACTATTACAAATTTAGTTTAACTCTAATGCTTAAGACTATATTGAACTGTTTTGAATAAAAAATCAAATATCAATTAGACACCCAACTACTAAAATGACACAAACTATGTAAGACTTCACAACCTAGACACTTGTCAAATTCTCTAATCAAATGAAACTACAGAAAACGACTGCCTCCACGTAGTCACCTATTCCCGGAAAATGTTCGGTGATAACAAGGGAGATTTGGTAAGATATGAGTTGTCTGAATGCTAGATTCTGGGAGAATGCACTCTTGTAAGGTGTCTATTAACCAATCAACATGATCATAAGATAGATACACATAAACTAACTCCTTCGTTGACTGTATATGGCTGCAGCATGAAAAAGAACCATTTTTTGCAGAGTTGTCCAGTATAACAACGAGCACAAGAAAATTCCTTGTATAGACAATGAGAGGGATTTTGAATCTTCAAGGAATGAACAAGACAAATTCTAGTGGCGAAGTGGAGAAGATCACGATGGAGTCCGGACACATGAATCCTTTGAAGCAGCCAACCCAAATCTATATTTATCTTCTAGTGCGATCAGGAGAACGATCCAATGCCTATAACCATAAGCTGTAATATAATGCAGTCTGCCAAGATTAAATGCAGAAAATAAAACGTAGCAAACTGACTATATGAGATATCAAAGTTGGATACGATAATGAACAAATCTGTAAGAAAAAATTAAACGAGAAATTGATTCAAGTCACATGGAAATTGTCATTAACAGGGGAAAGAATATCTACAAAACTGCCCCTATAGATATCTATCTATTCTGCATAACCAACACAGAGAAAAGCATTGCTCTCTGATACCAAATATTGGTATTATAGCAGCAGATTTACACAGTAAAACAATAGATTTCTTCTTAATCATCATCATGCTAATACAATGGCTATTATATAGCCAGGAATGTTGTTGAACAAACTTCCTATAAAATAGGAAGTATACAAAACAATAACCTTCCCGTACTAATATATTGTTTATACACTTTGTTATAACAATATAAACATACTAACCAATTATAATAAACTAACAACCATGTGAATACTAATTCCTAACAAAGGAAAATTTTCTTTTGGTGTAATTAATAAGAATCATTTCTTCATGTTTTCTGCATTATAGTGAAAGAGCATCCCTCTTCCTCTTCCTCTTATTTTGTCATCCAATTGTTATCCAAAATTCACCCCTCAAGGTAATTTTGATAACATGCATCAAATTCTTTAGTCCCAAGCAATTATATTGAGTCCGGACAAAAAGTCATGGGCGGTCTGCGCAGCATTTGGGACATTTGGGACAAAGGGACGCATGGGACGCGGATATCCGAACTAGCCAAAAAGTTGAAAAAATTGACTAATTGTTGAAACAGGCAGTCTGGGACATCTGGGCAATTAGTACGCGAACCGGCCGGATCGGCCGAAATGAGTCAAGGCAGCTCGAAATAGTTGGGCCGAAGGTACGTGAAGTACGCAAACCAGCTAGATCGGCCGAAATGAGAACTTTTAGTCAGGGACGCGTGGGACAAAAGTACGCGAACCGGCCGAACCGGGCGAATCAGGAAAATTTGTCCCAAATGGCCCGAAAGCAAATGGGACATCTGGGCCGCGAGTACGTGAACTGGCCGGTTCAGCTGAAATGGGAAATTTCAGCACTATGCCAAGTGGGACAGAGGGACGTGTGGGATGCGAAAAGCCGAAGCGGCCAAAGGCAGAGAAGAAAAGTCAACGTTTGGCCCGTGAAACTTCAAACGGCCATAAATTTTGACTCCGAGCTCTGATTTTCACAAAATTGGACTTTCTGGAACGAGCACGACGTCCTCTATGCCACAAAAATGAATTTATTAATTTTAATGAGTGTAGATATATTTAAATTAAGGAAACATATTCGGCTCCAGTCAGTGAATGCTCATTCCTGTCAAATGACAGAAAAACGCCTGCCAGACCCAAAATAGTTGCCCGCACTTAGAAGGCCATAACTTTTGCATTTCTCAACAAAATCACACAAAATTGGTACTGTTGGAATCTTGGTTCCGAGCCCAATGCATAGAAATCAAGAAATTCCAGATTTGATTAGAAATTGATTGATATTTTTAAGAAAACGTGGCCGGATTCAGAACAGTGTTTTATTTGGTAGCTGGGAGTGCAATTAAGAGGCATGCCCATCATTCTTTCTCTGCTGTAGCACATGGGACAGTATGGGGAGCCTTTTGCAAGTAATGTATAACCATTTCACTCAATTTAATGCCTCTTACAGGTGGTTGAAGGACAGATTTCGGGATTTCCATTTTCCCTTCTCTTTTCCTTCTCATTTTTCTATAAATTGGAGTGTTGGGATCATTGTAAAGAGGGAGTTTTTGGGTAGCAAAGCTCTGCCAAAATTGATTTGTGAAGCTAGTGTGTTGTAGGCCCTTGTAGTGGACTCCTTGCATGGTGATCCAGGCCCTTATCTTGTAATAGACTGAACTGTGCATACCAGGAAGCAATAAAATACAAGTTTGTGGATGTATCTTCCCCTGCTGTGTTTTCTTGCATTCTTCTTGCCCCTTTTATCTTTCTACAAGAATATTGTGTCTATTATTATGTTCTTGCAGGAATTCATTATCATTGTGTGTGCTTGGAATATTGCTATGAATGCATTTTGCTAGATTATGGAGAACTGTCATCACCTCTTCTAGTGTGCACTTTGCCTCTGTATTTCACACATTTGGAGACTACTCTCACATCCTCCTTTTCTGGTGTATCACCGCTTTAGTGTAGGCTTTCATTTTATGCATTCTCTTTCCCTGGTCCCTTGGAAATTTAGATTAGAACAGTTAGCTTATCCTGCATTAGAGTAGATTGTGGCAGGTAGTTTAGGAGCAAGAACCAACTTTCTCTGGAGGTCTATCTCAAGTAGCAAGTCCCACAACTTGGAGATAGTACCCATGTTATCCAATCACACCGTGAGTTCAAGTATATGCACAGGGGTGCTGTGATTTGGTGATAACACCAATTTCACATTTTCGATTTGGGTTTTAAAATCATTGCATTTCATTCTGATTTTCTGCATTAACTATCATTAATTGAGGGAAACCTATATGCTGGAGGTCATGACCAACTGATGGTTGATAAACAAATCATAGAAAAGAACTTATATTCTTTTCTCTTTCTTTGAGTCTTACCAAACCACACAAAAATTAAAAATACATACATTCTTAAACAACATCCTACTTGGAAGAAGCTTTAGGTGATCACACAATCACGACATAGTGGGCACCTATCTCACTGCTCTATCGATTCATACTTTAGAGTGAATCCCGCCCCCACCATAACATACCTAAAACCTCGCCCTATAGATCTCCTTCTTTGTAGAAATCCATCCTTACCAAAAAATCTATTTCACAATTCATGTGTCAGTCCCTAAATAGCATAAGCTAAACAAACATAATAGAAAGGGCACTCCTTGGATCACATTTTCTTAGTGTTTCTGCTTGGCTTGTGTTTTGAGGTGAAATATCACGTTCATTACTTTTTTTGTTCATCCTTGCACGCTCCTCATAATAGTTGGTGTATTCCAGCTTCACCTGAGTGTGCCTAGGCACTATCATCATCATCTCTAGAATTCTGGGTTTGATTCTACATTATATTTTAATTCACAACCACTTTCTTTCATCATTGTTTCAATTTCACAGTAACTGTCATCGGTTATACCCAATTGATGTCGGTTCTAGGTCCTTTTGCTAACCTACTCAAAAGGACATTTTCACTTCACTTTCTTCCACTTTCCACAGTCTCTATCACAGTCATTTTTTCCCATTAACATTTTACACATCCCCAAATTTGTCATACGTGTCATATTTTGCCTTCTGCTTCATTATTTACTCACTATCCATTTTCTATAGTGACCGGCAACGGTTACCCCTGACCGATGTCAATTTTCCCTAACTGGCATCGGTTAGCCTATTTCACATTCCACCCACCATTTTTTACTTCATCCATTTTTTATTACAAGATTTACCTGTTCCTATCGTTCTCTGTATCATTTACATAGAAGCAACCCTACATGATCAATACTGGTTCAGATGATGCTGACCTAAAGACAAGAAAGTGCCCTCATGTTCCACACTAGTAGCCAATCACTCCAACCCATTACTTCACCACCTTCTATTTTATCACCAGCCATGGATTCCATCCAGCCTACTACTATCACTACCGGAGATGAGGATTTCACATGACTCCTTGACCAGAACCCTTCCGCCTTGCAGTTTTACCTCTCCCACTTTTCCACTCGAGATGCCTCGGGTCAGTTGATATACGAGATGCTTGTATCTTTGCCCCTGACTCTTACACACACTTCCGTATCAGCCCCATCTCGCTCCATGCTACCTGCATCCACCTTACCCCCAATTGTTTCAAAGTTAGGTTCTATACCGTTATGACTGCCACGTCTGTTACCTCTCTAGTACCCATTACATCCACCATACCCTCGATGACTACCCCAAACACAACCTCATCCACCCCTAATGTCTCACACATACTTGTAGCTACATTCTCACCTCCAGTGTTGGTGACTCTCACCCCATTTCAAAATGTGGTTCTTTCCATTCCATAATCATTAACGCCTATTGCCACTAGGGTTACCATGACCCTTCCACCCCCTTAGACATACTACCAACAACCTCCTATTTCATCTATTATTCATTTCAGGTACATACCCCTTATTTCATTTCCTTCTTCTCCACCACCTTACATGGCAACCCCATACACTGGAATACCACCCCCATTATATGCCCAAAACCAACCTCCTCACGCTATATGAGACATCCAATCATCACAACCCACCAATGACCTAATTAAATTGATGTTGGACAAGATGCAGACACTGGAAGCATCAGTTTCCAAATCCCGCAACACTCTCACCTACGATGAGATTTGCAATGAGCCTTTTAACCAATCCATTCCTATCCATTCATACCCTATGCATTGGGAAATGCCTGAATTCAACTACTTCAATACTAAGGAAGACCCAAAACAACATTTGCGCTTGTTCAAGCACGGGTGTTATCTGATCACTCATGATGATGCCATACTTTTGAGAAATTTTCCCATGTCCCTCACTGGACCAACATTAGATTGGTATAGTGGGTTACCCAAAAAATCTATATTCTCATTCAATTAGGTATCCCAAGCTTTCTTGGATCATTTCTCTATCAATATCACCAAGAAAATTACCATGATTGATCTATATTCCACGCATCAGTATGAGGATGAATCTATCATGGATTTTTTCACTTGCTGCCGTAGCCTGATCAATCAATTTACCTTCCAACTACTACAAAATGAACTCATTGAGCTCTTCACATGAGCTTGCGCCAGACATATCTCCCCAACCTTACAGGTCCAAACTTTCCAAACATTTGATGAGGCATTCACTATGGCAAAAAAAGTTAGAGATTCAGGCCATTGAAGAGAAGAAAATCCAATTATGAAATAAGAATTCGGCATTCAAGTTGAATGAAACCTCTTCTTCTTCCAAACCACTAACCAATTATTCAAAGGCTAATGGTACTACTAACGTAGTAGTACTTAAGGCTAGCCTAACTCATCCATCCAATTAGGCTAAACCCTCATCTAATCTATCACCTGTCTAGGATTATTGATTCAGAAAAGAGCAGTGAAAATATACCCCAATTGGGGAACCTTACACTTCTATCTTAGAAAATATTATCAAAGCAGGAGCCATCACCCTTCCACCTATAAAGCACACACTAGTTTTGACCCTGCTCGCCCCATTCCTGCATGGTATAAAGAGCATGATTTCTGTAACTATCACTGAGTGAAGGGTCATAGTCACGGCAACTGCATCACTTTCAAGAATATTGTCCAAGAAATGCTCAAGAAAGGTGAGTTAACTATGGATAATCCCAATGCCACCCCTAACCAAAATCTACAAATCTTCAAAAAACCATTTCCCAATCATGCCCCTTCATCCAATCAAACCAGTAAGACATCCACTCATGATACCCATACCCGTGAGGTTCATGCAGTCTTTAACGAGTTACTTGTCACCTCTCAATTACCTCACATCCCTTCCATAGAGGAAATCCTAGCCCGAAATCCTCCCTCCACATCTAAACCAACCTCCACCATTCATTCACTAACAGAGGAACACCTTTCATCTCATACATCACCTAAGGAGGGGTCTTCTGCTATCATTGAGACCATCTCACCCCTAGCTTCTCCACTTAGAGAACATTTACCTATCGTACCTCCTCCACCCATAGAGGAACTCCCATTACCTCCTCCATCCGTAGAGGAGCACCCATTACCTCCTCCACCCATTGAGGAGCACCCATTACCTTCTCCACCCGCAAAGAAGCACCCATTACCTCCTCCACCCATAGAGGAGCACCTATCTATTCCTCCACTTATAGAGGAACTCTCATCATCTCTTCCACCCATCAGAAACCTAGTGGAGATACCTTTGCCTTTTGGTGAGAATTCTCCATTAGCTACCCAACATCCAACAGACCTACTTTCAGCTCTCTTACCCATGGAATCTGAAGCTGGCCAATTCCCCATCTCTAAGATGTATTGTATGGGAATTCCTATTAGGTCCACACCAACTACACCCATAGGCGTGTCATTCTCATGTTTGGCTGATCACTTAGATTATGTGGATAGGGCTTTATTCTGGGGGCACCTCTTACTCCCTATCATAACACAGATGCAGAGATCCCTCGATGGCACCTCCACTATCTACCCAAACACATTTCCACCCATCAAACCAAATGCAACCACTGCTGCCACAACCCCTTCCACGATACCCGTTAGCACTTACACCACACCCTTATCCATAACTCGACCTATACCTAAACCCAAACCCATACCCATAACATTTACTTCCACTAAACCTATTACCACTTTAGGGGTCACCCCAACCACCAACCTTACTCAGCCACATATTAAACTAGATTTAGCTACATCCTCCAACATCGAAACCACACCTACTTTGACACCCAAACCAAAAAAACAAACTCCTTAACCTCATACCCCAACCACACCAATCACACCCACACTTATCCCATCTACCTTAAGACCTCAACTTCCCAACATGGTCAAGCACCCTCCTCCCATCCATAAACCAATAATGCAACAACCCATTCCTTCCTCACAAACCTCCAACCTACCCAGGCACACAACATGACTTATACCTGCACCTGTAGTCTCCTTAAAACTAATACCATCAATACCTTCAGCTATTTCTTCACTACCCAGTAATCTTAAGTATTTGTCCTTCACATCCCAAACACGACCCGCATCACCTACCTTCATAACACCCCAGTTATCCTCATGGGTAACTCACCCTATTCCTCCATCTGCTTTTCCTTCTAGACCTCGTACACACACATCACCTTTACCCAAGAAGGTGCAACCCAAAAATAAAACCACACTACCCCACAACAAGGTAGTCAAGAAAACCCTGCACCATCCTATAAGTCCATCTACTGTACCCCTACCCAAATGAACCTGACCGATACCTGAAACCACATTGGCACCTAAGCCCATAGCTCAACCCATTCCTACACTTCCAAAAATAGTTCCTCGACAATCAACCACACCTACACCCATACCCACATTCACTTCCCATTGTGATCCACTAGCAAGGTTCTATGCCAAAATTTTAACCAACCTCCTCAAGACTTCTATTATCACATTACCGCCACTCTGACCTTATGACCCCCTCAAACCCAAGTTAAAAGGTTTGATGATACTAAAATTTATGCATACCATCATGTGCCAGGGCACAATGTGGAGAACTATAAGGACTTGAAAGTCATTCTTATCCAATTTTGTCCACCAGAAACCAAATTTGTTGATGAAGACCTTCTTGAAAAGGATCCTGCTTCACCAACACCCATTCCCACACTACGCACTCAATAACCACAACCTCTGCCCTCACAGCTCTTAGAGCCACCCTTAAGATTTGAAATTAACATGGTTCGCATCAGAGAACTGGCCACGCCACCACCCAAATGTCGTTGCGCCCAACTGACCTCACAGGGCTTTTCTTCTCAAGTAGGTTTTTTCCCTTCATGTCGTTATACCACTCACCCTACACCTTCCCCATTTTCCAACTTCCCTTGAATCAAAATGGTACACGTCACTACACATGCGCAGAAGGGTAAAGAAAAGGCAACTGCCCCACTAACCAATCCTATACCCAATATACCATCTACACCCATATCTAAAATAACAATCAGCAGCCCCACATAACCCATTTCTAATCACATCACACATCGAACCATGCTCAAACAACTACACCAATCTCCCCTCAAAATGTCCTTATACGAAATCATTCAAACCTCAGAATCCCATGGTCAAGCCCTCATGGAGGTTCTGCAATCTATTGAGGTTTTACCCAATGACCCTACACCCGTAGCCTCGATTATCACACCTCATCATGTATCCTCTCTCACCAAATTACCACCTTCATCCTCACCTCACCTTGTCCACCAAGTGGCCTCCCTTAGCTTCTTAGAGGAAGAAATCATGCCATACCAAAACAATGACATGGACCCAACCATCTTCATCTCTATCCACATTGATGACATATGGGTACATTGTGTGATGATTGATGGAGGCGTTAGCATTAACATCATTTCATCTCATGCATTTTCTCAAATGCGCATACCTGATAATTACATATATAAGCATCCAGTCAAGTTGCATTCATTCAACGATGTTATCACGTCCATACTAGGCACTATCATCCTTCACGTTCACGTGGGTCCCCGTACTATTCCATAGTTGTTTTATGTTTTGGAGGGGGAATTCTAATATAACTTATTGCTTGGTAGACCCTAGATCCATGTCATGGGTTGTGTTCCTTCCACTTTGCATCGTTGTGTGAAATTTGAACATGAGAGACACACTTAGACAATTCTAGCTGACCCATCACCTTTCAAAACATGCAACATGCTTTACTGACCCAATAATGTGCTCATACATATCAAGCCGTCTATCTCTGCAACCACTACCACTTCACCTACACCTCCACCTACCAGGACAGCCATTGCTTTCACCACACATACCTCCTCTATTCCTACCACTGCTACAACCTCCATGGCTGACCCAATAGCTTCCCAATCTGTTAACTCCACTTCTGCATTGACCTCTGACACATCATCCATACTATCTATCTATATACCAGCCACTGATCCCTTGGAAGGTGTTTTTCAATGCATCACTCTCGGGGAGTACCACCTATATAGCGTCAATACATTCCTTACTCCACACGAGTATAGAAGCCTTCACTAACACCCTCACTCTAATCACTATATAGGAGAACCATCCTTTATCGTCCTCCTCATATTCATACTAATCTCACCTATGGGGGACTTGATACTACCGCTTACGCACCTGAACCACCATCACAACCCTGCCCATTTTCTGCTGACTTCCAATCACTTACCAAATTCCATTTCTCCCACACCTTCCTTCACCACTATGCGTGGAAGGGTTTTGGCTTTGGCTTTTATGAGCAAGGCCACCATACCATTATTCCATGTACCACCCACAAACTTAATGAATATAGTGGTATCAGCTTCCCCCGAACCTCCTACCAAATAGGTCCACACTGAAATCATTGAAGACCCTAACCCTTTTCCACCTTCATCACCACCCTCACCGATGGAGTCAATGGATCCTGAATCTATCCCTCCTAATTTTTTATTTTTTTTCATAAACACCATTTCCTTTGGGCCTTTAACTTATCAATGCAAAGGTGAGGGCCCTTCCACTCTCCCATTCATGTATCCTATGATGATCGACGACAACACACCTACCATTAATGTTGTTCAATTTCCAGGATGATGAATCCGTACTCACCTACCTTGGTGCAAAAGACTCATATATTCATCGGTCGTTATCCTCTGAGACACAAACCATCTTGAATGAATCGACTATTAAGATCAACATTCATACTTAGGACGACCCGTACATCCTAAAGATCAGACAATCTTTAGATGCTGCGGAATAGGAATCCATCACTTCTTTTCTCCGAGATCATAACCATGCTTTTGCTTGGTGTTACATAGAAATTCCTGGTATTGACCCCACCATAGTGGTCCACAATATTGTAACCATTTCCGATGCCAAACCTATCAAACAAAAGATGAGGAAAATGTACCCTCGCATTGCTCTTCTCTTCAAAGAAGAACTTCGACACCTTCTTTCTGTTTCCTTCATCTTACCCATTGATTATCATCATCGTATTTCTAACATTTTCCCTGTTACTAAAGCAACAGGGGGACTCCACATTTGTACAGACTTCCATGACCTCAACCTTGCCCGGTATTAATCAACTGGTTGACCGCACCGATGGTCACGAGATGCTCTCACTCATGAATGGTTTCTCGGGTTATAACCAAATTTTGTTTTCCACGAAATATCAGCACAAGACCACATTCATTACCCCTTAGGGAACCTTTTGCTATCAAGTCATGCCTTTTGGCCTTAAAAATGCTGATGCTACATATCAGCGTCCTATGAATTACATCTTCCATCATATCATGCATCACATATTGGAAGATTACGTGGATGATCTCATGGCCAAATCTAAATATCACGCTGAGCACCTCGCCATCCTCGAAACCATCTTTGACCGCCTCATTAAATATTATCTTCCTTCAACCTAAAAAGTGCGTCTTCATAGTTCTCTTAGGAAAGTTCCTGGGATTTATTTTTTCCCTCTATGGTATAGAAGTTGACCATGCCAGAGTCAAGGCCATTCTCGAAATGCCTTCGCCCACTAACCTTAAACAACTTTGTAGCTTGCAAGGTAAATTATAGTCCATTCACCGTTTCATTTCACAACTATCTTATCAGTGTCAACCATTTCATCGTCTTCTTAGGAAGGATGTCTCCTTTAAATGGGATGATGACTATCACAAATCTTTTGATACCCTAAAATAATACCTTCTCCAACCACCCATACTCATTCCAACCTAAAGACAATCAAGCTTTTTACCTATACATATCATCTACTGATCATTCCTTGGGAGCCATGCTCACTCATCGTGATGAACAACAAAGGGAGTAGACATTTTATTACATAAGTCATACTCTTCTGGACTATGAAACATGATACAACCATCCAGAAAAGCTTTTCTTAGCCTTACTTTTCGTTGCCACCAAACTCCACCATTACCTACTCAACCACAAAACCTATTTTGTGACCAACATCGATCCTTTACACTTCATGTACGCTAAACATTAACAAAAATTAGTGTGCCACACAATTTCTTATGCTTGTAGATGATCTTGACCTCGAATTCATTCACCAAAATTCCATTAAAGGCCAAGCTATCACTGACCAACTGGTTGACGCACCTATTGTCGGGGACCAACCGTCTAATATTTACTTTCTTGATGAATCCATTACTACCCTTTCCCTAGACGAACCCCCTTACCAAATGACACTATTATTTGACAGTTCTAAGTGTTAACGTGGGGGTGGGGCTGGTGTTATCCATTTTCCTCTAGATGGAGAACCCATTCCTTTTTATTTCAAACTAGACTTTGAATGCACCAATAATATTGCCGAGTACGAAGCGCTCGTACTAGGTCTCTAGGCTACCTATGCCCTAGATGTCAAATCCATTCATATCTTTGGTGATTCACAATTGGTCATCAACCAAGTCAATGGTATGTACCAATGTTGTAACGAGATACTTCAAAAGTATAAACATCATGTAGACATACTTTTGACCACCTTTTATTATTATAACCTTTAAACCATCCCATGTTCAACAAAAAACATTGTAGATACCATGACCTGCTTAGCTTCCCAAATACCCACTTTCCTTGCTGATTCCAAATTATTTGTCACCGTACAACACCTCCATTCACCTTCTTATTTACCTCATGATATTTACTCAATAGGAAATGAAACGCCTGACCCAAGTGAACCTTTGGTATAAACAATACTCCGACTACCTTTCTCTCTACATCTTACCTCCTCATCTCACCCGTAACGGACAACGTGCATTCCTTAAAAAGGTTTCCCATTTCATCATTCTGGGGGGACTCCTATATAAGTGCAGCTTTGATGGTATTCACTTATGATGCCTCACAAGTTTTGAAATTCCTTATACCTTGAACGAGGTTCATGATGGCGTATGTGGAGGTCACTTTAGTGGCCTTGTTGTTGCTAAGCATATTCTTCACCTAGTCTATTACTAGCTGACCCTTAGCCATGACTTTTGTGACTATGTCAAACGCTATGTGAAATGTCAACAACATTCCAACCTTCATCATACACCCAGTCATGCCTTACAGGTCGCTCGTGACCTATGACCCTTCTCTCAATTGGGTTTGGATCTTGTTAGAGAAATCAATCCTCATTCTTCCCAATGCCATCAATGGATCATAACTGTTACTGAATACTACACAAAATGGGTGGAAGCCATACCACTCATCTCCACAAAAGCTGAGAAAATATGCGAGTTCATTAACCATCACATCATTTACCGCTTTGGTGTCCCTCATTGCCTCATCATTGACAATGGAAAATAATTCAAAAACAAAACACTGCAAAAAATTTGTGATGCCTTCGGCATTCAGCTTAGTTTCTCATCACCTTATTACCCATAAACCAATGGCCAAGCTGAATCCACTAAAAAAATCCTTAACAAAATTCTCAGGAAAGTGGTTGAAGATACTAGGAAGGATTGGCATATCCACATTCCTTTTGCCCTTTGGGCATACCACACTAGTATTCATATTTCCACTATGGCCACACCCTTTTTGCTAGTCTACGGTACTGAGGTTGTTCTACCTCTCGACGTCCAGATTCCCTCACTTTGCATTTCTCTCCATGACATGCTTACTGATGATGACTTTCACGAAGACCGCTAAGCATAACTAGAGTTATTATATGAACGTTGTCTTAACACTTTGGATCACCTTCAAGTTTACCAATAACGTATCAAATGTGCTTATGAAAAATGTGTCGATGAATGGACCTTCCAAGTTGGTGACCTTGTCCTGAAAGAAAATCAACACATAACCAAAGCAGAAAAAAATAAATGGGTAAACTTCACTCCTAATTGTCTTGGACCATACATCATAACTCATACATATGGATCAGGTGCCTATCATTTATCCTCATTTGATGGTAAACCCAAACTTGAGCCCCTTAACACCTTACATATTTGACCATTCTATTGTTGACTCATTGTCCTATCTCACCCTTTGTCTCTTTACAGGCTCATCCCTATAGTGCTACCTAATCCATACACCTCCCTAATGATTACACAAGAATCATGTGAGTACCTGTCACTTGCTCTTTTCTCTTGAATATGTGTACCATGACACTACACATAGCATGATTCTCATGGATACTTTTTATCTACCTTTAGATAAGATCCCATAGTCTTTCCACCTTGCCTTTTGAGCAAGATTCCTGTCCTTCACCTTGGCCTTGTCCATGGTTTCAAAGACCTCACATGGGACCAAAATCCTTGAGTCAAAATTCTAATCAAAAGATAACTCCATCCAAAGGACATCTTCCTCTCAACAAAATTGCTACTATAAATAGACTGCTCCCTTGAAGGACAGCTATGTGCAAAAAAAAAAAAAAGAGAGAGAGAAACCAAAGCCTCCCACATCGATCAGCTTCACGAAGACCTCACGGAGTACCGTATTATTTATCCAATATAGACTTCTTGCATTGATCAGTCTATCAAAACAAAAAACGTTTTTAGTCATGGACTTGCCCATTGTGACCTTGGACCTCTTGCCCAAAAGCCCTATCACTCAAAACTTATAAAATTAACTACCTTTCACCCAACTTACCATTTCCACTCTCATTTCCTACATTGCGTCAAGGGACATCTTTGAATTTCGACATTTGGTGATCTTGTGACTACCTTCATCGTAGAATAGTTACTCATGCAATGCCTTTCAAGTCTTCTATTCATCACCCCTTCAAGGTATGATCTACTCGGTATGATCCTACCCAATTAGGTAGCTCTATTACCCCCCTCTTATCTTTTAACCATCTTTGTTGATGTTTTAATTACCTTATACGAGACTTGGTACTCGACGCTTACCTTTGGGGTAATCCTCTTCTTTAACCATAATCACCTTCACCTACATAATTTTACCTATAATCTACCCACACCTAACAAACCTAAACCCACAACATGCCCAAGCACCTATCGACTCATTTTATTCCCTCGCTTATGGGAGAACTACATCGGCCTACCATCCCTTTTCGCCGGGACTATGTAGGCAGCACTCTGAGGGCATGGGGCCCTTAGAGGTTAGCTCGGCCATTTCTCTACCCTAGACAATTTTATCAACCATGCCTAACTCATCATTTACATCACATTTCACTTAGTCCCTCTTTTTTAACAATATTGGAAATTAATCGACATACATAACAAGTTGTTTAGTATAACATACACCATATCTCTATCATCACTAGGCATAGGTTATAGAAAATTTCACATATGACCCATAGTATCATTCATTTCCAACATAATGAATCATAAATAAACCTCGTTTCGACTCAACCATGCCTAAACTAACCAGACTCAATCCATGCCTATAACCTGACTCGATCCATGCCTAAACCAACCTAACTCCATCATGCCTAACTCACCTAATTTACATAATCAAAACAACAAATCCATATCTCATAAACATACTAGCACATCACAATCATAACATGTATCTCATCATATAAATCAATAATTGTATATCTCAAAATATATGTTTATCTCATGGCCATCATCTCAAAAATGTTAGCACGTAGGCTAATCTATAATACAAAATGTCATCGGCATGTAGACCAGTCTCATATATACAAAAGCATGAATCCATACAAAAAATCTTTGGCACGTAGGCCGGTATGTGATTAAAAGTACAAAAATCTATGGCATGCAAGTCGGCATATATATCAACAATAAACACTAGTATACATCAAAAATAGGGAGGCTGCATATCAGACATCTCACCAGATGTCCTCCATCTCTGTGTCACCTGCACCCTTGGCCTCATGTGCCCCTGTTGTCACATCACCTCACTCTAGTCACCGTGTACTAGTGGCCTCTCCCTGATCAAGCCTCGGAGCTTGCTCCCCTCCTGTGCTCTCCACACTATGTGTGTGGGATCTCATCCTCTCACTGGATGCCTATTATTCCATGTACTCTCCATAAGAGAGGAAGTCTATCCCAACCACCATGAGCTGGTCCTGATAGTATCGTACCTCACCTAGGGTATCCTATAGCCTAGATATAGGCACAGTCTGTGGTGGTCCCATAGGTCTTGGCCCATGTACTTGTCCTACACTGGCCTGTGAATTGGGACCAACGCCCTGTGCCTGTTGTAGTGCCCCCTACCCCTGTGCCTATATATGGGCCTGTAAGACCCCAATCTGTGTCTGGGCTATGGCCAACTAGCCCTGTAATCTTGCCACCTGACCATCTCTGTCTCCATCTCCTCCACCCTCTCCCTCCGCCATCTGGGCCTGTAGACTATCCACCTATACTCGTAGCTCTGCTACCTCTGCCTCTTACCCCTTCAGCTGTGTCTGTAGTATACCTATCTATGTGATCAACGTTGTTACCTAACCCTGTAGGGCGTCTCTATGCAATGTCATAGAAGCTAAGTCTGGCTGCCTCAATCTAGGTGGTATGGCTTGTAAATGAGCCACCCACCACTTCCTGTACCTATATGTTCATCTAGTGTCATCAATCTGTCGATCCGCTAGTTTCTCCTCCTCTCTTGTAGGCATGGTAGGCTATGGTAGAGGTATAGACCTCTCCACGTCATCTCTCTGATACTCTGGTAAGGGAAGCGGAATATCATGTATGAGCCCAAACTGCCATTAGACACTATCGACTAGGATCATCTCATCCACCCTGGCAAGGAGACCATGAATCCACCTCTCTAGCTGGAGCTTAGCTAGCTCCTCATGCATGTGCCTATATGAGGGGAATCTCACATATGGCCTCTAGATAATAGCCACTCCGAACAACCCCTCCAATAACTACAAAAAATGGGCCACATCATATGTCGTCTTATCTAACCTCCACTCTCCTGAAACTGGAACCCATCTCCTATATCCTAACCACATGGATCTCGCTTGGAATACGTCTACTCAGGGCATCCCTATAGGTCGAACACACACTATGTGCTCGTAGGCCCAACAGTGCAGTATAAATGTACAATACAAGCTAAACCTATGTAACCACCCATACGCCCACAACTCTCTGTAAAGATGCACCAAGAATTTTGGTGTCCAGGTGAAGCATGTCTCATGCACCATCATATCGTGGAGCACCCCCATCATTGATTAGGGAAAGCATCCACCCTCTGCATCAGGCAGTGCATAGCAGAACACTACCTCCATCAATAAAACTACTAACCTCATCTCATCTGGACGGGCTAGGTACATCTCACCATAGCTAAAACTGACACTATGAAAGTTCAACTCCACCACCCCCTCACCAAATACAGTCTTGATCATCTCCTTTGAGGCCTTGGAGGAGATAGAGTACACCTGGGTCCCCAATATGGGTAACCTTAGAATCCAGAACACGTCCTCCACTGTGATAGTCATCTCACCCGTCGAAAGGTGGAACGTGTTGGTTGCGAAGTCCCATCTATCGATGAGTGTGACCATCAAACTAGGCTACCGAACAACATGTCAATAGTGCAAAATACCACTCAAGCCCACTACCTCCAAGTGCTATAGCTCTAAAGGGGTCACTAGGCCGCGTAATATCACCAACAGTTGCGGAACCCTATCTCGCATATGTAACTACGATCGACCCTGCATCCAATCCAAAGCACAACAATAATCTACCTTTACCCTGACCTTATTCATCACTTATCATTACCCACCACCCTATTTTTACCTTACCCATCTCAACCACCTAAACAACATCATTTTTTTGGACCCTTTTCCCTAAAATCCTGACTGGTGTAGGTTCAGCCTAACTGACTTTGGTCACCCTTAAACCAGCATCAGTCACCTATTTGGTTACCGATATCGGTTTAACTTGACTAACCACGGTTCCACGTAACTAGCATCGGTCACCTATTAGGTGAAAAATCCCTGGTTCTACCTAACCGACACCAGCTAAACTTGACTGACGCAGGTCACTGTCGTGGAAAAATTTGGGACTTTCAAAACCCCCTTTTTTTCTAAACTCTCCCACCTATCCCTTTTACCCCACCGATAATGAATTACACTACGCTAACACTCCTATCCACCCCCCTCCTATCCAATTTCCTACCCCCACCTTTTTTTTGCCCATTTTCCCCGAATACCCGATTTAACTTTTTTTCTCTCACCCACAAATTACAAACACCCATAAAACTCTACAAATACCAATTAGTACACCATCTACTCTATTTAATTAACATTAGAGAGTTAGACACTTACCTTGTTGCGCTGCCACCATCTTGGTGGCACGTCTGGCCACTGTGTTGATGGTCTTCGCCTAATCCCTCTCCCAGCCTTTGCCATCACCAAATATCTACCCACACCCTCCGACCACTTGAATCCCTCAATAAGATCTCATGGACCCACTACTCACCAACCCAACCACCATCCACTCACACTGTCAGCTCCACTATCCCATTTCCTTTGGATGCTTTTCTCCCTTTTCTCTCTTTTTGGTACTTTCTTCACTTCATAATTCACAAATAAATACTACAAATGCATAGATTTTTTGTTTTTATACCAAACCCGACCTAACTGATGTCAGATTCCCCCCCCCCTAGACTGGCATCGGTCTCGTTCCCTACCTAACCATCGGTGGTTTTCCTATACTGATGTCAGTTTTCCATGACCGCCATCAGTCACCCTTAACTACACATTTCCCTTACTTTTCCATTTTACCCCACCCTCTACCTTGCTCTTTACCCCATACCTTTACCTAACCCATTACCTTACCTTTCCTGACCTCATCATTTACTACCTCCATTTTTCCTCCTTTGGGGACTCATTATTTTACCCCTACCTCATCCTTACCCATATCGTGACCTACATATTTGGACCTGGACCATTGCTAGTGACCTTTGACCTCATGTGTTCACTATACCTTACAGCACTATTACATGTGTTAATTGACCCAATGACCTTACCTCACCTATTTCCATGACCGTTTATCCTTACCTTACCTTTTGGTGTACCGAGACATACCTAAACGTTCCTACACCTAACCTACATGCTATGTTTCCTGACCTTATCCTATACCTTGGATACCAGATTCACTTCAACCTTGTTTGGATAAACCTATCGACCTTAGACAATGTAGAGTTTGCTTACTGTTCAACTCGGTAGTGTTCTGCAGTTTATACGTGTGCATGCATTTGAATGTTGCTACCTTTGACCCTGACCCATTACCTCGATTTCCTGAGTAGACCTTTCACTCATTTCTCCCTACACCCACTTGCCTTTTCTTCACATTTACCTTTTATCAATCCACTCACCGCTTCAGCCTGCTGCCTCATTAGTTCCTGGTTTGAAGGGGATCACCTTCACCCTCACATGAGGCAACCACACCTTATTTTTGTTTGCATCACTTAACTAATACAAGCTATGCAACAAAAACGGGGCAAAATGTAGACAATAAAATTAGGTCACACTCCACTTTCATCCCTCGACATCTAAGAACCCTTTATTACATTTACCTAGCCATGACCCCCTTAACCCCACTAATATTAATTTAATTAATTAAATTAAATTAATGCATTATCCTCACTATATTTATTATTTAAATATCTTATTTAAATAATATCTACACATATTGTTCACTTAGACACCTCACCAAGCCAACTTAACCTAAGACCTATTCTTAGCAAGTTCCCATAACTAATTAAGACTTACCCAAACCCTAAAAATCAATTCCTACATTCCCTCTAACCACATTCCCACATTCTTGCAAGAAGTTTCGAGACTAATCCATGGGATAATGACACGAGATCCAAGAAAATTAGGAGGATATCCCTAAGTTTAGTAAACCTAGGAAATCCTACCTTGACCGACGTCGGTTACCCCTAACCATCATTGGTTAAGACGGCATCACCGTCAGTTACCCCTTTTAACCAAAAAAAACCTTATTCTCAAGGTTAGAAGTTGGAAGTTAGAACATGGAAGCAAGAAGGTTGATGAGCAAGAATAAATCTCAGAGAGATAACACATATTCAGAGAGCCAATTCCAGTGAAAACTCACATCCAAGGAAGGATATTGAGCATCTTCTCCTGCACAACCTTCCCAGCCACGATCTGATCTATCCAAGCAAAGAGGAGTGTGCATGCAGCCCATGTAAAAGCTTGTCTTCAGTTGGTGATCACTTGCAGCCTTCAAACCCATCATCAGCACCTCCGTCCTTCACACATAGACCTTCAGGAATGAAATGCAAGTAAGTATAACGTCATACTTCTCTGGTTTATTTCATTTCATCATTATTTTATCACCCATTGTTTATCTTGCTCCCTATCAACCTTCTCCAACATTTTCACCTTCATAGACCCATTAAAACCTCGCAAAAGCCTACTCCAGTCACCCAATATATCATCCTGACCAACCAAAATCCTTTGTGCAATCATAAAGGAGACCAAAAGCCTATTCTATGACATTTCTAGATCTCATAGTAATCGGCACCGGTTATACCTAACCACCGTCGGTCACCCCTGACCAACAACGTTCTCTATGTTTCCCCCAAACAGCCTTAAACAAAAACCTACCTACCTAATTTTACCTCACCCTCACTCACTTGTGACCTACCTGAGACTTTTATCACACATGTAGAACCCAGAACCAATCATTCGACCTTTGGATTCTATTCTAGCTTAGCCTGTTATATTAGATCTATTTCCCAATTGTGTTGCTAAGTGAGATACCTGAATAATTTTAAAATAATAATAGGATTTACTTTGTTTACAAAATTAATTCATTTAAAACATTGGAATGATAGTCATCTAAGAAGTATCATACATCCCAGATCTAGCTCGCGCTAGGCAGTTCATTGCCCATATTGTTTAATTCCTTCTGGTGGTCTTTTTTTCATTATAGGTAGTTCCTCCTAGCCAAAACGAAGCTCTCATGATTAGCTATGGATTTGGAAGTCATACGTGTGCAACAACCCATCAACCGACATTTGAACTGGTATTCCTCCTATGCCCCTCACCTTATCTGTTTCATCAACACTTCAAAGAAACAATCTAAGAAAAAGGAAATAACTGAGGATAGTCCAAGCCCTTCATATGTTTCTTTCATTTTTAGAGTTTAGATGTTTTTCTTGGGGTTTTTGGAATTTATTCTTCTATTGAAGGTTTACCAATACATCGGTGATCACCCAACGACATCCACGCAATAGGAAGAAAACACAGGTGAACACTTGGTGAAACCTCAAAGGAGGTTTCTTGGTCATTTACGTAGACTAGGACACCTAAATCTAAGACTAGGGTACCCATCGGAAACCATATACCTCTCCTAGTGACCAAGTCTAACCAGGTAGTTATGATCTACACTTTCTCAGGCTCATGTGCAATGGTTTCCTCCTTTTATTCAGCCAGTCTCTACTGTGACATAGTCCTTCAACACCATCAAATCAGCCAAGTTGTTCTTAACCCTCTTTACACATTAGGGTTTTATATTTCATTTATTAGATTGTTTGGGTATTATTTCAGTATATTATTACTTCATTTATTTAGTTATTTTGTTGCTCCTATAGCATTATATTACACTAGAATATCCATATTTTAGTTAATCAATTAGTACATGTTTTACATTTCTCCATTCTTAATGACGTTGCATCATATGCTAAATATTAGCTTCTGAAGGAATATTACTCCTATAGCTCACCTAATTTTTCTCTGCAAATAATGATTTACAAGGGTCCTTTAAAATAATGATATCATTATATTCAAAACAACATGGAAGTTTTTCTTTGGTTTTCACTTTATGCTCTAACATATTTTTTAGAGAGGTTGAAGTAACACTAATAGATGTCATAATCATAAGCAATATGGAGCTTTATCATTCGTTTTATTTTTCATATTATGACATGTTCCCACAAAGGTTTACATCTATAAAATTTGAAGCTATGTGTCTAATATTTATGACCTTGCAATTAATAGGGAAAACATAATGCAAAGCTATCAAATATTTCCACATGGTATCCATGGAATTTAAAAGTGATAGGACTCACATAATCTATGAAAATATATGGAAAAATAGGAGAACCAACCAATTAAATCCATACCATCAATGAAAATACATAAGTGACTCGAATTCAATGTCATATAGCCTAAAAGGATTAATAGACTTGAATTTTTCAATGGTATGCACCCATTTCAAAATTAATCAATTATGTAATCAAATAGATAATTTTAATTTCATAATTAAGATCTTCTTACAGACAAGGTTACCTAAATTTCTGTAAAGCAGTCACCAATAGAGTCTCATTTTCACACCTTCACAAACTAGCCCTTCGAGGACACGATTTTTGAAAAAATGTTGTATGTGAAAATAACTACATTACTTTAAACATGAAAGTTGAATAGGTCATATTCTTAGATGATTATGATGAATATGATCAAAACATGAGGTAATATATGACATACCTGGTAGTAATCCACTAAATGGGACTAAATGTCATATCGGGAAATCCAAAGGTAACACCGTGTATTGATCTTTTCAATGGAATTGTAGGTAAAAGTATACATTGTAGAGGATGGATTCTAATATAAAAATGTGGAAATGTCATTGGTAACATAACTATCAATTATTTCCTCAACAACTACCATTTTCCACCAGAAAACATTGTGTTTATCTAAGACACTAGATAAGTAAGGTAAAATAACAAAGTTGGGGTAATTCTCAAGAAGATGGTAGAAGATCCTAATAACTTCAATGTGAAGGTCTCCCATGACAAAACTATAATAAAAGAATTTAGACAAGGAGTCAGGATTAGTATGGATCTAGTGAAAAGTATATTTGGTGCACCGAACATTATGCAAGTGAAATAGACTTGGGTTCCTGTATTGTGCATGATAATCAATGATAACAAGATTCTTACTGTGAAAGGATTTTCCTACAACCTCTATAGTAATATTATATAGTTTAAGAAGAAAGGAAAAAATTTCTACATGATGTCATTCTTGTTAGATGCAATATGTGTAGTACAACAATATCAGGGAGTTCCCTGTTGAACCCCAAACATCCCCATAAATTATTCATGCTTATTAGCATTGTGCCTATGCATCAATACAAAAATAAAATTGAAATACTCTGCAATCACTAGTACTACCTTTTGATTTTCAATGTAATATGTGATTATTAATTCATTGCTATAGTGGAGAGATTCAAGTTGTTATCTAGATTATACAGTGATCACAATAGAGGGAATCCTCTCCATTCCTATCAAATTTACAAGATTGTTATCTAGATTGTACAAACTGTAAAAGTATGATATTTATCTAGATTGTACAAATAGTAAAAGTAGGATATTTATTTGGATTGTAGAAACTGTAAAAGTAGGATTTTTATCTAGATTGTACAAACTATAAAAGTAGGATATTTCCTTCCAACTTGTTCATGACATCAACCAATCATCTAAGGAGGGGAAGAAGCAATAGGCTACTTACCGTACTCTATCTATTTAGTTTGGTTTTATAATTCTCACTAATTAGAAAAAGGAGAAACATTCTTCACATAGGCCATCCCTTCATTTGTATTACCACACTTTGAGGCCATTTTATCTAGTAAAAAGGTTGGATCAATTATGCAGAAGCACTTCAGGCATGGCTACATCTTACTACAAGGATAAGACACATAAGGATGACTTGGTCTTCAAGAATGAAACCAATTACCAAATTATATCCATCAACATGAGGAACAAATAATTAATTTATAATCCTCTAGGATAACCAATTAGTACTAGGGAAATTGATCTCAAGCTAGGGAAAGAAGAAGAATATGTAGATGAGTAATATTCAAAAAAGTAGGTTGTTGACCCTAAAAAAGTGAAGAAACTTCTTGTTGGGGTCCCTCCTGTATTCAAAGGAGTAAGTCCCTCAGACATAGATTTTTATTTAAGCATGCCACTTCTAATCCTAACAAGTGCTTCAATGGTCCTCACAAGGCCTTCTTTAGACATGTAGTTCGGAAGCACTCCTATGAGTATTTCCTTAGTGAATTCCTTTCAAATTGTTGTTCCTATGTTTTCACATACCTCTAACACTTTTTAAATAGTTATTATTGTCATGGTTACTCCTCCTTCCCAACCATCCTCTTCTCATCCCTCTTCCCCTAATGTTATTATTTCCTCTACTTCTTCTAAGGATGAGGAAAGAGATGGTGAAGATACTTTAGGCTCCAATATATTTCAAACCCCCCATTCATCCTCTATTTCCACCATTCTCGTTATGTATCCTTCTCATTTGGCATCAATATATATCCCTCTTCCCATATCCTTTACATTAATTACCTCAATTACTTCATCCTCTCCTCTACCAAATCCAATTTCCCCACCATTTTTAATACAAATGACAGTTCCACTTTCCCTTTCTTCCCCTTAGGTTGTCACAATAACACCTACTCATCTAGTCACTTTCATTATATTGACACTCCTTAAATCATTTACGATACCTACAACCATTTCCTACGGTAGACTTCCTCTTTTATCTTGTTTATCCTTAGAGACAAATTATTCTAGTGCCATATATAGGATATCCTAACAGAAAACTTGAAGGCACCTCATATGTAGCCTAATCTATCTTTCTAGGCCCCTCCTTCAATTCCTATGTCCTATGGCTAGTGAATAATAACACACCTATTCTCCCTTCTATCACTCTTTTTTTTTCCAAAATATTTCTATTAGGCATACTAATGCCACTTCTTCCTATCCCTGTATACCTTATTCTTCCTCTTTTTCTATTCCTATGGATACCCAAAGCTTCACGATTCATCTCTTGGCCCCTTTTGGACCTTCTCAACTACAACCTTCACTATCTTAGACCTCAGGACATGTACCAAAAATAATGGGACCCTCTTCAACAATTTCCTCTATAGTTATAGTTATAGCTACTACCGAAAGGAAAATATGGTAAAACACATAAATGCCATCACCTCTACATACCCCACAAGAAAATTTTCCCTACTCCATTGAGTTTGTCTTAAAACCTAGAGAATCTATTTTGGCAAGGGGTGTTAATCAGTAAAAAAAATAGGTAGTTTCCTATGGTGTCAATAGGCAGTGGTGCCTAAATCTTAGATATCTTTTATTATTATCTTGTTTTAGCATTAAAAAATTTTCTTGAAGATTCAATAATAATTGACCTATTTATTCAGAATAATATGTAGTACAAATAGAGTACATGCATACACATCAAATAGTACAATAATATTTTTTGAACTAAAAATAAATGTGGCATATTTGTTAGCTCATATGATTTTGTTGGTGTTGTTACCCATTCTCCAGTATAACTCCAAATTATGTAGGTGTGTAATTTTTCTACAACATAGTTCATATATTTTTATATTGTCACTAGTGTAGCCAATAGAGACGAGTATAATTGAAGGAAAGAAGTACTTAATTCGTTATTCCTATTTTTGGGGGAAAATGTTTATTATTTATCACGGTGGAATTGGAAGGTCTTGTCAAAATACCACTCTTCACACAATCATGAGGTTTGCTTAAGCATTTGTATGGCTTTGCGAAAAATAGTGCTTTGTTCAAGTTTGAATCTCATCACCAACTTGATATTGGTAAATCAGATGTTGGAAGAAATCTTGTATAAAAAATTGTATTCGATACATTTTGCGCACCTCTTGCAATTATTTTTCTCCATCTCTACAATATTTCTTGTTCTTATGTGTTATATTTTCAAGGATATTTTTATTCTTTTATCTAGTAATTTCTTGAAACTTGTTATTATTATGATTCTGGTGAAAATTTCAAAATATAAGAATACAAGAAGACTATTTATTTATTTAAGGAGAAAAAAATATTAAAAGAAATTCTGAAAAAGGGATTCTACTCAAATTGTTCCCTCGACCACTCAGAACCTTAATTCATATTTGTTTTGGTGTTTTTTTATAAATATATAAGCACTTGTGGAACTAAATAATTTATCCCTATTAATGTGATAGTTGAATAGAGTTAATTGTATTTTTATCACAAATATAAATATTGTATGAAATTGGTTTGACTTCTAATATTCCATCTCTTCTATTTTGTTGTTGTAGAGCAATGAGAAATTTTTAGTTATTCCGCTAATATCAAGACATTACAAATTAGGATATAATATTAGTGTGTTCATTAGTGGTAAACATGAAATTCATATCTAAGCGGTTTTGTTAGTAAATTAAATTATGACTTAATTAAGTTATAATTTATTGTGCATTAGCAATGTGTAACCTTATTGGTACTGTAATTTTATATCCCTTGAGTGCTTTGTGTTTTCACGTTACTGGTGGATAATACATGATGAGATGATTTCATTTTTGAGTAGGAAATTCCTACTATATGGATCAAATGTATAAACGTATAGAGTTGACTGAGAAATTGCATGTTAGTTGAAACATGTTCATTAGTCACTTGTTAGAGGCATAGACATAAGCTAAACAATTACTAAAAAAATATTTATATCTTTTTTAATAACCAACCAACCATGTATGATAGACATTAAATTTAGAGGCCATCTCAAGATTTTCGATAAACATACATGGCTCATTTATTTTCTTAATTTGTTTACACCCTCATTTAGGGTTTCAATGTATTCATTTATTTTATTTAACTCAAAATTCTATGATTTTTCCAAATGGGCTTATGGGTTTTGCCCCTTAGTGATGAAGTTAAATTTGATATATGTTTTCATCTGGTTATGAGAATATATACATATATATAGATATAACACATATATATATATATATATATATATATATATATATATATATCTGTATGTATGTATGTGTGTATATAAATATATTTTAATTTTTTTAATTGATTAAAACCAGAAATCACAAATATTAGTGATTAAATATATTTGTGTATATACATAACCGAATTAAAAGGATGTAGTACTTGGCCGTGGATTTGGGTTTACACATTCTTCTTAAAAGAGAAATGTGTAGGCACATAGCAATAGGGCCGGTTTTCATTTCGTTGAAAGTGGGGGTGATTTATGTAATGGTGGCTAAGTGTTGGAGTTGGGGGGAGGGTCGCCAACCCTCCCCCCAACCCTCTTTCCCGAAAAACCAATACCACAGGCCACAACCATAAATCAAATATGTTCTCTCATAAATTTTATTTGATACTTGTTTTTTTTGTTATAATATACACTATTAATATAATATTGTGTGTGTGTGCGCATCTGTGTGTATATATATATGTGTGTATATATATATGTATAAACCAATACTAATCATATTTATAATTAATAAAACAATATATATAACTAAAACAAAATAATTATTTTTAAATATCAATATTAATAATATTTTCATATTAATACTTTTGGCAATAGGTAATGGTATTTGTATTTTTTTTTAGTGTTAACCAATCCGAATCTAATACTAAAGAATTTTTCTTATAAAATTGAGAGTGCATATATATATATATATATATATATATATATAGTGCAAAAGAAGTAATTTTCTTTTCTATATTTAAAAAAAGGAAAATATTCCATTTGTTGGACAAACCACCAATCAAGAATTTTTTTTTTTTAAATTTCCATAACCACATATGCATTTTGGAATTCCTTTAATCAATAAAAGAATGAACAATGAAATTTAATTCACTACTCTATACATTTCATGTAATACAATGGGAAGAACCATTTCTTTGCTATTAGAAATACAATTTTGCAACCATTCTCACAACCAATTATTACAAGATTTCGAGTAAGTCTTAGAATAAGAACTACTAACTTGTCTAATAATATCTACACCCTTATATGAGATAATAAGTTGACTAAAATATGAACAAGTTTTTTCTTTCCTTTCTAATAACTTTTCCATTATAACAAGACTAGCTTCACTTAAATGTTCTTTCCTTTTTCAACCTACAATACAATCTTAATAACTAATAATCAAGACAACTTTTCTTTCAAAATAACAATAAAATAATCTTCCATTTGAAGTGGGAATTTTTACAAGAAGGAAACTATAATGAAATATACTTTGTATTCTATTATTGCTCCAACAATCAAATCTCGAACCAAGATCCATCTTCCTTCAGTTGATCACAACAACCAAAAATGGTGGAGAGGCAAAAACCTCCACCCAATCAAAACTCCGATAAGAAGAAGAAAAAATTATTCTCATTGGCCCCTGAGCCCCAACCACAAAAGTAATAAGGGATGGATCCAACACATGGGAAATCTACAATGCTTCCACACTTAATTTCATGCAACAAAAACACAAAAAATATAACCACACAAAAACACTTATTTTTAAGCACAACAACTTCCCAAAACAATGGATCTAAAATAAGCCAAGTAGAGATAGGAACATAGGGGTGCCCTTGTGCCTCCTAAAGGTTTGGATGCCCACCTCTAAAATCCTGCACAACAAAATCAATCCCAAAATCTCTTATTCCTCCCCATAAACAATAAATTTATGTCTCTTGTGCCTCCCTCCCTCTTATGCCTCCCTCTCTCTTATGGCTCCCACAATACACAAAATAGAAAAATAGAACAAGGTGGGGCATCTAAAACCCACTCCCTCCTAAACACACAAAGAATCTCTTATGCCTCCAAACATATTTTACCCCCATTTTCAAATCTCAACACAACCTAAGGTCAATTTAATACCCAACACTTCAAACAAGAACACACATCTATACAACACATAACATACAAGAAAACAAGAAAAAAAAACAAGAGTGCAAGATCCTACCTTGCCATGGTAAAGCTCCACTTTTCAAGCAAGTCCAAAAATCCCTTAAACCCAAGAAAATCCCAGCTCCCTTCTACTACAAACAAGTAAGTACTTCCCAAAAATCCAAGATCCAAAGCTAAGCAAGTAACCCCATTTACTTCCCAAATATTTGAATAAATAGAAAAGAGGAGGGAGATGATGTGGCTCCATGTAGGATGCAATATCATTTCTTCTCCACTCCACATCACCCAAGTTAAACCCATACTCCAAGGAAAACTAAATGGGTGGTTGAGAGGTATGAAAATTATCTTACACAGACCACTCCAAGTCATACCCTTTAGGACAAATAAATGAACACATGTAAGAAAGTGCAATTAAAACTCACCTTTAACCTTCCAAAACACATAGTGGGGTCTATTTTTGATCCCCCAACCCATAGGTAGGGTTGGTATAATAACTTAAGAGGTGTGGGACAAGTTTAACTTGTCCCACAAGCCTAAAAAAAATTCCGTTAGGGCCAAATCCGAATTTCCAAGAAGGGGTAGAGTGTATAACACTCAAGATCACATACACTTCACTTACAACACATAAACCAAAGACCCATCTAATATAATAAATGAATTATTTTTGTCCCATCAATAATTAGTTTATTAACATGATTAATTTACTAATTTGTGCACAAATTAATTAAATGATAAAATGGAATTACATCTCCATGAAATCACATACACTAAAATTGAAGAAAGGAAAATAAAAGATCAACAAACAAACACCTTGGTAAAAATTGCAGCTAATCCCCCCATGGGGCCCCCCTAAAAACAAATAAAACACATAAAACATAACACATGTTTCCATGGTGACTATTGTTGAATTCATCCAGCATTCTGATGTGGTTGGTCTCCAATAGCCCTTTGATTTTTGTGATATAAACGCCTGCAAAACACATAATACCTCCTTCAGCATCGTGGCCATATCAACACATCCAAGGTAAAATATATGCATATAAATCAACAATCATTCATACATAAATTAAATTATCATCCAAGAAAATAATGTTACTATTTTAAAATTCCAACATTTCAATTCTATGTTTCATCAATACCAATAAAATCACAAGATTAGTTCACTGCTAAATCCTACTCAATATGAGGAAAATATCGAATGTCAAATATATATATATATATATATATATATATATATATATATATATATAAACATGTCAACAATACATCATCATCAATATAAAATGTCTCTCTAAGAAATCCACACAATCATACTATGAATTGAAATCCATCAATATTCAAAGTATTTCTATTGTCTAATCATCATGCTAAGCCAAAATGATACAATAACATCCATTTATTTAACCAATAGTGATTAGAATCAAAATGTAATAAGTGTCGAAGGGAAGTGAGCACTACAGTATGGGTGAATGGATGCGGTGCAAAGTAATATTTTGATCATGTAGGAAGATACTCACATGGAAAAAGCATCTTAATTTTAATATAGCAAATAACAAGATGCATCATGATATAAAAGATCAGCATGACTAGAATGTAATATGTGTGAGATCATACATAGGGGCCATCAAAAAATATTTGATGCCCCAATATGATATGAAAGTTGAAAGGAGCTTAAATATAGGCCATTAAGAAGATATGATGCCCTAATACGATATGTAATTAGATAACATAATTATATCAGAGAGAACACCAGGATACATAAAATCAAGATGTCCCCTATAATATATCAAGATATATGAAAGAAATTAATAACGTGTAAATAATAATGTAACATAAAAATAGTAAACATGTCCCTATCATGTTCCATAGTGATGATTGATTAGATGTTCCCCCAACTATGGGTATAAGGATGTAAAAGGGATTGAGTCATTGTCATTAAAAAAGGAAACATTAAGAGCTGGGTTTTACCCCAAAAGAGGGTTCAGGTGAGGAGAAGTGAATTGAATTTGATAGTCATAAGGTGGTTGGATCATTCATCTGGGATAATAGTTCAAAGGATGAATTATGTTGATTATTAATTTTTTTGGGGTTTTTGATGGTTTTACAATTTTTTTAGAATTTTGTGATTTTTCATATGTTTTTGGGATTTTTGTGATTTTTTAATTTTTTCGGGGATTTTTGGATTTTCTATTTTTTTGGAGATTTTTTTTTCTAATGTTTTTAGGTATTTTAGAGATTTTGGAATGTTTTTTGGAGATTTGTATTGTAAATTTATGGACCAAAATACAAATTTCTTATAAGCGGTGATAAACATGAGTATCATCCATATGTATCATGTTCCTCATGGCAACTTATGCTTCGAATAATAAAAATTTATCATTCCATTGACATGATATGTTGGCGATGATATGATGGAAAGAAGTCCAACTCTATTCTTGACTACAAGCAACTAATAAGATGTCAGGGCTCATCACTGAGAGTCAAGGACAACAGATGTAGATAGAAACAAGTGTTGATAACAATCCCTTTGAGAAATTGTGACTCAATTCTTCTTAAGGTCACCAAACTAGTTTCACAAAATAAATTTCACCTTATAGGTCACATGCTAGACTTAGATAGTTATGTGGCCTGCTAATTGGTAATATATGAGGTGAAGGTATAGTTCTCACCTCTCTTGGGGCATCTAAATTACTTCTTGGAGATTTTCTAATTGTAAGCACTTTATAAGATTTTGTATTTTTGTAATGAATCCCTATACCTTGCACCATACTACCAGTAAGAAGAAAGGGCCCATCACCAAAGGTAAAACATGGGTGAGAAAATTCCTTTTTTAGTTTTTTGAATGTTTTTTGTTTTTTTCAATTTTCTAATGTTTTATATTTTTTTGAATTTTGGAATGTTTTTTATTGATTTCAATTTTTTGAATGTTTTTACAATATTTTTTAATTTTTATGAATGAACCTCTATGCTTTTCCCCATGTCATCGGTAAGAGGCAAGTGTTTATCACTGTAGACAAGACAAACCAGTAAATGGACCTTCCTCTATTCCTAGTCTCACACTACCGATAAGAAGTGTGGGGGGGGGGGGGGGGGGGGGATTAACACCAAAGACTATGAAGGACGAAAGGTGTGACAATGAATTATTCACAATTAATTTTATTAATTGAATTTTACAATAGTGATTTTTATCTGGGAAGAAATGTCTGCCCCTAATCTCAACCCCACATTACTAGTAGGACGTGAGGGTTCAACATCAAAGACTAAGATAAACAATCAAGCGAATTAGGGTAAAGAAGTTTTAGAGCTTTTTTCATGAAAGAGAGAATTTATTTTAAGGGAATATAGTACCATTAGTTAGCTTCTAGGTATGACCATAGCTGAAAGTGATTAAAAAATGGGAGATATTTGAGAAGTATGATACTCACAAGACTTAATAGGATCTATGTTAGTACCTATCTCTTGATGATAAATATGAAGATGTGATTTTGATAATGAAATTATCTACTAATGGAATAAATAATGTTAAATTAGTTAGAGATAAGTGAGACAAAAATAACAATGTATAAGTTTTTGTCTCCTAGAATAGGAAGCGCCTCAGGAATATAATTTCTTTAGATGGATTGCATTCATGGGTTTGTCAAGGACTTGTCCTGTGTCAATGGTCAAATTATAAGCTCCAAATCTAAAATTATCTATGATTCCATTAGGTTCAAATTTGTCTTTTTTGTCTCATGCTTTCGGCGTGTTCTTTTGACTTTCTTTGAGAATGAGATCAGACCTTAAATTTTCTAGGTTTCAATTTTTTATAGTAGTTATGCCATAGCTGATTTTAATAGACTTGAAGATGATATAGGTAATTAGGTCATTTTTCTTCATTAATCTTGAGTTCATTATGTTGTGAATGTTGATAATAATATTTATTGATTATTTCTTTAAGGGATATTCTAAGGGATAAAAATTTAACCTTGACATGTAAAATATCTTTCCCACCGTAAACAAGGGAGAAAGGAGTGGCTCCAGTAGGTGTGTGATAATATTTGTAGTAAGCCCAAAGAGTGGGATATATTTGTTTTGGCTAATAGCTTCCATGTGTGTTGAAAATATTTTCCATGATTGTTTGTAGTGTTTAAATTATTACTTTTGTTTGGCGCCTTAATTAATTGATTTGATGATAGATTCAAAATAAAAGATGGAAAAGGTTGTGCAAGGATATTATTGGGTATACATACCTTATAGAATGTATGCACATAGAAGTCTTGACATGTGGTAATCATCGGTGATAAGATGCATGTAGTATTGATTGTTGAATGCAATAGACAAGGTACGTTGCATTGTCACAAGTGTCCAAATTTGTTGTGGTTGTGTTTTGAAAACAAAGATAGAGATGTTAGGCATAGGAGCCAATTTTGGAATAATATAATCAAACTCAATGGTACATGCTGATGGAACCTTTTCTTTAGTGTCTACAGTAATATTAAGGGTTGAAAGGGAGTCTTGTGAGGTCAATATCTCGTGAGATGTTAGAAGAATGTTGTTTTTTCAAAATAGGTTTAAGATTTGTTTGGGTTGAAAGAGAGTTGTGAGTTAAGGTCAAGCTCTTAGTAGATGTTGGAAGGATGTTGTCATCCAAAGTAGGTTCAATGTATGTTTTGAACTAATGGAAGAAAATTTTTGAGAGGATATGGATAGGTTTTTGAATTAGATAGTATTTACATTTTTAATCTTGATCTCTCTAGAATTTGAGTAGATATAGGAATTTTGATAGTAGTAAGACTATTCATTTAAATTTGTGGTAGTTAATTTGTTAATGGTTGCAAGAGATTTGCGATCAAGCTCTATAGAGATGACATCATCTGAAATTAATTCTTGGATGTAATTCTTAAATTTCACACATTTGTTTGTATGACGACCATCAATGTGATAAAAGTCACAATATAGGTTAGGTTTGTACCAATATGGCTTAGGTTTTCCTTCTATAAAGGGTTTCTTAACTGGATATCTTATCATTTTTGCCTCTTTTACTTGATGAAAAAACACTAGAGATACTTTCTCCAAGGTGGGTAAAATCATGTTGGACTTTATATGAAGTGATTCCTTTCTTAGGTTGTATGATTGAATATTTGGGTGATCATTCACTAAGTTGGGTGGTAAAATGATAGAGTTGTGTTGTCATCTTAGCAAGTTTTTTCTAATAACTCGTTGGGTGATGTTTTTGTGTGAGTCCATCATGTTTGAAAGAGATGGAAAATGATGAAAGGTGTGATGAAGAAATCAACCTAGTGATTGTGATCCTTATTTTTTTCTCAAACAAGCTTTAACCCAATAAGATTATAAGGAGTAAGCGCAAACAAGACACTCTGGACTAGATATGATATAGCACAAACAATCTATAAATGAGTATGGTTTGGATTTGGCTTCAACTATCTTAATGGGAAACAATGTAATTCATACACTCAAACAATGTACTTGATACAAGTGGGATATAGCTCAAACAAACAATGATGAATATGTTGATTAGTTTGAATTAAAAAAACTTAGTAGACAAAATGTAATGAGTACACTCAAACAAGGTACTCGATACAAGTGGGATATACCTAAAACAAGCTATGATGAATATGTTGATTGATTTGGATTAAATAAGATTTAAATTATTAATATGAAGAGTAACTCAAACAATTGACTCGCCATAATTGATAACTCAAAATGATATCTGAACGGATTTGTGTCAGATTTGATTTTGATAAACTCAACAGTTGACAATATAATGAGTGAACTCAAATAAGTCACCCGATATCAGTTTGATATAGCTTGAAATGATCTATGAAGGATGTTTTGAAAAATTGATGAGATACAAAGTGAATGTAAGTCACTCAATATCGATTTGACATATCTTGAAACAAGTTATGAAGTATGTTATAACAATTGACGAGATAGGGAGTGAGTGCAAGTCACTCTATATTGTTTTTATATAGTTGAAAATAAGCTATGGAGGATTTTTTGTTGGCTGAAGTAGGCTAATGAAATCAATGTGATGTTTTTATCTTCATTACTGTATTTTTTCAAATTTTTTGTTTGGTATTGAATTTGTTGAGAAATGGTTTATTGGAAGATGACTAGGATTTACAATTTACAATGAACAGACTGATATAAAATAAGTTTTATGACAAGATAAATGCTAAACTACTTTTTTTATGAACAAGTAGTCATGTGTATCAAATTATATTTTCTCAAGAGGTAAACTCTTTAGGAATGATCATTGTTTCATGTAATCATACAAGTATGTTATAGAATGATGGATGTAGGATCTTATCAATATAAAAAGATGTATCCTCCAATATACCCTAGTCCTGATATACCTAATTTTTTACGGGGAGAAATTTGTTATGGGAACCATTAGAGAACTAGAGGAGACTCAATTATTCTTAATTACCTTATTTGGAGTGAATCACCATGTCCAAGATAGATTTTTGTAAAAGGCAGAAGGTGATGGGGGAATTAATATGTATTGTGTCCTTATAACTCCTTAAATATTTATAGGGACGATGCCCATGCTTCATTGGTACAACTATTTAGGTGAAAAATCAAAATCTCTATATGATAGTATCACCTATAAGTGGAGATTAGGGGCAAGGCAGATATTGATCAATGTGATAAGACTATGTCTCAAAGTGTAATGTAAATGTGAATGTTGTTAGTGCATGGTAGTTAATTCTATCTCACTGGTGTAGCTTTGGTGGTGATGAAATCCACCTCTACTACGTTAAAAATAAAAATGATGATGTGATTATGCACAGGGTTCTTTCCAACTTAAAATAAATCACTGGCAGAAAATGACAACGTACCTATGCATGCTAATTATTTTTTAGTTTAAGAGAAATTTTCTCTCTAAGAGATGGTAATTTTGTAGGAATTTTTATTTTGTTTTGTGTTTTTGATAATATTCTAGTGGTGAGGTCATGTAAAGAATAAATTATTAGTTTTCATGTAAGAAAAATGTTAGAAAGAAAAAAATGATTGTGGTTGGTTTTCGATTTTCTAGATCGTTCGACAGGTGTAGGAAAAGAGCATACACACAACCAACAATTGATCAAAATATGAAGAAGAAATAAAATTGAAGTGACAAGTTAGTTAATGATGAAAATTAGAGCTAATTTAAATGGTTTTAATTAAGCTATAAAAGGCATGAATAGTATAAAAATTTTGATTTAAATTTGTCAATTTGATTGGGGATCCTACAATGTTAGAACAAGAAACTAAAAAATAGTGACGATTTCTGATTTTTCATATCACTCGAAGGCGTAGAAAAAATAGAATATGTGGATACAATTAGAACATATTTTGTTAAGAATATTAATAATTATTGCAATTAATTGTGGTTGTGAAATAGTGATAACGATTATCTACACAAAAAATAAAAACAACAAAAAAAAAGCTTTAAAACGTTACCAGAAGTGTCATCATGGAAAGTGTTGGTGTGTGCGATCCTAAGTGTCTTCCACTCACATATGGAGGGTCAATCTCACGTGGGTTAGGTTTATGGTTAGGTTTAGGGTTTTCTTGAGTGTCATGCACTAGGGTTACTCAACACCCTATATGTATAACTTCATTTGAAATTTATGAGCATGTCAAGACACTCAGATTTATTTTCTTCTATGTGCAAGCTTTGTTCTGTTAACCAAGATCTTCCATTGATTGATTGATTCTTCCTTGTGATTACCCCAGAGCTACTTCGATTCCATCAGAGTTCAACTTTATCGTACTGCATCATTTCCAATTTGATTCTCACAAACTCTTTCATGCTATCAGAGTTGATATCTGGTAAACTTACACTTGTTAATTTTAGTTATGATTACTCTTTCATGGTGTCGTTCTCTTATTCCTTTGAGAAAGTATTTTCGATTGTTATATTATGGATTTTTATTGCTAAAGTTATTAACAAGATGCTCTTGGAAATATTTTACAGCTAAATCTAGCTAGTTGCAGAAAAATTTGGGGATAAGTCAAAATAGAGGTTTATTTTCTTTTTTTTTAATTTTTTATTAAACTCAAAAAATTTTAGATCTCTGTTTTTGGTCTCTAATTTATTTTTTTTGATGTTTTTTTATAGTTCAGGGTCAAATTACAAATTTTAAGTTTACAGTCCTTGGTGTTACTGGTGTTCTTATCCACCGAGCTACACCCTCTGCAATCGAGCTCTTTTCAAACTGAGTTGTTTCAAGATTTGTGGTTTGGAGTGATTGGTTAAAATTTGATGGAATTTTTTTTCTCCTTGAGCTCCTTCATACACCTCTAAACTCCTTATCCAAACCACGCTCCCTCAACTCACTTGAGCTTCCCCGAGCTCCTTCAAAGGTTAAGGAATTTTTTTGTGTTTTTGGGCCTGGCCGAGTCGATTTTCACCTGAATCGAACCATGTCTTCTCTTCCCTGAGCTCCTTCTTACAAGATAGATTGTCCCATGCTAAGTAGTGTTCCTCTTCCCTGGTGGGTATCCTATGTCCCAAGCCGAGCCGAGTCACCATGTGCATTTCCCTACTGTAAGCTCATGCTCCTTCATTTGCATCCCCTACTCATCACTCTCCTCTTTCCCTTAGCTTTGGGTCTCCTCCCTGGCTGCATGTTCTACCCTGCTTAGGCTTTATTCCCATCTGAGCTCCGATCCCTGTCTCCCACTCCCCCATGCTTCGATTGAAACACCTGCTCCAAATTGATCTCCCCATGTTGACCAAGACCATCCTCTCGCCAATCCCATCCTCCCTGTCAGCCTGTCTCCCCCATGCCTGACCAACCCCAACTTGGGCTCCTCCTATGTGGTCACCATGTCCCCACTCATTACCATGCTCACTCTGCCTTTAGGCTCTCCACCACGCCCCTCTAGCTCAACCCACTCCTAACGGCCTATCCCCCACTGAGCCCATCCCACTCAAGCTTCTCCCACCTTAACCACTGAGCCCACCACCAACTCGATCCCACCTGACTCAACTCGGTGGGTCAATTTTGAAATGGTCGGTATATTTTCAAATGGTAAGTTTTTTAAACTTTTATTGGTGGAAATTTTTTAAGTGGGTCTATTAAACTTTTTTTAAAAAGGGAAGTATTTAATTTTAATCAGGATTTAATTTTATTAGATCTTAATTAGGGGATATATATATTTTCTCTCTCTCATAATTAACTAGATTTAATTGTAATTAAATCTAATCATATTAATTATGATCTCGATTAATAGCATATCAAAATCATATTTTCTTATCGCTTATGATCTTTTTTTAGTCCAATACCTCTAAAATTAGCTAAATTTGGTGTTTCAAAATAGTAAATTTTAAGCGTTATTATCATTTTTTTGTTAATCATGCGCTCAAGTGTGTAGTGACACTCTAAGCAAATTTTTGCCTTGTGAGCACCTTTTCGGCATTCTAGCGATTATCTAGATCCTTTTGTGTCCATTTTCTCATTGTATTTTACCCTTATTATTGCGTACGACTAGTGAGCACATCCACCACAGTCTACAACAATGGCGTATCCATTGCAACGTGAGACACTTTTTCTCACAACTAGGATTTGATTTTGCCCCTTTTCATGTTGTTTGCAAGTTTTTCTTGTATACGGTGTCACTTTGCTACGCTCCATGAAACACATTTGTGGTACCCTCTCTTGTGAATTATTACACTAATTTCAAGATGAGTTACCAAATGTTTCATGATACATGCTTAGACCCGATTGTTTCTAATGCACTCAATTATAAAGTGCCAAAAGTAGGGGGGTTACTGTATTATCCTGGGTGGTTGTGATTCCTTTATGTATTCCTTCTCTCTCTCTTCACGATGGATAATATTTCAATTCCATTACTTACGCCGTTCAAATGTTTCGAGTGGAGATAAAAAATAATTATGAAACTAAGGGGTAAATGGTTATACTACATCACCATGGGAACTGAGACTGAACCAAATGAAGATCCTAAAAAATCTAAGTGGTTAAATCATAGTGATGAAGCTTTAGGTCTTCTTTGAATGTCCATTTTCCCTTACATGCTCTTCCACATTGAGTAACCCAAAACACCTAATTCTGTGTGGAAAATGTTAGATAGTATGTTTGGACAATAAGATGACATGAGAGCACATGAGTTGGAAAATCAATTTCTAGGGTTAAGACCTAGTGATTTTAAAAACCTACAAGCATTCTTCTCTAAGTTTATCCACACTAGATTGTTGTTAAAGGAATGTCAAGTAGAGAAGAAATATTCTCAACCGATCTTGTCAATTGTCTCTAAGTTAGGTCATGAATATTTTGTCTTTGTGTCAACTTTTTACGCTATAAAATCTACCTTGGGAAATGCTTGGAAAATTCCCTCCTTTAATTATTGTTCATCTTAAATCATTCAAGAACAGGAAAAACTCATTCAAATGGGGTCTCTCAAGTCCAAGTCACATGGCCTTGTAGCAAGTACTAGTAAGGAAAAGAAGACTGATAATAAGATAGAAAGAAAGGATCAACTTAAGAAGGAAACCAAGACCAAAATTGAATTTAACATTAATGCTTTGAATTGTGAGCCTAGAGAAAAGAAATACAACCTTAAGTGTTCCTATTATAATAAATCTAGTCATAAAATGCATACGAGTATGAGAAAACAAATTGATCACCTTACTCAGTTACTTGAGAAAAATAAAATAGGTGTTTCTGAGTCTATCAAACAAAATGCTCCAACGGTTGAATCTTCTACTGTAAGAGAGTCTAAATCTGATAAGAAGAAAGAAAATTACCTTATAGCCAAAGTTGCTCCTTCATCAAAGTGGATTATAGGTTCCGGTGCCTCACACCACATGGCTTCTTCACATGTTGAGTTATCCAACATCTAACCTTGTGATATGTCCCAAATCACATTGGGTGATAACACGAAAGTGTCAGCTTCCAGTAGTGAATTGGTAGAGATATATGGGGGAGTATTTAACCAAGTGTTGAGTGTTCCTAATCTCTCTACCAATCTCCTATCTATTTACCAAATTACTCACATTGGTGAAGGAATGCGAGTGGAATTTGATCTAAACTCAGCGATTATTCGTGAGCTTAACAATGATACTACAGTGGCTGAAGGAAAGTCAGCTCACCATTCGTGGTTGTATACCTTTTCCCAACTTACTTCTGATTCGACTTCTACTTCTCTACCTATTGAGGTTCTTCAGCTCTCTGATTCTGATTCTGACTCCTTAGATGATGATGTTGTTGAGTGTGCTCCTCTTCTTGACCCTTAGAATTTTGAGTCTTCTGATTCTGACAATAGTGATGATGAGGACTATGTCCCTTCTCACTCGAGTGAAGAATCTTCTAACACTGAACTTGATTATCCTGGTCCTCTTTTGGCTAGGAAAACTTTACAAAGTGCTGGAGATTTAGCTGGAGATACTTAAGATATGAGACATACTTCCTCAGATTTCATTAGACCCCACTCTTTCTTCACCTATGCTTCTAATTATTTTGGCTCATCTATTTCCTCATGTGATGACAATCCCACTGACACAGACTCACTTGGTTTTATTTCTGACGACAAGGATTGTGCACCCAGTTCTGATATGGCTAGTACTTAAGAGGTCTCTTCTCCTCCTTCTCTCACTATTTCAGAGAGTGTTGACACACCCCACATATCATCAGATATTGAGTACTCTCCTATATAGTAGCACACAATCATCACACCAGCCTCTCTTCCACCTTCAGTGTTTCAAGACCCTTTCACTCCTCCACCTTCCTTCGATGACTCATACCTATCTGACATCACTCTTCTGTTTATTGAGTCCCCTCACTGGGATGAGTATCTTCCTGACCTTAGTCATCTTTTCAAAGAGAAAACTTGTGATGTACTATAGGTATTTCAGATGATTTTTTCATATCTGTTATTGGGAGTGCCCCTTCTAGGACTCTCACCACTTCCACTTTTCTGGAGACCTTCATTGATCCACCCTTGTTTGTGGATACCTTTTCTTTTTAGGGGCATGTTTTGTTACCATCACATCTATTAGAAATCCATTCTATAGGTGTTCACTCTTCATACTCTGAAATTTCTACACTCATGACATTACATTCAGTTTCTTCACACTCGCTTACTAGACCTATGTCACACTGTTATCACCGAATCACAGCACCCCTGGGTGTTGATCAGATTTCTAGTTTGATCACTCTAAGCATCTAGTGTGATTGGATAACATGGGTACTATCTCCAAGTTGTGGGACTTGCTACTTGAGATAGACCTCCAGAGAAAGCTGGTTCTTGCTCCTAAACTACCTGCCACAATCTACTCTAATGCAAGAGAAACTAGCTATTCTAACCTAAAATTCCAAGGGACCAGAGAGAGAGAATGCATAAAATGAAAGCCTACACTAAAGCGGTGATACACCAGGAAAAGAGGGTGTGAGAGTAATCTCCAAATGTGTGAAATACAGAGGTAAAGTGCACACTAGAAGAGGTGATGACAGTTCACCATAATCCAGCAGAATGCATTCACAACAATATTCCAAGCACACACAATGATAATGAATTCCTACAAGAACATAATAAATAGACACAATATACTTGTAGAAAGATTAAAGGGACAAGAAGAATGCAAGGAAACACAGCAGGGGAAGATATATCCACAAACTGATATTTTATTGCTTCATGATATGCACAGTTCAATCTATTACAAGATAAGGGCCTGGATCACCATGCAAGGAGTCCACTATAAGGGCCTACAACACACTGGCTTCACAAAGAAATTTTGATAGAGCTTTGTTACCCGAAAAGTCTCCCTTTTACAATGAGCCTAACACTCCAATTTATAGAAAAATGAGAAGGAAAAGAGAAGGGAAAAATGGAAATCCCGAAATCTGTCCTTCAACCACCTGTAAGAGGCATTAAATTGAGTGGAATGGGTATAAATTACTTGCAAAAGGTTCCCCATACTGTCCCATGTGCTGTAGCAGAGAAGGAATGATGACCATGCCTCTTAATTGCACTCCCAGCTACCAAATAAAACACTGTTCTAAACCCGGCCACGTTTCCTTAAAAAAATCAATCAATTTCTGATAAAATCTATAATTTCTTGATTTCCGTATATTGGGCTCGGAACTACGATTCCAACGGTACCAATTTTGTGCGATTTCGTTGAGAAATGAAAAAGTTATGGCCTTCTGAGTGTGGGCAGCTATTTTGGGTCTGGCAGGTGTTTTCTGTCATTTGACGGGAATGAGCATTGACTGACTGGAGCCGAATATGTTTCTTTTATTTAAATATATCTACCCTCATTAAAAATAAGAAATCCAGTTTTTTTGGCATAGAGGACGTCGTGCTCATTCCAGAAAGTCCAATTTTATGAAAATCGGAGCTCGGAGTCAAAAGTTATTGCCGTTTGAAGTTTCCGGACCAGACGTTGACTTTTCTTCCCTGCCTTCGGCGATTTCAGCTTTTCGCGTCCCGCACGTCCCTTTGTCCCATTTGGTTTCGGTGCTGAAATTTCCCATTTCAGCCTAACCGTCCGGTTCACGTACTTTTGGCCCGCGCGTCCCATTTGCTTTTGGAATGTCTGGGACAAATTCGCCCAGTTCAGTCGGTTCACACCTTTTTGTCCCAACTGTCCCGGGACAAAAGTTCTCATTTCGACCAGTTCGGCCGGTTCGCATACTTTTGGCCCACGCGTCCCAGACTGTTTCGGGCTGCCTTGACTCATTTCGCCCGGTTCGGCCGGTTCGCATCTTTTTGTCCTGCTTGTCCCAAAGGCGACACTCTCAGCAGTTAGCCAATTTTTTCTCTTTTCGGCCAGTTCGGATTTCCGCGTCCCGCGCGTCCTTTTGTCCCAGATGTCCCAATTGCTTCCGGGGCCGCCTGTGCTCATTTCATCTGATCCGCGCCTTTTTGTCCCACTTGTCCCAAATGCTTCTAGGACTAGGACTTAGCCATTTTTCGTGATTTTTCCTGGCCCGAGCTTGTTTTTGCAAATTTTTTCACATTTTCTCAGAACTTGCTCTCTTCTACTTGGACAGGGGAGTTAGAAAAATATGAGGGGACCCTAGAAACATGATTTTTTTGCCCTGACTCAATCTATTTGCCTGGGACTAAAGAATTTGATGTATGTTATCAAAATTACCTTGAGGGTGAATTTTGGATAACACACACTTTTGTGGACCAGACTCAGGGTTCTTCGTGATACTACCTTCGGTTTCCTTTATGGAATGCACTGATTCGTAGCACATCATATATGTCCTTCCTAAGGACAAACACATAGTTTAGTGCAGATGGCTCTTCTTCAGTCCAGACGCAGAGGATATCATCATCGATATTCTTTTGGGAGACTTCTTAGAGTTGCAGATTTCATATATGTCTGTGGTATCTTCTGATTCCATATTGTTTCCCTATTCCTCTCTCTTCTTCATGTTTCTAAGATATTTCCCTTTTGTAGATGGGTACGTTTTCAGGCTAGCCTATGGTAAGGACCCATCCTTGGCATCTTTTTTAGATTTGAGATTGTTTTGTTCCCTTGTTATGGATGTTTTTCCCACTGAGGATTCATTCACTACTTGGGACTTCTTTTTGTGCATGGGTACCTCATCCGGATTTATATCGGGACCCATTTCTCTTCTTCTTATTCTTATAGGAAGATGTTGTTTGTTTATGGGAACCTTATCAAGCCTTTAGTTTGCGGGCCCCATTGCCACATCTTTTTTAGTTGTTTAGGAGTGTCTTCTCATTTTGTATGACTCATCATAGTTGCTACACCAACTTCAATGAGGGGGGGTGCTGGTTTATGGGATCCTACGTGTCCTCCACTCACATATGGAGAGTCATGTCATATGGGTTAGATTTAGGGTTAGGTTTACGATTTTCTTGAGTGTCATGCACTAGGGTTACTTAGCACCCTATAAGTATACCTTCATTTGACATTTATGAGTATGCCAAGACACTTCATTATATTTTCTTGTATGTGTAAGCTTTGTTAAGTTATGCAAGCTCTTCCATTGATTCATCGATTCTTCCTTGTGATTACACTAGAGCTATTTCAATTCCTGTTATGTTTGTGGAGGCTATTTTCATGTTAGAGTGTGGTACACCTTCTATGTGTTACACTTGGGTATTTTTACGGTCGTCCCACTCGCTGGTGAGTGGGTTAGAGGGGTTTGGGGGTGAAGCCCCTGAAGAAAATTTTCTTCGGTGGTTTATTAACCCATGGGTAATGGGTAGCCGTTATGGGTTGTTTTTTGGGTCCATGGTTTTTCGATACCCATTGTTTTGTAAAACCGCCTCTTCGGCTACCCATAGGTTTATGCGCTGGTTTTGTTTTTTGTCCATTGTTTGATACCCATGGTTTTGTAAAACTACATAAGCAGTTGTCTATTTATATGGTCTTATGCATATGATAGATATATAAGCAAATGTATTGCAGATGTGTTTTGAATTCAGGTGTGAGTTCTGTAGAGTTTGTTGAGCATAGCTCCAAACGGATTTGGGTATTGTATTGAGAGAGTGGAGGCTTGTAATAAAATTGGAGCAAGTGATTCTTGGTGGACATAGCCCAAATTGGGTGAACCATGTTAAATATTGTCTCTCTGTGTTGTGTTATTTATTCTACACTTTTATTTGAGATCTGTAATATTTTCTGCATATTAGTTTCTACTGTTGCGATTCTGTAAGGGATTATTCCGCACATTTTATCTTTTATTTCCTAAAAATTGGTATCAGAGCCTGGTTTGGTTTGCTGAAGTGTTGAATCACAGGGAAAGTTTTATCTTGAGTGGGAGCTATGGTAAATGATGGAAGATCTAGGGTTGATAAATTCAACGGGTAGAATTTCAGTCATTAGAAGATGCAGATGGAAGATTACCTTTATCAAAAGGATCTTTATACTCCGTTGTCTAAGAAGGTGAACAAACCCTCAAGTATGACAGTTGCAGAATGGGATTTGTTAGATCCGAAGGCACTTGGAATGATCTGGTTGTGTCTTGCATCTTCGGTATTATTTAATGTTTCAAAGGAAAAGACTACAAAAGATCTAATGGATGCATTAGGGAGGTTGTATGAAAAACCCTCTGCCTTTAACAAGATATTTTTAATGAAAAATTTGTTTAATATGAAGATGTCTGCGAATAGTTCAGTAAAAAATCATTTAAATGATTTCAATACGGTTGTGAATATGCTATCTTTGGTTATAATAGAATTTGATGAAGAAGTTAGGGCTTTATTAATTATATGCTCTTTACCTGAAAGTTGGAATAGCCTGGTAATGGTGGTAAGCAACTCGGTTCCAGATAACTTGAAGTTGAAGTTTGAGGATATTGTAGGGGTAATTCTAAGCGAGGAAATGTGAAGAAAAAGCTCTGGGGAATCTTCTACTTCAGGGAATTCTTTGAAAGTGGAAACTAGAGGGAGACAAAAGAATAGAGGAAACTGTGGAAAATCAAAAGATTGGGCAAGGTCAAAATCCAAGAGCAATTGTATGTTGGAACTGTGGAAAGTCTGGGCATGTAAAGAAGGATTTTTGGGAGCTTCAGGACAAGAACAAACAACAGGAAGAAAACAAGGAGACAAATGTGGCATCGGGTAATGTATGTCAGGATGCTTTCATTCTTTCTTTGCATAATATTATTGAATCTTGGGTTTTAGATTCAGGGGCTTCTTTTCATGCTACTCCACATAGGCATTATTTTCTTGATTATGTTCAAGGGGATTTTAGGCATGTTTTTCTTGGTGATGATGAGCCTTGCAGTATAGTTGGAAAAGGTTCTGTTCAGGTTAAGATGCAGAATGAGAATACATGGCTATTGAAGGATGTCAGACATGTGCCTACATTAAGAAGAAAATTGATATTGGCAGGGAAATTGGGAAGTAATGGTTGTACTGTGATATTTACAGCTAACTCTTGGAAGGATACCAAGGGTGCTATTGTGGTGGCAAGAGGTAAGAAGTTTGGAACCTTGTATTTAACCACTGATAGTACTAGTGATTGTAATCTTGTGGCTTTTGATGTAGATACAACATTATGGCACTATAGGCTCAGTCATATGAGCCATAATGACATCAACATCATAAAGAAGAATTTTCCTAGATATACAGAAATAGGTTTGGATTTCTGTGAGAACTACATATATGCGAAACAGAAGCGAGTAAGGTTTCTCAAGGTTGGACCTATGAAGAAAGAGAGTAAGTTAGAGTTGGTACATTCTGATGTGTGGGGGCTGGCTCAGGTATCATATCTTTGGGGGTTCAAGTTATTATGTTACTTTTATTAATTATGTAATAAGGAAATTTTGGGTTTATTGTATTAGAAACAAATATGATGTATTTGAAACTTTTTTTAAATGGAAAACCTTGGTAGAGAATGAAACAGGTCTTAAGCTAAAATGTCTCAGGTCAGATAATAGAGGGGAGTATTGCAGCAATGAATTTAATGATTACTGTTCTAAAAATGGAATTTGTAGGCAAAAGACAGTTACAGGAACTCCATAGTAGAATGGGGTATCAGAAAGGATGAACAAAACAATAATGGAACGTGCTAGGAACATGAGGTTACATGCAGGACTACCTCTTTCTTTTTGGGCAGAAGCAGTGAGCACAACTATGTACTTGATAAATAGAGGACCCTCAAGTGCCTTGGATGGAGGCATACCTGAGGGAGCATGGTATGGTAAGAATGTTGATTATTCATTTCTTAGAGTCTTTGGATCTGAGGTGTTTGTTCATATAGACAAGGATGATAGGACCAAGCTAGAGGCTAAATCAGAAAAATGTACTTTCATTGGTTATGGTGGTGATGACTTTGGGTTTAAATGTTGGAGTATTAAGGACAAGAAAATCATTCGGTCTAGGGATGTGGTATTTAATGAGAAAGTCATGTATAAGCAACAGTTATAGGAAAACAAGGAAGAATCCAAGAAAAAATATGTAGTGGTAGAGGATCTTCCAGATGGGAAAGTGACCCATGAATCAATTCAAGAATGTACTCAATATGAACCCCAAACTCCTACAGTGAGGAGGTCTTCTAGGGTAAGAAAAGAACCTGAACGTTTTTCTCCTTCTCTTTATTATTTATTACTCACTAATAGTGGAGAGCGAGAGAGCTTTGATGAAGTAATGTAGGTAGATGCCAGTAAGAAGTGTGACCAAGCCATGGATGAGGAGCATAAGTCTCTCATGGAGAACCATACTTGGGATTTGGTGAATCTACTGGAAGGAAAAAGAGCATTGCAGAACAAGTGGGTCTACAGAGTTAAAGATGAAGAAGGAGGAAAGAAAATATATAAGGCCTGGTTGGTGGTCAAGGGGTTTGCACAGAAACAAGGTATAGATTTCGATGAGATATTTCCTCCTGTAGTAAAAATGACTTCTATTAGAACTGTTCTTGGAATAGTGGCAACAAAATACTTGCACTTAGAAAAGTTAGATGTAAAGACTGCATTTCTCCATGGTGATTTGGAGGAGGAACTATATATGCAACAACCAGAGGGCTATGAGGTCAAAGGTAAAGAGGAGATGGTGTGTAAACTGAAGAAGAGCTTGTATGGCTTCAAACAAGCTCCACGTCAATGGTATAAGAAGTTTGATAGCTTCATGATGGAGTAAAGTTATATTAGATGTCATTCTGACCATTGCGTGTATACAAAGAAATTTGAGGATGGAAGTTATATTATCCCGTGTTTATATGTTGATGACATGTTGGTTGCAGGTAAAAACATGCAGGAAATAAAAGTACTCAAGAAACAGCTAAGAGAATCCTTTGATATGAAGAATTTGGGGGCAGCCAGACAAATCCTTGGTATGAGGATAACTTGGGATAGGAAGGAATGGAAGTTGACTTTATCTCAGGGAGAGTACATTAAGAAGGTATTGGACAGGTTTAACATGCAGGATGCTAAACCGGTTGGGACTCCTTTGGCAGGCCATTTTAAATTATCAAAGGAGCAGTGTCCCAAGACAGAGCAAGAAAGAAACCAGATGTCCAAGGTACCTTACTCATCAACAGTTGGCAGTTTGATGTATGCTATGGTGTGCACTAGGCCTGATATTGCCCATGCAGTGGGAGTTGTGAGTAGATTTGTGAGTGATCCAGGTAAAGAGCATTGGAAAGCAGTAAAGTGGATCCTTCGGTATTTTAGAGGAACCATAGGGACAGTTTTGTGCTACACTGGATTAGACACCACTTTACGTGGTTATGTAGATTTAGACATGGATGGAGATGTAGACAGTAGGAGGAGCATGACAGGTTATATGTATACTATAGGTGGGATAGTAGTGAGCTGGATTCCACAACTACAGAAGCTGGTGGCTTTGTTAACCATGAAGACTGAGTATGTTGTTGCCACAGAGGCAAGCAAAGAGATGATTTGGTTACAATAATTATTTGAGGAGTTAGGGAATAAGCAGGAGGAATGTAAGTTGCATAATGATAGTCAGAGTGCTATACACCTAGCTAAGAACTCTACTTTCCACTCCAGGATGAATCATATACATTTGAGATATCACTTCATCAGGACAGCTTTGGAGGAAGACAAGTTGAAGTTGGAGAAGATTCATACCAGTCAGAATCCTGTAGACATGATGACCAAGGTAGTCACAAGCGATAAACTAAAGCTATGTTCAACTTTGGTTGGCCTTCATGGATGACAGTAAAGGGTTCAGAAGCTTGCTCAGTGGAAATCAATCTCCAAGTGGGAGATTGTTATGTTTATGGAGCCTATTTTCATGTTAGAGTGTGGTACACCTTCTATGTGTTACACTTGGGTATTTTTACATGGGTGGTTTACTAACCCATGGGTAATGGGTAACCGTTATGGGTTGTTTTTTGGGCCCATGGTTTTTAGGTACCCATTGTTTTGTAAAACCACCTCTTCGACTATCCATAGGTTTATGGGATGGTTTTTTTTTTTCCCATTGTTTGATATCCATGGTTTTGTAAAACTGTTTAAGTAGTTGTCTATTTATATGGTCTTATACATATGATAGATATACAAGAAAATGTATTGCAGATGTGTTTTGAATTCAGGTGTGAATTTTTTAGACTTTGTTGAGCATAGATCTAAATGGATCTAGGTATTCTATTGAGAGAGTGGAGGCTTGTAATAAAATCTGAGTAAGTGATTCTTGGTGGACGTAGCCCAAATTGGGTGAACCACGTTAAATCTTGTCTCTCTATGTTGTGTTATTTAATCTACACTTTTATTTGAGATCTGTAATATTTTCTGCATATTAGTTTCTAATGTTGCAATTCTGTAAGGGATTATTCCATATATTTTATCTTTTATTTCCTAACAATTCCATCAGAGCGCAACTTCATGATGGTGCATTGTTTCTAATTCAATTCTCTTAAACTCTTTCAGAAAGTTGGAATGTAAGGAATTTATTTTTGCAGAGCACGTGTAGCTTCTAGTGTGCAAAAGATGATTAGGAATGAGAATCTGACAACTTTGGTGAGATAGGTCCAAAAAGGTCCTTTATTGTTGAAAAAAAAATAGTCCTACAAGAAATTGATTAGTATTTGGTACCTACACAAAACATTAGCAAACTCATAATAATAATAATAATTGTAATGATCCAACAATGCCAAATCTTTCTTAATGATCAAATGATTCCAATTTATCTTAACAATACAATATGCATTGAAGAAAACACATATGAAAGCAAATAATTAGTGTAAAAGATCACCACAAAAAGTCATTGATTGGGTTGTTGTCCACTCAGAATTCCCCGCTCTGTCAAAAGTAAAAATTTCAAAATTTTGAGTTTAAATGTCTTTTCTGTCGAGCTAGTGGTGTGAAAAAAGTCTTGAAGTCAAAAAAATCTAAGTTTTGGGTCATTCTGTAAGTATTTCAAGCCTGTCGAACATTTTTGTCCCGCCTGTCCCACGTACGAAAGTGCATTTTGTTCCCCGATCGGCCGAAACCTCTGAATTTGTCCCATTTTCGGGCCCGTCGGAAGTTTTTGTCCCAAGTGTCCTGAAGTTACTGTGCGAGATGTTCCAATTTCGGCTGAACCGCCCGAACCGCGTACTTCGCACTTTCTTGTCCCAAATGTCCCAATTTCAAAAGTGCACTCTGTTCTAATTTCACCCGAACTGGCCGAGTCGCGTACTCCGGAACTTTGTCTCAAATTTCTCAAGTTCAAACTTAAAGTGCACTCTGTTTCATTTTCGGCCGTTTCGCCAGGACCGCGTCCTTCAGAACTTTTTGTCCCGAATGTCCCAAAGTTAAAAAGTGCACGCTATCCCATTTTCAGCCAAAACTCCCGAGTCGCGTACTTCAGAGCTCTTTGTCCCAAATCAAAAATACAAACTGTTCCATTTTCGGCCATTTCACCCGAACCACGTCCTTCGCGCATTTTCGTCCCAAATGTCCCAAAATGCATTTGTGCGTCTTCTCCCTATTTCGTCCGAATCGGCCGAGCCTTGTGTTTCACGCATTCGCGTCTCACACGTCCCAAATGAACCTAATGCAATTCATACTTAGTTTTTCCCACTCGACCTGAATGTGCTAAATTTGAATTTAAGTTGCGAATATCAAATTTCAAGGACAGCTGACAGAAGGACAAAGCTTTCAAGATGCCGTTTACATCAGTTTCAAAGATATCCATTGTCATCTTCAAGATGAAACGTCTGGTGTGTCCCTCGTGGCAAAGACATAGCTGAGATGTTAAAGAAATTCAAGAAGCGGTTTCTGAAGACGGTGGGTCCTTCTCAGTGACTGTCCACCTGTCTCCTTCTTCATTCTTTCCTCTTCTTCCTATTCCTTTCGTATTCCATGTAATTAGTTAAGAAATTGCGTTTGGAATTCCTTAACTATTCTCTAGTTAAAAGAAACGGTTACGAGGAGTAACCGAATCGTAAGCTATATAATGGCCTTCTTTGCGCCATTTTAAAAAGGGAGGAAGAACTTGGCATATTTTCTGCAAGTGTAAATAGATTATAGAGAAATCAATACAGAAGGACTTTCCTTTCTTTGTCTATCTGATCTCTGTCTATTCTAAGCTTTCATTTGTTTTCTTTGTGAAGATCATTTATCTCAAATTCATTAGTCTCATCGATTGCATACTCTTCAACTTTGCAAGCTCGGTGATCTTGTATAACCAAGAAGGAACTTTGTGTCCTTGATTAATGAATCTATGTTACGTTAAGAAACTTTGCGTTCTGGCAGATGTTATTTATAGAACTTTGTGTCTTTAAATTCCATCTTACTTGTTCTATACGAATGATCTTGTTTTCAATTCACGGTGACTTCGCATACATAAAGAATTACTCTGATATCTATAATTCTGTATGTTTACCTTTCTGCTCTTTTCTATGCTCTCATTTCCTCAGTCCTTTTGTAATTGATGACCTTCATAGAAAACACTTTCGTGGTATCCAAGTTTAACAAACAAATCATGTCCTGTACATTTGTAAATAGGTTTGTTTCTGAATAAGGGAACCTCTCCCATTAAAGAGGAGGGACTTCTTGTCCCCTGACTGTTGCTCTTCTAAAAGGTCCTATTTGAAAACCAACAGTTTTTGGCGACTCTGCTAGGGAAAATCACATTCTAGTTCTGCAATTTTTGATCATCCTTTGATCTGGCGCCTCCACGTTTCACTCGAGGGAGAAGGGCCCTTGGTATTGAAGACTCTTAGTTTCAACTTTTGGAGCAGCATGGTTTTCCTCTTCCTTCCACAAGAAATAGAAGGACCTGTTCGACAAGCACTCCACCTGTTCAAGATAGAAGTCCTACGGGTGGTATTCCTTCAGAGCCTGCTAGTCCCAATCTACGAGCTTTGATCCTTTCCGGTGTTATAGTTCCTCTCCAAGCTGTTTTTCCAAGAATGGTAGCGCCATTACCATGAGGTCATCATGTCGGGCCTCTGGCCCTTGCTCAGCCTTTGCATGAGTTACCCAGAGGAAACTGGAAGAACTTCCCCAAATTCAAAGGCGATGGCAAAGTGCACCCTGACAAACACATCGCAGCCTTCGTTGTTGCATGTGGAGTTCTGGGAGTCGAATATGAAGACGTCTCCATAAGGCTGTTTGTTGAGACGTTACAAGATAATGCTGCTGATTGGTTCTATCACCTTCCGGCCGGTGCTATAACCGATTGGGACATAATGAGAACTCAGGTCGAGAACCGTTTCAAGCCGGCAGAAGATGTGCATGCCTTGCTTGCCCAGGTCTCTCAGATAAAGAAAGATTCACAAGAGCCCATGAGGGAATTTGTGGCCCGGTTCAATAGGTTGGTAAATAAAATTCCAATGCCTACCCGACCCTGTCGACCAAATTCAAAAGTGTTTCTTTCTAAATGATCAATCACCCAAAGTTAGTTATGCACTAAGAAGGGCTAATCTCGGAACACTAGCTCTGGATCAAGAACTGGCTGTTAGTATCGAAGATGACTTGATCATGTCAGGGAAGTTGAGAAGAGACCCTCCCAAATCTAAGTCTGCTGCTTCTTCCTCTTCCACCCCTGGACCTAGTACTGATCCATTAGTCCAGAAACTCACAAATGATCTTGTCGCTATAAAGAAATAGTTGGCTCAGCAGGCCCCGTATGTAGATGTTCCAAGAAGCAATTTTTAGCCCAGAAATCATTTGCCTGCTCCTCACACAAGACTAGCACTTGAAGGACCTCCTGTTAAGGTTCCTGTGAACGCAACCTGTGAAGTTGAAGAGCCAGATGATGATGAAACTTGCGAGGAGTTTGTGGAGGAATTTGATGATGAAGCAGAGGAACTTGAGGGATCTCGAGTGAATTTCTTTACCACTGAGGGCATTGATGATTATGATGAAGTGGTAGCAGACATGAACAACAAATCTTTTGTTGTCATGACTCGAGAACAGACAAAGCAGAGGGAAAAGGTGACACAGCCCATAAAGAAATCTAAGGAGCAGTCGGCAACTATCCCTGTAATTGCAAGAAGAGGATCTCCTATCCCTACTTCGTCTACACAGAAGGTGAGTCCTATCAATCCAATTACCAAAGTTGCTTCTTCTTTTTCTCCTAAAGTTGATAAGCCTAGAATTCCAAATGATGATGGCCCGTCCACTTCTGGATCCTTTGATATTGTTGATCACCTGAAAAAGACCAAGGTACAAATCTCAGAAGCTGAGTACTATCAAACCCATCCCAAAGCCTTTGCCAAAATGATCCACTTTGTTAATTCCAACTCTAAGACCACTTCTAAAGGCCTTCTACCTACTCCTCCCTCTGTGCCACAGCTCATTCTGGTAGCTGCTATCACCTCACCTGGTGACAAAATTAAACCATTTTATGTAACACTTCTCATAGCTGGCCATAGGCTCAGTAATTGTGTCATTGACTCAGGAGCCTCAGATAATGTAATGCCTGCTAAAGTAGCTCATGCTTTAGGCCTGACCCTCACTCACACTTATGGATCCTGTTACTCCATGGAAAGCAAAGAAGTGCCCCTGGTTGGAAGGATTAAAGATGCACAAGTGGCCTTTGCTGGTTTGCCTGAAAAGAAAGTCTTGGCTACCATCCTAGTAGCAGACCTTCCTCCTTCTTATGGAATGTTGCTAAGTAGGAACTTCTGCAAAGATGTGGGTGGGGAAATCCATATGGACTGGTCACATGCACTCATACCTGTCAATGGACAAATGAAGAAACTGTTGCCTGAGAAACAATCTGAGTATATTGTGTAGAAAACGGATGATCCTAAGGCACAAATACTCTATGAAGATATAGGTCATGGCAATTACATGATTATGTCCCCTGATGAAATCCAACCCCCCAAAGTGTCTCCTAAAGATCCCAATGGTGTTTGGATTTTAGAATTTGATGGAAGTTGTTCTTCAGCTGGTTCTGGAGTTGGCGTCCTGCTAGTGTCACCTGAAGGATGCCTACATCCTTTTTCATTTAAGTTGCAGTTTGAAAACACTAATAATATAGCAGAGTATGAGGCTCTCATTCTTGGACTGCAAGTGGCCAAGGAACAAGGTGTGAAGAACCTTCTGGCTCGTGGTGATGCAGAGTTAGTGGTGAAACAGGTCAGAAACCTCTTTCCGGTAAAAAATGGGAGGCTGAAGCATTACCAGAATCAGGTTTGGGATTCCATTGAATTCCTTGATGCTTTCTCTATTGAAGCAATACCTAGAGAAAAGAACAGCAGGGCTGATTCACTGGCTGTCTCAGGGTCACTACTGATTCCCCATCCTGAATTCTCTCAGGATAAGTTCACTATTGAAATGGTCCACCGGCCTAGTGTACCTGACAATACCAATAACTGGAAAGTTTTCAATGATGACCAGCATTTGCTTTCCTTCCTGGAGCTCAAGGGTAATTTTGAACAACTGTATTTTGAGGGAAGTGACAACCTGCCTCGTGAGAGTGTGTCCTCTGACCAAGCCGTCACCCAAGGACAAGAAACAGATCAAGATGGATGCATCAATCTCAAAGGAAACAAGATTCCTAAAGGGTTGGTGAGTTTGGAGGAACTATTTGATAAGCATGACAGGTATGTAAACTCTAAAGCTTCTACTGGACCTCAGCAATCAGCTGAGTATGATAAGATTGATATTGGGAGTTCTAATGACCCTAAGCTAGTAAATATTGGAAAATGTTGTACGGTAGATGAGAGGAGAAAATCAATTGATCTCCTAAAAAGGTATAAGGATGTTCTTGCATATTCTTATGAAGATCTGAAAGCCTTCAAGCCAAAAGATATGTAGCACTCGATTCCTCTCAAACCAGGAATTAAGCCTTTCAAGCAGAAACAAAGGCAGTACAACCCCAAAATAGCTGACACCATCTTTCAGGAGATTCAAAAGTTGTTGAAGGCTAAAATTATTTTTCCTATTCACCATTCGACATGGATTGCAAATATTGTGCCTGTCAGGAAGAAAAATGGTGAGCTCCGCATCTGTGTTGATTTCAGGAACCTGAATCAGGCTTCTCTGAAAGATAATTACCCTTTGCCTATGATGGATCAAATATTGCAAGCAGTAACAGGATCTGAAATGTTATCTATGCTTGATGGATTCTCTGGATACAATCAGGTAGAGGTTGAGACTGCAGATCAACACAAGACAGCCTTCACCACTCCTTGGGGTACCTTTGCCTACAAGAGAATGCCTTTTGGGCTTATTAATGCTGGTGCCACTTTCCAGAGAGCTATGGATCTGGCTTTTGGAAGCTTGAAAGGGAAGTGTATTGTCATATACCTTGATGACCTGACAGTGTTTTCCAAGACAAGAGCGGATCATTTTTGACCACCTAGAGACAGTTCTGCTGAGATGCAGAGAGCATGGAATCTCTCTGAACCCTAAAAAATATGTCTTCTATGTTACAGAGGGGAAAACTATTAGGGCACATTGTCTCCAAGGATGGTATTAAGATTGATCTTGAACGAGTTCAAGCCATCCAGCAAATTCCTCTCCCAACCAGTAAAAAGGGCGTGCACTCCTTCTTCGGTAAGATCAATTTTTTAAGAAGATTCATCCCTGATTTTGCTGAATTAACTTTGAATATTTCTCAGATGATGAAAGGGAAGCAAAAAATTTGGTTGGTCTTCTAAAGGAAAGGAATGCTTTGAGGGTATCAAGAAAGCTATCGCTAAAACTCCAGTTTTGGCCTGTCCCGATTTCAGCAAAGATTTCATCATCTATTGCTATGCTACAGATAATACCCTGGCTGCTGTCTTAACTCAAGAAGACTCTGATAAACATGAGCTACCAATTGCCTTCATGAGCTATATCCTAAAGAATCATGAGCTAAAATACACCATGATAGAGAAGCATGCTTTTGCAGTAGTCAAAGCTGTTAACCAGTTCCGTTTCTATATCCTCAACTCTCACTCTATGGTGATGGTTCCAGATACAACTGTTAAGTCAATTCTTACACAGCAAGAATTTGGATCCAAGAGAGGGAACTGGGTAGCTAAGGTCCAAGAGTATGACATTGACATTAAGCCAACCAAGCTGGTTCGTGGAAAAGGTCTTTGTGAGCTCATTGCTGAAGGAGCTAAACATGAATTGCTGGAAAAGAAAGATGACCTTCCTACTGTTCTATTCCTGAGTTCGGTTGATGAATGGTATGCTGACATCGCCCATTTTTCTCACCTATGGGGAATGCCCCCCTCATTTAACTGCCAAAGAAAAGAGGACTGTTAAATTGAGGTCAGCGTAATATGTATTGTGGGAAAATGCCTTGTTCAAGCGTGGCTTAGATGGGAGATTTTTGAAGTGTGTGGACAAGGAACAACAGAGAAAATTGCTCTCATCTTTTCATGATCAGGCATGTGGAGGGCACTATTCATCAACGGTCACTGCTCACAAGATACTCCGGGGAGGATATTACTGGCCTACCTTATTCAGAGATGCATCTAAGTGGGTGGATAAATGTGAGGCTTGTCAGACTTTTGTGGGAAGACCTAAATTGGCTTCTTTGCCTCTCAAGCCAGTTGTGATTGAGGAACCATTTCAACAGTGGGGTTTAGACTTCATAGGGTACACTTAATCCTACTTCTAGTGCTGGTCACACTCATGTGCTAACTGCCACTGACTACTTCACTAAATGGGTGGAAGCTATTCCAGTCAAGAGCACTACTTCTGAAGTGGTATGCAACTTCATCAAAGAGAACATCTTGGTAAGGTATGGTGTACCTAACAAGATTGTAACAGATAATGCTTCAAACTTCTCCTCAACTGAGATAATGGATTTCTACTATGGGTATGGCATCTCTCTGGCTCATTCTTCAGATTATTACCCCCAGGGAAATGGGCAAGCAGAATCCACAAACAAGAACCTGGTGACTATCATAAGGAAGTTGGTCAATGAGTCTCAACGAAACTGGCACAAGAAGCTATATGATGCTCTTTGGGCAGACAGGATCACACCTAAAAGAGCCATTGGAATGTCCCCTTTTCAAGTGGTGTATGGAGTAGAAGCTCAACTGCCAGTAACAGTGGAACTGCCGGCCTTACACCTGATGAAGGCTATTGAAGATACTAGTTTCAGGGATGCTTTAGATAAAAGGATCATGTACCTACACAAACTGAATGAAGACAGATTGGAGGTTGTTGATAGGATATTCGTTCACCAGCAGAAGGTAAAGGTCCTGTTTGACAAAAAAGCTAGGTTCAGAGAGTTCCAAGTTGGAGACACCGTGCTGTTATGGGACAAAAGACTTGAACCTCGTGGCAGCCATGGAAAGTTTGATTCCCTGTGGCTCGGACCTTTCAAGATCAGACACTTTGCTGGTAAGAACTCTTTCTATCTTGATTACATGGATGGTTCACCTCTCCCACTTCCTTATAGTGGGCAGTATTTGAAGTTGTTCAAGTCCTAGGTGACTAGGGAGTCCCTTTGTATATTATGATACAGTGTTTTCCTTTTGTTGTATTGGTGTGTTTCCCTTCTGTTGTTTTTGTGTGTTGCCCTCTGTGTTGGTCTGTTTTTGACTCCGTGGCCCAATGGATAAGGCACTGGTCTGCTTCACCGAGTTTGTCTAAGTTCTTTCCTTGTCTCATTCCTTGAATTTATGCCAAGTCATCCCAAGAAGGAGCCAGCTGTTGTCCACTCAAAATTCCCCGCTCTGTCAAAAGTAAAAATTTCAAAATTTTGAGTTTAAATGTCTTTTCTGTCGAGCTGGTGGTGTGAAAAAAGTCTTGAAGTCGAAAAAATCTAAGTTTTGGGTCATTCTGTAAGTATTTCAGGCCTGTCAGACATTTTTGTCCCGCCTTGTCCCAAGTACGAAAGTGCATTTTGTTCCCTGATCGGCCGAAACCTCTGAATTTGTCCCATTTTTGGGCCTGTCGGAAGTTTTTGTCCCAAGTGTCCCGAAGTTACTGTGCGAGATGTTCCAATTTCGGCCGAACTGCCCGAACCACGTACTTCGCACTTTCTTGTCCCAAATGTCCCAATTTCAAAAGTGCGCTCTATTCTAATTTCACCCGAACCAGCCGAGTCGCGTACTCCAGAACTTTGTCTCAAATTTCTCAAGTTCAAACTTAAAGTGCACTCTGTTTCATTTTTGACCGTTTCACCCGGACCGCGTCCTTTGGAACTTTTTGTCCCGATTGTCCCAAAGTTAAAAAGTGCAAGCTGTCCCATTTTCGGCCGAAACTCCCGAGTCGCATACTTCAGAGCTCTTTGTCCCAAATCAAAAAATGCAAACTGTTCCATTTTCGGCCGGTTCGCCCGAACCGCGTCCTTTGCACATTTTCATCCCAAATGTCCCAAAATGCATTTGTGCGTCTTCTCCCCGTTTCGTCCGAATCGGCCGAGCCTCGTGTTTCGCGCATTCACGTCTCACATGTCCCAAGTGAACCTAATGCAATTCATACTTAGTTTTTCCCGCTCGACCCGAATGTGCTAAATTTAAATTTAAGTTGCGAAGATCAAATTTCAAGGACAGCTGGTAGAAGGACGAAGCTTTCAAGATGCCGTTTACATCAGTTTCAAAGATATCCATTGTCATCTTCAAGATGAAACGTCTGGTGTGTCCCTCGTGGCAAAGACATAGTTGAGACGTTAAAGAAATTCAAGAAGCGGTTTCTGAAGACGGTGGGTCCTTCTCAGTGACTGTCCACCTGTCTCCTTCTTCATTCGTTTTTCTTCTTCCTATTCCTTTCGTATTCCATGTCATTAGTTAAGAAATTTTCGTTTGGCATTCCTTAACTATTCTCTAGTTAAAAGAAATGGTTACGAGGAGTAACCGAATTGTAAGCTATATAATGGCCTTCTTTGCGCCATTTTAAAAACGGAGGAAGAACTTGGCATATTTTCTGCAAGTGTAAATAGATTATAGAGAAATCAATACAGAAGGAATTTCCTTTCTTTGTCTATCTGATCTCTGTCTGTTCTAAGCTTTCATTTGTTTTCTTTGTGAAGATCATTTATCTCAAATTCGTTAGTCTCATCGATTGCATACTCTTCAACTTTGCAAGCTCGGTGATCTTGTATAACCAAGAAGGAACTTTGTGTCCTTGATTAATGAATCTGTGTTACGTTAAGAAACTTTGCGTTCTGGCAGATGTTATTTACAGAACTTTGTGTCTTTAAATTCCATCTTACTTGTTCTATATGAATGATCTTGTTTTCAATTCACGGTGACTTCGCATACATAAAGAATTACTCTGATATCTATAATTCTGTTATGTTTACCTTTCTGCTCTTTTCTATGCTCTCATTTCCTCAGTCCTTTTGTAATTGATGACCTTCATAGAAAACACTTTCGTGGTATCCAATTTTAACCAAAAAATCATGTCCTGTACATTTGTAAATAGGTTTGTTTCTGAATAAGGGAACCTCTCCCATTAAAGAGGAGGGACTTCTTGTCCCCTGACTGTTGCTCTTCTAAAAAGTCCTATTTGAAAACCAACATGGGTAAATTGAAAAATGCAGGTGGAGTGGGTGAATCTGATGCTAGGTGGAATTTTGTTAGAGAGACATCACACTTTTAATGGTAAACATTACACGTTTGAATGGGAATTGGTATATAGTAAAGGATAAACTTTGAATGGTGGGAGTGGAAACAAAAGACAATTGACATTGAATAAGGAAATGGAAATGAAATATTATTAACGTGGCAACAGAAATATGATATGTGAGATTAAAATGTTAGGTTGGTATGTAATTAGTACGATGGGGTCTCAAGTGTTTTAAGACTGATGAAACCAAGGTGACTAAATGGAGAGTGACAAATTAGAGGAAAAGGGTTTCTACCGGTCTTTGAATGACACATGCAATAGTCGTGTCTTAGAATAAAATAATACACAAATCCTGTGTGTACCATGTGGTAAGGATATTTTTTATTGATATTCCTATTACCCTTCCTCAGTATCTTAAGAAGAGATATGCAAATTAATGAAAACACTATAGGGAAAAAATGAAACTATGAAAATAAAAAAAAATAGTGCAGATGTGGAGTGGGAACTAAAAACAAAGATCTTGGGATGGAAGGCTTGGGGATGGTGAGGTAAGGGATGCATGGATAGGGATATAGGAGAAGGGGTAGACATGGAGGTTAGGTAGGGCTGTGTGGGAAGCTGAGGAGAGATAAAAAGGGAGGGATTGGATGAGAAGGAGTCAGAGGAAGTAAGGAGTGGTGGGGTGTGAGCATTCAGGAAGGGTTGAGAGGCTCGGGCAATGGGAATGAAGAGGAGAGGTTTGAGTAGGGATGGGGAAGGATAGTGAGTGAGGGGATTAGTATTGGGAGGATTGATGAAAGGATCCGACATGTGGCTTAAGGAAGAGGCCTCAGAATGAAATGTGGACGAGTAACTAGAGAAGATGGGTCTTCGGATGGGTGAGATTCACATCGATCGGGGGATTCTGTGCTGAGGGAGTAACTCGATGAGGGGAGAAGGGAATCATGGCAGAGAGGAGATAGAATGGGGAAATTTGTGGAGGGTTTCTACATGAGTTGGGTGGATTAGAAGAAGGAAATAGGTGATAGGTGTCTTGGGCAGAGGGAGTCAGTTAGAGCCGAGATGACGAAGGGAGGTGTCAGAGGTGTTAGGGAGGGTGTGATCGGAATGAGTTGGGTAGTTAGGTTTTAGTTTAGGATGTATATTTTATTTTAGTTTTTATTTACCTAAATGAATATACCTATTTATAAACTAATATCGATATATGCAAGAGCTAAATTTTAAATAAAACTTTAATAAAATCTTAAAAAAATTAAGATATCTATATATATTTTTTATTTTTTGGAACCGTGATTTGCATTTACCTTAAAAATGAGTTTTAAAATTAAGATCTATATGTAGTTGGAAATGAAAATTGAAAGAAATAAATATAGATATTTTTATTAGTTTTAAACACAGATCAAAAGGTACGTTTTTTAGGAAATCAAGATATATAGTGATTGAAAAATTAAGATTTTAAAAACTGATTAGTAAATATGATCGATTTCCTACAAAACAATTATTTTGGAATAAATAAATAAACTTATTTTCCAGGTTGGTTTCCCATGCCCAAAATTTTTCTTCCACTATAAACCATGAGTATCTGGATCAAGTGATGGGTTTTCTGCAAAATACATAGCACCGGGGAGGTCAAAGATGTGACAAGCATCATAGATTCATTGTAACTATAACCTCCATATACACCATAAGACACCGCATGTAACGAAAACACTTCCCATAGTGTGAAGGTTAACCAAATAAGGCCATAAGGAAAAAAAAAATGGATAAAACAATTGATTGGGAAATCAATGGTAATAGATCAAAGGTAATTGGGAACGCTAGAATGTGAGCTAGGAAAATACACTGATAATCAAGAAAGTAAAGAAACTATCTAGATACCTCCTCCTTCATGATTCCTTAGAAAACCTTAGAATGGATAGTGAAACATCGATGATCCCTGATTGTGTGAAATGTAGGTGCTTTCCTTGAACCGGAGCAATGCCTTCTCTACAACAAGATCAACTTAATTTGCATAAATGGAAAAAGGGATTATGGATTTGAGATGCTTCAAGATGAGGCTATTTGGGCATGATGAAGAGGTTTTAAGGATTCTATTTTCTCAAAAGGATGCAATTTAGAAAGGGCATTCAAGCTTATTCTCTGTGTGTTTTAGAGGGGGGGGTAAGGCTATATTTATAGCTAGGGAATTGGATTAACTTAGGTGATTTTAAGCAATCAAATTTTGAAAATGAGGGCATGATTAGGTGAGTGGGGAAAAAAAGAGTGGGTGAGGATTTAATTTTGTATTTTTAATTATCAAATGGGGGGACATAGAGAATATTTGGTATGTGAGGAAGAATGGGTTTGATTTAGGGGTTAAATGGATTAATTAACCGATTAACGTTGATTAATTGTATGGGGATTTTTGTGGAAAATGGAGTGGTGAAATTAATTTATTTGGAAAAAGTGTGAAATTAGGAATGTATATGGATGTTTGGGATTTAATTGGGAACTCCCTGATATTGTTGTACTACACATATTGCATCTAACAAGTCAGACATCATGTAGAAATTTATTCCTGTCTTCTTAAACTATATAATATTATTATAGAGGTTGTAGGAAAAAATACCTACCAAAGTAAGGATCTTGTTATCATTGATTATCATGGCCAACATGGGAACCCGAGTCTACTTCATGTGCATAATGGTCCATCCCACCGAAAAATTTATTCATGAGATCTATACCAATCCTAATTCCTCATCTAAATTCTTTGATTATAATTTTTTCAGGGTGAGACCTTCGTATTGAAGTTAGTATGATCTTCTACCCTTGTCTTGAGGATTGCCCCAACTTTTTTCTTTTACCTTACTTCTCCATTGTCTTTGATAAACACAATTTATTTAGGTGGAAAATTGTAGTAACTGAGGAAAACATTGATAGTTATATTCCCAATGACATTTCCACCTTTTGATATTAAAATCCTTCCTCTGTAATCTATACTTTTTACCTACAATTCCATTGAGAAGATCAATATACGATAGAGAATATTGGATTCATCGTTAGGAAATTTAGTTCCATCTCATGGATTGCTACTAGGTCTACCATATATTAACTCATGTTTTGATCATATTCATCTTAATCATCTAATCATAAGGCATATTCATCTTCCATGGTTAAAGAAGTGTAGTGATTTTCACCTATAACATGTTTGTCAAAAATAATTTCCTCGAAGAGTTGGTTTCTTAAGGTGTGCAATATGAGACTCTATTGGTGACTATTTTACGGAAATTTAGGTAACCTCGTGTGTAAGAAGATCTTAATTATGAAATTAAAATTCTATGTTTGATTACATAATTGATTAATTTTTATTTTCAGATGCTCTGTGTTATCTCAAATGCAACATATCTACTATGAAATCCTTTAGCTTACTTATATCTTTCCATACATGTTGAAATAGAGGTCTACCGATTAAAAATTCAAGTCTACTAATCTGTTTAGGCTACATGGCATTGAATTTGAGTAATTTATGTATTTTCGTTAACTACATGGCTTTTATTGGTTAATATAACTTTTTTTTCCCATATCTTTTCATAGATTATGTGAGTCATATAACTTTTAAATTCCACGGATACCATGTGGAAAGATTTGATAGCTTTGAATTATGTTTTCCCTATTAATTGCAAGGTCATAAATATTAGACACATAGTTTACAATTTTATATATGTAAACCTTTTTGGGAACATGTCATAATATGAAAAATAGAAAGAATGATAAAGCTACATGTTGATTATGATTCTGAGATCAATTAGTGCTACTTCAACCTCTCTAAAAAATATGTTAGAGCACAAAGTTCAAAGAAAAAAATCTCCATGTTGCTTTGAATATAACGATATCATTCTTTTACTAGACGCTTGTAAAATTTTATCTGTAGAAAACCAATATGTGAGATATATGTGTAATATTCCTTCAGAAGACAATCTTTACAATATGATGAGATGTCATCATGAATGGAGAAATGTAAAACATGTACTAACTGATTAAATAGAAATATGGATATTCTAGTGTAATCTAATGCTATAGGAGGAAAAAAATAACTAAATAAATTAAGTAATAAAATGCTGAAATAATACCCAAGTAATTTAAGAAATGAAATATAAAATCCTAATGTGTAAAGAGGGTTAAGAATGCCTTAGCTGATTCAATGGCGTTGTAGGAATATGTCACAGTAGAAACTAGCTAAATAGGAGGAGGAAACCATCACACATGATCCTTGAGAAAGTGTAGATCAGGATTGTTTTGCTACACTAGGGTAGCTGACAGAGGGATAGGGGTTCCTCTGGGCATCGTAGTCTGAGATCTAGATGCCCTGGTCTATGCAAATGAATAGGAAATATCTTCTGAGGTGTCACCGAGTGTTCACTTGTGTTATCTTCTTGTCATGTGGATGTCACTGTGTGATTGCCGAAGTACTGGTAAACCTATAATAGAAGAATAACTTGCAAAAACCCAACCAAAGCATCAAAACTCTAAAAAATAAAGATGCATATGAAGGGGTCAAACTATCCTCAATAGTCCAAATTGATGGAGTTATCACTGAGTGCTGCACTACATCTCAGACCTAATGTAGTTCTAGGTGTGCATGTTGTGCGGAAGTTTCACACTAGGTTATATTGTGCTAGTTGTGAATTTAATAAATATGTGCATGGAAATAATAGACTCCCCTCCTATGAAATCTGGATGTAGATAGAACCAGCCTTGTGTGCTTTGTAATGGAGCTAGATAGATGAAAAGATATATATAGCTATATATGCCTTTAATGGATACAACCTTAGGTAGTGATAGTAAGTGCTTAGTGCTTGGTCCCTCATTATGGTCACATAAATTTATATTCAATTGGTTTATCTTTCTTTAATTTCATAATTAACCTCAAAAAGGTCAAATAACAAAAATAAAAGAATTTATAATGGCTACAAAGCTCCCTAAAAGTGAGAGGAATATGTAACGAGGAAAGAGGAACCTAAAGGGGGATGAGGGCACCTGACATTGCTATCGTATTTGGGTGCTCCAGTCTAGAGAACTGGTGAAAACTAAAGTATGAAAAGATAGACTAGGAAAGTATGGGTGGTAAAATGGAAAGTATGAGTAAAAACAAAAAAAAAATGGCTAAATACATGGGTTAATTATTACTCTTTTCACTTGAGAACCATATGAATAGCAGTATGAAACCGAGAGCTAAGTAATGACTCAAATTTTTGTGATTATCTATTTACATTTTACCCCACTTTATCTTGGTGATAAAAATTCTCAATAACATAAAGTAGATAGGGATGTGTACCTGATATCCATGTAGATTGATGTAGAATACATTTTGAAGGACCAGAAAAAGTGTGGAGTGATAGAAAAACATGGAGCGTAGAGACTAAAGATGTAAAAGTGAAAAAACTGATGAGAGTGAAGCTAGGACAAAAGTTTGTGTATAGATGCCAATGTGTGGTGGGGTTCCTACAATGGTTAGTATCGTGTATGTGATGCACCCACTATGTATGTGATATACCCATTATGTGTGAGATGTTGAGTTGCTTCCCAAATAGTCAGACCTGTGAAATAGAAGACAATTATGTATTCAAATACACATGTATATGTGTAATGTGTAAAAATGCATGTATATAAGTAAAAAACATGTAAAGAAAGTATGAAAATGAAAAATGATTATGTGGACCTAGATCTATGATGAGAAAAAAGAGGTTTCGAAAGGATTTTGTCAATTTCATGTGAGTTTTTCAGGTGACCTCATGCCACTGGCCGAAAGAAGTGTAGGGAGGAAAGTATAATTTATCCTCCAACATGTAACTGCTTCCCGAAAGTGAATATATCTTTTTTTTTCTCTAATTTTTTTGGGGATCCAACATCATGGAAGTGTAGAAACGAAGGTCTTGTTTATCCTCTATCCTTTACCTACTCTTGAATGTGCTAAGGACACCCGTGTCCTGTAAAATATGTCATGTATGGAGTTTGTAGATAGTCTGAAGCCGACTCGCTATGTAACCCACTATTTATGGAATAAATCTCAAAAGTGAATATATTGGTACTACTTTATGTAGTGTGTGTAAATCCAAATGATGGTCCCCCTCTTTTGAGGTGCATGAAACATAATGGATAGGAGAATGCGGCCCAAAAGAGGACTGACCACTTATATTATGCCTTTCAATGACGAGATGTGCTTTTTAGAAACCAAGGCACATGCAAACAAATGGCTAGGAAAAAATTGTTAGTACAAACAAGAATGCATGTAGAGAACAAGTATAAGATACCAAGATAATGTATAATCTAGGATGCAAGTAAACACGTAAGAAGCCGAAGATATACCATGAAAAGAGGGTTGCAACACATGGGACAACACTCACGATGCCGCAAGACACTAAAAGCCATAGTGGCCATACAAAAACACGTTTGTACACAAGACAAAGGGAAAAGCCCACAAATAAGAACAAATAATAGAAAATAATGTGACAAATAACTACGGAAACAATTATCCCCTGCATAACAAAATTCTACACATGAAGAAATAATTAACATTCTAGAAAGATTAAACATATGTAAAAGTGTGTATAAACAAATAAAGTAGTGTTTCTATGGAAAAAATTTAAACAACAACACCTGTAGAGTGTGAATGTGGATGCCCCTAGGAGCTGTTATGGGACTGGTAGTCAAGAATCCATGTTGTATGTAGTATCCCTATATAGCTTGTGATCAGAAGTAGAAATCAAGTGAACATCCATGTGTGTATGATAATGATGATTAAATACAAGATATTTATATACCATGTGTAGTAAAGCATACATGTAAAAGAATGAGTAAGCAAGGGTAAGTGCAACCATAAAATGTAGTGCAATGAATGGAATGGAATGTAGATTGAAGGATAGGAGCCATAGGACACCCAAGTGAATGGAATTATATGCAGTGAGGTCCATTTAGTATGCTTCCTAAATAGTGAAGAATAAACCATAAACGAGAGTGCTTCATTGGGAAATAGTCAAACTATGTGTTGTGTGTAGTGCGACGTGATGGGTGTGTAGTGAAAATATGTAACATAAAATTGAATTGTGTGTGACGTTGTAGCCTAAGTGTATATCATGAAAAGATGAATAGAAAAGAGTGGTGATTTATCCTAAATATGATTCCACTAAATGATGCAAGTAAAAGTGATGATGTAGCCTATCACTAGATACGATGCTCTAAGAAGTAACAATGTAGCCTAAAGCGTATATGATTTAATCTAGGTATGTATCATTATAACAATATTGAATGATGAGTGTGTAGAGGTGATGAGGTCCTATTTTTGATATATACCCTCAACAGTCGAGTATGGACCATGCAATACTGGAGTGGGGTCATGGGGTAGTGACTGTAATGGGTTAGAAGAGAATTTGTAAAATTCATGATGTGTGTAGTAGTGTGTATGGTATGTAATGAAAGATCCGTAGATGACATCAGATATGAATATGAATAGTATATGTAAGACACAAGATGCAATATGTAAGGTGAAGGATGTAAAAATGTAAGTTAACATGTATGATGTGTGAAAATTTGCAATATGTAGAAGCTATGGTGTAGTATGAGTAGAATGTGTATGATTATATATAGGATGCAAAGTGTAGAATGTACGAAGACATGAAATGTGTAGAGTCTATACTGTAGTGTGTGGGGCTCATGTGTGTGGGATGCCCTCAATATTTGAGTGTGAATTGAAGCACAAGAGTGTGTCATAGAGGTAATGACAATGTGAGTATATATCAAAGTATGAGTGTAATGAGTGGATGTTGGTATTGTTATATGATGAAAATGTAGTACGCCTATTTTTTTGTTTTGAAGAGGGAACACGATGATAAAAACCATGCCCCCCAAGTATGTAAGTTATGGAGATTTAGTAAAAGTATGCTAAGCAGATCAATGTTAAGTAGTAGTTTCTTTGACAAAAGAGATTGGATGCTCAGGCGAGGACTGGAAAGGGTCTTTAAATTGTGAGAGTGGAAAAATGTCAGCTAGAGTGTGCTTGTTTTGTGTAGTCAAGTGGTTTTTTGTTTACCATAGATGACTTGAGTGGAGGCTAGGTTGAAATGATCTTTACAATATGTTTCTTAGATTGACTTGGTAATGTCGCACATAACTTGAGTGGAGGAGGTAGGACTATTTGTAAGGAGGATGTGGAGTGGATTGAATAGGTGGAATTTGAGTCTCCAAATAAGGAAGTGTAGAATTGATAACATGATTCTTATTATATATAGATGAATAAAATTTATGGACCAATTGAGATGTAACATTTGTAGATGGGACTACAATAGAATGTTGTGAAATGAATGAGAAAAATCCTTGATGCTTAAGATGTTAAATTCTTTTTTGTAAAGCATATCAATCATTGTCATTGTGTCTAGTAACTTGATGGTAATTGCAATATGCACGACCTTAATATTTTACTAGTGGACTAAGGAAAATACTAATGTGTAAGTAGAAATGTGATCAATTAACAACCAAGGAGCTCATTAAGAATGCCATGTTTCTTAGTATTGCGATAAAATGTGAGAGACGTTTGGTAACCAATATGACTTAAGGTTCACTGATACAAGTACATGTAGTAGACATAGACTTAAGATAAGATGTATAAAGAGAACAAACATGAGTTTGAGAATTTCCCTTAAGATATTGGATTTCACATTTGAGATATGTAGTCATGGATTTCATAGCCTTAAATTTGTCATGAAATAAAGAGTGAAAATCTTGAATTGAGTCCAACATAGATTGATGAGATGGATGATCATGAGGGCTAGGTTCATCAAATAAATGATAAAAAAATAACACTTGATATCGAGGCATATCGTAAGGGAAGATACATAATGTCTAGGGCATTCTTAAGAAAAATTGGGAAATTTTGATGCCTTTAAAGTAAATCAGAGAAGGAAATTTCATGTGACTTTAGGAGCCACGATAGAAAAGATGAGAAAATCCCTATAATGAAGGTGGATTCAAAGATCAGGGTTCACAAAATGATTAACTAAAATATGGATATTCTAGTGTAATATAATGCTATAGAAGCAACAAAGTAACTCAATAAATAAAGTAACAAAATATTGAAATAATACTGAAGAAATCCATTAAATGAAATATAAAACCATATTGTGCAAAGAGTGTTAAAAAGGCCTTAGACGATTTGATGGTGTCGTGGGACTATGTCGTAGTGGTGATCCGAACTGAATAGGAGGAGGAAAAAATCACGCAGGAGCATGAGAAAGTGTATATTTGGACTCGCTGGCTAGAATGGGGTTCCTGAGAGAGTGATAGGGGTACCCGTGGGTCCCCTGGTCTAAACTTTGGGTTCCTTGGTCTACCGGAAATGACCAAGAAACCTCCTTTGAGGTTTCGATGATTCTTTTAATGTGTTCTCTTTCTATAACATAGATTTTCCTATGTGATCGCCAAATTACTGGTAAACCTACATTAAAATAATCTCTTGCAAAACCCTAGATAGATAAGTGCACAATTATGGGTGCCCAAAAAGTGAAATGTGACCACGTTATAGCACACTCACGTTCTTGATTGCTATGTGGTATATATTATTATGGGAGGGATACATTTACGAAAATAAATGGTTTACGTATAATAAAATAATAAAGTATAAATACTCTTTCACATTTATTTTAGTAAATATAAAAATTTAGGTTCACTCTGCAGCATATGAAACTAGTCTCATAGCTCTATTTTTCATAGTTTAGAAGATAGTTTTTTAGATTCTAATATGATTAGTACATAGGTATTTTGTAGGATTCAACATTTAGCCTAAATATTTTAGGGTTGAAATTATACAATCGATATCTATTCTCGTTAACTAATATAGTTATTGTTTAGGTTTTGGTGTCTTTTTTATTGGTTATTTACATTTTTAGGAGTTTTAGATGTGTCAAAACTATATTTCATACATCTCAAAACTCCCAAAGGTAGTAACAATTTCTTGAATATATGGACTCATGCAATTCCTTATAACACATAATAAATAAAAACACATATGTAATTTTTTCTCAATTAAAATAATGAAGGGAATGGTCATCATGAGGTTTGTGAAGGATCTGAAACATCATGAGTACAATGTGTACAATTAGAAAAATCACGAGATCTTCCTCAAGGCTTCCTTCATTCACTTAGTGTTATCCCAATCCCAAGAATTTCCTTTAGTTCTTTTGTTTTGGTCCAACTTTGCGCTGACTGGTTTAATTGGTTTTGTTTCCTCAACTAAGAAGCTTCAAACTCTAGGCACCTTTAAATCTATTCCTCTCTTCTAAGATAGTCTTATCATTCCATCATGTTCTCAGAAATCTAAACCACCTATTTGAATCATCTAGTTTCTCAACATTTATCCAAAGATGTTTCTCACTTTCATTTACAAAACTTTCCCCTGCATTGGATAAGAGCAAGGTTCACTGGTTACTTCTTAGTTTTTCTACTCGTAAAAAACTCTAAATGAAAGATAAAATAATCCATAAAAACCCTTTCTACATCTCAAGGAGGTTATGAATTTTTTTTTAACATAAAACCTAAACCATAAGCCTTAAAACCTAAACTCTAAACCTTGATCCTTAAAACTAAAACCCTAAACCCTAAATATTGAGCCCTATTTACACTAAATCCTAAATCCTACACCATACACCCTAAACTGTGAGCCTAAACAATAAACCATAAACCCTGAACCCTAAATCCTCAACCCTAAACTATACACCCTAAACCCTAAACCCTAAACCATATAACACTAGATCCTTAACTCTAAATCCTAAGCCTTGATCTGTGAGTTGTGAGTCCTGATCCCTAAATCCTAAACCCCAAATCCTTAACTCTAAAACATGAACCATAAAACCTAACCCATGTGCCCTGATTCATGAGCCCTAAACCTTAAACCTTAAACCCTAAATTTTAAGCCTTGAAAATATCAATCTCACTCTCACTCTCACCAACTCTTTCTTTACTTTGAATAAAAAAACTTTAGTTTTATTGACAACTTGACTAGGAGGGCATGACAACCAGAAGGAAACCTAGAGATATTTAAAAATACCTCTAGTTTATAGTAGTGATTACAAATAGAAAAATTTTCTTGATATTGTTCACTAAAGGATCGTCAAACATCGTATATTTCTAGTAGGTCTCATGAGTGAGTTAATATTTTGATATCAATATTAGACCATATTTCCTAGTCTCATGCCTACAAACATCATTGAGTATTCTTGTACAACTACCTTGTTGATGAGAGGTGGGATAAGAAACTAAATGTATATGAAATCTGCCTTGTTCACTTACAGTGCATATTACACATCTCTGCCAAACTTGTTTCTCCCCACATATACTTGCACTCTTGAATTCCAATTTCTTCACACTTTGAATTTTTTTCCACATTTCTCATATTTCCATGTAAGGTATTATGCAAGGCATGATGACCCAATATAAGATGGAAAAAATAAACATCGCAACATAAAACTTAATCTCAGAGGAAATAGAAGAAACATAGAGAATATATGAAGACGAAGGTATAGGATCAGAACCAAATTTCCTACAATATCCTATCCTATGGAGAAAGATAAATATCTTTTGCTACCAGAATGGATAAAAAATTTGACAGAACATCTTGAAGTTTTCAAAATAAGAATAACAATAGGGGAATAGATAAGAACAAAAAGGGGTTATAAATCTCCTAGTAAATATTTCTTGTTTAGTTATGAATGGGAGTCAGCTAGCCTATGGCTTAGTTATCTTTCATCCATTGATAATTACTTCTATGATAAACCCATGGATTCTTTCAAAAGTGCCTCAAAAAATATATGGGATGTCATCAAGCCTAGTGAAGGGTGTGATGTGATTTCCAAATAACTTGAAATGCATATAGTTTTAGAGGTCATAACACAAATTTAGAAATATATGTATCTTTATAAATGGAAGAAAAGTAACGGTATCTCCTTGTATCCAAGAATCAATAACTGGGGTGTGTGGCAGGAAAAGACAAAAGAATTGGACATATAAATCTTTGTCAATCGAATGAAACCTTCGTTATTGACAACTTCCAACTTAAAGAATTATTCAGAAGAGAATAAAAAACATTTATTTATACCAAATTGTTCTTGGATATTTGGTATTTCACTCCTTAAAAATATCAAGAGATGAAAGACATCAAATTTTGATGACTATCTTTGAATGTTGTACCTACAAAGTAGATAGACCTTTTTAAGCTACATAATATATACCAATACTAATAAGAATGGGTAGGACACATAACATTACAGTGAGTGAAATAGTTCCCCTGTGATGGAAAAAATAAGATAGTTGTATTGGGTAACATTTCTTTGTACAAAATTTTTCTTGGATATCTAGAATTTCTGTCCTTCAAAATATTAATAGATGAAAGATAGAAAATTTTGATTACTCTCTTTCAATGATATTCCTACGAAGAAAATAAAGAATTTTATTTGAATACTATCTTTCAATACTAAGAAGACTGGGTAAGCCAAAAAAATTATAGTGAGTGAATGGGTAATGCCTAAACCCTCAGCCCTAAACATGAGCCTTAAACCCTGAGCTTTAAACCCTAACCCTAACCTTTTGTCCCTAGAAAACTACTTTTAGTTTTCCAAGTTAAATTATAAATTTCAAGTTCTTTCCCTCCTAAAGTATTTAAGCCAAGTTGAATGTTCAAGAAATAAAAAAATCCATGCCCTAGAGTTGTTTCAAATCTCTAGTCTGCTTGTTTTGATAAATTTGCTATTTTCCTGTCTGAGACACATGAAAATTTTAGTGATTTTCCTCATTTGAATGAAAGTGTAAATATTTCTATGCCCATGAATACTCTAACCTTGTTTTGTTTTTCGATTCCTCAGCTCGTGAAAGAAATTTGAAAATCAGGCACGAAATGGTAGAGTTTTCTTCTTCTCTACATTTTTTCCTGAAGTTCCGGAATGATGGGTGTTTTCTTCCTCATAAAATTTTAGACCCATCATCCATGGGTACATGGACATACCTAATTGGAAGCAGGTTCGGTAAAGAAATTTTTATTTTTGAGCCTCTTTGTAAAGAAGGTGAAAAGTTAAAAACTGACCCATAACCCCAATCAAGCTTAAAGAAAAAAGTCAAATCTTGAGCCCATAGTCAATGGAGTCAAAGAAAGGAGGTAAACCATTGAGGGGATTTGATGCTTTTTGCCTCTTTGTAAAAAAGGCAAAAAGTTAAAAAGTGACCTACAGCCCCAATCAGGCTATCAGGGAAAAAGTCAAAGGTGAAGCCCACCATTGAAAATTCAAAGTGGACAAGCAGGCCATCGAGGAACTTTGAGAAATTTAACCAAATTTCCAAAAGTGAACTAAAAATTGTAGAATTCTCTACAGCTCCACCAAGGTCTCGGGTTTGTCATTAAAAATTCAAAGTGAGGAGAGCAGAGCAGGCGAAGAACTTTGAAGTTTTGAGCATTTTTCTAAAAAAGGTTAAAATTGAAAAAACTAAGCCCCAATTCCTTTTCCTCTCAAATAATGCGACATTTCAGGCCTAGGAAGGGTGGACCAAAATGTCAAAAAATGCCAATTTTCTATAAAGGCATAAAATTCTAAAGGCATCATTCGCGCCCACTCCAATAATTGTTCTCTCACGTGGACGGCTCTGGTTTAAAGTTTTGAAGGAAAGATAAATAGTTCAAATTCAAAGTTACAAAATGAATGTAATGGCTGCATAATGAAATTCTAGTTTTTCCGCCATTGTCGTTTTCTTCACGAATCAAGAATGCGAAATGGAAAAAAATGATTGAAAAGAAGTTATAAACCATTTCTTGCTAATCAAAGTAGAAGTTGTAACCGTTTCTTAGAGGAGATTTAATGGCTTCATCACACCATTTTTGAGGGCTGGTGATTGATCTTGTAAACTCACAAGTGCATTGTAATTAGAGAAAATGAAGGGGATAGCCATTTTTCTTCCATTTCCCCCCCCCTTTTCTCAATTTCCTCCCTTTCACCACTATGTAAAACTTCTGATTAAGCATTAATAAAAGAAGAAGGATTTTGAATCCTCTTTGATGAAGATATTTAAGAAACTTTGAGTTCATAATCTTATCTCGTCTTTTTTCCATTTGCATAGGGTTGTTTCTTCTCTTGAATGCATGTGATAAATTTTATAACTAGTGTGTGCAGGAATCTGATTTGCTACTTGCAACATTAGTTCTCCTACCTCTTTTCTCACTCCCTTTCCCACTTTCAGACAAAGTTATCTCTTGCAAGTATCTACAAGCTTTTCCGCAAGGTCAGTGGAGTGCCCCTATTAGATCCCCGGCTAAAAGGACACCATAGAAACCCACATTTTCTCGCACATGCATATACGGTAGCGACACTAGTTAAGTAGAGGGACTTAGATTCCTAGAGCATTGGCAAGGAATCCACAAGTTTTTCCACCTAACAAATTCACTTGCCAATAGTTTTTGGCACCCACCATGGGGCAGATTTAGCAAGCATCTACACTTGAATGTGACTGCAAGGTCAGAAAATTCAAAATTAAAAAAAGAAAAAAAAATTCTAGAATTTAAATGGCTACATGAGCCATGTGGATTCAAATCATGGCCCTGTTATTGAAAGACCTGAATTTATCTACCACATCTAAGAAGACATTCCTACAGATTTGAGAGAAGCTATTTCTGACATAATAGACAAAGTTCCAATAACTACTTCATTGCCACGAGAATTTTGGACCTTGAAGAAGAACATGGTACTGAATTGGAGAGGCAAAGACAAATCCTAGCACTGTAGAGAAGAGCATAGATTTTCAAGCTGGTGGATAGAAGAGTCACCCAAAAATAGAGATAAGGAGGACAAATTGATCCCATTTTTCGAGGAACTTCAAACGAGACAAGAGCTACTCAGAATCTAGAGGCTTCCTTTTCAAGAAACTGATCACATTGGGAACTTGAGTGTTTTCAATCCTTTCGACACTAAATTTTCATACATAAACAAGAACCTTGTAGACTTCACTGACGTGAATACCGAACAAGAATCTAGAGAGAGAGAAGTGAGAGTCGATGAAGAAATAGGAGCTTAAATCAAAGAAATCAAGAGACTTCAAGCCGAGGCAGATGAAAGAACAACAACAGAAGCCACAACCTTAGCAATGTTTAAAGATAGAAATAGAAATAGAATGGGGGATCAGGATCATGAGCATGAATGGGATCATGAAACCCGTAGGCTTAATGTACCATGGGGAGGAAACACCAATCCACTAGCTCTTATCTCAACCACTCCATTGGTTAACGAGAGGCTCGAGAAAAAACTTCCCAAAATTCAAAGGGGGATGGTTCTCAACTCCCTAAAGAGATAGTAGAAGAATTTATCACTGCTTGCATTGTGTTGGGTGTTGAGGACGAATGATGTTTCAGTCTAACACTTTATGGAGTCACTTCAAGAAAAGGTTGTCCGAATGGTTCTAAATACTACCCGCAAGGTCTATCACCTATTGGGAAGATATAATAACTGCATTCAAACACTATTTCAAGACCACAAAAGATTGTCAGGATCTTTTGGACTAATTGGTACAAATGAAAGAAAGAAACCTCTGAGTCAATGAGAGACCTTGTAGAAAGATATGATAGAGTGATAAGAAGGATCCATGAAGATGCGGTGCCTCCCAAAAATAATTTGAAGAGGTTTTTCATCAATGCTCTGCCATCAGAAGTAGGTTTCTTCCTTAGAATAGCCCAACCAAGAACATTGAGGTAAGCCTAGGACTTTGCAATCGAAACTGATGATGATCTAATCCTATCTAGAAAGGTGAAAGGCCCTAATGGTAAAAAAAAGGGCAAGAATTCAAACTATGTCACCACTGATCTGATGTTCCAAAAAATGGCAAATGACTTGGTTCCCTTGAAGAAATAGTTATCTCAGATCACAATGGGGAATGCTTCTAGGAGACCAAACCCTCCAGATAGGCCGAGGATTTCTCCACCTACTCATTAGATTGCTCTTAAAGCACCACTAGTCAATTGCGATCTGTGACACCAAAGAGCCAGAGGAGGAAGCATAAATTGATGAAACTGAAGAAGAAAACATGGAAGATTATGAAAACTATCTTGAGTTTGAGGAAGTTGACATGCACAATGTCCTTATTGAATATGTTGATGATGAAGAATGAAGGTGATGAAGAAGTTCCAAGTTTCTCATGTATTTTTCTCACTCACTCTAAATATAAGAAAGTGATTTCAGCCACAATAATTACAACAAAGGATAAGAAGAAGAATAAAGAAGATTGTCCTCCAGAGGTTACATAGAATAAAATCATCAATAGAGGATTACCATTACCACCTTCCATGGAATCAGCCAAAGAAAAACCAGACTCATTGTTTACCAAAGAGCATGCTACTAGACCAAGTAAGTCATTTTATTTTTCTTCCAGCTCAAAATTTGCTAAGAATTATTCTCTTCTAAATGTTGGTCCTACAAAAACATTTAAAGTTCAGTCAAAGGCTACACCCTCACCCCCTTCCAAGAAAATTGTTACATCTAAAAAAGAGAACCCATCACCAAAAGTAGAAAATTCTCTATCATGTATATCTTCCTCCATTTCAAGAGCCTCTTCCTCACCCACCATTGACCCATTCAAATTTTTGGAACATGCAAGCAAAAACAAAGTCCATCTCTTAGAAATAAAACAACCTACAAACACACCCTGCCCAATTTGATAGGTTCATTGATACAATTTATGGTGGTAACCTTATATCCTCGAGTCATAATTCTAAAGGCTTATGCCCCACACCATCAACACTATCTTCCCAAAACATGCTAGCCCTCCATCGCCTTTAAAACCAATAGGGTTGAACATTTCTACCTGCCACTCCTCATTAAAGGCTTCAAGCTGAAATAATTGTATCATAGATTTTGGAGCCTCAGATAATATGATGCCAGCAAAATTTGCAAATTCTCTAGGCCTCACATTGACCCAAGTAAATTAAACATACTAATAAATGGAATCCAAACAAGTGCCATTGTTAGGAAGAATCAAAGATGCACAGGTAGCACTAGCCGATTTTCCAGAAAATAAGATGCTCTTCACCAAACTTGTAGCTGACATCCCAACATATTTTTGTATGATTTTGAGTACAAGTTTTTGTAGGGACATAGGTGGAGAAATAAAAATGGATTGGTCATCTATAACTTTCCCAGTAAAAGGTGAGATGAACAAGTTGCTATCAGTAAGAAACATGAAGTTCACAGTATGAAAGTCTAATGATCCAAAAGCAAACATTCTCCTTCAAGATTGTGGGATAGGAAACTACTTCCTCAAATCAGAAAAAGAGGAGAACTTTCTACTTGTCACGGAGGAAGAGGAAGATCAAATTTGGGACAATGGAATATGATGGTAGTCATTCCAGAGCAGGTTCATGAGTTGGTGTAGTATTGTACTCTACTTCAAATGAGGTGTAACCTTTTTGCTACAATTTACAATTTGATAATATAAATAATAATGTAAAGTATGAAGAATTTCTCTTAGGCATGAATGTAGTAAGAGGACATGGAAATCAAGAAGATGAGATGCAACTTAGGGTGATGCAGAAATTGTGGTAAAGTAGGTCCGCCAACGATATCATGTGAAAAATCTAAGGCTTAGGCATTACAAAAACTGAGTGCAGGATTTCATTGAATATTTTGATGCATTTTCCATTGAAGCTATTCCAAGGGAACATAATGAAAAGGTTGATTCTCTTGTAGTGTCAACTTCCCTAGTAACATGTCATCCTTCTTTTGGTGAAGACAAAGTGACGATTGAAATGGTATTCCAGCCTAGTGTACCAAACAATGCAAATCATTGGCAAGTCTTCAATGATGATAACCAAATTCCATCCTTTTTGGAGCAAAGGGATAATTTAAATAATCTCTTCTTCGAAGGAGGTGAAAATCCACACCGAGAAGCAATCCCCAAAGAATGAGAAAGAAGTAATTGAAGGGATTGATGATGTGGGAGTAATAAAATTGAAAGGGAAAAAAATTCCCAAATGCCTAGTCTCTTTAGAAGACCTTTTCAAAAAACATGAACAGATTCATTTAATAGAAAGAAAAGCAATCTTCTCAATGCCCAACTGATTTTGATAAAGAAAACATTGGTACCCCACAGGAGCCAAGGATGGTCAATATCAAAAAAATGTTCTCACCTAAAGAAAAAAGAATTTTTGTTGCATTTCTCAAGAAATACTTAGATGTCTTGGCCTACTCTTATGATGAACTCAAATCCTTCCAGCCAAAAGAAATGCATCACTCAATTCCTTTGAAGAAGGGTGTTAAGCCTTTTAGGTGGAAATAAAGGCTGTACAACCCAAAGATTATTGATGCCATCAAGGAGGAGGTAATGAAGATGCTTAATGCAAGGATCATCTTTCCCATCAACCATTCAACACGGGTGGCTTAACATTGTGCTAGTGCGGAAAAGGAATGGTGAAATAAGGATATGTGTAGATTTTTGTAACCTGAACCAGGAATCACTCAAGGACAATTATCCTCTTCATATCATGGACCATATCTTGTAATCGGTCACCAGATCTGAAATGATTTCATTACTTTATGGATTGTCAGGATACAATGAAATCAAAGTGACAGAGGAATACCACACCAAGACAACATTTACAACACCTTAGGGAACTTTTTCCTACAACGGAATGCTTTTTGGCCTAATCAATGCAAGAGCTACATTCTAAAGGGTGACAGATTTGGTCTTTAAATATATGAAGCATTGGATTGTCATATATCTTGGTGATCCAAATTATTTTTGAAGAAGAGGGGAGATCATATATATCACTTAGAACAGGTACTTGCAAGGTGCAGGAAACATGGCATATCATTAAATCCAAAAAAGTGCATTTTTTGGAGTCACGGAAAGAAAATTATTGGGGAAAATTGCGAACAAACATAGAGCATACATTGATCCTGAGAGGATTAGAGCCATTCAAGCACTAGACCTACCCACAAGTAAGAAAGGAGTTCATTCATTCTTTGGAGAGGTAAATTTTCTTTGTCGTTTGTGCCTAAGTTTGCTGAATTAACAAAGAACATCACTTCCAAGATGAAACCTCAAGCAAGTTTTAAATGGAAAAATGAAGGGAAGATAGCATTTGAAGAGATCAAGATATCCATTTCCATGGATCCAACCCTCGTGTCTCCAGATTTTAACAAATATTTCATCAGGTATCGTTATGCATCAGAGCATACACTCTCTATTGTTCTTGTTAAAAAAAATGATGAAGATGTTGAAGAACCTATTACTTTCATGAGTTATCCTTTGAAGAAGCATGAGCTAAAGTATATCCAATTAGAGAAGTATGCCTATGCAGTGGTCAAGGCTATAAAAAAATTTAGGTTTTACATTCTCAATTCTCATACAGTGGCGATGGTCCCTGGGAGTGCAATCAAGTCCATCATAACACAGCAGGATCCCAGAGCTAAAAGAGGAAATTGGATTACAAAGACTCAAGAATATGACTTGGAGATTCAACCCTCCAATATGATAAGGGGAAATGGCTTGTGCAAGTTGATTTCTAAATATGAAACTCTCAAAGTTCAACATGGTGAAGAAACATGTACTTGCTCAACTTGTTCAGAATATAACCCACTGGTTCTCTTTGTCACCACTACCGATGAGTAATATGCTGATATTGCCTACTACTTGACTTATGGAGAATGCCCTCCTCATCTTGATTACAAAAAAATAAGAATACTCAAGTTGAAGGTAGCCAAGTTTGTGATTTGGAATCATGAACTTTACAAGACAATCCTGGATTATTGTTTCCTTAGGTGGGTATATAAAGAGAAATAAGAAAAGTTTCTTATAGCATACCATGACCAAGCGTGTGGTGGAAATTTTCCAGCAATGGTCACTGCGCACAAGATCCTCTGAGGAAGTATTATTGGCCCACCATCTTTGCAAATAATTGAGATTGGGTTTCTAAATGCAAAGCATGCCAACAGTTTGTTAGAATATCACGACTCACTGCATTAACATTCATATCGGTGGTTATTAAAGAACCGTTTCAACTATGGGGGCTGGACTTCATTGGTGTTCAGAACCCTTAATCAAGCGCAGGGCACACTTACGTACTCATAGCAACAGACTACTTCACCAAATGGCTAAAATCCATTCCGGCCAAACAAGCCAACTCTGAAACAATATGTAACTTTATCAAGGAGAATATCATAGTCCGTTTTAGAGTGCCACAGAATATTGTAGTAGATAATGCTACCTATTTCTCTTCAAGAGTGCTAACCAAGTTTTTCTATAGCTACAAAATCTCCCTAACTCATTCTTCTGACTACCATCCACAAGGAAATGGACAAGCCAAATCAAGCAACAAGAACATTGTGACCACTATCCACAAGCTTGTAGATGAGAATAAACGGAATTGGCACAAAAGTTTATACGACACATTATGGGAAAAAATGATCACTCCCCAGAAGGCGATAAGTATGTCTCCATTCCAACTGATGTATGGAGTTGAAGAAAATATTCCCATCAAAATTGACATGCCAGCTCTTAAGTTTCTACAGGAAATAGAAGATGGTCAATACAAAGATTCCTTAGACAAAAAGATCTTATTTCTAGAGAAGTTGGAAGAAAATAGATTCCATGTGGTGGATCGAATAAAAGAACACCAATTGAAAGTGAAGAAGATATTTGACAAGAGTGCTAAGGTAAGATAATTCAAGGTTGGATACTTTGTCCTGATATGGGACAAGAGAAGAGAAAAAATGGGAAACCATGGAAAGTTTGATTCATTATGGCTCGGCCCATTCCAAATTCATAGAGATTATGGTGAGAATGTTTTTCTCCTCTCATACTTGGATGGAACACCATTGGAATTCCCTTGAAGCAGGAAATACTTGAAACTATATCATCAATGAAAGCGAGTTGTCCACCGCCTTGTACCATAGGTGATTTCTTGGTGTGTTTCCCTTTCTGTTGTGTGGTTTAATTTCCCCTTCTATTGTGTGACGTGTGTTTCCTTCCTTTTATGTGCTTATGTGTTTCCTTGTACTAATATTTCTTTCTCAGAATTATACATGACTCTGTAAGGCCCAATTGATAAGGAATTACTCAACATTATATGGTTTACAAATTGAGATTATGGATCCTCATACCACATCTTCACCATGCTCAGTCCATGCCATGTCCCCAAGCTAGAGCCAGCTGTTGTCCCCAACAAACCACTTTTCATTTTCCAAGTTAAATTTGAAATTTCGAGCTCTTGCCATCCTAAAGTATTTAAGCCAATTTTAAATTTTGAAATGATAGAAAAATCCATGCCTTGGATTTGTTTCAAATCCCTATTCTACTTGTTTTGATAAATTTTCCGTTTTCTTGTCTAGACCCGTGAAAATTTTATTGATTGTCCTCATTTGAATGAAATTTTCAATCTTCCTATGCCCATGTATCGTCGAACCTTGTATTTTTTTCAATTCCTCGGCTCGCGAAATAAATTTGAAAATTGGGCCCGAAATGGTGGATTTTTCCTCTTCTCTACATTTTTTCCCATAGTCAGGAACGATGGGCATTTTCTTCCCCATAAAATTTTGGTCCCATCATCCATGGGTATATGGACATACCTAATTGGAAGTAGGTTGGTAGAGAAATTTGTGTTTTTGAATCTCTTTGTAAAAAAGGTGAAAATTTATAAAGTGACCCGTAGCCCCGATCAGGCTTAAACAAAAAAGTCAAATCTTAAGCCTGCAGTTAAAGGAGTCAAAGAAGGAAGGCGGACTTTCAGGGGGATTTTAGATTTTGAGCCTCTTTGTAAAAAATTTTAAAATTTATAAAGTGACCCATAGCCCCAATCAAGCTATTAGGGAAAAAGTCAAAGGTGAAGCCTGCAAGGGAAAACATCAAAGGTGAAGCCTACCATTGAAAAGTCAAAGTGGACAAGCAGGCCATCAGGGAACTTTTTGAAATTTAACCAAATTTCCAAAAGTGAAGTAAAAGTTCAAGAATTCTCCATGGCTCCACCAAGATCTTGGGCCTACCGTTTAAAATTCAAAGCGAGATAGCAGAGCGGTAGAGAACTTTGAAGTTTTGAGCATTTTTGTAAAAAAGGTTAAAATTGAAAAAAGTGAGCCATGATTCCTTCACCACTGAAATAAATCAGCATGTTAGGCCTATGGAAGAGTGGTGGAAGGACGGACCAAAATGTCAAAAAATGCAAAAGGCATCCTTCACGCCCGCTCCAATAATTTTCTCCCACATGGAAGGATCTAGTTTAATGTTTTGAAGGCAAGATAAATGGTTCAAATTGAAAGTTACAAAATAAATGTAACAACTGCATTATTAAAAGTCTATTTTTTTATTCATTTGTGTTTCTTCATGAATCAAGAATCCGAACGGATGAAATTTATTGAAAAGAAATTGTAAACATTTATTTCTAACAAAGAAGAAGTTGTAACCATTTCTTCGAGGAGATTTACTGGTTTCTTCACTCCATTGTTAAGGGCTAGCGATTGATCTTGTAAATTCACAAGTGCAATGTACTTAGAGAAAACAAAGGAGATAGCAAATTTTTTTCCACTTCCCCCCCATTTTCTGAATTTCCTCCATTTTTGCACAATGTACAACTTCTGATTAAGCATCAATACAAGAAGAATTATTTTGTAGCCTCTTTAATGAGGAGATTTTAGACACTTTGAGTTTGCAATCTTATTTCGTCTTGTTTCCATTTGCAGGGTTGTTTCTTCCCATGAATGCATGTGATGAATTTTCTAACTAGTGTGTGCAGGAATCTGATTTCCTACCTGCAACATTAGTTCTCCTACATCTTTTCTCACTCCCTTTCCCACTTTTAGACAAAGTTATCTCTTGCAAGTATCTGCAAGCTTTGTTTTAGGGTTGGTGGAGTGCCACGGTTGGATCCTTGACCGAAACATCACCATAGAAACCCACATTTTCTCACGCATGCATATATGCTAGTTGCACTAATTAACAAGAGGGACTTATATTTCGAGAGCATTGGAAAGGAATCCACAAGTTTTTCCATCTAAAAAATTCCCTCACCAACAAAACCATAAACCCTAAACCTTAATCCTTAAACCCTAAAACCTAAACCCTTTTCCCTATACCTTGAACCCTTAGCCTTAAACCCTAAAACCTAATCCCTCAACCATAAATCCTAAACCTTAAACCCTGATCCCTAAACAATAAACCCTAAACCCTAAGCCCTAAACCCTAAACCCTAAGTCATAAACCCTAAATCTAAAACCATAAACCATAAATCATAAACCCTGAGACATAAACCATAAACCCAAACCCCTAAACCATAAACCCTCAAACCTAAACTGTAGACCCTAAACCCTAAACCCTAAAACCTTAACCATGAACCCTAAACTATAAACCCTAAATCCTAAATCCTAAACCCTAATTTTACTACCTAAAACCCTAATCCCTGAGCCCTAAACCTTAAACCATTAATTCTAAAACCGAAACACTAAACCCTAAACCATAAAACCATAGCCCTAAACCCTAAACCCTAAGCCCTAAATCCTAAAACCTAAACCCTAAGCTATAAACCCTAATCCATGAACCATGAGCCCTAAAATCTAAACCCTAAACCCCTGAACCCTAAACCATAAATACTAAACCTTGAGCACTAAACCCTAAACCTTGAGCCCTAAACTGTAAACCCTTAACCCTAAACTATACACCCTAAACCCTCAACAATAAACCCTAAACTATTAACTACGAACCATCAACCCTAAACCCTAAGTGCTAAGACCTATATTGCAAACCCTAAACCATATTTTTACCACCCTTAACCATAAACCCTAAACCCTAAACCATAAACTATAAACCCTGAGCCCTAAACCTTAAACCTTATAACCTAAGCCATAAAAAATATTCCTAAATTACCTCCAATACTTTGAAGATTCTCTAACATCACCTGTCGATACTCAATATATTTTTTGAGCTCTCCCAGAGGGTGTTTGATTAGCTTATAATGTTATTTTTAGGCCTCCAAAGGACATTATCTTCCTTCAAGTAACAATGAACTAACCAATCATCGTATCCAATAATCCTTGTACATTGAGACAAACTTAAAAAAAATTTGTTAATAATTTATTTTGGTCCATGATGAGAGTGACACTGAGACTAGTTAGCTAGTGGAAGGATGCACCATTGACCAAGAAGTGAAAGATGCATTCCCTAAGAGTTTAAAGTAGGTACTCAAACATAGTATTATTTTACCATATTGTAAGAAAAATATAGTGACTCAACTACATGTTAATTAGAAAATTCATGAGTCCATATATTCAATCAGTTGTTATTATCTTTGGGAGTTTTGAGGTTTGTAAATTCCAATTTTGACACATTTAACATTCCTAACAATGTCAATAACCAATCCAAAAGGTACAAAAATCGACATCAATTGTGTAATGCCCCATTTTTAACTACTAAAAATATCTTAATAATGTTTAAAAATTTGGATAAATATATTTTTTGAATTGAGTTATAGACCTGATAAGTATTTTGTTTTGTCTAAATAACCTATACCTCCCTAAAGTAATGTTTTCAGGAATAATACATATAAGTTTAGGAGAAAAATTGGAGTCATCATGAATAACCCTTATATACGTTATATTATTATTATTTATTTTATTTTTTATATATATATATATAGTATTATTGTGATATTATTTGAATAAAAAAAACATTCCATAACTTTATATAAGCATAATATCCTTAACATAAAAAGTTTCCCTTTGTAATAATACAATGTAATTAGATTAAGGTAATTACCGCGATAGAAAGACAAAAATAATTAGAAGGGTGTATTTTTTTTGTTAAGGTCTCTTTTTAGTTTTATTTAATTATTATATTCTACTACAAAACATATCTACCTGTATGCGTTGACATGTTATTACCATTATTAAAGTGTATTGTTCTTATTAGTTCCTGCCTATGGCAGGAATACTATAGCTTTCACTCCAAATCAATAATTCTTTGCTTCCAACCAATCAGCAATACGAATTTTACTTTCTTCTCTAAAGTTTGTTTTTTAAATTATTTAATAAATCTATTCAAATTGATTTATTAAATGTTTGATTGGTTCATAAGTTTGAAATGACTATTTTTCTCCCTTATTACATAACAGTGTTTATATAAATTTAATAACTAAAAATCTTAACCAGACATGTGTCCAACTTTCTTTCCAATTTCTCGTGATGCACGCCACTATAAGATGAATCATTCACCCTGCACTCAATAATCTCCTAAATTTTCGTGATTTGTTAAATCTCACCAATGAAAACTATGCAATATTAAGTAGTATTATTTGAGATCTCGAATCTACGATAAACATTGAGGGCAAAGGGAAGAGTATTCTGATGACTGGAGGAGTAGGTTATATAGGCAGCCATACTACTTTGCAATTGTTGTTGGGTGGGTATAAGGTAACTGTTGTAGATAATCTGGAAAATTCTTTAGAGGAAGCCATTAAAAGGGTCACAGAGCTTGCTAGAAATTATAGCGAAAATATCAGCTTCCATCAGGTTTGTTCCAATCTAACTCAGAGATACAAAATTGTCCTTATTTTTTTTTGTTTCTTTTGATTATGTAAGTTGTTGTTATGTGGGGAAACTTTCAGATTCCCCATTCCCCATGGAGAATTGGATGCATAACTGTGATCAATTTTAGTTAGGTTTTTTCTTTTTGATTCTTTGTCTGTGAATTGTCTCTCATTTTTCTCTCCAATTGCTTTTTTAAATCCTTCTTTTTCTATGTCAATTTACCCACCTGTGGAAAAAAAATTGGCTTATATGTCACGACTGAATTGGGTATAGTCCGTAGAGGTATGACACTTGTCGAATTAGATGCTGAATATTACCTAATTTTATTCCTCAATTTAATACCTATTTTTTTAGCTATGTAATATGTTCCCTTATGCAGAAACCTTTGAGTTAAATGCCACTACCAATGGGTAGGGTAATCCTTTGATGTACGCTATTCATAGAAATGGAAATTTCTTTTTCTCTTCTTCTCTGTGAAAGTGTAAATTGCCCCCTCTGGAGAAAGTTTCAGTTTAGATGCCACCAACAAAGATAGTCTTTTGATATATGCCACACCCAAATTGGATGTGGTATGTTTCATTTTTGTCATTGTTCTACTTTTTTTCTAGTGTAAATTGGTTCCTCATGGAAAATCCTTTGACTTAGACCTTGCAATTGAGGGGTGATTAGTTTGGGGCACACTGCACCCAAAATTGGATGCTCTGTATTACTCTATTTTACTCATGTTATTTTTTCTTCTTTGTATAATGGTTTCCCTTGTGGATAATGCTTCTACTATATTGCATGTCCAAAGAATAGCTAGTTAAGGTACACCACACCCAGAATTAGGTATATGTTACAAGGTTCTCCAAATTTTATGGAAAATTTTTGAATTATGCCATCGAACACAAAGTCAAACTTTATCCTTTAGTTTTACACGGGAATTTTTTGACGTGATTTTGCATTATTTTACAAATATATGTACATATACATATACTAACTGAAAGTAGCGAATAGAAAGTTCACCCCACTCTATCCCTCTGACATATTTATGTATTTTTTTCAAAAAATAAAAATTATAGGAAAAAAATTGTTCGAACTTATAAACATTTTTTTCTCAAACTTTATCCCTTATGAACGAACATTATCCTTGTCAAACATGAATGCGAACTCCAACCTTGTGACTTAGTACATCATATACCCAATTTTACACTTTCCCCCCTGTATCCTTGTCATTGCCAATTTGTCATGTATCAAATGTGGCTTCTGGATAGTTCTTGAAAAAATGGTGTAGCTCCTTGTGAAGAATGCTCTGGAAAATGATAGACTGACATTTTATTGAATTCATTTCAAATATCCAGTTTGACTCAATTTTTTTTCTCTAAAGTTTTCTTATTTTTTAGTCTCACTTCACTTCAAAAAAATTGATGGGCGAATCACAGTGGAATCATTATTTCGGGAAGCCCTATTTTCAATTTCTTCCTTTGTTTAACTGAAATGAGGTGTTTTTTATTTCATTTGTCACTGCCTTGATGGAGCCTAAGTGTGATAAGCTCATGATGGTTGTCATCAATAAGAATTATGTTCATATCGACGAATACCCTATTACTATAGAATTGCAGGTTTGTGGGGTCTCTATTTTTTATATTTAGCAGTATTACAGATTTCAAGATCAAGCCAATTTTTTTAAATATCCATGGGGTCACAAATTTATGATTATGTGTTAAGTGTGAAAATGCAGCAAAATCAGTGTGCAAATATGATAGAAACAATGTTCAATGCCATGCTAGGAGATGTAGAACAAACAATTGGAGTTACAAAAATGGGATCCTCAGAGGCTATCATGATTGTAGGTCTTACTTTTAAGCACAAATGGCAGAAAAAACAGAAGCAAGAGGGAAATCCATTTGATAACCCAAATATTGTTACTGGTTCCAATGTTTAGGTAATTATACAACTAAATAAATCTGAATTTAAATGACTAACCTCTAACCTGCTTTGAGCATTTGTTGAAAAAAAAATTAGGAAGTCTTTCAAGGTCTGATAAATATTCTCCCAACAGTTCTTTAAGTTGTTGATTTTCATATCTCTTTTTCACTGAGTTGATATGTAATTTGAATGGGAATCTTATACAGCCTCTCTGGTCTATTGTTTAATTTCCATTCTTCATGTTCCTTCTTCTAGTATTGTAATGTTTTTATGCTACGGTAAATTTCTTCAAAAATCTTCTTTATTGTAGAGAACTTGCACTATTTTTTGTAGTGAAAGTATTAACTTGGAGCCTATTTACATGGCTTGGTTGTGAAGTAGTAGTTTTTGCTTCACTGTTGTCTTCTGCAGTGTATTCTTCTTCCTCTCTTCCATATTTTGGAAAAGTTTCCCTTTACTATGTTGGCATTATATAGACATGATTAACATCTGGCCTGTGATCTATAGCTTTTTGGTAATGTTTTGGCTTGGAGAAATTTGGAGCTAGATCATGAGCTCTATACTTGGTATTTTAGCTTTTAGCTTTATTTTATTCTCTTTTACAGTCTTACTTCAGTCATTTCTTATTGACGCACTTTAGTTGTTGTTTTCAGGTCTTCTTTGGTGAATGTTGTTTTATAAACATTCCTCCATGGGCTCCAAGTATGAGTCAATATCTCTTAATTTTATTTTTTTTAATTTTCATGACAAGATCAACTTCTACATCTTCAGAGGAAGAAATATTTCCTATCTCTAATTTGCATCAGTTTTTATAGGATTTGTACTTGTAGACACCAACATCCAGACATGAAACTCTACTAATCATAATTTACTTGCGCATAGGGTTAGGAGGATGCATTTCTAACATCAAAACAACATTCACCATACACATGGTTTCTTATTAGTAAGTAGTGCACTTAGCTTGAACATTTCTCGTTTTTTGTTTAACATTTCCACAAATGAAAAAGGTCAACTAAAAATTTCGGAACAAGAATTTTTGGCTCTGAGTTTGTAGGAGAAAAATTATATGCTATGTTTGGAAACAACAAATTGCTTTCATGTTTCTCTTTGCTATTGAATATTTACATCCTCAATTTTTACAATCTACAATTACAATTTAAAGGCAGGAATTGGCCACTTCACAGCTCTTGTTTACATATAATTTTTACCATCACATCAAGATATTAAACCCAACCATATTATAATATACACTATAGTTATAAATACTTCCATTATAATGTGGTGCCCATCATGGGTGAAAAGATGGGTGAAACCTTTTAAGTGCAAATATTAAAAATATAAAATTATATCAATAGTACTAAAAAAACATAATTTACCGACCCATGCTTCATACAAAATTTTAGGGTTTTTTTTTTTTAATTATTTTGTTATCGGATGTGTGAGCATAAGTTTTGTTTTATTTTGTTGATGTGGGTGTACGTAGAAACAAGGATTGGATAGTGGTGGAGAGGAAGAGGATATTGCAAGAGGGATTTTATTTATTTACCGATTTTTCATGTGTAACGAGCGATTTAATTTTTATTTTTTTTGTATAGTACTCTTTACTAAGGTTGTGTATGTGAGTTTTTTATATATACAATGAATTTAGTTTATTAAAAAAAATTGTAGGTACATTGGTCTCATAGAGAATACAGGGAGGGTTTATTTGGGGTGAGCTGCACCACGAGGGAGCAGAGTTTGGTGGCTATGCGATGACGGTGTGGCGGGAATGCTTGCAATGGGCTAGTAGTGGGGGTTTGGCCGCCCCACCCCTAACCATACAGTATTTTTAAAATAAAAAAATTTAATACGAAACAATTTTCCAATGTGGCCACCCAACCACAAGGTTCAATTCATATAACAAAAAAAATTGTTTTTAATATGCACAAGTTAACCCATAAAAATTATATACATTTACCTTTTCTTTTATAATCAGATAAAATTTAAGAATACACACACATCGATGTGGATGTTTTTTTTTTTAATAAATTCAACTATGATATTCAGTTTACTATAACCTCAATTCAGGTGGGGAACTATATATATATATATATATATATATATATATATATATATATATATATATATATATAATAAAAAATGAATCATATAAATTTGAAAATATTAAAATGTATTCTTAGAAATAAATCCTTTCCTTTGAATACTAGTGATTAAATTTTTAAATAATGGGACTAAGAATAATTCTAAATACAATGATTTGTAACCATAACACATAATACAAGAATATTAAGTTTTATTTCCAATATTACATCAAGATTCATATTGTAACCACTTTCTTTTAAATGAAATATTAAATGAGTAAACCAAATGTTATACAAAGAGGATATTTTACAAAAAATGATACACTTTATTTTACAATTTTCAACATCCCTTATACACTCATGATCACAACATATCAGACTATAACATCATTTTTATTATGAGAATAACCACATCTTAAACAACAACAAAAAATGGTATTTAAGGGGATGATAAACTATGCAACAAGCCATTATCATGGAAAGTACTAGCAACCAATATTTAACTTGATAAGGAGTGGTTTACACAAAACTAATACAAAAGTATTTACTCAAATAAAATCAATATCCCAACATAGGGAGATTACAAAGAATAGGTCTCTTGACATAGCCATATTCATATGATTACAATAAGTAAAACTTTTCACAAAACATTGGGAAACAACAAGGTTAAAAGATATCAAGGAAACTCCAACCATATTCAAATATTGAGCTCCATATTTTTTGCTCCACAAAGATTCCAACACAAAGATAAAGGATTGTTTTACCACCCAAACTATATGTATCATTACATGCCTTTATAAATCTTGGAAGATATGCTAGCCACCCCTAACCCCATGATAAAATGAGAGATAGATTCTACAAATATGTACAAGAATAAGAGAGAGGTAATCACAAGCATATCACATACAAGACTAACCTATACACCACAAAACATAACAAATGCCAACTAAATAAAAATGAGGATAAAACCATATTCTTCCTCCACAAGGGGGAAGAGTAGATGAGACATCAAATAATAGCATAGAGTGTGGTCAAACCATAGGATGCACACTTAAAAAATCTTCAAAACCTGGTTATCCCTAAAAAACAATCATCCCTCCTTATTACTTCTCCTGAGGCTTTTCAAACACATTAGGTTTCCTCTTCAAGGATGGGGAAAATGTTCAAAGTATATGAACCACCTTACCCACCTCAAACCATATGAGGGAATAAAAGATAGCCAACATGGCTTGACCATCAAGCCATGAGGTTTAAGATGGAAAATCCCTCCCTCTCCCCCCAAAAAAACTCCCAAATCCATAAAACAATAAAATGGATGGAGAAAACAACAAGTAACACATAGAAACAACCATACAACACATATAATAAGACACAACTTTTAGCAACAAGAAATTATAATATATAACAATCCAAAACACAAAGTTAGATAAAATATCCTATCTCCACAAGCTCTTCAAATCTCTAAAATTTTCCCAATTCCTTGCCCAAACAAATCTCGAACTCCAAAAGCACACCAAGAAAAAAGATCCCAAGAAAAAAGTTCTCTTTCTCCCCCATGAGGGAGTATTTGAATAAAAATAAAATAATTTTCCTCACAAATGAGGGGGTGATATATGTCACCCCTATCTTCCCTCGAAGTCAAGATTCACAAAACATAAGAAACAAAAGATAAAACCACATTTAAACACCCCTCTCCAAAATTACCCAAAAAGAAAGTGAGACAAGCTCATCCAAATTTTCACAACACACACACTCTAACCAATATTACATGGATGGAGACGAAAGAGAGGCTAAATGGGAGGTAAACTCCCTATTTTTCTTGGAATTAAGCTCCTCTACCTAATAGGTAAATTCCAAGGGCTTATTTTATGCTAAGGGAACCCCCAAAACCAAAAGCAGTCACTTAAAATGCCAAAAATAACCCAATTTAGGGTTTGGCATAATTAGACACAAATGTTGAGGATGTGCGGCCCACTCAAGGATGCTTATGCTGTCCAAATCCTTGGTACTCGAGGAAAAAATAAAAAATTACATTCCTTATGCAAGTGGGGACCATTACATCCCTCAATATAGTTTATAACAATAATAAAAAACCTAACCAAAATTAATTTTACATGAAATACAACATTAGAAATAAGGGTCACTCATGGTTCTGAAAGAATACAAGCAACCAATAAGGCCTCATACAACTAACATTGTTAGGACATAGCTCTGTTGTCCACTTCTTCACATTTCCGTGGCCACCTTGAAACCCATGTTCTCATGTTCCCTGTAACCTGCACACTGAATGAAAACATTAAACACATCTTCCCAATATAGGTTTAAATCAACTACTCAGTAAAAAACCAAGGGTAAATATGTAAACTATGCTAACACATCATCAACATGGAATTGTAAATGAAAAACATTCACAATTTCACACAAATTCATCATGTGTTAACCATTACAATACATATAAATAACATATATCCATTCTATCGTGTAATCTCATCAATAATCGAATAGTGTATATCATAAAGGTGTGGGACCAAACCATGTGTCTATCATATATAAATTAGGCCCTAATAACATAGCAAAATGTTAGTATCAACAACATATACTAAAATGTTCCAACATACTAATAAAAAATACATTGATGTTACACGCCCAAATCACAATACATGTCCATGAAGATAAAATAACATAACATAATATCCAAAATGTGTCATAATCCCCTTCCAATCATAAATATGAGTAAAAAGTCAGTAGATAACTAAGGCTACAAAATGTGGGTACTACAGATTGTATAATTAAAACCCTAAAAGTTTTAAGCTGAATGTTGAAATCCTGAAAAATACCTATGTATTGACTAGGTTAGAATATGAAAAACCATCTTCTAAACTGTGATAGATGGAGTTGTGAGACTAGTTCCATAAGGTGTAGAGTGACCCTAGCTTCTTATATTTACTAAAATAAATTTGAAGTATAATTTTTTCATGTTATTTACTATTTATTATACTTAAATCATTTATTTTAGTAATTATATCCCTCCCATAATCTTATATACCACATACCAATCATGAGCGCGAGTGTGTTATATGCTCGCTTTATAATATACTCGTGTTCCAGCTTCTGTTGGTTTCAAAATCCTAACCAACAGGCTTGGATTTTCCTTGGATCTCCCACCCTAAGCCTTGGACTGCACAATCTGTTAATGGATTTGTGTTTTGTAAGGAAACATCAAAATATCATGCATACACCCCGATATTAAATGTGCTATAACGTAATATACCAGAAAAATTAAACTATGACGTCAAGCTCAGTTTTACCTTAGTGACAATATGCTTCTTTCTAAAATCCTATTATTTTAAAGCTTTCATGCTTAACTTCTTTAACTAGTGCCTTCTTTTCTTGTCAAAGCGTATCCATACATTTTTGTACACAATTTATGATTTTTTCAACAAAATTCAAAAAAAAAAAAACTCCTTTTGAAACTCCATTCTACACACTAAAAAAAACAAAAAAATGACTTTTTTGTCTCAAATTTATAGGGGTGTACACATAATGTTTTCATTTTCAGGATGTGTGCACTTCAAAATTTAATAAAAAATTATGTATTCATCTGAAAATTATGAAAAATTATTGCGACATTGTACATGGTTTTATCTAACTTTCTATTGAAGGGATTTTAACAATAAATTATATAACTAAAAAATTGGGGGGTCACAAAAATAATAGGTACTTATATTTTTTATACAAAAATGGACATAATTTTTGTGCGACCACATTTAACCCTCTTAATCTCCACCATTTTCAAAAAACATTAGTAGTTTAGAAACTAGATTCTGAGATCTACTATACTGATTCTTGTGAAACAAGGATGGAAGCTTGGATGATTTTATTAATAATCAATCAATCTATATAATGATTTATGCTGCAACATTTATACATATTGGACAACAATATATGAACTAGATTACATAAGCTTCCAAAAGAACATTCGGAAAGAAAAATAAATCAAACAAATAATTGTTACAACTATGTAACAATATGACCTATGAGAAAATATGAAAATTATGGTTAAAAAACCATATAAAATTAATAATTATAAAAACTAACTGTACAATGCATAATTATCCGAAGGCAAAATATATTTACCTTAAAATTCCCCCCTTAATTTTACATTGCCTCAAGGGATGAGGATAGGAACTCTCTAAACATTTCGAAATTATCACGTGAAAGTGACTTTTTGAATATATCTTCTCATTGTTCAACTATTGGAGAAAATTGAAGTTCTATATAGTGATTTAAGACATGTTCACGTATGAAATGTACCTGTACCTCAATATGTTGTGTTCTTTCATGAAAAATTAGATTGTAAACAAGTTTGAGAATACCTTCATTGTTAACATACAAGGTGGTTGGTTTGTCTTATGGTATTCTAATTCCTTCTAGTATACGACGCATCCATATCAATTCATAGATAGCTTCACCTGCATAATGATAACTGGATTTTGTGGAAGAGAAAGAAACAAATTGTTGTTTCTTGCTTCCACATGATATTGCTCCAGATCCCATAAAGAACACAAACCCTGAAGTGGATTTTCTATCATCAATGTTACCTTCATGATCTAAATTTGAATATCCTGACAAGAAGAAGTTGTCATTCTTCTCGTATTCTAGAGCATGATCCACTGATCCTTTGAGATGTCTCAAAATGTGTGTTATTGCCTTCCAATTCCAAAATATGGGTTCCTACATGAACCTTGATAGATAGATCAGTACAAAGCTCATATCTAGTCTAGTGTAGGTCAGGTAAATGAGACTCCCAATCAACTACCGATAGAGAGTGGCATTTACCATAGGAGATGGAATAAACTAGATAAATGAAATTTATTCTTCATAGGTGTAACAATCGATGTTCAATACATCATCCTTAATTTCTTGAGCATTGTCTTAGTATATTTCATTTGAAAAAGAAAGATATGCTTCTCTTTCTACCGTACTTCCAATCCAAGACAATAGTACATTAGCCCGAGATCTATCATGTCAAACGATTGATTAAGATATTTCTTCATTTCATCAATCATCCTCACTGAAATTCTAGTGATGACTAGGTCATTGACATAGACAACGATAATCATAATCTCCCCCTTTTTGTTTTTGAGGTAAAGATTGGGATCGTATGGATATCTAAAAAAACCATGGTAGTACGAGATGCTCATAATTTTTGATGTACCATGCCCAAGGTGCTTGTTTGAGGCCATACAAATATTTCTTTAGCTCGAATACCTTTGATTCTTGACTAGGTACAATATATCCATCAGGTTCAGTCATGTAGACTTCTTCTTGTAAATCTCTGTTTAGAAAGGAAAATTTTACATCCATCTAATGGACTTTTTAACTAAATTGTGCAGCTAAAGAAAACATCATCCTAATCCTTTTGGTCATAGTTGTGGGAGAAAATGTCTTTACATAGTCAATGCCTTCTTTCTGTAGCATACCCATTTTCTACTACTCTCGCTTTATACTTGTCCATGGTCCTCTCTGCTTTGTATTTCTTTTTTAAAAATCCATATGCATCCAATGGGTTTCTTCCCTTATGGAAGATTGATAAGATGCCAAGTGTTGTTTTTCATCACTGAGTTATACTCAGCATCCATGGAATCTTTCCAAGATTTTGATTGTAGGGATTCCTGGACTATAGAGGGCTCATCAAATTTAATGACTCTAATCATCAAAGTAAATTTCACTTCTTGTCTTTCTTTACTAAGATTTCGTGGTCTAGGGGTTGATATATCTGGTGGAGCATCCATTCTTGCATCTCATAACATGTTAGTATACAATTTGGGCATATGTTGAACTACTCTCATGGGTCGTGGTTCTATCAGATCATGACCATCATTTCCATCATCACTTTCATCATCAGTGGGAACATCAACTTCAGTTTTTACAACTGGTGAAAAATCCACATCAGGTGAGTCTGGAGGATGAGACTCTACTTCCTTCTTCTCAAAGAAGTCAACATATTGTTTGGTGTATACTTTCTTGGTCTTTGGATCCATCAATCTGTAACCAATATTTTATTCTATGTAGCCAATCAAAATAAGTTTCTATGACTTCATGTCATATTTTCTTTCTATTCTGCTTGGGTATGTGCATACTTATTTTTCACTCGAATACTCTAAGGTGTACAAAATATGGTTTCTGCTTTGACCGTGCTTTATGTTGCATTAATCCATGAAGAGAAAATGTGGGCATTCTATTCAACAAATACACAACTATCTTTAATTCTTCTACCCAGAATGTCTTTGTAATTCTAGAATCATTGATCATGCGTCGCACCATTTCCGTGATAGTACGAATTCTTCTGTCATCAAAACCATTCTACTGTGGTGTGTGTGGAGGAGGAATTTATTTATGAATTCCATGTGAGATTATAGGTAGTCTTTAAACTCATCATTGGTGAATTCTCCCCCTCGATCTGAGAAAAGATTTTTGATGTGACGATCAGTTTCTTTCTCAACAACTACTTTGAACTTCTTGAAGGTTTCAAAATCTTCACTTTTCTTGTGAAGAAAAAAAATACACATTTGTCTTGAATAGTCATCAACACAAAGGAGGTAGTACTCATATCCAAAATGAATTAGTTGCATCAGACCACAATGATCAGTATGAACCAGATCAAGCTTATCATGAGCTCAAAAATTACTCTTGTGAAATGAATTTCTATGTTTTTTTCCTGCTAGGAAGTGAGGACATTTATCTATATCCTTCTGAAGAGATGGTAAACCATGTACGAGATTGTGCCGATGAATTTTCTATAGATACTTGAAACTAATATGTCCAAGTCTCTAATGCCATACCTGTGTAGACGTAGAGTTCTTAGCAAAAAGTGTTTGATCATTTATGTGGAAAAAATCAAGATGGAACATGCATCCCACATTGGTATATTTTGCAACTATTTTTTAGGTTCGTGATTTGTCTCGAATTGAACACGTTTTCTTTCGGGAAAGAATATCAAATTTAATTTTCAAGTTGTGATCTAGGAGTTGACTAACTGACAACAGATTTTCAGTTAACCTAGGGACATATAGTACATATAATAATCTACAATTACTTGAACCAAGGGGTAGATAAATGTTTCCAATCCCCTTAACTATGTATGAATAACCATCACCTAACGAAACATGGTTTGTCAAAGGTATGTCCCTCATCGAAGTAAACTAGTCTCTGTGGCTGGTTATGTCTCAAGTGGCTCTTGAATCAACATACCATACATTACTAGATGACATGGAAGGTTCACTTGATCTAGAAGTGTACAAGTAGTCTTCATTATTTGAATGTTCTTCTTGCTCAACAATATTTCCTTGCTGACAGGGTTTTTTTCTAGTTCCCATTTTTCTTCCTTTGATTGTAGTTCTTATGTCCCTTGTGATATTTTTTGTGTTGAGGTCTATAATTAATTAATGAATCTCTCTTGTATGTATTATACCAACAATATTTTAATTCATGTACTCTTTTACAAATTGGACATTACTTCTTCTGTTGCTTGTCTACTTGTTGATCTTGATTATGATTTTGGGAAATTTTATAGGAATTAGGTTTTCCTTTCCATTTTCGATGAGAAGAAAGTTCCTTATCCTCTTCATCATCCTTTTTATGCATGGATACATCTGTTTACTAGTTTTTCAAAAATAATTTTCGTATTTGACAAGTTTAGTGTTGTTACAAAAATGCAGTAAGAAGAAGAAGGGAGAGATCTCATAACTATGGGAATGAGATCTTCATCTATGAATGCTTCTCCCAGAGCTAAAATTGAAGCCTTAAACTTTGCAACTCTTCTCAAGAAATATTTGATTTTTTCACTTTACTTGAACTTCAGTGTGTATAACCAAATCTACAAATTCAGTATGACATTCTAATTTTTTGCCTCATATACCACGATTAAATTATCCCATGATTCTTTGGATGTTTTGGCATCTTAAATGTGGGGTTGCACATCATCAAACACTCCAAAAAAGATGATGAGCTTGGACTTCGAATATGATCTATCAAGCTGTCATTGTTATGTTGTATCAGTAGTCTATCTAGTTAGAGTACCATTCACAATAGGCTATATTTCTTCAAACTCAAGTTGTATCTTGCTTTTTGTCTTCCATGCAGCATAGTTGTTAACTCTCAGTAGTTGTGAATATGGAGGAAAGAATTTGGGGGAATTGGTGCCCATTATGTAGAATTCACTGACAGGGTTAGGATCTTATCACTCCAGGTATAAGGTCTCCTAATATATATACCATCAGTCTTATATAATGATAATTTCTATATACTTGCCCTTCCAATATACCCATTGGTACGTGGAAGAAGCTTTCCATTTTGATATACCTGACGGTACATGAAAGAGGCATTAATGTATGTGAAATAATTTGATACGTGGTACCCAGATAGTACTGGAAGGGGTCTAATATGATTATTGAAATAGGCTCAAACAAATATTTTCATACACACGTGTAATTTCGCTATATAGTAAGATAATTTCTCAGTCTAGTATTTACGTTGTGAAATCATTCACAAGATGGATGGGATGGCTAAAAGTGTGTGTATTGTGTCCTTATTACTTCCTGTCTATTTAAAGGGTCGATGCCTAGATGAAATTGTTGCAGCTAAATTAGGTGTTAAATGTAGTTTTAGTTGTGATAGCTTTTCCCATAAGCACTTCCTAGAGGCACTGTATATACCGAGCATTGTCAATGAGATCTAGGATCTAGTGAGTGTTTTAAAACCAAATTTCACTATTTTTTTATAATTCTCTATTACTTTCTTATCATTTACAATGTTTTTGGTTGCCTATGAAAACCTGTAAATTAGTACAATACACTGAAATATACAATTACATTTAAAAATCTAGAAATTTTGAATGCCAAATAATTTGCTTTTGTTTTTCGGAGCCCTGGTGGCCTTTAGAGCCCAATATGGCTTGCTGACGAAAAATATTGTTAAAAACATTAGCTCAAAATGAATTTTTATGATACCACTCCCTTAGAAAATGTTGTCTGGGATAAAAAATAAGCCAATTATGAGAGAAAAAAAATTGGCCCTGATTAGGGTTTTTCTCGCTAAATTTAGTTAGTTATAACTAAGTTTGAATTCTTTGCTAAAGTTAGCAATTCCACTAAATTTGGTAGTAGGTGAGGGAGGGGGATTTGACCCCTTTACCTCTCTTGATTAGAAGTGTCTTACAAAATTTATGCTAGCCAGTTGGGCGGCAAAGCTAAACAAGTATATATAAAGAGAAAATTATAATTAAACACTTCCAGAATGGTAAAACCATACCTCTTTAAAAAAACCATGGTTTGGGAAAGGTGGTTTGGAACAAATAATTTAGCAAAGATAAAAATGACATGTGGTTTTGGTGATAATGAAGGCATGGTTTTGAGTGTGTATGGTAACTTAGATCAAATTTTCTTCCTTCCTTTGAGCTTGTAATCTCTTCCTTGGTGTATTCTATCGTCCTCAATCTTAATTACAATGAATAAAGGTATTTTTGATGTATTTTATGGTGTTTTTGAGGAATTTTATGATGGCATTGTAGTGGATGGGGCTAGGAAGTTGCAGAGGCAACATTGGCTCTCTTTTACTTGCACAAGCTTCTCCAGTGCTCCTCAAACTCTATTTTAATCCTTTAATATACTTCAATCTTCTTTGAAACAATATGTGAAATAAGGAAGGAAGCCTGGATGATTTTATTAATAATCAATCAATCTTTACAATAGTTTGTGCTGTAATATTTATACATATTGGAAAAAAATATACAAACAAAGAATGATCTTACACAGGTGCAAACAATATACCAGGTTACATAAGCTTCCAAAAGAACATCTAGGAAGTAGAATAAATCAAACAGACAATTGTTACAACTATGTAATAATATAACCTACTATATAATATGAAAAATATAGTTAACAAACCGTATAACAATTAATTATTAAATAAATTAAATATACAATGCATGATTATACTAAGGTAAAATATATTTACCAATACAAATCTTATCACTTTGTCAAATTTTCATCATATATATGATAAATTATTAGATGAAGTTTAGGCTTTACTGATTTCATAAAAAACCTGTCCCTTTTTTACCCCCTTTTAGCCCTCCATTTCCATGCACTTACCCAAACAAAGCATAAAAATCCTAAAAAATAAAGATGCATATGAAGGGATCATACTATCCTCTGCTTCTAAATTGATGGACTTGTCACTAAGCATTGCACTACGTCTCAGACCCAATGTAGATCTAGGTGTGTGTATGTGTGTGTGTGTGTGTGGAATTCTTCCCTAGGTGCTCTCATGTCAGATATGCTTTTTGAAGTATCAAGCATGTAACTAGATGTAGAATGTAATAAATGTTAAAATAGAAACAATAGACTCCCCTACTATGAAGTGTGATGTAGATGAACCATCCTTTTGTGCTTTGTGTTGGAGCTCGATAGATGTAAATGTAGCTATAGATACCTTTGATAGATGCAACATTAGGTGGTGATAGTAAGTGCTTGGTGTTTGGTCCCTCATTATGGTCACATAACTTTATATTTATATGGTTCCCTTTCTTTATTTTCATAATTAACCCCGAAAATCTTGACCACCAAAAATACAAGAAGCTCAGTAGCAAGTTCCCAAAAAGTGAGAGGAAAGTAGTAAAGAGGACAAGGGCACCTAGAGGGGGATGAGGGAGCCTATTGTTGTCGTCTTGGATGGGTGATCCAATCCAAAAAAGGTGAAAATGAAGTATGAAAAGATAGTCTGGACAAGTACGGTTGTAAAATCAAAATTAAAAACAGAAAAAAAATGCAAAATGGCTAAAGACATGGGTTGAGTTATAACTCTTTTCACTTGAAAACCATATGAACAGTAGTATGAGACTAGGACTAAATAATGACTCAAAGTGCATGATTTTGTGTCTACACTAATGTGTGGCTATCACGTAGTATAATTACTTTAGAAAATTTATAGTTTGTAATACTACATGAGACTATCTATTCTATTAGTTTGTGAATGGCAAAATAATGAAAAGCTTCAATGTTGACTTTTCCTTTCGGATTATTAGAAGTTTTAAGAACGTGAGATGATATGTCCTATCAATTTGCAAGCATAGAAAAAATGAAAAAACTCCACATTGAATTTTTCTTTAGGATTTTCAGAACTTGTAAGACCACAAGACATTTTATTAAGATAAGTGACGATGAGTGCACCAATAAATAATATCCATGTATCATTAGGTATCCAGAATTGTTGTAATAAACATTGATGGTTTGTACAAAACATAGATGATGTTCCTTGATGATCTAAAAACATCGCAAAGTAAATATTCATGAATTCTTCTAAGTTAAAACCTGTGATTTCCCACATAAAACCACAACTCTGTTAAGGCAATGTTAGTCCATAAATTTCAATTTTGAATGAAATGAAATCTAACATAAATAGAGCTTAATCAATCATTTAAACCGAATAAAAAAATATTAGTCATGAATATTTCATGAAATTCATTAGAGGGTCCCCATTATTTCTGACAGAACCATGGGGAATGTTTTTCACAAAAAAGGTGATTATGCAAGGAATATTGTTAAATGTTAGAACCCAAAAATCTAGACTTATTCCCTCGTGATAATCATAATAGTGAAAATAAATATATCCTTATTAGGAATTGAAATAGAACCTTTTTTTCACCCAATGAAACTATATTTTGAAACAAATATGATAACAATTCTATGTGTGTGAAGTTAACTCATCCTCTAGTTATGAAACAATAAACTTATTTCTTATTTGATGTGAAGAAGAGACTCCAGATGAAGGATCATGTTTGCATTGATTCTCTTTTTCAGAAATGTGTATGTGGATTGATCAGGAGGTAATGACATGGGTATTTCTCTGAAACTATTCAGGCATTCATATCCTCAAAAGAGTTAGTTATGAATCTTCTCACAGTCTTACTCCATTGCTAATTAGGAATCCATATCCTTGATGGATTTTACCAAATTCACCTTCTAAACATGATTTTTTTATGCACTTTTAAATTTTATTTTAAATGTAGACCTTTCTTCACTATAGAAGGTTAAGAGCCAATCCAAGGTTAAAGGATTTAAAGAATCTCTTCTATGAATTGAATTATTTTGAAACAAAACTAGTCTTCCATAAAGATACTTTTCTTAATTAAAATGAAAAATTGTCTTTCAACCTTATTTTGAAACCTTTATAAATTCAGTAGGTTATTTTTGGGTTCATATTTCATCATATCAAGTCTAAATATTCTAGAAACAATTCATCTATTTTTCTAGGAATTGGAACTTTATTCTAAATTATTATCTTTAACAATGTACAATCACATAAAATAGTGACCTTATTTTCTCCTTAAAAATATTTATGACATCAACATTTTTCAAGTTAAAATAAAGGGAAATATAGGCTAGTTTTCTAAGCTTCATAATCATTGAAATTAGGGAATTTAATTTAATGAAAAGACAAAATAATATAAGAAATAATTTATAAGTAATCTACTATATAAAACAAGGAATGCATGGTAAAGAAAATTACTCTAGGAATACCTACACTGATATAAAATAATAGTCAATATTGATAAACAGTGGTTGGTGTACCATAGAATTAATGGTTCAAATGCTGACCATTGACTAGTAGTGGTAGGTTTTTGGTAAAAGTAATGTTTTGAAGAAAAACATCCTTCTAATAAATTAGGATAGTAAAATCAATGTGATTCTTGTTACCAAAAAGAAAGGAGAGGATTTGGGAGTAAATCTTCCTAAAATAAACGAGATAATTTTTTGACTCCAATAATATATATCTCTCCATATTTTGTGGTGAAGAAGATCTTAGTTGTTAAGACTGGAAAAAATATAAGATCAAATTATATTTCCCAAAATAATGAGTTGGTTGGATGCATGAATTACAGATGCAACCTCTCACACTTTGATATGTAATTTTTTCCTATCGAGAATAATAGATTCGTTCTTTCTCAATATTCTAAGTGAAATTGTTCTACAAGTTTTGAATTAAGTTTGAAAGTAAGAATTAAGTCGTCTTCAAAGGAATGAGCTAGCCACCTATTCAAAAGAAGAAGGAGAAATTTTTTATGTTCTTTTCTTTCAATGTTTTATGTTCCTTTCTTTATTCTATTTTCCTTTTGCTGTCAACTTATGATTTCATGTTATGTGATCTTTATTTCCGTAGAATTTCTGATGTGAACCTGTAGGTGTCCTTCTTCATATTTCATTTATTTTAATTCATTAATTTCATTTTTGCAATTTTGTTTCCTTCATGCAAGCTTTGTTTCTACAAGATTTCCTTTACATTTCTGCATGTGTGGTTTCTTTTATGCTAGTTTGGATTGTGTTTAACAGAGTTACTTTTCAAAAAAAATAAAATTGTCTTAATGCATATAACCATCGGACACCAGCCCTTGATTGATATTATTAGTGAAGAAGATTGATGATCCTCATCATTTCAACATCATTTCTAGGGACACGATGTTATTAAGAGATTCAGTTTTTTCTAAGACAATATTATAGTGATAGTAGAATACCTCTTGAAATTTTTTGTATTAGGAAGTATTTGGAGGTAGTTCTTTAAAATTTTATTTTCTGCAAATAGATTAATATTTCTTTCATACAATATAGATTAAAAATTGTATTTCTGCAGTTATGAATTTTAGATTGTAAATATTTACCTCCCCACAAACTAACTCTTTGTATAAGAAAAATGACTGTGATGTTTGGTCAAGAAGGTATAATGGCATGGGGTAAGTGCACGAAGATGGTAGGCCAAAAAGCTGGACAAGAATTAAAAAAAAATCAAAACACATACGCGTTTTGCTAAAATCTGTTGGCATTTTAATTTGATTGGTTTGAGTATCACCGAACCATAACGCGTACACATTTTATAAAAGTCAAAATGTGTATGTGTTTTATACAAGTCAAAACGCATATGCATTTTATATAGTTCAAAATGCGTACGTATTTTATACAAGTCAAAATGCGTACTCATTTTATACACGTCAAAACATGTACATGATTTGTACAAGTCAAAGCGCGAACATGTTTTATATAATTCAAAACGCATATGTGTTCTATACAATTCAAAATGCATACGCGTTTTTATACAAGTTAAAATGTGTACACATTTTTTACAATATGGACCATGCATATGTGTTTTGATGGGTTAAACTTACAAAAATAAATGCTTAAGTATAAGAAATAATAAAAGTATAATAAAGAATAAAATAAATCTTATACTTTGGACCTTATGGAAGTGGTTTCGTAGCTCCAACAGTTATAATCTAGAAGATAGTTTTTCAAAATCTAATCTGGTCAGTACTTACTCATTTTCAGGATTTCAGTAAATGATCTAAAACTCTCACGGCATATATATTGTAGTCGGTCTTTGTTTTGGGAAAGCGTATAGTCATTTTTTAGGTTTTTTAACCTTCCAAAATGGATTTTTTCCCTACCACTGCTTGAATTGGTACTAATTTTTAAATTTGGTCCATAATTCACTTTAGTGACCATGAATTAACTCTATGATGTTTGTCTACTTCTTACTAAAAAGATATCCTCACTTTGTAGATAGAGTATTGTTCCCTGAATGACGGATTCCATTCCTATGGCCAAAATGAGGTGATTTTAATTTTCCTCCTCCTTAAGGTGTGATAACACTATTAGATGTTGAATGAGTTATTACGAATAGTAGCAAGTGAATTGCAAAAAGTGAACTCAGATGATTCCTCATTCTTAGAAACATGGTTCTCAATATAAAGATCATCCCCTCACCTTTCCTAGCTCTAAAAGCCTCCTTTCATGGAATCAAATTCATGATTCTCATACATTCTTTTGCTCATATGTCTCTTATGGAGACAAACGAAATTCCTTAATACTTCACAAATAATGGTACTTGATAACTTAGTGACATGAATAGCTCACTTTAGCTTGTTCTGAAGGGTGTTCAATTAACTAAAAAATGTCCAAAAACACCTTTTTATGCCTTCAAAGGAATTAGTCTCTCATAAAAACTTAAAGAGTATATTGATCACCTTAAACACTATTCCCTACACACTGAAACACGTTGAATGATCTTTTTAGGACTTTCCTTTGGGTGAGGGTTTATGATTTAGGGTTTAGGGTTTAGGGTTTGCGGTTTAGGGTTTAGGGGTAAGGGTTTAGGACTCAAGGTTTAGAGTTTAGGGTTTAAGGTTTATTGTTTAAGGCTCATAGTTCAGATTTTAGGGTTTAGAGTTTAGGGGGTCAGGGCTTAGGGTTCATGGTTTAGGGTTTATGGTTTAAGGTTTAGAGTTTTGGGTTTATGGTTTAGGGTTAAGGGTTGACGGTCTAGGAATTAGGGGTCAAGGCTTAAGGTTTATGGTTTAGGGGTCAAGGTTGAGGGTTTAGGGTTTATGGCTCAAGGTTCAGGGTTTAGGGTATAGGCATTAGGGTTGAGGGTTTAGGATTAAGGGTTGAGAGTTGAGGGTTTAGGGTTTAGGGTTCCAGGGTTTAGTTTTTAGGGTTTAGGGTTAAATGTTTATGTTTGAGGGTTTAAGGTTTAGGGTTTTGGCCTAGGACTTATGGCTTAGGGCCTAGGGTTCAAGGCTTAGGGTTTAGGGTTTACGGCTCAAGGGTTAGGGTTTAGAGATCATAGTTTAGGTTTTAGGGTTTAGGGTTTAGGGATTAGAATTTAGGGTTTAGGGCTTAGGGTTTAGGGTTTAGGGCTCAGGGTTTAGGGCCTAGGGTTTAGGGTTGAGGGTCATAGATTCAAGGTTTACAGTTTAGAGTTTTATGTGTTAGTGTTTAAGGTTTAGGGTTAAGGATTTAGGGTTTATGGTTCAGGGTTTAGGAGTTAGGGTTTAAGGTTTAAAGGTTAGGGTTCAGGGTTTAGGGAAAAGGATTCAAGGTTTACAGTTTAGGTATTAGGGTTGAAGGTTTAGGGTTGAGAGTTGAGGGTTTAAGGTTTAAGTTTTAGTGTTTAGGAGTTAGGGTTCAAGGTTTAATGGTCATGGTTCATGGTTTAAGGTAAAGGGTTCAATGTTTAGGGTTTAAGGTTCGAGGTTTAGGGTTTAGGTTTTTGGGTTAAGGTTTTAGGTCGTAATGTTCAGGGTTTAGGGTTTAGTATTTAGGGCTTAGGGTTTAGGGCTTATGGCTTAAGGTTTAAGGTTTAGTGCTTGGGGTTTAGATTTTACGGTTAAGGGGTCAGGGTATAGGGTTTATAATTTAGTTTTTAGGGTTTAGGGTTTAGGATTTAGGGACCTTTAGGGTTTAACATTTAGGCCTTAAGGTTAGGGTTTACGATTTAGGGCTCAGGGCTCATAGGGTTTAGGCGTTAGGGTGCATGGTTTAAGGTTAATGACTTAGAGTTCGGGGTTCAGATTTATGAGTTTAAGGTTTAGGGGTTAGAGATCAGGGCTCTAGATTTAGGGTTTAGGGCTCATGGTTTAGGGTTTAGGGTTTAGGGCTCAAGGATTAGGGTGTAGGGTTCAAAGCTTAAGGTTTAGGGTTTATGGTTTAGGGATTAGAGTTTAGGGTTTCATGTTTTATGGTTTAGTACTTAAGGTTCGGGTTTAGAGTTAATGGTTTAAGGTTTGGTGTTTAGTGCTTAGGACTCTTCGATTTAGTATTTAGGGTTTAGGGTTTAGGGCTCAAGGTTAAGGGTCTAGGGTCAAGAGTTTAGGGTTATGGGTTTAGGGTTTAGGTTTTAGGGTTTTATATTAAGTGTTTAGGGTTTAGGATTTATTATTTTGGTTTAAGCGTTTAGGGTTTATAGTTTAGGGTTTAGGTCTCATTGTTGAGGGTTAAGGGTTTAGGTCATAGAGTTTAGGGTTCATCGAGTTTGTAGGTAGAACATTCAAAGAGAGTCATCAAAATTTGATGTTTCGCATCTGTTGATATTTTGAATGATGGAAATGTCATATTCCTGACTGTCCAATCCTTCTAAAGAGCCAAGTAGTCCTAAAACCTTAGATGTACATGGAGACAGTGTTATTTGGCTTCCATTTATAATGGTAGAGATATTTATAATTTCATGTTATGAACTCTAAATTTATATGAATTTAAAGTTGCTTGGAAATCACATCACACCCTTCACTAGAATTGATGAATACCCCTAACTTTTGTCACAAGATTTTGAAAACATCCATGGGTTTATCATAGAATGAGTTATTAATGAATGGAAGGTCACTAAGTCGTAGGTCAGGTAACTCCCATTTAGAACCTAAAAAAGAAATATTTACTAGGCGATTGATAACCCCTTAGTGTTCTTAGCCATTCCCCTATTTCTATGCTTATTTTGAACACTTTATGAAGTTATGTCAAATTTACTATCCATTCCAGTAGAACACTTGAACTTTATCTTTCTTCGGAGGAGACAATACTACAAAAAATTCAATTATGATCCTACACCTCTGCATTGATATATTCTCTATGTTTCTTTTGTTTCCTTTAAGATTATTTTTTTTGTTGTGATTGTTATTTTTTCCAGCTTCCAATGGGTCATCCTGGCTTGCATAATACCATACATGGAAATATGAGAAATGTTAAATTTGTTTCAAAGTGTGAATAAATTTACAATTAAGAGTGCATAAGTGTATGTGGGGAGAAACAAGTTTGGAAGAGATGTGTAATATATTCCTTACAAGGCATAAGGTAGATGTCATATCCATTTAGTTACTAGTCCCACCTCTCATAAACAAGGTAGTTCTATAAGAAAACTCACTGATGGTTCTAGGCACGAGACTAGGAAATATTGATGAAATATGGTTTGGGGTTTAGTTTATTTAGGGCTCATAGTTAAGGGTTTAAGGTTTCTGGTTTAGGGTTCAGAGTTCAAGGTTTAGGCTTATGGTTTAGGATTTAGGTTTTAGGTTTAGGGTTTAGGGTTTAGTGTTTATGGTTAGGGTTTACAAATCTAGGTTAAGGATTTAGGGTTTAAGGTTTAGGGTTTAGGGTTTAGGGTTTTTGTTTAAGGATTTAGTGTTTAGGGTTCAAGGGTTTAAGGTTTAGGGTATGGTTTAGGATTTAAGGTTTTAGGTTCACGGTTTAGGGTTTAGGGTTTAGAATTTAATGTTTAGGGATTAAGGATTTAGGGTTTAAGGTTTAGGGCTCATGGTTCAGAGTTTAAGGTTTAGGGTTTAGGGTTCAGGGTTCAAGGTTTAGGGTTATAGGTTTAGGATTTAGTTTTTACGGTTTATGGCTTTAGGGTCTAGTTTTTATGGTTAGGGTTTACAGATTGAGGTTAAGGATTTAGGGTTTAAGGTTTAGGGTTTAGGGTTTAGGGTTCAAGGATTTAGTGTTTAGGGATAAGGGTTTATTGGTTTACGGTTCAGGTTTTAGGATTTAGGGTTCATGGTTTTAGGGTTTAGGGTTTAGGATTTAATGTTTATGGATTCAAGGTTTAGGGTTTATGGATTAAGGTTTAGGGTTTATGGTTTAGGGATCAGGGTTTAGAGTTTAAGGTTTAGGGTTTAAGGTTTAGGGCTTATGGCTTAGGGCTCTAGGGTATCATGGTCTAAGGGTTTAGGGTTTAGATTTTAGGGCTTAGGGATCAAGGGTGTAGGGTTCAAGGCTTAGGGTTTAGGGTTAGGATTCAGTGCTTAAGGTTTAGGGTTTAGGGATCAGTGTTTAGAAGTTTAGGATTTAGTTTTTACGATTTAGGGTTTAGGGTTTAGCATTTAGGGCTCATGGTTCATGGTTTAGGTTTTAGGGTTCAGGGTTTAGGGCTTACTGGCTTAGGGTATAGGGCTTAAAGGCTCAGGGTTTAGGGCTCACGGGTAAGGGCTGAATGACTTAAGGTTTAGGGTTTAGGGTCTAGGGATTCCATGGTTAAAGGTTTAGGGTTTAGGGTTTAGGGCTCAATTTTTACAGTTTATTGTTTAGGTTTATGGCCGATGGTTTAGTGTTTCGATTGTAGAAGTTAAATGCTAAAAGATTTAGGCTGAATGCTAAAATCCTAAAAAATTACTTATGTACTGAAGTAGATTAGTAGCATTTAAAATACTATCTCCTAAAATGACTAAATAGGAGCATGTGAGACTAGTTTTCCATAAGGTGCAGAGTGACCCTAATTTCTTATATTTACATAAATAAATTTAAAGTATAATTTTTTCATTTATTATTATTTATGTTTTATTATTTCTTATACTTACACTTATACTTTAAATTTATGAAAACTTATAAGTTTTAAATTTATTTATGTAAATAATAATAAATGAAAAACTTATACTAGCACAGACATGTGTATTTATATAAATAGAAGCATGTCAAAAGCATAGATAATGCTTATACTACACAGAATGCATACACATTATGTTTATACGTACGTGTTATGTAACGCGTACACATTTACACATTTCTCTTTTCTCCAAGCCATGCCTCAAGGCTTGGGATCCGGTTTGGATCCCCAAGCCTAAGGCATGGAAGGCTTGTACAAACTTGCATTCTAAACAGAAGAAGTTCTTGAATATTCTATTTATCAAGTGTTTTAATGTTACTTCCTTTGTTCTAAAATCAAAATAGAGAGACCTTGAAATTTATTCTTTTATATTTGTTGACCACGACATAGAGCAAACTATCATCTTTCTAAGAATGAACCAAATTATTGATAATAGTTTCTTATTATTATATAGTTATAGTTGTCCACATTATTAATGGTTGGAAAGAAGAACTTTTGAAAGCTATGTACTCAGAATGTGAAAATATATCTATCTCTCAAATCTGGAAATAAATTCATATTTTCTTTGGGTGATAGAAATTCCTTTAGTGAACAATGGTATGAGTTGCCCAAACTTAGCATAATTTTATACATATTCAAAGTAAATACTCTAGTTTTTGACTTATTTCTATAGATATCATTCTTGTTGTGAAAATGGAGTTACATGTTTCTTTTTGATAGTAACATAAAATTCTTGCATCTTGAAAAATCATAATGGAAATATAGTTAATCTCGAAAAATTCTAAATAATATGGAACCCAAAGGAGATGCTTTTCTAGCTATCATTATCTACTTTTGGGATTGAACAAGAAAGAAACTAAATAGTTTTCAATTTTTCACCTCTAAATGAATATATAGCTATTTTAAAATCATCTTGCCTATTTTTGTTAATATGTAACATAAAATCTATTTGATCATTGAGATAAGTATAATAGAAAAATATATACCCATTTATAATCATATGTTAATTCATATAAAATTTATTATCTTATGTAATTAAACAAATCAAATAAAACTGATTCATATTTATATAAAATCTTCCAATTATGAGTGTCACTATATCAAAAGTTAACTCTTACATAGCTTAACTAAATTAAATTTAACAAAAAATGCGTCCAATTAAAAAAAAGAAATATGGGGTGGGCCGAACCAACTTCGCCGTCGCCCCGCCCCTCCCCACCTTTTATATTATATAAGTGGGGAGGGGGGCGAGATCTGGACTCGCCCCCCTCGAAGCCACAATATTAGAAACATGATATTCAATCTGAACATATATGCGGCCTGATGCACTATTTAAACTCCATTGTTGACAACCATCGGTTTGGTCGCGGCCTTTTTTTTCATACTGCACAACTCGATTTTAATATGCACATTACCCTGGGTAATATACTGGTATATCCAGTATATATATATATGATAGTGGTAGCATATATATATATATACTCCATCCATACTATAGGTATATATATATATATAGCCATATATATATACCCACTCATAATATATCCACGCATCTATATATATATATAATCCCATATACTATATATCATATCCCTCAACCATATCACATGTAGAAAAATATATATACATGTCAAATGAACTTGTATATACATCACATTTTGAATATTCTTGTATATATATTAAGAGGAAATTCATTGTGAATCCCTCCAAAGGTCAAAATCAATCTCTCCTCAAATGCTAACATCTCATTCAATGTTTCTTCATCTCTCTCAATTTTCTTCTTCGTTACCCAGCATGTCAGTCTTTGAGCACCTACATGTAATCAACTTCAAGGATCACTATATCTTGGTATATATCCCGCTAACATGTCTCTATTAACAGGTGTGTAATCCATTTGCATGTGATCTTAGCAAGTTTGAGCTTTGTAGCTCTTGCATATGCATGATTCCGATTATGCACCATTCAACCTTGGGATCTCCCATGTCCTAGACATAGTATACATAATTTATAGAAATACTTATTGGAGTAATAAATCATGCATATAGAGGTTTTTATGTAGATCTCAGATATTACCTTCCTATTATTACCTACAAGATCCAATTCCTACTTTGATAACAATTGATGTTGATGATAGCTACAAGATGTTTCTCTAATGCCTCTCAAAACTATCATTTCATAAAATTTTCCAAAACTACAAGAAGTTGTAACTGGAAAATTAGCTTCCTTCTCATTCAATGAATCCACAAAATATTTTACAACATTACGATATTCCTGTTTATTGGCTACTATCTTTAAGGCAAAACCCATAAACACACTTTGATTGAAGAAACTAGCTTGCTGACTAATCGAAGAAACAAACTTGAGATGGGCTCTAAATTCAAAGCATTCCAACTGTTACTTGGCGCCTTTCATAAATGGAAGATAAATGAACCATGTTATGCAATAGGATTTGGCTTAGGACCACTAGTGTGGAGTAATCAAGATATTAAAACTTTAAGTTATAGCCATATCCCAGAAAAAAGCTCTGCAAGCTTACAGATTTTAGTTCCAATAGATACAATTGGACTTGGCCTCGTGAAATATGCCCAAATGGAACCCACACTTCATGAATAAATTTGGTCAGTTAGCTTTAGAACTTATTAATCAATTTCTGAAATCCCTTGACAAATTTAAAGTCCATCCAACTAGCCAGTATAAAAATTTAGGGTCCTGCATAAACATTATGAAATCTCGTGAATCAATCAGACCTTTATCTTTATGGGAAATCACTGAAAGAGGTTTATTGTTGCAATATCAAATTTTCAACTCAATATAATACCATTTTATATTTTCTACATTTTTTAACAATAATTAATTCTTTTTATTAAGAATTTTAGTGAGTTTTGAGTCCAAGGACCCTAACGAGTGTATCAAACGAGAAAGAAGAGTTCTAAAACCAGAAATAGAAACTTTAAATGAAGATATGGGAGAGGTATTTGGTCAAAGTACATGTTCTGACCCTGTAACCTCCTTCCGAGAAAGTACCACAATAAAATCAATGATGATTCTTATTAGCAAAAAACAAAGAGAATATTTGGGAGACAAACTTCCTAGAAATAATCGAGGTAAGACTTAGACCCCAAGAATAGAGAAGATCTTTTCGTATTTTCTGTTGAAGAGTAGTCTTAGTTCCATCCCTCTTCCTGAAGTACTTGATAATATAAGTTCCTCCCGTATTTCCTAAAGCCAATGAGTTGGTTTGATGCATGGATAATTAGATGTAACTTCCCGGAAATCTAAAAAAATGTCTCGATCCTCCGTAATTCTTCCCTACCAAGATCTTTAATAGATTAATTACGATTCTCGATCTTACTGAGTGAAATTAGGATCTATGGGCTTTCAATTACGTTTAAACCTCCATCTACTTCCTCGTTATCTATACAAGGACTTCCTCCATTTGTATGGCTTCAGTCATTCCAAAGAACTAAGGATCCACGCCATTGATGTTCATCTTCTTGATTCCATTTTCCATTAGCCTCCAAAACTCATAATTTCATGTTATGTCATTTTTCTTGCGCAGGGATACAATGTCTATTATAAACCATGCCAGTGACAGCTCCCCCATCTAAGACAGTTTCCAACTATTCATCTAAGCATTTAAATCATGCAAGTGTGTCATTACTTCATGTAAATGTTTCCCTCTGTAATTGTCGCCGTATCATTTCCGCATGTCGACCTGATTTATTTTATGCAAGTTTGCGCCTGTGTTTGACGGAACATGCTTTTCAAAGATATTTCACCGTCTTAATGGAGACAACGATGCGAGTAGTAACAGCTGGACCAAAATCCTCTAAAGTAGACAAAGTGGGCATCGACACTCATTAGTTTTTATAATTTTCTTAATTTCCCAGAGCTACAACTCAACCTCCGTAGCAATAATGTGCAAATAGATGTTACCATGACCTAATCATAATCCATTTCCCTGCAACTGAAAACTGTGTTGTAATCCAACATGCTTACTACAAAATTACCACAAAAAATGAATAAAATAAACAACAAATACCAATCAAGGAAACATCGACTATAGTGGTTTTCAAGAATAAAAAAATCCACCTAAACCCCAATATTGTAGTCCTATAATTGTTTTAAAATCCTCACAAAGGTTGTAAAATGATGAAAATCCTAAATCATACTAAAAATGGAAGATGAATCATTATGGAAATAGTATAGACCACTATAATAGTAGTGAATAAAGCTAAAAATTGAATAAAATCTCAATCTTTAAGTCAAATATGATCCTGGGATGGAATCACGTTAATGGGTTAGAGTGTTTTTTTCCTCCACACCTAAATATCGATGGTTTCCATCCTCAGATGAAGAGATTGAAGACAATTTCTCAAACTCTAGAATGGGGTAAAATTGTCAAAAATCAATCAAACACCCTGAACTATAAAATGATGATAACTAGGAGCACAAAATAATGTAGCAAGGGTTCTTATGAAGTATCTACCTCTTCCTCCTTTTCTTTTTCTAGTTCACGGGTAACAATATCTAGTTTAGAATCTTCTTATTCCAATACACTATGGGATGTAATATCATTGTAGTGTAGTTGTCAACATCTAAGACATTTATTTTTGGGTTCCCATACATCATTTAAAGTGAACCATAAATTTTTTCTTCTAAGATATTTCATTATTTCCATGTCTTTCGTCACTTTTGGAAGATCCTTTTGATGAAAACCTCATTGGCAAAAATGACTTATTTTAATTCTCATGAGGTTTTTAACTTGGCTTTTCAAAAGGTTTTTTCTTTTTCGATCCTATAGGATTACATTCACCCTTTTAAACTAATGATTCCAAGTTTAATGCTCTCATGATTACTTTACGAAGAGACAAAGAGTCAAAATATTTTACCAACGCTTTAAATTTTTAGTCAATCCTAAAAGAAATACCACACGAATTAATTCAAATACATCTAATACCATCACAAATAACATCTAAAATTTAATAATATATTTTCCCACTAGTCATTCCTATTTTACTTGGGATAACTCATTGAAACAGATCTTTGGATCTATATCATTGAATATTTCCATAATTATTTCCCTAAATTATTTTAGATTAAATATGAAACCATGTCCTTAGGTGACCATACCATGGTACCACAACTCATGTGTCGCTCCCTCCAAATTAGGTGTCATGAATTTTATGGTATATTTCTCACACATTAGATTAAGATAAAACTATGTATATAATTTCTATTGCCAAGACCTATAAGAGAACTTATCTTACCTTTCATAAATATGAATGGCGATCTTACCCAACCACTGTTACATGTATTTTTGAGGTTGATATATTTTATTCCTCCTTCCCCTCTTTGTATTATTCTTCATTATTATATCAAAAAAATATAGAAAAGTCAATACATATTTTTCTACAAGGTTGAGCTCTTTATATTCTGTATAAAATGTTGCAAACTTATTACATTTGTGATGTTAGCGCTCTACCTCTTCTGGGTTTTGTGTTTATTTTTGAAGAATGTTTTCTCAGAAAATCTTGGAAGGGGTATTAATTGAGTCTTTCTCATTAGATGATGAGCTTCCTTTTCAATGAATCTCCTTATTTTGATTAACATTTTTTTTCTCTTTTAGTAACCTTTCCATGAATTCTATTTATTTAGACCCTTTTTAGATTATCTCATATGTGGTTTTCTAACCTAAATTTGATTCAGAGAGGTAAAATGTACAATAAATGGATGTAGGTTAGATACAAGTGACTATTTTGATTAATTAACGTCCAACATTAATTATAAAATTATATAAAAACAATATTCTAAAACATGCAATACAAAATATGAACTTGAAAACATAAAGGAGTAATGCACTTAGTTGTTTGTAGAGGATTCTTCGAAGTTCTAAGATTGTGCAATGTTATAATAGGGATATCTGAACTTGGATGTGCTTCATAACTAAGACTATAACTACAAACCACCATGGATTAGGATGGTATTATTCTACCATGATCATACTATAAAGTATAGAACCTTTTGTATGTTCATAGACTTTATCTATTTCTTTTTTTGTAACATTTTGTAGTATTTTCCTTCCTAGATTTTTTTCTTGTTGTTAAACCCTAGTTTTCAATTATGTAGCTAAGATCTCTAAAATTTAGTTCTCATATGAAATAATTTTCCCCCATTATCAATCTCTTGAGTGCTCCCCTTTCCATGACTCCAAAATTTAAAATATATTGTCAATTTAATAAAGGGTTTTAAACCATCAATGACATTTCTTTTAGATCATGCCAAGAGTGTATTTCTTGGGAAAAGAATTAAAAAAATGTTACATTTCAATAAAGAGGATACAACCTTAATTTCTAAAACTTAAAATGTTATCTTTGATTAACAGTTTTATAAAATTGGAATGTTTTCAGGGGCCCATTGGAGTAGAGATTAGAATTTTCCCACTGTGAATCCTTTTTTTTGTATAAACCCTAGCTTGGCTACCACTTATTAGTTTCTCATGAAATGAAAATGGATTCCCTAAAATAGTGATGGAACTTGAGATATCCTCACTCTATTTGGGGCCAAATGAATTTACAAAAGCCCTAGAAAATCCCTATTTAATCTAGGAAAAATACTTTCCTATGGTACATATTCTACCAAGTACTTATACTTGGAGAACGAAACAAATATATGGAAATTTCAACCCCCATTTATCCCTCTTACAACCAAGCTAAGACTATTAAAGACCTATTTGGTTTAACAATTAATCCCAGTTAGTTTGAAAATGAATCCACTCCCCATTTCAATCGTTTCTTCTAGAATATTTTATCTAAGAAGTAATTATGCTTGGAGACTCAGCCATGCTACCTGCAAACTATAATTACTTATTCTAGGTATTTCAATTTCATATTTTTATACATCTAGAATGAAATAAAGTATGCTTTATTTAATCACATTTAAGTGGACATTATTTTTTCATAGTTTCCATTATTTTCACTATGTTACTCTAAATTCATGTTCGGGTGAAAAAGGTATAGTTGAATTTCGAGCATCTGTAAATGCTCTTCAATTGTAGTAGTGATGTGTCATGGGCTATGACCCACAAGCCATTGCTTACATGGCTATGGACATAAGTTTCCCAAGTGTAACTATAGGTACAAATAGAGAACCTAATCTCTCTAATCTCATCAAAATTCTCCATTTCGATGTGGGCATAGGATTATTTAACACATTAAGCAATGGTGGGGCTAGCATTTGTGTCAATGATTGGGAATGTTCCTCCCTTAAATGGGGATGTGTTGATTGAAAAGTATCTATTAATAAAAAGTAAATTTTTAACACATTTTTTTTTGTGGCCTCTTTTCTCAAATGTTAATAATATTTAATTTATTTTGATTTTATGAGATGTTATGATTAACACTACCATTTTAATGTATTATTAGTAAAAATACACTTTTCAAATAATTTTTAAAAAAAAGTTATTTCAAAATCTTAGTTGAACCTAAGATTGAATAATGTGTACAAATGAATCACCTTTAATTTAAGGAGGTATTTTTTATGTTAACCTCTATGTTAAAAAACATGTTTTTGAGAAAGAAGTTTTCAAAAACAATGAGACCAATTTCCTCATTTACTCCAAAACATCCCTAGTCTAACGATGTGCCACCCTATTTCCATATCTTTCCACATCTTTTATCATGGTGGACTGTTAGTCAAGTTGTTCGTTGGGGTAGGGAAAGTGGTATAAATTTATTCCACCACTCATAATGTTTCTCATATCTTTTTATATTTTTTGAAGAATCTTAGTTAGTATAATTTACCTTGTGTGTAGATGGCAAAAAAATCCACTTATGTAGTAGTTTTACAAGAATATTTCTTAAAATTTCTTAGAAGTTGTATTGATTGAGCATTTTTCATTGCATGAAAAGCTTTATTCTCCTAGATTTTCCTTATTTTGAATAACATTTTACATAGGTTATATTAATCATTTCATGAATTTTCTTTATTTACACCTTATTTAGATTAGTTCATATGTGCTTTACTAATTTAAATTTGATTTTGAGAGGTTGAATGTACAGTAAATAGACGTTGGCTTGGTACAAGTGACTATTTTTATTAATTAACTTCCAACGTTACTTAAAGAATATAAAACTAACATTTTAAAACATGCAATAAATCATATGAAATTGAAAATAAAAATCAATAATGCACTTTCTTTTTGTTAGAGGATTATTGAAATTTATGAGTTTGTGGAGTTTTATAATAAGGATATATTATTTTGAAAGTGTTTCATAACTAAGACTGTAATGATAAACCACCCTAAGTCAAGATGATACAGTTTTTCCTAGACCATACCATATGATTTACACCCTTCTATAAGGTCTTGGACTTCCTCTACTTCTAATTTTGTAACTTTCTATGGTAGTTTCCTTTTTGGATTTTTTTATTATTGTTAATTCCTAGTTTTTGACTACGTAACAAATATCTATAAATTTTAATTCTCATTCGATATAGTGCTCCTTGATTTTCTATCTCTTGAATGCACCTCTTGTCATGTTCCCTAAAATGTAAATCCTTTGACAATTTAAAAAAGTGATTTGAACAATCAATGATATTTCTTTTAAATCACTTCAAGAGTGGATTTCTAAGGAAAGCATTGAACAAATGTTCCATCTCAATAAAGAGGATGCCACATCAATTTCTAAAACTTAAAATTCTCTCCTTGAATAACATTTTTACGAAATTAGAGCCTCTGTAAGGGGTTGTTGGTGGAGAAATTATAATTTTCCCACTACTACTCCTTTTAGTTGGTATTAATCTAATTTTGGTTACCACTTATTATTCATTCAGGAAATAAAAATGGATTCCCTAAAATAGTGATGGAACTTGATATCTTCTCACTTTGATTGGGCCAGGAAATTTCAAAAACCCTAGAAAATCCCTAAATAACCTAGGAAGGCACATTTTCATTTGTCCATATTGTACCAAGGACTTATACTTTGAGAAACAAAAATACATAATAGATTTCCATATGACATTTATGCCTTTTACAACTAAGCTATGAGTATTAAGTCCTATTTGGTTTCGCCATATTTTCCAATCATCTTCTAAACGAATCCACCCCTCATTTCAACACTTTCTTCTATAATAATTCATCTACAATATGATTATGATTGGGGAATCATCCATGCTACCTACAAATAATAATTAATTATCATATGTATTTCAAGTTGATATTTATTTCACATTTGGTAAGAAAGAATTTATTCTTTATTTAATCACATTCAAAAAGACATGGGTTTGTCAAAGTTTTGATTATTTCCATTGTGTTACTCCAAATTCATTTCTAAGTGTAAAAGGTATTCTTTGAGGTGCAGCATGTAGTGCTCACTTCCCTTCGATACTTTTGATATTGATCATGATATTGCTGACTATATTATGGACATTATTATAGTTTTGATTTAGTATGGTGTTAGATGTCAGATTATGGATTATTGTTGACTCTGATTGATATATGATGCATGATGATTACTAGAGACATTTTATATATTGATGATGATATACTATCTGAGCATGGTTATATTTATGGATGTTGTTCGGACATGTGATATTTGGATATATTGAGTAGACCTAGAAAATGGAATTAATTTGATGATAGATATATTGTTGATAAAATTGCAAATGATATTGTTGGTTTCCTAGATGTTGTTGTGATTCATATATATATATATATATGTTGGAATTATATTTATATTTATATTGGATGTTCTAATGTGGCCATGAGGCCAAAGGAGGTATTGTGTTTTGCAGGTTAAAATATCAAAACAAACATCTAGGGGATTGGAGACCAACCACATTGGAATTCTAGATGAATTCAAGAAGGTCACCATGGGAACTTGTATTTGTTGTGTGTGTTTGATTGTTGTTAGGGATTCCCATGGGGGGTCACCTTTAAATGTGACCAAGGGTTATGTGTATTTACTTTTATTTGGTTCCTTTGTTATTATGTTTGTACGTGTTTTATAAGTGATGTGTTTACCCCATTTTCATTATTTATTAAATTGTGGTAAATAATGTGAGTAATCATATTGTTAAAAATAAATTAATCAAATTGGACTCATAAGAAAGTAATTATTGGAGTGGTTGACTCTTGTATTAAATGTTGTAAGATATGTGTAAGCAATGTGTAAGTAAGTGTAATTAATGTGTAAGTATGTGTAAGAGATGTTTATGTAAATTTGGAGTATGAAACACTTCATCTTCTTTGGAATTCGAATTTGTCCTTGGAGGCTGATTTTGGAGGCTTGTGGGACAAGTTAAACTTGTCCCATACCTCTTAAATTTACATACCAACCTTACCTATGGTTGGAGAGTTAAAATATAACCTTCATTATACATTTTGGTAAGTCAAGTTGTATGTATTAATTCCAATTTCTTACATTTTTTCAATTTCAGTCCTTATGGGGTGTGGGCTTGATTTGAGTGTGTAAGTAAAATTGTCATATTATTCACCTACTTATTTATTGTGCCTTGGAGATTGAAGTTGACTTATGAGTTAGAGTTGAGGATGTGTGATGTGGCATACTCACTTGTATCCACCTCATCCTCTTCTCTTCCCTCTCTATATAATCGAATTCATTTTCTTTTTTTGGGTTACACTCTTTGGGGTTGCTTCAACTTTTGCATATGCTTCATTTGGGGGTGAATTATTTTTCTTTTTGAGCTCTTGCTTTTGGAGAAGATTGGAGACTTTTTACATACTTGTTGATTTTTTATCGTTTGGACTTATTTTGCATTGGAGAGCTTGTTGTTTTCGAACTTGGAACAAACTCCATCATGGAGAGGTAAGAGCTTGAGCTCTTGGAAATGCTTTCTTCTTTTATGCATGTGTAAATGGTTAAATGCTTCTATGTTTTTTGGTATGTTGTTGGGTTGTTTGGGTAGATGGCCTAGGAATGGTGTAGGAGAAGACTATGGGTATTTTTGTGGGAGGCATAAGTGTTTTGGGGAGGTATAAGTGTGGAGGGAGTTGGGATTTGGGTTCCACCTTGAAAAAATAAATAGCTTGCATTTATTTACTCGTTATGGGGTGCCATAAGAGGTTGAGCAGGAATAACGAAATGTGGGAGGAATAAGGGGTACTTGGGGGAGGCATAAGGAAATGTCAGGGATTTGAAATGATATATATTTGGCAGATTTTTCTCAGGTGGTGATACCCATTTCCCTTTGGGAGGCATAAGAATAATTTCCCCATAGATTTTCTTGCTCCTTTGGCTTGCATGAGGAAGCCTGAGTGTTGTTTATTGTCTTTTATCTATGGTTACAAACTTCAATTTTGTTTGTAACTCTGTTTTAAATGTAAAATTGCATGTGTGTTGTGGAAGCCTATTGTTGCCATGAGTTGAAACACATTTTTATTGCATTGTGGTTGGGGCTCGGGGGCTAATGAAGAAGGATGGATTCTCCTTTTCATTGGATGTCTTGGTTGGGTGGAGAGCATTTCCTTTCCCACTGCCTTTGTTGTGATCAAACTAAAGAAAATGAAGGATCTTCATGTTGTTATACTGGAGTAGAGGAAAAAGATAAGTTTGACAGTCCTTTTTGAGATTATTTCTTATTGTAACCTTTTCCCACTTTCAAGTGGATGATCTTGTATATTATTTGTGATGGAAAGACTACTATTTTCTATTGGCTATGAAAGTTGTAATTCAAAATGTTAAAGAGATATACTCTGTTTTCTATGTTTATGAAAGAATGTGAAAGAAATTATATTCTGTATATTGTAATTGAGGAATGAAATGGGAAATAAGTTGTAAAGGTATCTCTTTGAATAAATAAAAGATTGTATTACTTTTTTCAAATGGACATTATTGGGAATTGAAATCTGATTGTTGAATGTGTTTGGAAATTATGTTGGAAGGATGAAAAAGTTAATACGTATGGAGAAATTGCATAATACTCTGTCTCTTTACAAATGAATGTTTTAGAAATCAAAATTGTAATTTGGCATTTGAATATCATTTGATTGAATCAAATTAATAGGTTAAAACTAGTTTTGGAATGAATTTTTAAAACTTAGAAGATGATAAATTAAAATAGATCCATTCGAATATGATCTCATTGTTAGATAAATTTAGAAACTTTTTATCAAATTGAATTAGAAAATAACCTTGAATAATTTGCAACATAAAAGAGACAAGATTGAAATATTAAATTGGACTAGTAATGAGATCAAAATGATCCAAAACTATACTAAAACGCTTAAGAAAATCTTGTTCATAGAACCTTTTTCCAAAATTCGAGTAAAGGGGATATACTTTGAGGAAACCTCGTTTTGTAAAATTGTAAAGTTTTGAAGCACGTAAATAAATATAACAAGCTCTATACCTTGTAATCAATCCTAACATTTCTACCAAGAGTAGAAGTCCTTCATGTTTTCTTGACATGTTTAGAATGGAAGAATGTCAAATATGAACAAAACTTTTATAAGTTAAAAATACCAATGTTTTTATTGCTTAGAATCCTACAGAACATTTTCTCAAAATTGACCCTTCCAAATTTATCAAAATAAACATTTGGTGTTCCTTGTGTAAATAGGTTTTTGAGAAATTTCCAAAAACTTCTTGTTTTCCAAAAAACTGAGCTCCCAATTGAAAGTTATGGCCCTATGAAGTTTTTACTTCGTTTCATGAGCTCAAAATTACTGTCTGTCAAAAATAGGAAAATAATCGCTAGCGGACCTGTGAGGCCGAACATTCCTTTTTTTCCTTTAGGAAAAAAATGCTCAAAATAAAAATTCTCCCACCGCTCCGCTGGCTTGATCAACTTGGGACTTTTGGTAATTTTTAAAAATCTAAGTCCAAAAAGTTACTTCGGAAATTTTTTTGTCTGAGGTCCCATTCTCCCCTGCAACCAATCATTGATCGACACGTGGCTTCGTGGGTGACGATGGAGGCGTGGATCACTTTTTCAGCCTTAGAATTTTTGAAAATAAATTTAAGTTAAAAAAATTGTAAGTTTCCCCCATCTTAGATCCGCCGGGCCTGCATGTTTTCCAAACAAGTGACCTTTGCACTTTATAAACATCATTAGGCATCAGCGGAGGGGCAGGTGGTTTTTCCACAAACCCCGTCTTTTTCAAGAAATTTTCAATTTCCCCAATAAAAAGTGCTAACATGGCATCATCTGAAGCTTTATGGAGTTGGGTTTCGGGCTATAACCTTTGCACTTCTCACCCACAAAGTCTTGAATTTACTAAAGATTGCAAAGCCCCGCCGGCCCGAATCCTTGCTGACACGTGGTACCTTGGGTGGGAGGAGGATCAGAACATTTTGAATAAACCTTCGTAAGATTTATCATCTGGCACCGAACGCTTCGTAATTTTCTGGCGACCCAAATTTCCCTTTTAATCTTCCCAAAACGTTACACGTGTGGCAATTTTTCGCAGGCACCTCCATGGCCATGAGGTCAATGTGCCAATCATTGATCCCAAAAGTGAAAAAGTGCTTCGTGGATGACAGCGGAGGTCCAGCAGCCCTTAGCATTTTAAGCTTACCTGGGAAAGTTGACATCGTGGCGCATTGGATCGTCAACGGAGGTGCCAATTTTTGATCCCAGGTAAAATTTCTTTTCCGAAATCCTCAAGCCCGCTCTTAAATTTCACCCCAAGTAGGTGACCCAACTTCCCTTGCTGAAGAGTTAGAAGTACTTCTTGATATCAGTGGAAATGTGACTCCCATTACCACTTTTTGGGCTCAGAAAGTTTCTCCGAGTGCACGGAGGTAAATTAGTTGAATTTGTCCCTAAAAAGGAAAAGTAATAAATTCTTCCCCACTCTGTTGGCTTGTGTCTAGGAAAATTATTACTTCCCCGCTCCTCATGTCTGCTTTTCTCCTCTAGGTGAATTTTATCCTAGATGTCTGCATAGGCCCGAGTTGGGGAAAATTTTCCTCCCTAGGCCCGCAGGCTTGCTCTTGGGATAATTTTCACCCCATGTTCTGTCTGGCCCATAACTTGAGAAATATGAGGAGTTAAGAGGACTTCTTTATATCACCGGAAAGGTGAGGAAATTTCCTATCTAATGGGAATGTTTTTATGAAGATTTAATTGTGTTAATAATTAGAAAAATGAAATTGAATCCTTAACTGAGTTCTAGGAGTGGGTAAGTAAGAATTTACTCTGATAATTTTAAATATGTATTCATTCCCCCCTGTAATCAAACCTTGCTCTTGTAATGGATCTCATGGAATTAAATACCGTGGGTATTTAATTATTTTGGTCCGTTAACCCTAAAATTTTAATCAAGGAATATTTAGCTAATATGTGAATGTAATCAGTTATTAAATTACTCCCTAAGGAGATTTGAGCTAGCAGTGGATTTATTACACTTATTGATTTATAATGTGGAATTAGTAATTGTTTTAATGGGAAAAGTTATTAGTTGAATTTAATCATCCTTGAGACTTTGGTTGTTAATAATTTTTTTAAAAAATAAATTATTCCATAATTCAAATCTTCTACACTAAACCTAGGTTGTTGAACTGGATCTCATAGTCTCAATTGTTACACTAATAAAATAATAAGTTGTTTGAATTGTTGTACTTAGCAGCATTTTGTCTAAACCCGGGTAACTAAGAATGTTAAATTAAATTGATTTTTGTGAACTTCTAGTGTAGTGGAAACTTGGCTCTCCTTTGAAAATGTGTTGTTTTACAAGTCCTAAATCTTGATTTAATTGTATGATGCGTTAAGCCCTTTTAAGACCCTTCCTTATTAGAGTTGTTGGAATGATAAATTGTATGGTGTGATTCTTGTGGTTGGACAATAGTGGTTGTGTTCTGGGGTTAGGAAGAGTTAATTAGAAGTTGTTTAGAGATTCCTTCCTTCGGTGGTTAGGAAAGATGGTCTGGTTGTCAGTTTTTCATTTTGTTACCCATATGGGAGAGTGGACATTAAGTCTGGATGTCATTTAATGACAAAATCCTGTGTATGTGTCCTTGGAACTGAGCCTCGAGGCAGAGTACCCGTATTTGCAGCCATGAAGGGCTGCTAGAGTGAATGTGGTGTTAAATTTTGTGTTTTACATTCGTAATCTTGTGTTATTTTATCAAGGATCAACATCTTATTTTATGATTGGATTGACAAGCTCTGAGGCTCTTTTATTTATTTATATTTTTGTGAGAATTTTCAGACTTTGCAATGTGGCTACTTAGCCACTTTCCTTGATTGTCGATATTTCTTGGACTTTATTTTGATTGGTGACTCAGAGACTCATTGATATTGTTGGCTACTTAGCTAAACATTACGTGATTCCTTCTTGCTTAATGATGAGATGGTTCTACACTGTTTGTATTGTGACAATTCATCATATTGGGGTACACCCTTGGTGTCCTTGAATGTCTTCTTAGGTGCTTTAAGTTTTTCCTTGGTGTTGGATGCATGGAACCTTGAGTGTGTCTAGGATCTTAGAGTGACTTTTTCATTGCTCGACCTTGCTAGATAGAGAGTTCGTTGTGTTGTGTGTTCTAGTTGGCAGTCTGTTGGCATTGGTGGTGATTCTCTTACAGTCTGGTAAGAGCTTCACCCTCATCAGAGTAGAGGTGTTTAATTGTGGTTTGATGAATTATGTTAGGATCGGATTGCTTTTGGCTGGCTGTGAATGTCAGTGGAAAAGTGTTTGTCTGGTAGTGGCTTTTCTTCGATGGCATGCTAAGTTTTATTAGGATTTCCTTATTTCATTATATAAAGTAGTGAATTGAGGGTTGTATAAATCTTGGTAATTATGATTATAATTAATCCCATTCAAGTATGGTGTGTAAATTAAGTGTTTTTTCTTTCCCTCTTGACCTATAAATAAGTCTACCCTTTCCTTAACTTTTTAAGTTACTATGAATAACATTCTATGACCTATTTAATTTTGGATTACGTGGAGACACTTATGGATGATTTAAGTCTTTTGGACCATGCTATTGGTGATGTTAGTGTAACCTTGATAATTTAATCTCGGTGGTATTTTATAATGTGATTCTTCTTGTGAAACTGTAACTCTTGGTCGTAAAGCCATGTTGAATAGATAGTTGATTGTCTACTTACATTTGATGCTTTCTAGTGAGTATGTAGTGTTCTTATAGTTAAAATATTTCCTTTTCATTTAAATTTCTTGGTTGGTGGCATCCTGTGGTAATATGGGTGTAGATATGAGTAAATTTTTTTTGTGAGTAAAATGCCAAAATAAAAAACATTGTTAAACCCTGGTAGATCAGTAAAAGTAATTATGCTTCCTTAATGGTCCTTCCTTGTAACTTATTTTGAGAACTTGTAGAAACCCACTAGGAATGTTTTATGATACTTGTAATTAGTGGAAAAATCTCGAAATATTGTTGTGATCCATGTTGGTTGATTGTTTAATAGTTCTTACAAAATTAATAATGTGTTTTCTATGTTGAATGTCCCTTGTTTCCTTAGAATTAAAAATGTGATGTGTTGATTTACCTCTCTCTCCCATAAAATTAATAGTGTGATATGTTTACCCTTCCTTCTCATTAAATTTTTAATTGACAAGTTGACTCACCCAAACATCATAAAAGTATAATTGAGGAGATTTGGCCTGGAAGCTTAACAAATAAACTGGAACATAGAAAGAGAAAAAGGTCCTTGCTTTAACCTTGGTAGATTAATAGAAGAATTAAAAACCATGTAGAAGAACAGAAAGGGAAAAACTTTGTCCATCTACCTCCCCTAGGAGTAAAGTAAATACTTTTTTCTCTTTTCTACCTTTACAGAAAGGCGAGATATCATGCCCCCTTCATGGTCCTTATAACACAAACTTGTGATGTCATAATAGGAGGAAGTTTAATTAAGAAAAATCGTAAAGGAATGTTCTTAGAAAATGAAACTACAACTTTTGACTTAATTAGTTTAGTTATAAAATAGGTAAGATTTATGTGTATTGAGTGCAATGTTTAGTTGAACTTGTAGTTTTGTCACCTACCCGGAATTGTGAAACACCTGGTGGATAGTAATGTGTTCTATTTTCTTAGTACCTTCTTGTTCATAGATGTATGTGCCTTTCTTTGTGGGATTTTTGGGTCATCATACCCTTATCGTTCCATAGCTCGATGAGTGTGAGTTGTGGTCTTTTTGGATTGAGACTTATCTTTTGTTTAAGAATCAACCTCCTTGCCTGTTGTCTTGTCCTTGGAGACCTACGTTATTGTAATTTTAAGGAAACATATGTTAAGGATATAAAATAACTTTGGGAAGTCTTCTTTTCTTCACTTTTTCTTGGGTCACCTTGTTATTGTTTCCCCTTTTCCGTTAGGATGGAAAGTGCAAGATGATGTTATTCATTTTTTTCACGATGCACCTTTAATTGTAATTATACCCCCTTATTACATGTTCCTTTTCCCTAGCAATCTTGAGTACTCTTTGGTGTTACAATTAATTCTTGTGCTCTCTTTTTTATTATTCCAAGCTTGACCAAGAAATAAGATAAATAAATTTCATTGTGTTATAGTGTATGGTGCTTCTTGCATTGTTATGTTAGCTGCTAGTGGAGTTGTTTACTAAATGTTTGACGTCTCTAATTTGGTTAGTGTTGTGTATTTGATATTTTATTTAGTGTGTAAGTTTGGGTTTAGGAAAACTTGTGGTCTTGACTTCGCTTGTATTACCATGAAAAGTTAATTGTACCCTCTCGAGTTATAGAAGTGCTTTCCTTGAATAGTTCCTTGATTTTAAATGTTTTGTTGATTTAGGTGTCCTTGTTGATTAACCTCATCTTGTGTGACCTCAAATTGTGGGACCTTGAGTAAACATGTCTCTCATACAAAATTTTGGCCATGGTTGATTCTACTAGCCTTGTCTAAACAATGAAATATGAAATCATAATTTAACCTTAGTGGAAACCTTTTTTTTTTGTTATTGTAGTATGTTGTATTCCTTGGGAAACTATGTGGTATTTCTCAAACTCATGGAATTATCCTTATTATTCCTCTACTTGGTGGTTACTCTTAAGAATCTTTTGAACTCTTAACGTTAGATTGTTATGTGTTGTATCTTGGTTGATAGCGTAAAGTTACTCTCTAGATTTAAATGTTCATAGCCTTACATTTAGAAAGTTTAGAAATCATCCTTACAATCTCCCTTCTTCTTGCTGAATTACATTGGGCCAAACTTGGGTTCTATAGACCCACACTTGTTTGAAGCAAGCAATCCCATAATGGGAGTGATCCTTTTTCTGTTGAATTTTTTCCTATCTCTCTTTCTAATGACTTCCAGGAGGAATTCGAGTCTAAGGGGAGTGGGATGTAGTTCCCACTTCCCTTCGACACTTTTGATAATGATCCTGATACTGCTGACTATATTATGGACATTATTATAGTTTTGATTTAGTATGGTGTTAGATATCAGAATATGGATTATTGTTGACTCTGATTCATATATGATGCATGATTAATACTAGAGACATTTTATATATTGAGGATGATATACTATCAACATGGTTATATTTATGGATGTTGTTTGAACATGTGATATTTGAATATATTGAGTAGACCTAGAAAATGGAATTAATTTGATGATCGTATAGTTGTTGATAAAATTGTAAATGATATTGTTGGTTTCCTTGATGTTGTGATTCATATATATAGATGATTTTGGAATTATATTTATATTTATTTTGGATGTTCTGATGTGGTCACGAGGTCGAAGGAGGTATTGTGTTTTGTAGGTTAAAATATCACAACAAACATCAGGAGATTGGAGACCAACCACATTGGAATTCTAGATGAATTCAACAAGGTCACCATGGAGACTTGTATTTTTTTTGTTCGTGTGTGTGTTTGATTATTGTTAAGCATTCCCATGGGGGGATCACCTTTAAATGTGACCAAGGGTTATGTGTATTTATTTATTTGGTTCCTTTGTTTGTATGTATGTGCTTTATAAGTGATGTGTTCCCCTTTTATTTAAATAAATTGTGGTAAATAATGTGAGTAATCATATTGTTAAAAAAAATTAATCAAATTGGGTCATAAAAAAGTAATTGTTGGAGTCGTTGGCTCTTGTATTAAATGTTGTAAGATATGTGTAAGAAATGTGTAAGTAAAGTGTGTAAGTTTAATTGATGTGTAAGAGATAAGTAAGTTGATTTTGGAGTATGAAACACTTCATCTTCTTTTGAAATTCGAATTTTTCCTTGGAGGCTGATTTTGGAGGCTTTTGGGACAAGTTAAAATTGTCCCATACCTCTTAAATCTACATACCAACCTTACCTATGGTTGGAGATTTAAAATCTAGCCTTCATTATTAATTTTTGTAAGTCAAGTTGATATGTTTTAATTGCACTTTCTTACATGTTTGTTAATTTCAGTCCTTATGGGGTGTGGACTTGATTTGAGTGTGTAAGTAAAATTGTCATATTATTCACCTAACTTATTTATTGTGCCTTGGAGATTGAAGTTGACTTATAAGTTGGAGTTGAGGATGTGTGATGTGGCATCCCACTTGGCTCCACCTCATCCTCTTCTCTTCCCTCTCTTTATATTTGAATTAATTTGATTTGTTTTGGGGTTACACTCTTTTGGGTTACTTCAACTTGCATTACACCATTTTAGGTGACTTATTTTGGTTTTAAGAGTTCTTGCTTTTGGAGAATATTGGAGACTGTTGCATACTTGTTCATTGTTGATCTCTTGGATTGTTTTGCATTAGAGAGATTGTTGTTTTGAACTTGGAAAAAAATCCATCATGGAGAGGTAAGAGCTTAGCTCTTAGAAATGTTCTTGTTTCATTTTTATGCATATGTGAATGGTTGAATGTTTGAATGTGTTGTTTTATTTGTTGGTTGTTTCGGTAGATGGCCTAGGAATGGTGTAGGAGAATACTATGGGGTATTCTTGTGGGAGGCATAAGTGTTTTTGGGAGGTATAATTGTGGAGGGAGTTGGGATTTGGGTTCCACCTTGAAAAAATAAATAGCTTGCATTTCATTACTCGTTATGGGGTGCCATAAGAGGTTGGGGAGGAATAACGAAATGTGAGGAATAAGGGTTACTTGAGGGAGGCATAAGGACATGTCACGGATTTGAAATAATATATTTTGGTAGTTTTCTCTCAGGTGGTGATCCCCATTTCCCATTTGGGAGGCATAAGCAACATCCCCCATAGTTCTTGCTCCTTTGGCTTGCATGAGAAAGCTTAAGTGTTGTTTGCTTTCTTTTATCTATGGTTGCAAACTGCATTTTTGTTTTGAGTTGTGTTTTAAATGTGAAATTGCATGTGTATTGTGAAAGCCTATTGTTACCATGAGTTGAAACACATTTCTTATTGCATTATGGTTGGGGCTTGGGGGCCAATGAAGAAGGATGGATTCTCCTTTTCATTGGATGTCTTGGTTGGGTGGAGAGCATTGCCTTTCCCCTGCCCTTATTCTGATCAAACTAGAAAATGGAGGATCTTCATGTTGTTGTACTGGAGCAGAGAAAAAAAAAAAACAAGTTTGACAGTCCTTGTTGAGATTATTTCTTATTGTAACCTTTTCCCAATTTGAAGTGGATGACCTTGTATATTATTTATGATGGAAATATGTTTTTTATTTCCTATGAAAGTTGTAATTCAAAATGTGAAATAGATATACTTTTTTTTTCTGTTTTTCAAACAATGTGAAAAAAATTATATTTTGTATATTGTAGTTGAGGAATGAAAGAAGAAGTTGTAAAGGTATCTCCTTGAATCAATAAAAGGTTGTATTACTCTTCTCAAATGGAATTATTAGGAATTGAAATATGATTGTTGAATGTGTTTTGAAATTATGTTTGAAGGATGAAAAAGTGAATACGTATGGAGAAATGCCATAATACTCTATTCTTTACAAATGAGTGTTTTAGAAATCAGAATTGTAATTTAGAATTTGAATACTTTGCTTGAATCAAATTAATAGGTTATAATTGGTTTTGGAATGAATTTTTAAAACTTAGAAGATGATAAATGAAAATAGATCCATTCAAATTTGATCTCTGTTAGATAAATTTCAAAGTATAGAAATTAATTAGCAAATTGAACAAAATGACCCTTGCAACATCAAAAAGACAAGATTAAATACTAAATTGGAATAGCAAGATCAAAACGATCCCAAACATACTAAAATACTTAAGAATTTTTCACTAACCTTTGCAAAACTGGGCTCAAACAGTTTCACAATTGTTTTGCTGTCAAATTGGGAGTTTTCAAACTAAAAATCAATCTAACAAGTTATAACTTGCAATCAATCCTAACATTCTCCCAAGAGAAATCCTCCGTGTCTTGTTGACATGTTGAGGATGGAAGAATGTTGAATTTGAACAAAAATTTATAAGTTAAAAATACCAATTTCAAATTACAATCCTCTAGAACGTTTTCTCAAAATTGACCCTTCAAACTTTATAAAAATACAAATTTTGTGATCCTTGTGCAAAGAGGATGTTGAGACATTTCCAAAAAGTCCTTGTTTTCCAAAAACTAAGCTCCCAATAAAAAGTTATGGCCCTCTGAAGTTTTTACCTTATTTCAGGCTCAAAATTTACTAAATGTCAAAATTTCTAAAAATTGCTAGCGGACCCGCGGGCCTGAACATTCGTTTTTGTCCTTCAGGAAAAGAAATGCAAAAAAACGAAAAATCTACCGCCACTCCTCTAGACCGATCGCTTCACTTTTAGCAAAATTTTTTTTATCTAAGTCCAAAAAGTTACTTTGGCAATTTTTTCATCCATGGCCCTACCTCCCCACAGCCAATCATTGATCGAGATGTGGCTTCATGGGAGACGGCAGAGGTGCGGATCATTTTTTAGCCTTAGATTTTTCAAAATAAATTTGGAAAATTTTGTAAGTTTCTCCCATAGCCCCGCTGGCCTGCAGCCAATCAGGTGCTGCCACATGGCATCATTAGGCGTCGACAGAGGCACGGGAGGTTTTGAACCCTTAACATTTCTTTCGGGAGAAATTTTAATTTCCTTAAAATTCCCCACCCACCCGAAGCCAATGGTTGGCTGGCACGTGGCATCATCTAGCTTTGGCGGAGGCACATGTTACTTTTTAACGATTGCGCTTTTCATCCAAAAATTCTTAATTTGCTAAAGATTTTTGCTAGTCTGTTTTCCCCACACGAATCAAAGTGTGACACGTGGCTCCTTGGCATCAGCGGAGGCACGGATTGTTTTGATCCCTTACTACTTTTTGGCCAAAAATCTTAATGTCTTAAATTTCTCTAGCGACTTGACTTCCCACTGGAGCTCATAAATTCAGACACATGTCCCCTTACGAGCTCGCGGGCGTGCGGAGGTAAATTGTGTTGTTGTCCCTAAAAAGGAAAAGTGCTAAATTCTTCCCCACTTTGACGGTCCCCGTCTGGGAAAAGTTTTCTTCCCCACTCCACCGGTCCTCTTTTCTCCTCCGGGTGAAATTTCTCTCGGAAGTCCGCAAGCCCGAATTGGGGAAAATTTTCCTCCCAAAGCCCGCAGACCCGCTCTTGGGAAAATTTTACCCACAAGTTCTGCCGACCCATAACTTGAGAAATATGACGAGTTATGAGGACTTCTTTATATCACTGGAACGGTGCGGAAATTCCCTATCTAATGGGAATGATTTTAGGAAGATTTAATTTCGTTAATCGTGGGAAAAATCAAATTGAATCCTTAACCAAGTTCTGGGAGTGGGTAAGTAAAAATTTACTCTGATAATTTTAAATATGTATTCTTTCCCCCCTATAATTAAACCTTGCTCTTGTCTTGGATCTCATGGAATTAAATACCTTGGGTATTTAATTATTTTGGTCCCTTAACCCTAAAAATTTAATCAGGGAATATTTAGCTAAAATGTCAATGTAATCAGTGATTAAATTAATCCCTAAGGAGATTTGAGCTACGTGTGGATTTATTACACTTATTGCTTTATAATGTGGAATTAGTAATTGTTATAATGGGAAAAGTTATTAGTTGAATTTAATTATCCTTGAGACTTTGGTTGTTAACACTTTTTTTTTTTTAAAAATTATTCCATAATTTTTCTAACTAAACCTAGGTTTTTCTTGGGTCTCAAGTGGAAGTTTTTAGTTGGGCGCTACAGAGCATATGTAAATGCTCGTCAACCATAGTTGTCATGTGCCATGAGATATGAGACACAAACCACTAGATCTTCCTGAGCACCACTCCTCCTCGCATGCCTATGGCCATGAATTTCCCCATTTTCACTCTAGGTATAAACAAAGAACCTACTCTCCCTACTATCATGAACATTCTCCTTTTTTGAGGTTGGAAGAGAAGGATTTCACACATTTATTGGTGATGGGGCTAGCATTGGTGGCAGTGATTGGGATGTTCCTCCCTTAAATGGTGATGAAAATGATGGCGGTGGCTCTAGCAGTTGTATTTGGGGTACTCCCCTAGATAAATTCCATCATCTTTCTCTTTACATTTCACATAGGTAGTAAAAGAAGAAAAAAATCAACAAAATGATAGTTTGGAAGGAGTCCCTGATCTTGTAAAGCCCTTTGAAGTTATTGGGTGTGGAGTGAAGCCTTATAGTCTCCCACCATCGCCTCCAATGTATCCATGTTTGTTCTGCTTCTTGTTCAATGCAACTTTTTGATTGAAAAATATCTTCTGATGTTATGTAAAATTTTAACATGCTTTTTTCCCGGGTGACTATTTTCTCACAAGTCATTAATAATGTTCAATTTATTTTGACATCATCAAATATTATTCCAAACCGCTTGTTTTTAACATAATTAGTACTCTCTTTTCCATGTGCTATTATTAAAAATACACGGTTAAAAACGGAAAAACCGGGCCATTCCGAGCCTACATTAGATTGCATAATGTGTACAAACGAATCTCCTTTAATTTAAGGAGTTATTTTTCACGTTAACCTTTTCAAACAAATCATTTTTTCGAGATAGCACTTTTCAAGAACAATCCGACCAATTTCCTCCTTTTACATGAACGTGGCCCCAATACAATTTCCATTTTTTTTCACATCTTTCATCATTGGGAAACGTTAGTCACGTTGTCCGTTGGGGCAGGGAAAGTGGTATAAATGTCGTCCACTACTCACAATGTTACTCGTCTCTGTTTATGTTTGTTGAAACATCTTAGTCACTATAATTTACCAGGTGTGGAGATGGCAGCGAAATCCACTTGTGTAGCAGTTTTGGCTGCAATAATACTGATGATTGTTTGTGCAGTGTTTGCAGTAGAATCACCCAGTCCTTCGATTGTTACAAGCGCACCCAGTTCTTCCATGTCACCAGCAGACACAGACGTAGACATAGACGCAGACTTAGACGCACCCAATCCTTCTATCGCACCCGCAAACTCAGACGTAGACGCAGATGTAGACGCAGACCTGGACGCACCTAATCCTTCCATTGCTTCCTCAAACGCAGACGTAGACGCAGATGTAGACGCAGACCTAGACGCACCTAATCCTTCCATTGCTTCCTCAAACGCAGACGTAGATGCAGACGCAGACGTAGACGTAGACGCAGACGCACCCAATCCTTCAAAGCTTACAGGCGTCGCTTCCATGGCACCCAGTCGTTAAAAACTTACAGACATCGCTTACATGGCGGTGGTGCCATCCGTTATCTCTGGTCTTGTCGTATTCCTCGTTTCTCTTTTGGCCTGTTCATTCCATTGAGCACATAAAACGTTCGGTGGGTCGTCATCTTTCTGTTGTGTGGGGTTTCCTGAAGGGATAATCAATTCCCTTAAATAATGTGTACATGTATTTTATGTGTGTTTACATTAGCATTTAGATATATTTTGTGTGTATTGGAATAATATAATAGAATTCTTCTAGAAAATCGCAATGGCGGCTATAAATTGACTCCAGTAAGTTTATTTTGTGGTTCGATGTTTTTGGTTCCTTCGTATTCCTGGATTTTTTTAGTGTAATTTGTTCGCTGAGCGTATTTTGCTGGTGCAGTCATGGTCAACTGCAAACGTGGCAGTTAACTGGTAACGCCCAGCTAAGGGAACGTTTATCCGGTATCCCGCAGAGCCCGCCTAATTCGGCATGAAAGCAAATTTAAATCTTGCCATTTAATAATTTTTTGAAATTCTTCCCGCGTCGTACATCATTACATTCCCATGGGTACTAAGTTGTTAACAGAGATGATATTCGCAGGATATTATTTCAAATGCAAGCAATGCTTGGTGTCCAGAGGAAACCGAGCTGTAAATAATTTAACCAAAGCCCTCAACGCATGCAATGGACATTTCCAGCAAACTGCATTGGTGTCGACACTTGTTACATAACAATTCAAAACTAATTTTATAGTTTTCTCTTCTGATATTGCCCCCCATAAAAATGACCCTTTGTTGTTGTTTGTGTGCCTGATTAAGATGGTTGTATCATGAGCGGTATGTTATATGGTGATCATAGCATTGTCAGCATTGAATGGCGGGGCAAGTTCAAGTCCCTAAATGCACTACAACACTCACGGTCTCACACCTGCAAGACCTTAGTCTAGGAATTTATTACATTTTAAATTCTTTATAAACACGGTGTGGTTTATTTCCAGCCCAGTTTCCACAATTCTTTATTCTTTTTAATTAATATGTTATTGTTTAAACTATTTGTTATTTTAACCCATCCCCTTGTTAAGTGTATAATTTAAAAGAGCAATGATCCTTTGCATCTCTAGATTTTTTATTAGCTTTGCATAGATCTATGAAAGATAATGGATATTTTGCCAATATTTTCTCATTTTTCCTTTTTCCTATTGAAAAGCAAACGTATTTGTCTCTATTTCAATTGTCAGTGCTTTTTTCTCTTTTGCACACCATTTTTTGAAGACTTCCCCATTACTGGAAATGAGTAACGATAAGTAATTCAGAGGATTATTAGTAATGTAATGTTATAATGTTCCATCCAATGTGTGGTATTCTACCAAAGTATAGGAACTAAAACAAAAATAATTTAATTGTATATTTATGTGTTTATTGACTCTCTGTGTAATCTCATGGTTTTATGGGGTAGCTCCTAAAATACCCATCAGGTGGTCTTGTGACAGTATAACTCTATGTTTTCTTAAATTTTCTTGACAACTCCTGTTAAGATATTTTAGGGTTCCTGTGTAGTTGCATCATGCAATATTTTGTGTTTGATAAGCTCACTGATGAGAGTCCTTTTCCGGAATGATATAGCTCTGCTTCACTATTTTCTCATCGAATGCAATTTTTGAGTTCTGTTTATGATGCCCCCTCGAGTGTGTCATAGCAGTTACAACAACATTAATAGAGAAGCTAAAGAAGAAACAAGAAAAGATATTGTAAGCGTGGTGCCTTCCATTATAGTCAATCTTCAAATGTTGAGATCTTGTTGCATCATAGACAATCAATGTAGCCTCATTTTGAATCTTCCCAAGACTGTTGGGCGATCGAAGCTACTTAAATCTTTCACTATAAAGGTTACTAGTATCTTATATTTTTTATTTTCAATTATAGAAGTAGGGCTTTCTTTATAGTATATATAAACACGATCTTGCATGAAAATTATTTTTTTGGGTAAACTATGAGAAAATTTTACCCCAAAACTTTTTTCTCACAATTTAACCCCAACAATATTTGCATATGGAATGGGAAAAAAATAGAGATTTAATTATCTTGAGTGTTTTCCTTGATTCAATTATTACACTCTGGCGTTGTTGTTGAAAAAAATAATGACTAAAGAATTTATCAAGAGTTTCATTGTGTAGTGCCCACTTCCCTTTGACACCTTTTTGTTACTAATCATGATATTGTTGACTATATTATGGACATGATTATGGACTTTATTATAGTATGATGTTAGATCTTAGATCATGAATTATTGTTGACTTGATTTAGTTATGATGCACGATGATTATTAGAGACATTTTGGATATTGATGTTGATATATTGTTTGACATGGTTATACTATGGATGTTGTTCAGACATGTGATATTTGGATATTGTGAGTAGACCTAGAAATAGAAATTATTTGATGATGATATAGTTGTTGAGTAAAATTGTAAATGATTTTGTTTGTTGCTTGGATGTTATTGTGATCCATATATCTAGATGATTTTAGAATTTTATTTATATTATTTTGGATGTTCTGATATGGCCATGAGGCCGAAGGAGGTATTTGTGTTTTGCAAGTTAAAATATCACAACAAACATCGGGGGATTGGAGACCAACCACATTGGAATTCTAGATGAATTCAACAAAGTCATCATGGAAAATAGTATTTGTTTGTGCGTGTTTGTGTGTGTTAGGGACTCCCATGGGGGGGTCACCTTTAAATATGACCAAAGGGTTATGTGTATTTATTTATTGGTTCCTTTGTTTATGTTTGCATGTGTTTATTTTTTGGTGCATTGATCCTTTTATTATTCATTAAATGGTGTGTAATATTGTGATTAATCATGTTGTTAAGTTAATTAATTAAAATATGTCATAAGAAAGTAATTAATAGAGTTGTTGGAATTCAATTAAAGTGTTGTAAGAGATGTGTAAGTGATGTATAAGTTAACTTTTGAGTGTGAAACATTCCACCTTCTTGGAAATTTGAATTTGTCCTTGGATACTAATTTTGGAGGCTTGTGGGACAAGTTAAACTTGTCCCATACCTCTTAAATTCATTTACCAAACATACCTATGGTTGGAGGGTTGATTTTAGAGTTTTATAATGCATTTGCGTAAGTCAAATTATATGTTTTAATTCCACTTTTCTTACATTTTTTAATTTCACTCCTTTGGGGTGTGAGTTGGATTTGAGTATGTAAGTAAACTGTCATATTATTCACCCACGTATTTATTATGCATTGGAGAATGAAGTTGACTTTTGTGTCGGGGTTGAGGATGTGTGATGTGGCATCCTACATGGATCCACCTCATCCTCTTCCCTTCCCTCTTCTATAAAATTTGAATTCCTTACCTTGTTTTGGGGTGGCTTCACTTTGGAGACTTCATTCTTGGGAGAATTCCTTGTTGTTTTGGGAGGTCTTACTTTTGACGAAGTTTGAAGATTGTTGCATGCTTGTTGTTTGGTAGATTTTTAGATTGTTTTCTTGGAAACAACTAGTGTTTGGAACTTGGGAAAATCCATCATGGAGAGGTAAGAGCTTTTCTCTTGAAATGCTCTTCTTTTATGAATGTGAATGTTAATGTGTGAATATTTTGGCATTGTTTTGGGTTGTTGGGTAGATGGCCTAGGAATGGTGTAGGAGAAGACAAGTGTGTTTTAGGGAGGTATAAGGGTGGAGGGAGTTGGGATTTGGGTTCCACCTTAAAAAGAGATAAATTTCATTTTTTTACTCGTTGTGGGGTGCCATAAGAGGTTAGGGGGGCATAAAGAAATGTGAGTAATAAGGGGTACTTGGGGGAGGCATAAGGAATGTCAAGGTTTTGATATACTATATTTTGGCGGTTTATAATTTAGGTGGTGATACCCATTTCCTCTTTTATGAGGCATAAGAAGCATCACCATAGTTTCGTGCTCTTTTAGCTTGCTTGATGAAGCCTCAGTAATGTTTTTCATGCTTTAATGTAGTTCTAAACTTTTTTATGTTTTGGACTATGTTTTTACTGTGAAAATGTTGCTTATGTGTTTGTGGAAGCCTGTTGTTGACATGAGTTGGATCATATCTTTTATTGCATTGTGGTTTGGGCTCGGGGGACAATGAAGAAGGATGGATTCTCCTTTTCATTGGAGGTCTTGGTTGGGTGTAGAGCATTTCCTTTCCCCTACTCTTGTGGTGATGAAATTAGAAGAATGTGAAATCTGCATGTTGTTGTTCTAGAGCTGAGAAAAAGATAGTTTCATAGTTCCTTGTGAAATGAAACTGTATTGTAACCTTTCCCACTTGAAGTGGATGAACTTGTAACCATTTTTAATGGAAAGATGTTGTATTGATTCAAAAGTTTTATATCGTAATGTGAAAGAGATAAACTATTTTTCAGTGTTTGAAGGAATGTGAAAGAATTGTATTCTGTATGAGGAATTTGAGGAATGAAAGAAAAGTTGTGAATTTGTATTTGAAATCAATAAATAATTGTACCTTCCTAAAATTTCATCATTGTATTGAATTTGTTCATCTAAATGTGAGTTGCAATCTCTTTTTGAAAGAAATAAATGAGTATGAAGGAAGTGTAATACTTTGTCTTTTGAAATATGTAAAATTTTGAAATCAAAGATGTATTTTATCTTTTGAATAGTTGAATTGAATCAAATAAATGTATTAGATTAGAATTGGAATGAATTCTAATACTTGGAAGATGAAAATGGTGAATAGATCATTTAAAATTTGATCTCTGTTTTGTATTTTCAAACTGGAAAATACTTTATCCAAAAATGCATCGTTTGAACCTGTAACAATGAAATAACAAATTAAACAATTAAATTGAAGTAGTATGCTCTAAAAAAATTCAATTGGAAAAAATAATTAAGGAATTTCTTAGAAAACTTAGCAAAATCGAGCTCAAATCGTTTCATTGTTGTTTTGCGGTCAAAGTTGTAAATATTCAAATTGGAGCTCAATAGAACAAAATTACCTTCTAGATCCATCCTAAATAAATGTAAGAAAAGTTCTCCATATTTACTGGAAAAGTTAAGGGAGGAAGAAGATCAATTCATTTAAAATGTCACAAGTTAAAATTTACCAGTTTGCCTTTTAAAATCCTACAGATCGTTTTCTTGAAATTGACTCCTCAAAATTTATCAAAATAAAAATTTAATGATTCTTTTATAAAGAGGACATCGAGAGATTTCCAGAAACTCCTCGTTTTCCCAAAACTGAGATCTTTATCAAAATTTATGGCGTTCAGAAGTTTTTCCTTCATTTGGCATCAAAAAAAAAATTCTAACTGTAAAAAAAAATTTGGCAAAAATTTTCCCTGGCAGACCCACGAGCCCGAATTTTCCCTTAGTACTTTTGGAAAAAAAATTCCAAAAGAACGAATTTCCCCACCACTCTGCTAACCCGCAGGAATTTCTTTTTTGTCAAAAAATTGCCTAAGTCTGAAAGAATTTTTTTGGAAACATTTCCCCCACAAACCCGTCACCCCGCTTTTGCCCTTTGGTTGTCTTTCATAGGTCCACAACTTTAAACTTAGACCTTTAAATTTTTTTGGGAAAATTTTCCTAATTTTCCCTACTGCTCCACTAGCCCACAGCCCATCAGAGGATGCCAAGTGGCACACGAGGCGTTGGTAGAGGAGTGAATACCTTTTTAACTTAGTGTTTTCAGAATTTTTTTGGGAAAACCATCTAAGTTTCCCCTGCCTCCCGGCCAGCCCACAACCAATCAGAGCTTGACACATGGTACCTTAGGCATCGGTGGAGGCATGGACCATTTTGATCCCTAGCACTTTTCAACCAAAAAGACATAATGTCTTAAATCGCTCCGACGACCCGATTTTTTGTCAGGGTGTTATAAAGCCAGACACGTGTCCTCTTCAAGATCGTGGGCATGCAAAGGTAAATCATGCTTTTACCCCAAAGAAGGAAAATGTGCCAAATTTTCTCCCCACTCTGCCAGCCCGTGCATGGGAAAATTTTCTTCCCTAGGCCCATAGGCTTGCTCTTGGGAAAATTTTCCTCCCAAGGTCCGTTGTCCCATAACTTGAGAAATATGAGGAGTTATGTGGGGCTTCTTTATATCGTTGTGTTAGCATATGGATTTTCACAAATGCAAATGACATGCAACAGTGTGGTAATGAAGTCCCTCCTCAATAAAGGTGAGGCTTCCTTTATTGAAAACAAAAATTATATTTACATCTATACATTCAAAATTGTATGTGGGGGGTGTCTTGGAACATCAATGAAAAGAAAAGTGATTGAGGGAGATGGAATGGGATGAAGGAAAGGGGTGAAATGGAATGAACTAAAAGAACATGCAAGAGTTAGGTAAACACAAAGCCTAATATTACATAAAGAAGAAAAATGAATAACTAACACAAATAAAACGGAGTTTGAGTTAGCCAAACAAGAACGTGTAAAAGGGAACACACATGAGCAAGTAGAGAATCAGAGCTTGATCACTATGTAAACTAGAACAACCGATTAATAATGTTGAAATTAAGATCAAAGATAATATTTGCATGCAAGATTCAAAACACCTAACATCTACTGAACATACGAACATCAAACGCTACAAGAGACAATGAATGAAACACAAAGTTCGTATCTCATTAACTCCAAAAAAAAATTCACAAAAGAGCACAAAGTTAATTCCTGAAACAAAGCTTGCACACGAAATTATTTCATTAAATCCAAAAAAAATTTCATAAAAGAACACAAAGTTTCCTCCTGAAACAAAGCTTGCACACAAAAATATTTCTTCTCCTCTCTCGAAGTCACCCTTTACAAATGAGCCCCTCACTTCCTTTTATAACAAAAAATTTGGTTACAAAGTAGTTAAGGTTTTACATGATCATTAAATAAGGTACTTTAAGCGACCTTTGAATTTATCAACCAACTTTATTAAAGACAAGCCTAAAATAGAAATTAATTAAAATATCTATAGTTTCTCAAAAGCAAATAACAACACATTTTAAATTGTACAATAATAACTACTGCCTTATCCATTGAAATGGGGTCCCCCTATCTCAAGCATATGAGGAATGGACTCTCCCGCTTTGTTAGATACCAATAAAATTAACTCCCTGAACCACCGGTGAAATTAGGACCTGCCACCTTTTCTAGTTGAAAGGATCTAAACCTTCCCAAAGTTTCAAACATATATTCTTCTTCTGAAGGTTCATTTGGTCAAAGAATAGCCTCACAAAATACCTGAAATTCAAGGATCCTACTTGGCATATCATTTAAATTAACAATTTTGGATTGAACTCTCTTAAATAAGTTCTTTAATTTGATGCACCGCTCTATTGAAACTAACGAGAAATTGTTGGTGGGAGTGTACATGTCCTTAAATAATTTTGAAAATTTCTCTTCCACCTGCTCCGATGAACACCTTTGATTATGCTCATTTATGAGGTTGCAAGGAATCTTAGCTATGAATTCTTGAATCGAGGAGAGTGAATTGAAGGATTCATTACACATGCTCTCATAATGGATCATAGAATCTTGAAGAAGCGTCTTCCTTGATTTAAGATGCAGACACCAAAGAAAACGTGTCCCTCGATGTTACAATTCGAGAATTCCTTCAATGGCTAAAACTGAGGATTCCATACTTGTCATCTCTTGCAAACTGGGCAATATCTCATCCAAATTTGATATATTAGAAACAACAAGTTTCTTTGAAAGAAAGAATTGGATCAAGATACGAATTGACATCTCCATGAAGCTTAAAGACATTTTTGATCATCTTTTGGCCTAAAACGAGAATCTCTGAAAGCCCAGTTTTAGTGACATGGCCTAATGTGTTTATTTATTTTGAAAAATTGAGAATCTCTTCATCTAGGGCAGCCATTACATAAGGTACTGGGAAATTGGATGATATGGGATTTATCATTTATGTTTAAAATATTCCACCAATTGATTCTTTTCGGCCCCAAGCTGAGAATTTTGAGACTTATATTTCTCAAGTCTCTTTAACATGATATCAATTGAATCTCAAGCTATCACCATGTCACTTTCTAATGTAGACCTCCCAAGTCCAATTCTGGAAACTTCATAATCAGCATGTGTCATGGCATCACACTCCTTATCAACTTGTTGGATGGTGAGATTTGGAAATCTATTTCTATTGTTATCCACAATTATTAGAGAAAGTACCTTAGGTTTCTTTGGGATGATGCATCATTTGAAAGTTTGAAAAGGGCATCAAAATCAATGTCAATTCCCTTAACAAACCTTTTCCTTTTCTTAACCTTAGAATCAACCCAGGAAGGAGTATCATGCACTATTTCCGCATAGAAAATCCTAGAGCTCAAATCAATATTCTCATTGTTCCCGACATCATGAGATTTTTCTTGAATCCTATATACGACCTCAATTTGATGAGAAACAACCTTAATATCCACCTCTTGATTATTCAGCGAGATTTTGGGAAATCCCTTCATGAACTACATGCTCTGAAGTGTTTGATATTTGAATTACCTATACCTGAGTGAATGCTTGTTTTAAGCATGGATGAGAATCATTTGCCATGATTTTTTCACCACTATTAAAAATGTGGGTAGAAGAATCTCTACTCAAGGCAGAAAATCCAGATACATGCTCCCTTCCTTCTTCAGGGTTAGCATCTTTAGATTTTTCTCCTCGTGATACGTTAGTTGGTGAAGTGGATTTTGGTAACCACTCCTTTCTTTCTTCTTGTGTATGATTGGATGGTACAGAGGTTGATCAAGAAGAGGCTTTGGTTGAGTGGAGGCCTCCTCATGTTGGCAATTTTTTTGATCCTGAAGCATGATATTGAATTGATTGTAACTTGGCAAGTTCTCTGTTGTACCAAGAAATGATTCTTTCAATAATTGGTTAATTCTGGTTATCAAGAGAAAATTCATCTCTTTTGGTCCATTCAATTCGAAGGCAATGGGGTAAAATAAAATGCATCATATGAGGGATCAATGACATCCTCATCATCATTTATGAATGAATCGGGAGGGCTCTCAATGTGGAAGGCCTTGATCTGAGCAAGTGTCAAGCGAGAAAACTCTTGTCTTCTAACATCATGTTCGTCCAAACAGGCAGCCCAAAAATCTTCCAAGGTAGGGTTATGTTGATACTTCACTCCAAGAATCTTCTGCATATATCCATTGATATCAAACTAGGCTATCTTCACATATGGATGGATTGTGATGAGGGAAAACTGTTTTTCCATGAGTTGTGCATTGAAAACATTTGGACATTGATATTCAACAATTTGTATTAGCAAATGAATTCCTGAATGGTACTTGTCACTAAGAAGATAGTGAACTTCGAATAGTTTTCGTGTAAGATCCATTAATGCCCATATGTCACTGACGTACTTAGGAAACTTCCACGGGGTACGATAAAATTCACTCACGTGAATGTAGGAAAATGATGAAAATTGAATAAAACATGATCCCCATTGGGAAATGACACTCATGGATTCTTTAGAAAATATTTCCTCAGTATTTTGTTTTAGGTTCTAAATCACGCGAAAGGTGAATGCATCATTAATTCTTCTAAAATGGTGATAGCCATTTTTGAAACTGAGTTAGCGGGTAATAATGAAAAAATCTATGTGACGCCCCATGACTCCTCTCGTTTCAATCCCCGACAATAGCTTTCTTCTTGCTACCGCATAAGTCAGATATAATGTCATGTAGAAGCATCCAATCATCTTAACTTCTATCAATTTTTTGTGAAGGATGTTACTAATGATGGTGGACCAATCCAAAAATTCTTTCTTGGCTAGGATAATATACATAAATTGATACATCCATGGGTGGATAATCCTGGCAGAGGGAAAACTGAAAATTCGACGTAGGAGACTAATCATGTCCCCAATTTCTTCCATGAACTCAATGCAATATAGTTCTTTTGGAAGTCGGGTAAATTTGAGGCCTCTTGGTCACTAACCAATTGTTATTAACAATCTTGCTCCACCTGAAAGGCTCTTCGTCCCAAAATTCTTGTGCTAACTAGAAAGTGATGTCTACATTCTCAAGAAATTCAGGTATGCCGAGAAATTCCTCATTATGCTTCGGTGTGATTAAGAGGAAAGGCTCATGGATATCTTTAAAAAAAGTCATCTTTCGTGATCATAATGCTCAGCAGAAGTGATAACCAACTTTGGACATTGCACCGAGATAGGAAATGTTGTTTCTTGGGGTAAACCACTATGGTAAAGCCTATCTGAGAATATGGTTTTGCCTTCAATTTTCACCCATTCACAGAATTGTTGCACTTTGATGTGACCCAGATTTGTATCAGTGATGTTGTTATATGCTGACTTAATGGAACTGGGAGGAATGATTCCTTGGAATTCATACTTGAGTGCAGACTTGTTCGATTTCTCCACTAGCTTCCTTGATCTTCCTCCAGATTTGTTAGATTTCTTGGCCATTATGAATTTTACAGAAAAGAAAGTCAACACGTAAAACAATGCAAGTGGGCTCAAGGTCTTAGTCTCTGAAACCCCCGTCAGTGCAAGAAAAATATGACTCACTTTAATTTTATTATTATTACTATTTTTAAAAAATTAATAATAATAACCAGTGCCGGTTTTTTTTTTTAAAAAATACAAATAGAACGAGCCTAAGCTTGAGTTCCAAATCTGGTGATACAACGATGTATATATTTTAAATTAAAATATCTCGATTTTATGTAATTTGACAAAACAAATTCTTCATGTTGTGTGGCCTCCTTTGCTCTAAGTTTTACCTCTTGTGTGATATTTCTGTAATCTTTCCTTTGGTTATGTGGTTGAGCTGTATTTTCCAATGCCTATGGATCTCCTTGTCTTCTTGTTGTTGCTCCTATGTGGGATATAGATATAAAAGAAGACAAACAACAAAACAAACAATATTTTTATTTGGACTATCTCCAAAACAAATGCGTGGAAAAAAAATTTCAATTACTATGTGGATTTATCCTTCTCTTTCCCCACGTGGTCTGCTTGGTTTGCCTTGAAAATTGTTTTATTTCCTCTTGCTATGCTAGTCAATGCGTGGAGAACTATTCTGCCTATCCTCCTGCATGGGATTTTTTTTATTTGCTATTATGGCTACATGAAAAAATGGGAAAAATACTTTTTTACGTGTGACTTTCCCTTCCTTGGATGTCAGGAAAGACTTCCTATGGATGCATGGAAACATTTGTTTTATTAAGCTCTTTTTTATCTATCTTTGCCAATGCGTGGCATTTTAAGGATGATCTTTTTTTAAATTTTCAAAATAATTTAACTTTCCCTTTCTCCTCTGCACGTGGGTATTCTCTCTATCCTACAACATGTGGGTGTTCAAAAATCCTAGGGCTCCCCCACGTGGAAACTTTATGCATGCATTTTGAAGTTTGTGGGAGCTGAATTACCTAGACCAATGCGTGGCCTCTACCTCCATCTCCACCAGAAACCTGGTGCTAAAACTCAGTTTGAATGCTTGGGTTTTCCTCCTGAAAAATGCATGGTATCCTTTATCCATGCCATTCATTGTGTGGATTATGCATCTGACTGTCTTCCTTCTTTAAAACGTGCGCAAATCTTTATGTTCTTTGGACTGTGTGTGAAAATTCCTTTGTTGGGCTGTATTTTTTTATTTTTATTTTGGTTGAGCCTTGTACATGTGTGGAGAAGTAAATTTGAATGTCCTCCTTGGAAACCTATGTAGCTTTTGCTTTTCTCTCCCTTGCTTCCCTTCCTCATATCTGTGGAAGCTTGTCTGTCCTTTTTATATATGTGTCAAAACTTGTTTATGTTGTCCCCATTCTCCAATGGTAATGTGTTAGATTTCTATGACTATCTTCTCCTTCATCAGTGTTGACATTTGATTTGGTTTGGACTATCCTTTTTCACCATATGCGTGAAAAATAATTTTTCTATCCTCCTTGTATTTCTTATTCATAATGGCGTTCGCAGTATTATGGGATGTGATAAAATATTATGTTCTTTAGAAGAAGAAGCAAGAAGCAATTTTATAAAGCTTTGTACGACTCATTCAAATGAGTCCAACAGAGGAATTTATGAAAGACTAAACCAAATTCCCTTCTTCCCAGGTAGTGGAATTAATTGCCAGGGGAAATGGGGAAAGCAATGGCTAATTACCAATGGGAATGGCGAAATGGGATGGCAATATCCGTTTAATTTACCTCATGTGGGAAATTGGGAGATTTCTTTCCCATTTACCAATCCATTGATTTGACAATTGGTGGAGAAAATCCACAAGTGAGAAATTAAAATTAAATTTCTAGGAAAGGGGAAATACGGGTTCGAGAAGCTAATTTGGCATTCCCAATAGTTGGAAGCACAAGCTTAATTCCTTGGCAATAAAATAAAAAATTTGTCGAATGACTTTTAATAATTATTATATTAATAGTTATTTAATTAGAAACCCTAAATTTAATTAAAAAAATGATTTTATCAAATAAAGGATAATAAATTAATTAAATATTAATTAATTAATTATTAATACATTTTTAAGACCTGGTGGGAGGAGTTCTCGCCCGAAATGGATGAAACAAAGACCAGAACGATCACAAAAATGAGACAATCACGATGAGAGATGAATCACGCAAAGTAACACTTTTGAAAAATTTCAAAATTTCCATTTTTTTTAATTAATTTTGCATATTCAAAATTGGCTGATAATAGCTGGCTCTAATTGGGGACAAGGACTTCATTGATGCAACAATAGACTAGACCAAAATACTTATGAAGATGATCTCAACATGATGGGGCAGAAAAATAGGGTGATAGAAGAGAAGAGAAAGAAAAATAGGGAAACAAAGAAACCAAAATCCTAATTACCTATGTACATATGGGGAACAACCTGTTTTCCATTTTGATAGTGCTTGAGATATTGCCCACGATAGGGAAAAGGCAAATGAGTTCCATCAAGATATGCCAAGTAATAGGTGTTATCCCCACAAAAATGTCTTATTTTGAACGGGACCTAGCCACAGTGAATCAAACTTCTCATGCTTTCCTTTTGGTTCATGTCATTTGTCCCAGAGAAGAACTAAGTGATTGATTTGAAATGGTCTCTCCCTAGTTTTCCTATCAAACAATTCTCTTCACCTTGGATTGATGTTCCTTGATCCTGTTTGCCACTTGACTTCTTTTTTCCTCAAGATCTTGCTTAGGAACATGATCCTTTTATCTAATGCATTGGTGAAGCATTCATCATCAACTACCTGGGCTAATTTTAATGCTGGTAACTCCAGTGTGACAGGAATTTGAGCATCGGTTCCATACAAAATTTGAAATGGAGACATTCCAATTTCCCTTTATGGAGTTATGCGGTCAGCCCATAATGCGTCATATAAATTTTTGTGCCAAGTTCTTTGATTTTCTTCAACTAACTTGCACACGATATTAAATATGTTCTTGTTACTAGATTCAGCCTGACCATTTCCCTAAGGGTAGTAATCTGATGAATGAGACAAATATATCAGATACCCATAAAAAAAACCTATCATATCTACAGCAGAAAAATTTGAGGCATTATCCTTCATGATCTTGTGTCGAATTCCATAATGAACCAATATATTTTCTTTGATGAAATCACAGATTATCATAGTAGATGTTTGTTTCACTGGTATAGGTTCTTCCCACATTGTAAATTAGTCAATTTTGGTGAGTATGACCAGCACTATAATTAGGATTCAAAACCCCAATGAAATCTAAACCCCATTGTTGAAAGGGTTTTTCATTGACAACTAGCTTCAAAGGAAAAGATGTCAACTTTGGTCTTCCAACAAATTGTTGACAAGCTTTGCATTTTGTCACCTATTTCTGAGCATTGGAAATACATAGTGGGCTAGTAATAATGTGCTGAAAGAATTCTATGAGCCTTCACTGGGCCAAAGAAATGACCACCGCAAGAATGATTGTGGAAAGCTTCCAACAATCTAGGTTGTTTCCCTTTATCAACACATCTGAGGAACATGTTGTCAATTCCTTTCTTGAACAACGCGTTGTCCTAAATGACATACCTAGAAACTTTTAGTTTGATAGCTCATTTCTCTTTAGCTATCATATTCTCTAGACACTCGCCATATGTGAGGAAGTAGGCAATATCAACATACCATTCATCTATGGTACTGACGAAAACTACCAGTGGTAAATTTTCTTCAACTAGCTCTTCTTCAGAGTCATCTCGTGGTTCATTCTCTACGATAAATTGGTAGAGTCCTCTTCCTCAAACCAACTTGGTAGGCTTGATATCCAAATATTATTCCTAGATCTTGGAGACACAATTACCTCTTTTAGATCCTAGTTCCTATTGTGTCAGGATCAATTTAACTATGGTGTCTGGAACTAAGACTTTGGTGTCTGAGAATTCAACACATAGTACCTGAAGTGTTTCAGGGATCTCACCACCACGTACGCATGTCTCTCAAGAGGAGTGTAAGTAAATTCATGTTTCTTGAATCCAGAACTCATGAGTACAATAAGAGATTTGATCCCCTCTTGATTATGTTGAGTCAAAATGGTGGAGATAGTGTGCGGTGAAGCATAACAATAAATTATGAAATCCTTTTTAAAATTAGGACACACCAATGTACGAGATTTGGCAATAGAACCCTTAATTTTCTTAAATGCCTCTCTACGTTCTTTTGACCATTTGAAGGATTCTTTTCCTTTCATCATATCAGCTACTTATTTAGTTAGCTTAGTAAAATCTGGCACAAACCTTCTCAAAAAGTTCACCTTCCCAAAGAAGGAGTGGACTCAAGGCTTACTTGTAGGCAAGGGAAGATTCTTGATCACTTGAACATGCTCAGGATCAATCTTAGTTCCTTCCTTAAAAGCAATATGACCTAGGAGTTTCCCTTATGTAACTCTAAACATAGAATTTAATTTGGATTTAGAGAAATCTTATGAAGTCTGCATCTTTTCCATATTTTCTCTAAATCTCTTAGGTGATCTCCTCACTTCTTTGAGAAAATTTTCAAGTCATCTAGGTATATCATGATGATCTTGTCTTTATAATCTGTGAATGCCATATCCATAGCCCTTTGAAAGGTAGTGCCGACATTAATAAAACCAAAAGGCATTCTTTTATATGCAAATGTGCCCTAGGGGGTGGTGAACGTGGTTATATGTTGATCTTCTCTAGCAACTTCAATTTGATTATAGCTAGAGAAGCCATCTAGCATAGATAGCATTTCCAATCCAGTTAATACCTACAAAATATGGTCCATGACTGGCAGTTGGTAGTTATCCTTCAAGGAAGCCTGATTAAGATTGCGGAAATCCATGCAAATCCTAATTTCTCAATTTTTTTTTACGAACTGGTACAATATTAGATATCTAGGTTAAATGTTGAATAGGAAACACTATTCTTGTATCTAGCATCTGTTGAACTTCATGAAATATTGTCCCTGCAATCTTGGTATTATATTGACTTTGCTTTTTCCTGAATGGAACTACACCAGGCTTCAAGGGTATGGCATGCTCCATTTCCCTAGGTTGGAAAGACTTCAATTATTCATATGAGTAAGCCAAAATGTCTGAATATTTGGTAAGGAGGCTTATGAATTTCCTACATTCCTTAGGTGAGCAACACTTACCGATATTGAATAGGCAAGGTTTATCCTTGGTATCGATGTTAACTTGCTCATAGTTATCAAAATTCGTAGGTCCTACCTGCTCTTTCTCTTTGATAAACCTATCATGCTTGTTAAAAATTTCTTCAAGTGAAACCAATCCTTTCAGAATTTTATTTCATTTGAGTTGAATGATGCCTTGACCAGGATCTTCATTCTCAATTCTTTCCTGAATGGGTGAGGTAGTTGATTCACGAAATGTAGAATCACTTCCTTCAAAGTACAACTATTCAAAATTATCTCTCTTTTCCAAGAAGGAAATAATTTATTGATCATCATTAAATACTTGCCAATTTTTTGCATTGTCAGGAACACTTGGCTTAGAAACCATTTCAATGGCGTATTTGACTTGATCAAATTCTGAATGAGGAATCATTAATGAAGCTGAAACTGCTAGATAATCTACTTTGTCATTCTTTTCACGAGGGAAAAATTTTATGGAAAAAGTGTCAAAGACTTCTATCGTGTCCCAAAATTTATTTTGGTAGTGTCTCAAATGATCATTCTTTACTTGGAATTGATTTCTTACCTGTTTCGTGATCGATTATACATCTCCAAAGAATTCCAAAATTTTGATCCCTTTCTCCTCAACACCTTAAACGCCAAGGATTAATGCTTCGTACTCTCTAGTGTTATTAGTATTTCAAAATTCAAGTTTGTAGGAAAAAGGAAATATTTTACCATTTGGAGATATGAGCACCACTCCTGCACTAGAGCTCGTCGAGCAACAAATTCCATCGAACTCAAGAGTCCATATCTCATTAGAATCTTGGCAATTTATCTCATGGGTATGAATTTATGTAGTCATCATATAATTGACCATACTTGAGCCTTGGAAAAGGATCTGTGTGTGAGGATCTTCAGTTTTAGTTAGTGTGAACTTTTCTTGAGCTCCTGGCATAAGCTTCTTCATTTCTCCATTGATAGGGATCATGGTGTGAGACCAATCTGTTTAAATTTCTCCACCTAGATCTCTGTGAAAATTTCCTACTCAACAACATTCCATATGAGGTGGGAATATCAACAACTAAAATAGTTAACTTAACTCGCTTTTGAGGGAATTGGGCTAAAACCATTTGGGTGTCTTTAATCTGCTCTGATCAAAGGAACTTGCTTGGTTTCCATGGAGTATCACGATCTAAATGTTCTTGTACAAGTCAAACCAAGAGCATGTGCTAATTTTTTTGGCATCACATTATCCGAGGCTCTAGAGTCTATAATGTAATTACTTAATTTGCATCCATTGATCATAAAGGACACAAAGAAAGGTTTAATCTTTTCATTTGAAGGTGTAGTGGCCACCACAATATTTTGAGTTTTCCCATCTTTGGGAGTTTTCATAATCCCTTTGGAGGAATTAATAGTAGTGTCGCATTTGATAAACTAGACCAATTTCTTGAGTTAATCCTTATTGGACTTCAGGTACTCTACTTGTGACATGGATTTGGTTTTATTGATATGATCAATGATATTAAATTTGGGAAAAGTAACCGTACTTGATGTCTCAGATGCTAGTTCTTTTGAACTTGATGATGGCACACTTTTGACCTTCACTTCGGGCTTGGTTGACATTGATGTAGAAGAAGAAACTTTCTTTGTAGCCGATTTATTAATGGATTAATTTAACAAAGGCCCTCCTTTCTTTAAGATATTTTTGACCTTTGAAACCTCAGTCGCTTTGAACTCTTTAGGAGTTTCATTTGTTTTGTATTCTTTGGAAGTTTCCTTAGTCTTATATTATTTTTGAGGTTCCTTTAAAACCTCTTTATCTCCCGCGTTAGTGGTATCCTGTTCCTTTTTCTGAGAGCGTGTGAAGACATCGAAGGATTGACTATTCATATCTTCTATAATTTCTTCGTATTCATCTTCCTCATCTGAATGGTACCCAAAGAAATGATTATTACTTTCTCCCTCAGGATATTGAACTTTAGGTTCAGATGTTCTAGAATCAGACTCTTCCTCATCAACCTTGATGACTTCAACCTCATCATTGATTTCTTCAATAACGTCAAATTTTGAGTTAGTTACGAGAGTTGCTTGAATAGCAAGCCTCATTAGAGGACCTACGATCCTGGCTTTGTTGGGAACATAGCCTTTCCTTGGGATGTATTTGTAAGGAGAGGGTTTAGTACTCTGAGTAACTTGCTTTTTCAAATCTAGCACATCATTAGCTAACTTAGTGATTATAGCTTCTTAAGCATTGGATATTTCTTGAATCTTTCCCTTGAGGGAATTTTTCTTGAATTTACCCACCATGATTAAGTCATCCTCAATTTTGATGGCCAATGATTGAGCAAGTTCTAGGGTAGGCACTCTAGACCTTCTCAACTGATAGCACACTTCTAGTTGTTGTGCGTTAATAAAGAAACATTTTTGTCCATCACAATTCGGGTGAATCCCGGTTGGAACTTTGTTCACCATTTTGTTGAATTTAGCCACGAAGTTTCTCATGGGTTTTTTTGGCTCTTTCTTCACCTGAGATAGTTGGGCAAGAAGGGCATGTTCATCTTCTGCTATCTTGAATCAATCTTCAAACTTATTTTTCATAATCATTCTAATTTGTGATGCATCCATCTGGAAGATGATGAAACCAATATGCAGCAACATCATGCAATGTTTTGATGAAAACAAGGATAACAACATCTTCATATTCTACCACCAAAACAACACATGCAGCAAAAAAGGTAGAAATATGGTCATCTGGTGACATCTTCCCATCTCCGTCAAACATGGGAAGAATCTTTCTTGATCCTCATGGGAGTTCATGTCGAGCTAGTAAGGCCAATGGGCCTATGGCATTCCCCCATGGTACTTTGACTACCATTTTGGGAAAGGCGGTATATGACGGTAACACAACGTGAGCAAGGACAAGTGCTTAACTGGTAGTGATTCCTTCCTTGCTTTCTCTTTTAGGACTTGATGCAAGGCTTGCAGATCTACGAGGTGTGTTCTTCTTTGGAGGAGATAACTTGAAACTGAACTTTCCTTAAAAGTCAAAAATGGGATCAGATTGACCTTTATCTTTTTCTCCTCACATAAACATTTTCCTTCCATTTTGAAATATTTATTGTGAAGGGATCACTAGCATGTTCCGACCAGCTCTAGCCATTTATCTTTGCTCTCTTTCTTGAGCTATTTGCACCTGAATAGCTCTAGAAAATATCACGGCTTCCTCTCCTTCGTTATCTAGTACTGATGCGGTGACATGAAAATGATAGTTATTCGTACGCTTTTCCCAAATAGCTTGCCTCAAATATGATGATATATCTTCTTGATTATCTGTAGAAACAAGATTTAGTTACAAGAAAGGTGGGTTACTTATAATAGTCATATAACTTATTACCTTTGTGTAAGAGGGCCGTGTCAATGAACAAATGATCAACAAATGTTGAGGAGGTCTTCTAGACACAAGAGCGGGTGCTCTTCTTCTAAGGTCTTTGATGTAGACTTCGATTTCAATGGCTCTATCAACAGCCACAAATTTCTACAATCTTTCACAGTTTTCCCAACCTATTGTTCGAAGGTTGGCAACAATGTCTCCTTGAAAATCTTTGTTGAGCACAAGGTTCAGTTGAAGAACCAGAGCTTGTGCAGAGGGGATAGTCATAAAGATTTAACAAAGCATTGGTTAATGATTCTTGAATCCCCAGTAGAGTCACCAAAAAATTTTAGCATATGGATTTGCATGCATGCAAATGACATGCAAAAATGTGGGGACGAAGTCCCTCCTCAATGAAGGTGAGCCTTCCTTTATTGAAAACCAAAACTATATTTACATGTATACATTCAAAATTGTACGTGGCGGGGTCTTTTTGGACATCAATGGAAAGAAAAGTGAATGAGGGAGATGGAATGGGATGAAGGAAAGGAGTGAAAGGGAATAAACTCAAATAACATGCAAGAGTTAGGTAAACACAGAGCCTAATATTGCACAGGAAGAAGAAAATTGAATAACTAACACAAATAAAATGGAGTTTGAGTTAGCTAAACAAGAACGTGTAAAAGGGAACACACATGAGCAAGTAGAAAATTAGAGCTTGATCACTGTGAACTAGAAAAACCAATTAATAACATTGATAATAAGATTAAAGATAATATTTGCATGCAAGATTCAAACACCTAACATCTAATGAACATAAGAACATCACACACTACAAGAGACAATGAATGAAACAAAAATTTCATATTTCATTAACTCCAAAATATTTTTCACAAAAGAACACAAAGTTTCTTCCTGAAACAAAGCTTGCATGACAAAAGTATTTAATTAACTCCAAAATATTTTTCACAAAAGAACACAAAGTTTCTTCCTGAAACAAAGCTTGCACACAAAATTATTTCTTCTCCTCTCTCAAATTCACCCTTTACAAATGAGCCCCTCACTTCCTTTTATAACCCAAAAGTTGGTTACAAAGTAGTTAGGGTTTTACATTATCATTAAATAAGGCACTTAAGTGACCTTTGACTTTTTAAACCAACTTTATTAAAGACAACCCTAAAATAGAAATTGCTTAAAATATCTGTAGTTTCCCAAAAGTAAATAACAATAGCTTTTAAAATATACAATAATAACCAGTGCCTTATCCATTGAAATGGGGTATGCCTATCTCAAGCATATGAGAAATGGACTCTCCCACTTTGTTAGATACCAAGAAAATTAACTCCCTGAACCACCAGTGAAATTAAGATCTGCCGCCTTTACCAGATGAAAGGATCTAAACCTTCCCAAAGTTTCAAACATATTTTCTTCTTCTAGAGGTTCATTTGGTCAAAGAATAGCCTCACAAAATACCTACAATTTAAGGATCCTACTTGGTATATCATTTAAATTAACTATTTTTGATTGAACGCTCTTAAACAAGTTCTTTAATTTGATGCACTGCTCCATTGAAACTAACGATAAATTGTTAGTGGGAGTGTACATGTCCTTAAACAATTGTGAAAATTACTCTTCCACCTTCTCTAATGAACACCTTTGATTATTCTCATTTACGAGGTTGCAAGGAATCTCAGTGATGAATTCTTGAATCAAGGAGAGTTTAGTGAAGGCTTCATTGCACATGCTCTCATAATGTATCATAGAATCCTTGAGAAGCATCTTCCATGATTTAAGATGCCAAAACCAAAGAAAACGTGTCCCTCGATGTTCAAATTTGAGAATTCCTTCAATGGCTAAAACTAAGGATTCCATACTTGTCATCTCCTACAAATTGGGCAATATCTCATCTAATTTTGATATATTAGAAACAAAAGTTTCTTTGAAAGAAAGAATTGGATCAAGATACGCACTGACATCTCCATGAAGCTTAACCACAGTTTTGATCATCTCTTAGCCTAAAATGAGAATCTCTGAAACACAAGTTTTAGTGACATGGCCTAATGTGTTTATTTCTTTTGAAAAATTAAGAGTCTCTTCATCTGGGGAAGCCACTGCATTAGGTACTGGGAAATTGGATGATATGGGATTTATCAAATGTTTAAAATATTCCACCAATTGATTCTTTTAGGCCTTGAGCTGAGAATTTTTATACTTATATTTTAAAAGTCTCTTGAGCACGATATCAATTGAATCCCATGAGCCATTACCATGTCACTTTCTAATGTAGACCTCCCAAGTCTAAGTTTGAAAAATTTATAATCAACAGGTGTCATTGCATCAAACTCCTTATCAACTTGTGGGATGGTGAGATCTACAAATTTATTTCTGTCGTTATCCACCATTATTCGAGAAAGTACCTTAGGTTTCTTTGGAATGATGTCATTTGAAAGTTTGAGAAGGGAATCAAAATAAATTTCAATTGCCTTAGACAACCCTCTTCCTTTTCTTAACCTCATAATCAACCCAGGAAGGAGTATCATGCACTATTTCCACTTAAAAAATCCTAGAGCTCAAATAAATATTCTCATTGTTTCCGACATCATGAGATTCTACTTGAATCCTATCTATGACCTTGATTTAAGGAGAAACAAACTCAATATCCACCTCTTCATTATTCGGGAGATTTTAGGAAATCCCTTCATGAACTACATGCTCCGAAGTGTTTGATATTTGAATTACCTGCACCTGAGTGAACTCTTATTTAAAGCATGGTTGAGGATCGTTTACCACGAGCTTCTGAGAACTATTAACAATGTGGGTAGAAGAATCTCTACTCATGGTATAAAATCCTAATACACACTCGATTCCTTCTTTAGGGTTAGGATCTTTAGATTTTTCTCCTTGTGATACGTTACTTGGCGAAGTGGATTTTGGTAACCACTCCTTTCTTGCTTCTTATGTATGATTGGATGGTACAGAGGTTATTCAAGAAGAGACTTTGGTTGAATGGAGGCCTCCTCGTGTTGGAAATTTTTTTGATCACGAAGCATGATATTAAATTGATTGTAACTTGGAAATTTCTCTGTCGTACTAAGATATGCTTCTTTCAATAATCAGTTGATTCTTGCTATCAAGATAAAATTCATCTCTTTTGGTCCATTCAATTCGAGGCAATGGGGTAAAATAAACTACATCATGTGAGGGATCAATGACATCATCATCATCATCATTTATGAATGAATCAGTAGGGCTCTTGATGTGGAAGGCCTTGATCTAGGAAAGTGTCAGGTGAGAAAAATCTCGTCTTCTAACTTCATGTTTGTCCAAATAGGTAGCCCAGAAATATTCCATGGTAGCGTTATGTTGATACTTTGCTCCAAGAATAGTCTACATATATCCCTTGATATAAAACTAGGCTCTCTTCACATATGGATGGATTGTGATGAGGGAAAACTCTTTTTCCATTAGTTGTGCATTGAAAATATTTGGACATTGATATTCCCCAATTTATACTAGGAAATGAATTCGTGAATGGTGCTTTGTCACTAAGAAGACAATGTACTTGGTATAGTTGTCGTGCAAGCTCTATTAATTCCCATCTATCACCGACATACTTAGGAAGCTTCCACGGTGGGGGTACCAGCAAATCCACTCATGTGAATGTAGGAAAATGATGAAAATTGAATAAACCAGGTTCCCCATTGGGAAATGACACTCGTGGCTTCTTTAGAAAATCTTTCCTCAGTATTCCGTTTCTAAGTTTCGAATCACGTGGAAGGTGAATGCATCGGTCACTCTTCTAAAATTGTTGAGATCCATTTTTTAAACTGAGTTGGGGGTAATAATGAAAAACACTATTTGACGGCCCCATGATTCCTCTTGTTTCAAGCCCCAAAAATAGCTTTCCTTCTTGCTACTGCATAAGTCAAATATGATGTCATGTAGAAGCATCAAATCATCTTAGCTTCTATCAATTGTTTGTGAAGGGTGTTACTAATTATGGTGGCATAATCCACAAATTATTTCTTGGCTAGGATGATGCAGATAAACTAATACATCCATGGGTGAAAAATCCTGGTAGAGGGAAAACCGAAAACTTGACTTAGGAGAGTAATCATGTCCCTAATTTCTTCCACAAACTCAATGCGGTACAATTCTCTAGGAAACCAGTCAATTCAAGGCCTCTTGGTCACTAACCAATTTTTATTAACAATCTTACTCCACCTGAGAAGTTCATAATCGAAAAATTATTATGCTGACTGACGAGTGATGTCTGCAGTCTTTAGAAGTTCAAGTATTCCAAGAAATTCCTCAATATGCTATGGTGTGATTAAGAGGAAAGGATTGCAGTTATCTTTAAAAATTCCTCATCTTTCAGGATCATAATGCTCAGCACAAGCGATAACCAACTCTGGACATTGCATCGAGATAGGAAATGTTGCTACTTGGGGTAAACCACTATGGTAAAGCCTATCTGAGAATATGGTTTTGCCTTCAGTTTTCACCTATTCAAAGAGTTGTTGCACATTGATGTGACCCAAATTTGTATCAGTGATGTTGTCATATGCTGACTTAATGGAAATAGGAGGGATGATTCCTTGGAATTTATAGTTGAGTGTGGACTTGTTCGATTTCTCCACAGATTCCTTGATCTTCCTCTAGATTTGTTAGATTTCTCGGCCATTATGAATTTTATAGGAAAAAAAAATTGGCGCGTAAAACAATGCAAGCAATGGTTGGGTATCAGTCTCCAAAACCCCTGTCAGTGCAAGAAAAATATGACTCACTTTAATTTTATTATTATTAATATTTTTTTAAAAAATTAATAATAATAATAACTAGTGCCGGTTAATTTTTTTTAAAAAAATACAAATATAATGATTCTAAGCTCGAGTTCCGAATCTGGCAATACAACGATGTATATATTCTAAATTAAAATCACTCGATTTTATTTAATTTGACAAAACAAATTACTCTTATTGCGTGGCCTTTTTTGGTCTAAGTTTTACCTCTTCTGTGGTATTTCTAAAATATCTATCCTTTGGTTACGTGGTGGAGATGTATTTTCCAATGTCTATGGATGTCCTTGTCTTCTTGTTGCTGCTCCTGCGTGGGATATAGATATAAAAGAAGACAAACAACAAAACAAAACAATATTTTTTTTGGCCTATTCTCCAAAACAAATGCATGGAAAATTTGTTTGAATTGTTTTGTGGATTTATCCTTCTCTTTCCCCACGTGGTCTACTTGGTTTGGCTTGAAAATTGTCTTATTTCCTCTTGTTATGCAAGTCAATGCGTGGAGAATTGTTCCGACTGTCCTCCTGTGTGGGATTTTTTTAATTTGCTATTGTGGCTGCATGAAAAAATTGGAAATATCCTTTTCTACGTGTGACTTTCCCTTCCTTAGCTGTCAGGATAGACTTCCTATGGATGCGTGGAAACTGTGTTTTATTAAGCTCTTTTTTATCTATCTTTGCCAATGTGTGGTGTTTGAAGGACTATCTTTTTTTAAAATTTTCAAACTTGCTTTAACTTTTCCTTTCTCCTCTACACGTGGGTATTCTCTCTAACCTGCAACACGTGGGTATTCAAAAATCCTTAGGCTCCCCCTCGTGGAAACTTTATGCATGCATTTTGGAGTTTGTGGAAGCTGAAATGCCTAGACCAATGCGTGGACTCTACCTCCTCTCTGCCAGACAGCTGAGCGCACTAAAACTCAGTTGAATGCTTGGGTTTTCCTCCTAAAAAATGCATGGTAGCCTTTGTGCATACCAGTCAATGCAGGGATTCTGTATCTGACTGTCTTCCTTCTTTAAAACTTGCGCAAATATTTATGTTCTTTGGATTGTGCGTGGAAACTCCTTTGTTGGGTTGTATTTTTTATTTTTATTTTGGCTGAGCCTTTTACATGCATGGAGAACTAAATTTTACCATCCTCCTTGGAAACCTATGCAACTTTGGATTTTCTCTCACTTGCTACCCTCCCTCCTATGCATGGAAGCTTGTCTATCTTTTTATATATGCATGGAAACTTGTTTATGTTTTCCCCCTTATCCAATGGTAATGCGTTGGATTTATATGACTGTCTTCTCCTTCACTAGTGTTGAAATTTTATTTGGTTTGGACTGTGCTTTTTCACCAATGTGTGAAAAATGATATTTCTATCCTCCTTGTATTTCTTCTTCATAATGGCATTCACAGTATTGTGGGATGTGATAAAATATTATGTTCTTTAGAAGAAGAACCTTTAAGCAATTTTAGAAAGCTTCGTACGACTCTTTCCAATGAGTCCAACGGAGGAATTTATGAAGGCTAAACCAACTTCCCTTCTTCCCGGGTAGTGGAATTAATTTCCAGTGGAATTGGGGAAAGCAATGGCCAATTGCTAATGGGAATGGCGAAGTGGGCTTACAATCTTCTGTTCAATTTCCCCATGTGGGAAATCGGGAGATTTCTTTCCCGTTTTCAAATCCATTGATTTGGCAATTGGTGGAGAAAATCCCACAAGTGAGAAATTAAAATAAAATTGCCAGGGAAAGGGGAAATCCAGGTTCGGGAAGCCAATTTAGCGTTCCCGGCAGTTGGAAGCACAAGCTTACTTCCTTGACAATAAAATAATTTTTTTTCGAATGAATTTTAATAATTATTATATTAATAGTTATTTAATTAAAAACCCTAAATTTAATTAAAAAATGATTTTATCAAATAAAAGATAATAAATTAATTAAATATTAATTAATTAATTAAGTCCTAGCGGGATGCAGTTTTAAGTCTTAGCGGGATGGAAGTGAAGACCGAAACGATCACAAAAATGAGACAACCACAATGAGACTGATGAATCACATAAAGTAACATTTTTGAAATTTTTAAAAATTTCCATTTTTTTTATTAATTTTGCGTATTCAAAATTGGCTTAATGTTTTAGGGATGTTTTGAGAGTGTTAATTCTGAGAAAAATCAAGTTGAATATTTTAAGACAATTAGAGAGTGGTGTAGTGTGAAATTACCCTCTTAACCTAATTGAAGATTCTAACCCTAAATTTTGACCTTGTGACCTTTAATAAGTGTTAATAAAGAAAAAAAATATAATCTAGTAAATTAGTATTGATCTGAAACGTTGTTTGTGATAACTGTTGTCTTGTAACCTGGTTGAAGACACTTTTAAACAAAAAAAGTTATTCCATGATTTTCCTATCTAATATTAGGTTGTTCCTTGGGTCTCAAGTGGGTTGTTTTTATGGGAGTTACACTTGGTATTAGATCAGTGGTTCAAAATCTTGGGCCATTGGGCACACTAGAAACTTTACACATGAACCTTAAACCTAGCACACTTTTAAATCTAGAAAACAACTTAAAGTGATTCATATTTTAGTAAACATGGAAATTGAATAAAACTTAGAAATATTAACTAGTTCTCACCTCGGTCTATGCAAGAGGCACAGATGGTATGAGGGATTTTTCAACATAGACCTATACTTACCACCACCATATCATGTTGTAGCATCCATCCTACCATATATTTCGTAGACTCTTCAGGATGTTAATGCCTCTCTACGTGGAGGATCAGTAGGAGGACATGCAACCAGACATGATAGAGTCACTTCCATTGAGGGTCATGTATCTCCTTGACCCAGTGAGGAGCATGGGGGAGAGAAATTCCATGTAGAGTCAGCCAGAGAAGAGTCACCACAGAAGGGATAGGGTGACCAAGTTTTAGCACATAAAGAGAGGTCTCAGAGCCCTAGGCTTAGGGATGAGCATATAGAGAGGCCTAGAGGCCATCAAACCACAACTGCAGATCACATCAGGGTGATCTTGAAGCTTCGGCCATTGCATTATTCTGGTGACATAGGTGGATTTCAGGTAGAGGCCTGGTTAGTGAGCTTGAGCGGGTGCTTAAAGCTCTGTCCTTGTTTTAGCAACACAAAAGATTGTGTTGCGATCCATCTATTGAGGGATGGAGCTAGTGTTTGGTGGTGGATAGAGGAGCAGAAGCTTCATGTTAATTCTGAGACTTTTCACGGAGGTTCATACAACAGCGGATAGACAAGTTTCATGACCTCTGACATGAATCTCAATAACAAATGAATGGAAATGTGTATTTAAATTATAATCTCATCATCATGGGAGGAGACACAAATTAATTAAAACATGATATAAGATTTTTTGGCATGACTAATAATAATTGATACACTGTTTTTTAGTGTCTTTGATGGAATAAATATTTTTTTTTTTCCAGTTTTAGACTGAATTACACAATTTGATGTTGATGATATTCAAATATGCACAAGGAATTTTGTAGAGAATTGAAAATTTGAGCGACTCTTTTTTAGTGCATGAAGAATTGTAAAATGATCAACTTATAAAAATTATCTTAAGATGTATTACACCTTCATTTACAAAGTTTATGACCAAAAATAATGTCACATAAGAAAAACCAACCCTTAATTTTTTCTTCAACTTTTTTCACAAATTCAGATCCATTAAATTTGAAGAAAATCATACTGGCCAAGCAATTACTTTGAATTATAAATGTAAGAAGAAATAAAATTCAAACAAGAAGCAAGAATCCAATTAGAATTCTGAAAAATCTAGAAGAAAAAATCAATGCCTTATTTGTAATAAGATGTATGGTCTGAAGAGTCTCTTGTATATGGAGATGATTTTCTTAAAAAAAATTCAAATCAAATTTTGTTAAAAAATTCCAAAATTAATAATGTCTTCTGAAACATAGTCTCGTGTATATATTAAGAATTAGAATAATAAATAGAAACATCATGGAAATCTAGTTCATGAAGAATATGATGAAGATCATATATTGGCTACACAAACAATAGATGAATCAAATTATTAGAGTTCCATCTAGTATGTATAGAGTAAGAATAACCAAGAATATTGTAGTGCCCAATCTATTGACCAATTTTGTCCCCTTAGGAAAAATTAATCAAACACGACCCTGCATATAAGAAAATTGAAGAGTCAGTTCAGTCATGCGAGTCCACATTTCAAAACTAGCAATTAGGTTACAAATAGGCTCAACAATGGCAACCTATAATGATTCAACCCTAACAAAATTAGCAGACTCATAGAAAGCACTACGTTTCAGCTCGGTGCAATTCCAAGAGTGAGAGGGAAAAGTTAAACTCAAAATCCCACAGGAATTTGACGTGGAGTCAACAATGAGCGACCTACCAAGGAAGCGCATATAATTTTTTCACTCGAGGCCCAAATCAGTTAAGTATAAAATAACCGGAAGAAGGAGATGTAAACTTTAGAGGTGAAATACAAATCCGGTTAGCCAGAAAGTTGAACCAGTCATTGAAAATTCTAAGGATTGGCGAAAGCCTCCATGTGTCTCAACGATGCAACATCAAAAGTGTGAAAGAGGAGGAGTTTCCAAACGAATGTAGGATCACCACGTGGTCAGAGTTTGAGACGGTATCATTAGTCATTGAAAATTCAAAACTCAAGAAAAACCAGCAGAGGACACCATATGTCTAATCAATGCACCTTTAAAGGAAAAAATTGGAGTGTGTTCCCAAATGAGAGCTAGCCCTCAACGTGTCACAGTTTCGAAAGTGGGCAAAGCTGGACATTGAATCTTCTAAGGAAAGGGTTAGCAGAATCCTCCACTTGCCTCATTGGCACAATTTCAAAGGCACAGCCTAAAGGGAGACCCTGAACTAGCGCCAACCCTTCACTTGTCCCATGTACAAAAAGGGGACACCGGTCATTGAAAAGTCCAAAATCTTGTGGAGGCCACCACGTGCCTCATCTGTGCAACTTCAAAGGTATAATATAAAAGGAAGGTCCCAAATGAGTGTGAAGCCTCCACATGGTCGAAGCCACAAAATTTGAACCGACTGTCAAAAATGTCTAAGAGCTAGAAGAAGGTGCTATGTGTCAGCTCGACGCAACTTCAAAGATCAACTCCAAAGGCATGTCCCAAAAAATTTCGAGCCTTCTACGTGTCGAGGGTCATACATAGTTTCTCCGCAAATCGGGGGGGAACTTAGCCAAAACACAATGAAAAAGAGTGGGCCGCAAGTGAGACCAAGTGTCCAACCTTCGTAACTTCAGGAGTGAAGAAGGGGTAGTGAAATCTTTAGAACAAGCAGGGCTCCATGAGGATCTCGCATGGGTAAACTCCAAACCCCAAGAATTTTGGAAAATATTTGGCAAATCGTGTAGCCCACCAAGATTTTTAAAGATTGTGAAAGCCCGCTATGAGCACCCAACTCTAACCTTTAAATGACCTCCACTACGATTGGAGTAAATACATGCCACCATTCTTGAGACTGTCAAATTTTTTGCCACCACCGTAATGAGGTATTTCATTCCCAACAAGAAATGGTAATAGAGGTTTTGTTTGTGTCATGAGACCCTTTGATTTCGTAGGTGAATTTAATACATCTCTGGGGTGGTTAAATAGGAGTCAAGATTTCTTCTACCTCCTTCTCTCATTCTTCCTATATATTGTAAGGAGGTACATTTTTCTAAGGGTTGGACATTTATGCTCTGCACCCTCCCTTCTTCTCTTACTTCCAAGTGATTTTGTGGAGTTTTAAGACTTCCATTCAAAATGTAATGCAATTTTGTGCCTCTTGACCATTGTAATGTTCTATATCAATATATGGATCAATAATACAAGTATGTGGATGTGTTTCAACCATCTCTTGCATTCATTGCCTCCTTTTTGTTCTCCCATTGTAGTCTTGGTTATTTGTGCATGGTAATTGTATTAAATGTTTTGTGGTTTTTTTTCATTACAAAGAAGGTGTTTCAACATTCATTTGGTGTATCACCCTTGTTTTATTAGGTTTATTTCATGCATCTTTCTCAATCCTTTCTCCTTGGCAAGTTAGAGTAGGTTTTAGAGTAAATCCTCTGTAATTTTAATGTGTGCAGTTGAATGGAGGAATAATAGACAACATTATTCTGGAGATATTTCTTAATTTGCAAAGTCCCACACTTTGAGAGATGCTCCATGTTATGCAATCACACTATTAGTCTCAACCCATCGAGTTGAAGACTCTAACAGTGTTGTGATTACGCATCAATAGTTTTGGCATGCTCGGTGGGATATAAGTCTTCATTTATATTGTAAAAATATTTTTGTGCACTTTTTGTGAGTTCCCAACTTTTAAGAAGCTCTAAAAATCACACATTTGGCGATTCCAAAAAGGGGTAGAATCCACTTATTTCAGCAGTCCAAGCTTGGAAGATTCATGAGAAGAATCCAGACAAGGTGAAGAACCAGAGAAGAGGGGATATTTGTCTATCTACATTTATCCCTTGATAGAACAAGGAGAGGGAGAAGAGCTCAAATATCTCCATCTCCACCAATCAAGACCTTGTCAACACCTCTACCTAGTAGGCCTTTCGTTCAATCGACTAGAGTACTTTGACCAATCAACATGGCGCAACCTAATCCTTATGTCAACTTCACTAGCAGTAGCCCACTGGCCCTCAATGCATAAAATCCATTTCCAGTTACAACATTGAAGAATGTTTCATATTTCACTGGAGAGAACCAGACAACTCTGATTGACCACATCCAAGACATTGCAAATGTCTGTGCAATCCATGAAATAACTGAAATATACATCATTGTTAAGTTATTGGCATCCTCCTATAAAGGTAAAGCCTTGCAATGGTTTAGGAGTCTAACAATAGGGTCTATCCAAAATTGGGATCATATGTGCATAGCTCTTCCTAATCAATTTGGACAAAAGGGGGACAATTTATCCTTGTTAGAACAACTAACAACCATTAATAGATCTCCTAATGAATAGCTGATGGACTTCAACTTCAAATTTCAGAGGACATGGGATAGGATTCTGGTGGCCATGAGACCAACAACTGAAGGTTCTTTTCTATACTTCCTCAAAGATTTAAATTCTGATATTACCATAATGATTCAATCAATGGGAGGTATAAACTATACCTGCAGCCTATAATATTGCTAATTAAAGCTGAAAACTACTTGATTCAAGCTAGTAAGCTAGCACGTAGGCCACCTATGCCTCTATATCCATAACTAGGAGCTCCTACAACTAGCCAAATACCAGCGTTGAATCCCATTCCAGCCCCTAGGAATCAAAGCAATAGTGAGGCTTCTACTTCTTCAAACACCTCAAAAGACCTACAAGAGGTTAGGAAGCAATTATAGAACCTAGGAAATGAGCTAGTGACTATCAAGAGGCAACAAGATCAAAGTTCTAGGCCATATCAACCTCCAAATCAGTATCAAGCTATACCCTCATACCAACAAAATAAACTAGCAGCTCAAGATGGAAATAAAAATCAGAGCCAACGAAAACCTCAAGCTACTAGGCCATTCTGACCATATGATCAAAATGTGGTTTCAATATCGAGGGCCTTGGTTCCAACACAAAAAAACATGGTATTGGTATCCAAATTGATTCTCCCTTGGAAGCCAAGCAACATCATAGATTTAAAAAGATACTTAAAGACAAAAAAATCATGGTATAATTCATTTTCTAGCTAGGGAGGGGGTTCAGCTGACTCTTTTTCACTCAGGCATTGGAGAAATGGATAACACCTTCATTAAGGATTTGAACTATCCTCACTACTTTAGGTTGTGCTTTCAACTAGGGTGAGAGGACCCATTTTTTAACCTTTATTGGTGAAGGACATGAAGACATCCTTCTTTGCACAATTTTTAGGGGAACCTTGAGAAAATATGGTCAATACACCATAATTTATATCTCACGAGTTGTCACTTGTAAAAAATGGAGATATTTTTTGAACAAGGTTCAGTTTACTAAAGACACTTAAAACATACTTGCTTTTGTATATTTTGGTACTAGAATTTGTTCATTTTTAAATACACATCACAAAAAGGGGTACTTTAGGTAGGATTAATTGTTATTTAAAAATTTTGATGGGGAATTAAGGAAGGTGAAGTGGATCTCACTAGATATTTGAGAACCTTTATAACAATTGGAAAACTCAACAACATAAAGCTTCAAAATAGAAAAAATATTCCTTCAACCAGAAGGTGTGCATCGAAGGAGGCTCAAATGTACACAGTTTCACACAATATTTAAGAATTCAACATGAAGGCTTGAGTTAAAGAGTCAGTTAAACATTAAAGATTCGTGGTTCATCACCATTAAGATACACTCATAGACTTACAAAAAATCTTTATCATCAAAATGATAGTAAAGTGATTTTAAATTGTTTATTTCATTATAGGATGAAGGATATTCTCATAATGAAATTACAAATTGCCACTATACTATCATAGGGATGAGATCTTGTGTGATTTAGGGGGATTTTAACATAATATTGCAATAGGAACATCAAAACCATTTGAATACATTCTGAAATAAAAGCAAACACAATTTTTCCAAAGATCAAAATAGATTAATTGAGATCTATTAGATTTATCAGTAGGGGAAAGTTTCTTGAACAATCTCAGAGCTTGTCAATGGCTATACACTTGCAACCATCTTAACATGATCAAATATAAAACACAAGAGATTAATAGGTTTCTCAGATGGTCTCTTAGGAAGATGGGCTTTCTCAAATTTTCTTGTAAAAATTAACCCTCGACCATTTGCAAGAATAATCTCATTGCATTTATACATTTCACTTGCTCACTTATCAAAAATTCCCCCCAAAGAGATGAATATTGGAGGAATCCTTTTCTTGTTACAAGTTTGTCTTAGAAAGTGATGTTTAAGAAACTTACACGCATAAGCTGCCAAGTGGATAAATCATGAACTGATCACATTGCTCTGACTCTCAACCATGACTGGGATGCCATGCCAGAACTTTTTGATAGTCCTTCTAATCAATCCTTTATTATGTCGTGTGAGAAATCCCCTTTTGAATCATTTTCAAGTGGCTCCATATAGATGGATATGACAGGTAATCCTTTTTACCCTCAAGAATATACCTTGAGAAATGAGTTCCCTTGCATGGATTCTTGCATTCGTGTGCTACGAGTCCAAGTCAGCCAAGTGAAAAGGGGAGTCAGTGGAAACCTCCATGTGTTTCGTTGGCGTAACTGCAAAGGTGAAGTCCAGAGGCAAGTTCCCAAATGAGCGCGGGCCTTCCACATGTTCAAGACCCTAGAGAAATGCATCAGTTGCTGAAAAGTTAGAGTATGAGAAGGCCTAGTAGAAGCTTCCACGTGTCTCATCATCGTTTTCTTGTATGAAGCTCAAAAGAAGTAATATCAAACAAGCGTGAGCCTTCTACATGTCTAGTGTCTGACAAAGTTACCCCATTGGAGTCGCAACTCACTTTTATATCTTTACATCATTTGAAAAAGAGATTAAAAACTCCAAATTTCTCCATCGACCCACTTCCCTGCTTTCACTTTTCAAATGCTAACTCAAACATGTAACATCGCTCTATCCCTTATGGGGTTGCGGATCAATTTATAACTTTGCTCCTTTTTCACAAAAAGCCAAAAATGTTCGAAATGTTCCAACAATCTGCCTCTCCATCTTTGTCTTGAAAAATATCCACGTGTCCATCTTCGGGGTCAAAGTAAGAATTTTTCCCTTCCGCTTCATGTTTTTTGAATAGCCAATCAAAAACAATCGGGGCCACAGGACCAATTTGGTATTTTTTGCAAATGTGAAAAAAGTGACAAGTTTCACCAAAAATACCAGTCGGGCCGCATCTAATCAGAAAGGACCACATTTCCCACGGATGTTGTGAAAAAATTTGACAGGGGAAAACATGAATGTGGAAAAATAGAAGGACGGGGGAAACCATGAATTCATGCCCAAATTACAAATTCTTTCTCATGGATAGAGAGATGGAAAACAATATCTGGACTCAATGTGATCAACGACCCAAGGAAAGGACTAACAAAGGAAACCAAATGAAGGAGAAATATTTCACACATCCATACAGGGAGATAAATAATACTTCAAACGATGCAGACTGAGAAATTTTGAACAAACAGGGTCATATTAAATTGAGCACCAACACATGGCTCAAGAATATGACTGGTGTTTCCCATGAAATTAACCTCATAATCATTCAACGTGTTTTATTGGTGCCTTGAATTAGGATTTGATGGTACAAACCATCGGTGTAGAACAAGAACCAATCCAAGAAATAAATAAGTTGTAGGAATCAACTCAGCGAGAAGTACCTCTGAATGAGACCACACTTGTCAATTGGTAGGCTATAGATTTTTGAGGTGTGAACCAAACCCCTTCTCAAAGTGTAGCGGCCAACACACAATCTAAGAAAAGGACTATTGAAGAGGGACAACCATCAAATTCAAATGATCCACAACCAAATATAACTCAACAAGGTGTTAAAAATGAAAGTACAACTCTTAATGTGCAGGATCAGCCTAAGCCACTTTCTAAACAATCCCAAGAGCCCATTGTAATAGGTTATTCATGAGAGAAGACGGAGAAAGGAAAGGGACATAATATAGATAGTTCATCTCTATTCAACTTAATTGAGTAGATGAAGAAAATGAATTTAAATATCTTAATGTGGCAGTCATTAGCTATCCCATGACAAAGAGACCTATTGCAAGCTACTATGGTAAACTTGTTAGCATCAAGTCAGCCACCCAATCGTCAAGACAAGGTACTTACCAATGAAGCTCAACAAGGATCATCAGATCATGGAGGCCATCAAGGTAAAAATTTAAGCCCCCTCCATTCTATATCTCATTGATCATAAGAGATAAGTTGATACATAATTACATGATTGATTTCGGAGCAAGTAGCTTTGTGATGCCAAAGCAAATTGCAGATCATTTGGGTCTAAAGTATGAGCCAGTGCTAAAAGGAGTAGTGAAAATGGATGGAACAATAGTAGGAATGGTTGGGGTCATTAAGGGGTTAAGCCTCACATTGCATACATTTCCAAATGTCACAGTCTTCCAAGATGTGTCTGTCATTGACATCTCACCACTCTTTGCACTATGTTTATCAAGGGATTTCATGGCCAAAATTGGTGGGTACCTATCTATGGATTGGTCACATATGCTTTTCAGGATGAGGTATGGATCCAAAACAACCATCTGGTCTGAGCCCATTGTGAACTTTCACATAGAGCCTCATGTACCATGTTTGATTAATGCAAATTGTTCAACATTTAATCAAGAAGATTACCCAAGCACCTATGAGGTAGATACCAAGGTCAAAAGTATTCTATACTTGACTCTAGATGAATGGGAAAACAAGAGGTATGCTTTTTACCCTTACAAAGAAATGGAAGAATCTAAACTAGGATTCTATTGTTTGCAAGAAGAGAATCAACCTCTTCCTAGCATTACCAAGCCATACCACACTGATGATAATGAAGTATGGTAATTATTTTTTGATGGCTCAAGGAGTAGACAAGGCATAGGATGAGGAGCTATGCTCATTTTGCCACAAGGTATTAAATATTACTCGACTTTCCATTTCCATTTTTCTTTCTCAAACAACACAGTTGAGTATGAATCCTTGATCCATGGATTACATTGGGGAAGAAAAAGAGGCATTAAAATTTTTACAAGTATTTGGTGATAGTGAGCTAATTGTGAATCAAGTCATAGGAATTTTTTTTTCAAAGAATGATCTACTCAACAACTATAAGAACAAGGTATGGGACCTAATTGAAGACTTTGAATCTTTCAACATTGTGTCCATACCTAGGAAAAAGAATGAAGATGCAGATAGGATTGCAGAAGTTGGAGCAAAATTTGATCTAGTTGATAGTATCAAAAGAGGAAAAACACAACCACATATCCATGTGATTGTAACACCATTATTTCCAGACAATAACACAAGTTGGTAGGTGTTTGAAAACGATCAAAAAATCAAAAATTTCCTGCAAGAAGAGGCTGAATTCTTAGCTAGGAATCAAGATAAATTAGAGCAGTAGTACGAGGATCAAGTAGTGCAGCTGCAGACCAAAAATTTTCCCAAAGGTTTGGTGACACTCAAGTCAATATTCAATTCAAATGACCAATTTCGTAAAGAGAAAGTAAACTTTAAGGTCAAGGGAGATGATTCAGAAGCTATTTTTGTTGGTTAATGAATGACACTCAAAATTGGCAAGGTGACCACTGAGCAAGAGAGATGAATTCATAAAACTTTGCAAATAATTTCTAGATGTCTTCGTCTAGAGTTATGAAGACCTGGGAGGATTCAATCCAAAGTTAGCACAACATACAATAGAAATGGATCTAGAGGCTAAGCCCATAAGGCAAAAACAAAAACTAGTCAACCCACACATTGAGCCTCTAATGAAGGAAGAGATAAACAAACTAATAAAGGAAAGCATTATATACCCAATCAAGAACTCAAGCTAGGTTACAAACTTGGTACTAGTCAGGAAGAAGAATGGAGAAATTAGATTGTGCATGGAGTTTAGAGACTTGAACGGAGCATCTCTCAAAGACCACTACCCACTCCCATTAATGGAACAAATCTTACAAGTAGTATCTGGCTTAGAAAAAGTTTCTCTCCTAGATGGATACTCAGGGTATAATCAGATAATGGTGAACGAAGATGACCAGTTCAAGATGGTTTTCACCACTAAGTGGAGCACCTTTGCCTATAAGAAGATGTCATTTGGATTGTCTAATGCCGGGGCCACCTTCTAAAGGGCGATGGATATGAAATTCTAGGGGTTGATCAACAAAATAGTATTGATATATCTTTCCAATATCACTATGTTCTCAAAAAACGTAACGGATCACATTTTCCATCTGAGAGAGGTATTTCAAAGATGTAGGAAATTCGGGGTATCATCGAATCCCAAAAAACGCCATATTGTCAATCCTTCCTAGGCCATATTATGTCAAAGGAAGGATTGACAATCGACTTAGAAAGAGTTGAAGCAACTTGAGAATTTCCCTTGCCAAGTCATAAGAAGGGTCTTTAGAGTTTTCTAGTAAGAATCAATTTTCTTTGCAGGTTTGTGCCAAATTTTGCTGCTCTTGTGATGCCAGTAATACTGATGTTAAAAAGGACAATGGCATTTAGGTGGAAAATTGAGGGAAAGGAAATTTTTAAAGCCATGAAAGAAGCCATATCCCAAGCTCCAATTGTCGTCAATCCATACTTCTCCAAGGACTTCATGCTTTATGCCTTTGGTGGTGTGAACACAGTTTCTGCAATCCTAGTGCAACAAAACAAAGGGGGGTCTGAACATCCAGTTTCCTTTTTTAGTCAAGGCTTTGAGGACAATGAAGTGAGGTAATCTTTCATTAAGAAATAGGTCCTTGCAGTGATCAAGAGCTTAAAGAAGTTCAAACACCTAGTCTCAAACAACTATTAGTGTGAGTTATCCTATGTGTCCTCCTCTCATGTTGGAGGGTCATCTCACATGGGTTATGTTTAGGGTTAGGTTTAGGGTTTCATGTGTGTCATGCACTAGGGTTACTCAGGACCCTATATGTACCCCTTTTCTATTCATTTATGAACATGCCAAGACACTCTGTTGTCTTTCTTCTATGCAAGCTTTGTTTCTGTTGAGCAAGTTCTTCCATTACTGATCAATTTTTTCCTTGTTATTGCTGGAGCTTTCACGATTCCGTTGGAGTGCAACTACTTCGTGGTGCCTCATTTCTGATTTGATTCTCACAAACTCTTTACATGGTATCAGAGCTAACCTGTAGTTAAGCGCACCAAGCCCAGAGTAGTGTTGGGATGGGTGACCTCCCGAGAAATTCCCAGTGTAACTGCCTCCTAATGCCGTTGGGCCTAATTGGGTGTATACATGGTGGGCCCAGAGCTCATGTGGTTGCATATGGATTCATCGTGTGGGGGTTTGTTGGTGTAGCATCTGATTAACATGATGAGATCCCTCTCCACCATCAGTTCGACCTTTTGGTGTGAAGAAACATTCACTTGTTTGTTTTTTTTGTTGCGATTACTCTTACTTGGTTTTGTTATTTTACTCTGCATGCAAGTCTTTTGATCACTATTTTCTAGAAATTATCTTGCTAATATATCTAACAAGCTTTCTTGCAAATTTTTTGTGTTCTTTTTCTTGTGCATGTTGTCTGTGGTTACAAGATCCTTGAGTTCTTCAATCGTGGTTGCTCATCATCAAACTGCTGTCCCTCTGACCATTTTTGGACTGTTCAAATGTCCATCACTGTTCATTCATGCGTGGCCTGATTGTTTTTTTCATTCTAGGAATTTTTTTTATTGTTCAAGTGTTTTTTAATCATCTACCACGTTTTTTTTGCTTCACAGGCATTTTTTAATCATCTACCACATTTTTTTTGCTTCACAGACATTTTTTAATCATCTGCTATGTTTTTTTTGCTTCACAGGTGTTTTTTAATCATCTACCACATTTTTTGGGTGTGGGCAAGCTTAAACGTGGCTGTATAGGTGTTTTTTTTACTCTTCTAGGTGTTCTTGACTGTTCGTGCATTTTTAACTGTGTTCTAGGTGTTCTTAACTGTGTTCCAAGCGTTTTTAACTGTGTTCCAGGCATTTACATGGACTGTTGACCTTGTTTCACGCAAAGGACTATCTTCTAACCAAACGCCTTCTTAAAAATCTTCTGTCACGGCCTCTTTCTTGTTGTCCACACACAGGTACAAGTAAAGTTTTTTGGACAGCTGTTTTGGTACGTTTTTCTTTCCTTCTTTTTTTAAAACTTCCATCACAAAAACAATCGTTGCCTTTTCCAAAATACGAGCTTTGTTTGCTAAGTTTTGTATTTTTTTGGTCAAACAAATCAATTTTTTTTGGTAAGTTTTCAAAATTTCTCTAACTTCACTGCGTTTTTTAAATATATGTCAATTTTCTACAACTCATTTAGAAATTTTTTTTTTAAATAGAAGTTTCTATATATATTTTAAAAACCTTCATCTAAAAATCTTCCTTAGATTAGATCTAATTAGATTTCATTAAATTAGATCTAAATTTATTTAATTTCACATTATCTAAACACTAAATTTCTTTGGCACTATAATTTGGTCTATTGGCTTTGTTTTTTCTTAACCTTCTGTTGAGTGCCAAAGACGAAGGCTGAGGTCTGGGATTGGCAGGTGGCTAATCCCCCCTCGCAATACAAACAAACCCTATCTCAAATTCTATGTTGTTTCCAATGAGCATACATACGACACCCTTTGCATGTGTTTAGGGAACTTTTTAAATCCGTTTGCAGGCTTCTTGGCTTTTTCTCATCAAATTATGGGAATTGGTTTTTGCTATAACTTTTGACTCGTTGCTCAGTTTTGAGCACTTGTTTAGTCAAAGTTACATGTTTTTTCACACTCTAGATGATGGGATCATTAGATTTGTAAATGCACTAATTTTATAAAGTGCCGCATTCTGGAGGGGTGTCTTTGTGTTGCTTAATTTAGCTCATTCCTTTGAGCTTTGTTCCATTCCATTTTTTCGTGGACTTGTGAGCGCATCCGCCATAGTCTTACAACAAAGGGATTATTTCATGTGATGTGAGACACTTTTTCTCACCACTAGGGTTGGCTTTCGCCTCCTTTCTATTTTTTACTTGTGCTTATTTACGGTGTTCCTCTTTTGTTGCGCTCCACGAGACACTGTTGTGGTCTCTTCTCTTGTCTGATATTATGCTAATTACAAGATGAGTTACCTAGTGTTTCAAACCACATGCACAGACCCAATTGTAATCAACGCACTGAACTTTAAAGTGCCGAAAGCAGGGGGGTTGTTATTGTCCTGGGTGGTTGTATTTCTTTTGTACATTTTTTTCTCTCTCTCTCACTATGGAAGAACTTTCAATTCCTTTTCTTACATCGTTAAAAATTTTCAAATGGAGATCAAAAATAATAATGAAACTAAGGGATAAAGGGTTATACCACATCAACATGGGAACTGAGACTAAACCAGACGACGAACCTAAAAAATCTAAGTGGTTAAACCGTAGTGATGAAGCTTTAGGTCTTCTCTGCATGTCTATTTCTCCTGACTTTCTCTTCCACATTGAGGCATTTGAAACACCTACATCTGCGTGGATAACACTGTATAAGATTTTTGGACAACTAGATGACATGAGAGTGCATGAGTTTTAAAATGAACTACTAGGGTTAAATCCTAGTGACTTTGAAAACCTACAAGCCTTCTTCTCAAAATTTGTCCACATTACATTATTGTTAAAATGATGTCAAGTAGAAAATAAATATTCATAACTGACCTTGTCGATTCTCTCTAAGCTAGGTCCTGAATATTCTATCTTCGTGTCAACTTTCTACGCTACAAAAGCTGCTTTGGGCGATACTTGGATGATGCCCTCCTTTGACTATTTTTCATCCCAACTCATTCGAGAACACGAAAAACTCATTCAAATTGGGTCTCTCAAGTCCAAGTCACATGCCCTTGTAGCAAGCACTAGTAAGGGAAAGAATACTGAAAAGAAGAAATAAACTAAGGCTCAACCTAAGAAAGAAACCAAGATCAAACCTAAAAATGACACAAACACTTCGACTTATGAGCCTAGAGCACAAAAAAGCAAGTATTTGTGTTCCTATTACAAGAAGACTGGTGACGAAGAGCAACACTATTTTAAGAAACAGATTGATCACTTATCTCATTTACTTGAGAAAAATAAAATAAGTGTTCCTGAATCAATAAAACAAAGTGCTCCGAAGGCCGAGTCTTTTGTTGCAAAAGGTGTTATAAATGATAAGAAGAAAGGAAAGGCCATTGTAGCCAATTTTTCTCCTTCATCAACATGGATTATAGATTTCGGTGCCTCGCACCACATGGGTTCTTTGCATGTTGATTTTTCCAACATTGAACCTTGTGGAATGTCCCAAATCACGATGGGTAATGACACGAAAGTGTCGGTTTCTGGTAGTGGATTGGTAGAGATGGATGGGGGAAAATTTAACCAAGTGTTGAGTGTTCCTGATCTCTCTACCAATCTCCTATCAGTTTACCAAATTACTCACCTTGGTGAAGGAATGTGAGTGGAATTTGGTCCTAACTCGGTGATTATTCGTGAGCTTAACAATGACACTATAGTGGATGAGGGAAATGTAGATCACCGTTCATGGTTGTATACCTTCTCCAAATGTACTTCTGATTCTACGCCCACTACCTTTCACTCATGAAAATGATATTAGTAAGCTATGGAATGAGTGTTTTGGACATCTAAATTATCGCTATCTTGAAAAATTGAGTCAAAATGAAATGGTCAATGGGTTGCCTCGCGTCAAGTTTTCTAAAGGTCTTTGTGAGGGTTGTACCCTTGGAAAGCATCTTGAACATAACTTTGACAAAGGAAAATCCTGGAGAGCCACTCATCCCTTGGATCTTGTTCACAACGATGTTTCTGGTCCATTTCCTTCTCCTTCGTTTACTAGAGATCTTTATGTGCTAACCTTCATTAATGACTATTCATGATATACTTGGGTATGTTTTATTAATCTTTATTCTGAATTCTTTGAACATTTTCAAGAATTTAAGGCTCTTGCTGAGAAACAGGCGGAACGGTCTATCAAGGTTCTTCGAACTGACAATGGAGGTGAATATGTAAACAATAGGTTCATGGATTTATGTACTTCTGAAGGGATCTCTTTGTAACATATAGTTGCTTATAGCCCTTCACAGAATGGAGTCACAGAAGGAAAGAACCATACTCTGAAGGAGATGGCCACTTGTATGATTCACTCGAAGTCTCTTCCTCTGTAGTATTGGGCCGAAGCAGTGAATTTTGTAAATTACATTCAGAACCGTGTTCCACACAAGGCAGTAAGAGGGGTGACATCCTTTGAATCCTGGTTTAGATGCAAGCCTGATGTTGAGCACTTTCGAGTCTTTGGATCCAAGGCTATGGCTCAGATTCCCAAGAAGAAATGCAAGGCCTTGGAACCAAAATCAAAACCTTGTATCTTTGTAGGGTATCCTGATTTTGAGAAGGGATATCGATTGATGAATTCTACTTCTCATGAGCTATATATTGAGAGAATTGTTAAGTTCGATGAGTCTTCTTTGACTTCTACTTCCCCACCTATAGAGGCTCTTCAACTCACTGATTCAAATTCTGACTCATCAGATGATGATACTATTCAGCGTGCTCCTTTTTCAGATCCTCCCGACCATTAGATATTTGAGTCTTCTGATTCTGATAGTAGTGATGATGAGGACTATGTCCCTTATCACTCAAGTGAAGAATCTTCCGACTCTGAGCCTGATCCTCTTAGTCCCCTTTGGGCTAGGAAAACTTTGCAAAGTGCTGGAGATTTAGTTGGAGATACTTCCTGCTTCTGATCCACAGTATTTCCAAGAGGCTTCTGGTATTCTTGAGTGGGATTCTGCCATGGATGATGAGTATTCCTCTCTCATGAAGAACGATACTTGGGATCTCACCGCTCTTTAGAAAGGAAGAAAAATCATTTGGTGTAAGTGGGTGTTCCGAATAAAGTATGGAGTAGATGGAGATGTCAAAAATTTTAAAGCACGATTAGTAGCTAAGGGTTTCACCCAGATAGCTGGGGTTGATTACACAAAAAAATTTACTTCGGTTGTGAAGATGACTTCTATTCGACTGACCCTAGCCATTGCCATAGCAAATAGATGGAAATTCCATCAAATGGATGTTAAGAGTGCCTTCCTTCATGGTGACCTAGAGGAAGAGATATATATGGAACAACCTCCAGGTTATGTCCAAGATTCCTCCCTCGTTTGTAAGTTAAAGAAGTCTCTTTGTGGCCTGAAATAAGCCCCTCGGGCTTGGTATGCCAAGATGGACTCCTTCTTACTTACATCAAGGTTTACTAGGTGTCACTCTAATCCAAATGTTTATATTCTATGGCAAGATGACTCCATACTCATTCTTGTTCTCTATGTTGATGACTTGTTGATCACAGGTAGCTCTTCCTATATTATTGATTCTGTGAAAGATTGCCTTAGCCAACAAGTTTTCCATGAATGACTTAGGTCTGCTTCATTACTTCCTTCGGATCCATATTTCACAATATGACTTGGGAATCTTCATTTCACAACCTAAGTATGCTCTTGATTTACTAGCTCGGTTTCAAATGTTCGATTGCAAGTCTTCTCCTACTCCTTTTCTTTCTGAGGTTAAGTTGGTTTTAGATTTCTCTACTCCCTTGGTTGATGGTACTCTTTACTGACAGTTAGTTGGGAGCTTGATCTACTTGACTCACACTCGAACAAATTTATCATATACTATTGGGATCGTGTCTAGATTCATGCAGGAGCCACATGAGCTACACTAGAAAGCAACTAAAGGGATCCTTCATTATGTTCATGGCACTTATGCAGATGGCATACACTATCATGGAGGGGTTGATATTGACTTGATTGGGTTCACAGATTCTGATTGGGCCGGTGACTTAGATCATCATAAATCTACTTCTAGCTATAGTTTCTCTCTTGGCTTGGGTCATATTAGTTGGTCTAGCAAGAAGCAAAATGCAATTGTGATATCATATATAGAGGAAGAATATAGAGGAGCAGTCAATGATGCCACATAAGCTATTTGGCTATAGGTTATTCTGACAGAGTTTGACATCCACTTTCGGTGGCCTACCATTATCTACTGTGATAACACAAGCACTATCTCTATTTTCAGAAATCCAGTTCAGCACCAGCGGACAAAGCACATTGAGATCCATATGCACTTCATATGAGAGCTTATTCATGATGGTATCATCGACATTCTGTACATTTAGACAGCTGATCAGATTGCAGACTTATTCACCAAGCCTTTCACTAGATGAAGTTTCTTCACTTATGGTCTCTTCTTAGGGTGAGGTATTCTGCAGCTGCCCATTTTCTTAGGGCTATCTAGTCCTTCTTTTCTCCTTCTTCTAGGAAGATTGTGTTTTTATATGGGCACCTTATCAAGCCTTTAGTTGACGGGCCCCATTGACACATCTTTCTTAGTTGTTTAGGAGAGTCTTCCTCTTCCATCTGACTCATCACAGCCGATACCCCAACTTTGATGAAGGGGGGTGTTAGTGTGAGTTATCCTATGTGTCCTCCTCTCATGTTAGAGGGTCATCTCACATGGGTTAGGTTTATGGTTTCATGTGTGTCATGTACTAGGGCTACTCAGAACCCTATATGTACCCCTTTTCTATTCATTTATGGGCATGCCAAGACACTCTGTTGTCTTTCCTTTATGCAATATTTGTTTCTGTTGAGCAAGTTCTTCCATTACTGATCAATATTTTCCTTTCTATCACTGGAGCTTTCACGATTCCATTGGAGTGCAACTACTTTGTGGTGCCTCGTTTCAGATTCGATTCTTGCAAACTCTTTTCAACAACAAGATCCAATTGTTAGTTTCTCATGTGGGAGTCAGTGATTTCCTTTTGGAAAAGGATGTGAATGATAAATGTGCAAGATGAATCTCTCATGTCATGGAATATAATATTGAAATTAAGGTCACTAAGCTGGCTCATTGAAAGAAACTATGTGAACATCTAGCATCAATTCAACAAGTTGATGCAAGTAATGGAAATGGAGCTATCTTAGTACTACAAGATGGTCAAGAACAAACAAATGATAATGTGTTTATTCCTTGTTGGACTCGGAATATGATGCACTTCTTGAAAATAGGCCTATGCCCTCTAGAAATGAGAAAATCAAAGAGGATATACTTTAGATTATAAGCCATTCCATATGTACTTCTTGATGGTATTTTGTTCAAAAAGGACATCAATAGTGTTCTACTGAGATGCATCGGAACAGGTCAAATCGAGAAGGTGTTACATGAGTTTCACGATGGAGAAGCCAAAGGTTATTTTTCTTTGTGAGTAAAAGCTCTCAAGATAATGAAGGTGGGATATTATTTTCCCAAGGTGTTTAGTGATTGTCACACTTAGCTTAAGAAGTGTAAAAAATGTGCATTCTTCATAGGCAAGGAAATATTGGTACCACTTCCATTGCACCCAATTTTTGTTGACTAGCCATTCATGTAATGGGGATTGGAATTCATTGGGGTTATAAATCCAAACTCAAGCCAAGGCCACAAATGGATTCTCACAGAAATAGACTATTTCACTAACTGGACCGGGGCAGTAGCACTCAAAGAAGAAAATGATTCTAGCATACTAGAGTTTTAGGAAGGGATAGTGACTAGGTTCAGGGTATTGACCACTATCATATCAGACAATGCATTGGAGTTTCTAGGTTCTAAGATCAAAGAATGGGCTATTAAAATGGAATCTACTTGAGAACCTCTTCGAATTATTACCCATAGAGTAATGTGCATGAAGATTCCACGAACAAGAATTTTCTAAGAATCATCATAAGGACTCTAGATGAAAATAAAAGGATATGACATATACAGCTAAAAATAGCATTATGGTCTGATAGGATCACATGAAAGATATCTACAGGTAATTCCCCTTACAATATGGTCTATAGGAAGGAGGCAGTATTGTCTATATCATTAGATCTTTCCGTATTGGAACTCATGAAGCAGTTGGAATTATATGAGTTTGAACCAATCGAGGCTAGGTATGCAGAGCTGATGCAATTGGAAGAAATCAGAGAACATTCAGTTTAAATGATAGAAAGGATCAAGCCTTAGTCAAGAGGTTGTTTAACAAGAAAGCAAGAGCAAGGACCTTTCAGGAAAGGGACTTATTTCTGAAGTGGGATGCAAATCGGGGAAAGCCAAGGATATCTAAATTTGATGCTATTTAGAGTGGCCCCTCCATGGTCACAAGATATAAGAATAGCAATGCCTTATAATTGTCTATGTTAGATGGAGAAGAGCCTCTTATTCTTTTTAAGATAATCTATCTTAAACATTGTTATTGAAATAAAAAGGTTTCACCATTGTAAACATTAGCCTAGGATTTTAATTCCTCTTAGTGCGTATGCACATTGTCTTACTGTAGTTTAGGTTTTATTTTCTCTAAGTGATTTAGCATAGGTTTTATCATTCCTAGGTTGAATAATTGTGTAGTTCAAAGTGCCTCTAAAGGTGAATGTGTTCCTACAGTCCATTTCTAGAAGAAGGTGAATGCTCTAGGTAAAGGTAATTTGCTACTCTCATAATCTCTTTTTCAAGATTTTCTTATTAAAATTGAGAGAACAAGAGGTAGAGATGATTAAGGGCCAATAGGTCACAAGAAGCTAGGCTCATGGTTTTAGGAAGAGGAGTAGTACTAGGCTATTAATTCATGACTTTATGTCTAATGGATACTTCAAGGTAGCTGATCTTTTCACCTAATAGGCACCTGACACCATGAGATGCCAAATTGTTGACCAATTTTTTCCCTTAGGAAAAATTAATCAAACGCGACCCTTCACAGAAGAAAATTGAATATTCGGTTCAGTCATTCAATTCCACATATCAAAACTAGCAGTCATGTTACAAACAGGCTCGACAATGGCAACCTAGAATGATTCAACCCTAAATAAATCAGCGGACTCACAGAAATCACCGCATGTTGGATCGGCACAATTCCAAGAGTGAGAGGAAAGAATGAAACTCAAAAACCCATGGGACTTCCACATGGAGTCAAAAATGAGGGACAATCTAAGGAAGAGCATATAATTTGTTCACTTGAGGCCCAAATTGGTTAAGTATAAAAGGACCGGTGGAAGGAGATGCATGTCAGCTTGGAAAAACTTGAGAGGTGAAATACAAAGAGGGTCTCCAAATGTGTACAAGCCCGCTACGTCACAAGAGCCTGAACACTGAACTGGCTATTGAAAAATTGAAGGATTGGTTGAAGCCTCCATGTGTTTCAACAGCGCAACATCAAAAGTGCAACAGAGGATTTCCCAAATGAGCACAATCTCACCATGTGGTTAAAGTCCAAGATGGTTTCACCAGCCATTAAAAATTCCAAACTTGAGATAGACCAGTGGATGGCACCACATGTCTCATCAGCACACCTTTAACAGAAAAATTTGGAGCGGGTTCCCAAATGAGGGCCAACCCTCCATGTGTCCCTGGTTTGAAAGGGGGCAGAACCGGCCATTGAATTAGCTAAGGAAAGGGTCAACGGAAGCCTCCACATGCCTCATTGGTGTAATTTGAAAGGCATGGCCGAAATAAATACCCTAAACTAGGGCCAAGCCTCCATGTGTCCCAGGTCCGAAAAGGGGACACCGGCCATTGAAAACTATGAAATCCCGCGTAGACCTCCATGTGCCTCGTCCATGTAAATACAAAGGTAGAATCAAAAGAGCATGTCCTAATTGAGCGTGAAGCCTCCATGTGGTCTGAGCCCCAAAATTTTTACCAGTTGTTGAAAAGTTCTAAGATCCAGAAAAAGGTGTCATGCATCAACTCAATGCAACTTCAAAGATCAACTTCGGAGGTAGGTCCCAAAAACATGCAAGCCCGCCACTTGTGTAGCGTCATACATAGTTCTCCACTAGTTAGGGGGGAACTTAGCCAAAATACGAAGAAATAGAGGAGGCCATGGGCAAGACCAAGTGTCCAACCATCATAACTTCAGGAGTGAAGAAGGGGCTGTGAAATCTTAGGAACACATGGGGCTCCACGAATATCTTGTACAGGTAAACTCCAAACCCAAAGTAGTTTGGAAAATATTTGGTGAATCATGTAGCCCGCCAAGATTTAAATGCTTAGATCTTGAAAATATTGTGAAATCCCGCGTTGAGCACCCAACCATGACCTTTAGATTGCCTTGACTATGACTAGAGTAAATACAAGCCTCCATTATTGAGATTATCACATTTCTCTCTCACCACCATAATGAGGTATTTCTTGCACAATAAGAAGTGGTAATAGAGGCATGGGTTGTGTCATGAAACATGTTAATTTTGTAGAAGTATTCAGTGCATCTCTGTGGTAGTTGAACAAGAGTCTGGATTTCTTGTACCTCCTTTTGTTATTCTTCCTATATATTGTAAGGAGGTGCATTTTTCTACGGGTTTGACATTTCTTCTCTGCACCCTCTCTTATTCTATTATTTGCAAATGATTTTGTGGAGTTTCAAGCCTTCCATTTAAAATGTAATACAAATTTGTGCCTCTTGTTCTATGTAATGTTCTATATCAATATTTAGAGAAATAAAACAAGTTTGTGGATGATTTTCAACCCTCTCTTATGTTTATTGTCTCCTTTATGATCTCCCATTATAGTCTTGTTTATTTGTGCATGGTGATTGTACTAATTTTTATGGTTTGTGTTTATTGCAAAGTAGGTGTTTCAGAATTCCTTTGGCATATCACCCTTGTTAGTTTAAGTTTATTTTATTCATCGTTCTCAACCCTATCTCCTTGGCAAGTTAGAGTAGGTTTTAGAGTAAATCCTCTGTAATTTGAACATGTGTATATGATTAGAGGAATAGGAGCTGGACTTCATCCGGAGATCTCTCTCAATTTGCAAATTCCCACACTTTGAGAGATGATCCATGTTATGTAATCACACTATGAGTCTCAACCCATTGAGTTTCAGACTCTAGGGGTACTGTGATTACGCATCAACACACTCCTCTTCGACATTTTTTATATTTTGATTTCAATTACTATTGACTATAGACATGGATATTACTCTATCATTTTGTTTTAGCATGATGTTAGATGATCGAGATATTCTGATTATTAATGGATTGTGATTCATAGTACGATTGTGTGGATTCTTAGGTACAAAGAGAGATATTTTATATTGATGATGATGTGTTTTAGGTGTATATATTATTGAAATTCATAATTCTGATCATGTTGAGTAGGATTTAGCATTTGAAATAATTTTGTGATCTTGTTGATATTGATAAAAAGATAGAATTGAGATGTTGTTGGAATTTTAGACAAATGTTGACACTGTTTAGTTGAGATGATGATTTAGCTATATGAGGACGTTTATTGATTGACATGCATACATTTTATCTTTTATGTTTTTGATGTGGCCATGAGGTTGAAGGAGGTATTATGTGATTTTTTAGGAAATTAAATCACAACAATCAAAAGGGGGATTTAAGACCATCCAAAACAGAATACTAGATGGATAAAATGAAGGTCACGATGGAAACTTTTGTAATGTTGTTGTTTTGTTTGTTTTAATTTTTTGGGGTGTCCCCATGTGGGGATGACCTCCAATTTTTACCATGGGCTATGTGTGTAATTATTTCTCTTGTTTTTGATTTATTGTAGTGTATGTGATTTATTTCTGATGTAATTTATTTATATATTATTGATTAATGTGCTTTTATTAAGTAATTAAATCATGTTGTTAAGCCATATGGGGATGTGAAAAAAGGGATCATTTATTAAATTTGTTGGTCTTTTGGATTATGTGATTTTTATTGTGTGTAAGTGACTTTGAGTGTTGTACACTCTACCTTACCTTGGAATTTCAAATTTGAGCTTAAGAGACATTTTTGGAGGCCTGTGGGACAAACTAATTTTTCCCACACTTCCTAATTTCATATACCAACCCTACTTATGGATTGGGGAAAAATAGACCCCATTATGTGTTTTTTAAGAAAAACAGTGACATTGATTACACATTTATTACATGCGTTTTACAGGTTTTCCTTAGGGGGTGTGGGTTTGGATTGTGTGTGTAAGAGGCTTCTCATTCCTCTCAACCACAAATTTATTATGAATTTGGGTTGAGGTTTGAATTTTTATGTGGAGTGGAGGATAAGTGATCTGACATCCTGCATGAAGCTAGCTCACCCTCCTCTTCCTTTTTTCTATATATGCAAGTTTAATTTTTTGTTTGGGGGTTACTTCATTTCATTCGTGCTCTTGTATTTTTTGAGTTGGAGAGCTTTGGAGTTCTTCTTGAATTTTTTTAGCTTGTTATAGGTGGATTGATATTGAAGGAGCTTGGTGTGTTACTCTTTGATCAAGCTCTACCATGCAAAGGTAGGAGCTACACCCTTGTTTTACTTGTTTGCCCTTATATGTGTATATCTGTATGTTATTAAATGTTTTGGTATGTTTGTTGGGTTCTTAGGTAGAATTCCTAAGTATGATGTAGGAGAAGGCTATGGGAATATTATATGTATGGAGGCATTAGAGTTTATTTTATATTTTGGAAGGGATTTGGGTTAGGTGCCCCACCTTTGATAATAATATAAATGTAGGCAGGAAGAAGAGAATGTGGGAGTTATAAGATTTTTGTATGGGATTGAGATTTATATTGGAGGGTTTAAGGTGGGAACCTAATTCCATTGGGAGGCATAATTGATATCCCCATAGATCCTTGCTCCATTGGCTTCACATTTTCAACCCTTGTGTATTTTGTTAGTTTCCTTCTTGTGATTGCATCTTGTGTTGAATGTGTTTTGAAATGGTTGTGAAAATTGTTTTGTGATGTGGAAGCATTGTGTAGTTGCCATGAGTTGGATTCATATTTTATTGTATTTTATTTAAGGCTTGAGGGCTAATGAGGAGGATCATTTCTTCTCCTAATTAGATTATTGGTTTGGTGGAGAGTGTTACATCTCCTCCATTTTTGTTGTTGTTATCAAATGAGGAGACGGTGGAGCTCTTGTTGAAGAATTAGCACTTGGAGATTTTGTGAAGTAAAAAAAAATCCTGCTTTGTGAGAAAACCTTTCAGTATAATCCCTCCTTTGGTGGAAGACTGGTTGCATTATATTTAAAAGAAGATTTACATTACATACTTGTCTATCAAGTTGAAATGTGTGGTGGAAAAGAAAGATCTTTCTATTGTAAGGAAATGAGCTATGCTCAAAGAAAAAAAAAAGTTCATTATTATTTGTTTAAATTATATCATTGTAAGAATGAAGGAGGAACATAGAAGTTCTAAACATTGATGATGTGTCCTTAGAAAATCTTAAATGTATAATAGTTGTTGTGTTTTCCTTGAGTAAAGGGTGGTAGTAGTAGTGGAAGGATGTGTCAAATTATAATGAGTTTTTTTGTTGGAACAATTGCACTTTGTTGTGGAAAGGAAAACAATGATAATTAGAAATATATTAAGTTTCATTTCTTCTTTTGAGTGGAAAACAATTTTTTTTAAAAAACTAATCTTATAGTGTTTTCTTGTTACTATTTAAATAGAAAATCATTACATTTAGTAATTTTAGGCATGGAATGAATAAATAGTTAAACCATTCAACTGAAGACTTTAGGCACATAAATTCAACTAACGATAAACTGTAAAACAATCCAGTAAAACTTATTTTTGAAAAAATTACATAATTGATGGTTATAATTTCAAAGAATAGGACAGTTACCCTATGTAGAGTGACTGTCTCTGAACATCTGCTCAGGCTAGGTGGCATTTTTTGAATCATTAACCAAGTAGGGTGGCAGTACCAAAACCACTATCCTGATTTAGGTGGTGGTTTCATCACTGACGTTGGAAAAATTATAAAAAACTACAACTGGGAAATTTAAAACTTGTTCTATCAAAAATTTAATCTTCCAAATTTTGAGAGGAAACCACCAACAATCCATAAGGGAATAAATTCATTGTTCTAAACTTATAAATATTTGAATGGGTATTGAAAGGCATTTAATATCATGGATTAAAAAATGAAGTCAGTTTTTTTCCCAATAAAATGCAAAAAATGGAATTTTCTTTATAAAAACTCCATATTTGGAGTGGAAACCTATACCATATTAAAATGAAAGACATTACAATAATAAATATATAACCCAAAATGAACTAATGTTGATTTTTTGAATTCCTTCATGGTTCCTTCCCTCCTATCTTTCATGGGTTCCACTCCTTGAACTTACAAAATTAAAGAAAGAAAAGAGACCAAATAAGGAGGCTTGGGCAAAGAAAAAGGTATAATAATATTTCATAAGGCTTGTTAGGGTTAGTATGGAACCCTAAGATCTAATGACCATAGTTTATTTGATCCGAGGGTTGAGAATCAACCCTACAATTGTTAGGTAAGAATAAATATTATGGGTTTTTAGATAATTTAAATGTATGTATAAATGGGTGAATGGGGCCATTTAATACCCTTGTATGTTAAGTTAATTATTTAGTTCCTAGTATGTATTAGTAATTATTTAAATGGAATTTAAGGAAAATGATTTAAGAGAACTAAGATAACTTTGGATAAGAGTTGATTAAATGTGAACTAAATGTTATTTCCTAGGGGGAAAACTATTTAACCTAGTGAAAGTTATTATTTAACACTTATCTAGTGATGATAATTAAATTGACTTTAGAACTGGATTAAGAATATTTAATTAATAATATAGAATGGATATAGCCTATGAAATGTAACATTTTTAGTAGGAATTAATTAAATTTATATTAGGGTTTGACACCCTTTCAACCTATTTAAAACAAAAAAAAAACTCTGAAACTTTCTGTATAATTGTTTAAGGATTAATGTGGTTTTTTAGAATGTCAATTTAGTGGGTGTTACACTTGGTATCAGAGAAAGGTTCAATGCTAAGACCATGGGCACACTTGGAAACATAAGGCATAACAATAAAACTTAGCGCAACTCGAAACCTAGAGCACACAACTTACATAATATTGTAAATTAAAAGAACCTAAAAAAGGAAATAAAATCTAGAGTAATAAAATAGCTCTCTCCTTGGTCTATGCAAAAGGCACGGACTTGACGAGGGGTTATTGCAAGTAGACCTATATACTTACCACCCCTAGATCAAGAAGTAGCCGCCATATTACCTCAAATACTTCAGATGTTGTAGGATTTTAATGCCACTGTACGTGGAGGATCTTTGGGAGGGAGACACAACAGACAAGAAAGAGAGCCATCAATAGAGGCTTGTGCACCTTATTGAAATAGTGATGAGTATAAGACAAAGAACTCCTACATGGATTTTTTCAGACAAGACTCACCACAAAGAAGTCATGGAGGCAAGGCTACATGAAATGGGGATAGATCTAGGAGTCCTAAAACTCCATCCATCTCATTTCACTGGGGACACTGGAGGATTCAAGGAAGAGGCATGGTTGGTTAACATAAGAGGATGCTTCAAGCTATGTTCGTTGTCCAGCAACACTAAGGCTCGTGTTTCCATACACCTTCTACAAGATGAAGCCAGGGTTTGGTTGAGGAGTGAGGAGTAGAAGCTCCATGTGCATTTTGAGATAGTCCTTTGGGATATCTTTCAGGAGTGGTTAAGGAGAAGGTTACTTTCTAAGAGGTTCATTCAGTAGAGGATAGTTGAGTTACACGACCTGCATTAGGCATCTCTGATGGTGGCAGAGTATGAGATTCATTTCCTTGACCTACTTTAGTATGTAGACTATATACATGATGAGAAGGTGAGGATCCACAGGTTCATCAGTGGCTTGAACCTAGAAATTAGAGGGGTGGTACACATTTATTGTCCATGGGAACTAGTAAAGGCCATTGAGAAGGCCTATACTGCAAAGGAGACTAGGGGGAGATGCAACAAGCCAGAGATAGAGGATACGAGATTGATGGGATTATCTCCTCCTCCACGTAGCAGACATGGTTTGGCATATTATTCATTTAAACCACCACACCAAACACCTCAATAGCCACAATAACAAACTCACCCTACCTTTAGGCCTGCTTATAGATTCTATACTCAGAGGGGATGCAATATGAGGCCTCCTCCTAGGGGACCAATAAGAACTCAAGAACCACCTAGAGCTCAGTCTGCAGCAGTTCGTTAATAATGACCATAGCATTCCATAGAAGGATCATCAGGATCCACTACATAGACCACTAGAGTAACTATAAGAATTGTTTCTTATTGGAGGGGACGTAGTAGTTACTATGGGTGTGGAGTACTTGGAAATCATTGGAGAGAGTGCCCTCAAAAACCTAATAACAAGGGTAAGTTACCAGTTTTGGAACCTATTGTAGGAGATATGGATAGGAGCCACATGATATATGCAGTAGTTGAGAACCGCTAGAAAGAGAACTAGAGAACAGTGATTGGGATGAAAGGTAGCATTGATGGAATTTATAAACCTGTTTTATTTGATTCAAGTTCATGAGATTCTTTTATTTCCCCATTTGTAGTAGAGTGTAGGCTGGTGGTAGTTAGGGATGTGGAGATGGCTTATGGAGACAATCTCACAATGGAATCCTTAGTCAAGAAGTGCATAGTTTACCTAAGACCCTTTCCATTACCTTGGATCTTTCAATCCTTCTGTTAGGTTCCTGTGTGATTATTCTGGGTATGGATTGGTTATCTGCACACAAGTCTAGTGTTGATTGTTATAGAAAAGTAATATCATGTGTAGATGATTTTGGAGTGGAGTCAGTGATAGTTGTATGATGTCATGGTTAGTGACAGATAAGAGGATGGGTGTAATGGGCCTTCAATTGATGATCATCATATCTTGAGGGATTTTTCATATGTTTTTCCAGGGGAGCTTCTGGTGTTACCTACCCCACATGAGATAGATTTTCACATTGATTTGGTTCCAGGAGTAGAGCCTATCTCACGAGCATCATATATGATGAATACCCTTGAGCTCTATGAGCTCAAGTTGTAGTTTGAGGCAACTCTATAGAAAGGCCTAATTCATCCTAGTGTATCTCCTTGGGGTGCATCAGTGATTTTTGTAAAGAAGAAGGATGAATCTCTGTGATTATGTTTTGATTATCGTCAGTTGAACAAATTATTGATCAAGAATCTTCACCCCCTTCCACATATTGATTATTTATTTGATCATATGAAGGTGGAAATGGTATTTTCAAAGATATATCTTGAGTCTGGATACCATTAGCTGAGGATCACAGAGGAAAATATTGATAAGACAACCTTTCGTATGAGATATGGCCACTAGGATTTCACAGTAGTACCTTATGGTCTGACAAATGCCCCCACATTGTTCATGAGTTTGATGAATGGGGTATTCAAGATATTTTTGGATCACTTCATGCTCATTTTTTTTGATGGAATTTTGACTTACTCGCATATGCGTGAGGAGCAACTTCAACAGGTTCTGCAATGTCTTCATGAGTAATAGATTTATGGAAACCTAGATAAGTATGCATTCTTTTAGTGAGAGGGGTAGTACATGGGTCACATCATTTCTGGGGAACGTATCACTATTGATCCTTCCAAGATTCAAGCTATTATGGATTGGACCATGTAAAATAGTGTGACTGAATTGTGTAATTTCGTGGTATTTGTAAGCTACTACAGGAGATTTTTTAAGGATTTCTCTTCGATTGCACACTCCATCAATTCCCTTCAGCAGAGAGGGAAGAAGTTTGTTTGGTGAAATGGATGTGAGAAGGCCTTTAGTCCACTTAAGGGATGCCTTACATCAGCACCGATTCTTGTTGTGCCAAACCCTTAGAGGGATTTGTTTATGTGTACAGATGCTTCCTTGGTAGGATTAGGTGGGGTATTGATACAAGAGGTCCATGTGGTTGCTTTTGAGTCTCGGAAACTCAAAGATAATGAGCTCAATTATCTCACTCATGACCTGGAGCTTGCAAGAGTTGTGCATGTTTTGGTTTGATGGAGACATTTCCTTCTTGGGAGGAGATTTAATCTTAGGACTGATCATTTGAATCATCGTCACCTATTTGCACAACCCAACCTCAATGCTCATCAGTGGCATTGGATGGAGTTGTTATATGAGTAAGACATGTAGATAGATCATATGAAGGGGAAAGATAAATTTTTTGTTGACGCTCTAAGTAGATGAATACATTTGGTTATGGATACTTCAATGGGTACAAATTTCCAGAGTAGGATTTTATAGTAGATTCTTCATGAAATTTTATTCCTTGCAACCTAATCAGAGATTGAGTCTCAAAGACCTCTTGAGAGGAAGTTAGATCATTTTGCATTAGATTCAAATGGAATTGTCAGGCACAAAGGCAAGATATATGTACATAGGGATGGAGATTTGAGATAGGATATCTTTGTAAAGGATCATCGTGAACCTTATTCAACCCATCATGGGGTGAGGAAGATGCATGCCACCTTGCAATAACTTTACCATTGGAGATTTATTCAAAGAGATGTACCTTAGTTTGTGTAATGCTATTTATATTGTCAGAGGGTGAAGGTTGAGCATCAACATCCAAATGGCCTTCTTTACCCACATGTTATCCTAGAGTGGAAATGGGACACCATATCCATGGATTTTATAGTAGGGCTACCGATTTTGAGATACCACCATGATGCCATCAAGGTCACGGTGGATAGATTAACAAAAGTTGCTTATTTTTCTCCCGTGAAGACTGTTAGGTTTGGAGCTAGATTTATTCACAGTTAGCGTGCAATGGAAAGTGACTAGAAACACAGTAACTAGAATTGGTTATAGTGGGACCAACGTCTGCTAGGAAAAGGAGGAACCGGCCATGGTTAGGTCTAACTGGAATTGGTTACCTGTGTGAAGCACTTTATTTTTTAGTCTTGGGTTTTAATATTGTTTTTATTTTAAAGAAAATATATTGGATGTAATTTCATGGGTAAGTTGCCCTAATTTTGTCTAAGCTTATATAAGCTAAAAAAATAGGGTTAGAGAGAGTTAGATGAGTTGATGGTTAGAAGAGCATAATACTTGGTTGTAAGGATGAAGAAGAAGAAGATGAAGAAAAATCAGATGACATGAAGACAAGAGATTTTATGGAGAGAAGCTGAATAGAAAGAAAGTGCAGGTACACTGTTGGTGAGAAGATGGTATTATATTCTACTATATTTCCTTTATATTGTTTAGTCTCATGTAATTTCTTGCATTGTATGCAAAGCACTTAGGGTTTCTTCTTATTAAATCCATAGGTTGTTGTGAGATCTTGTATTGCAGATCCATGAGATCATGTTGTATTGTTGATCCATAGGAATTTAGCATGGTAGAGGAAGTTGTCTTCATGTTTGTAGTTTGTTGCAGTGATGGAGGAGAAACTTACTTCTTGGTGTATGGTTAGGTTTGCACATTGGTAGATCATTCTAGAGGTCTTGTTTACAGATTCACAATACACTGAGAGCTTGGTTGCATAGTGGTAGATGCAAGGTAGCTTCAGGTATGTGAGATCTGGTTATGGTTGAGAGGTATGGTTGTACTACACTGACATAGATCTGGTTGGATATCTGGAGGAGACACAAGTGGTGGTATAGAGGCACGGTTTAGTGTACTTAGGAAGATCCAGTTGGAGATCTGGGAGGAGGAGATCCTCTTGTAGAGATACATGTACTCTTGCGCAAAAAAGTTGGTTTGTAATCTCTTGTTCTATTTTATATATATATATATATATATGAGAGCTCTATCCTTGGTGGACATAGCCCACATTGGGTGAACTGTGGTACATACTTGTTATGCATGTGTACTTTTGTGTGATTTGGATTATTTTAGTTTATACTTCCACTGCTATAGATTTTTTGGGGAATTTTTTAGATCTTGTGTGCATGATTTTGTTTGTTATTAAATCATAGCACTATTCCGCAGTCTCATATTCCCAACAACTACTATCAGAGTGATGGCTTTATTTTTTAGAGCAAGGGTTTGTTTCATTGTTTTGTTACTAGTTATTACTGAAAATTATCAGAGTTTGGTTTATTTTTCCTGATGTGAAAATTGTAGGAAGAGATTGGATCTCAAGTGGGAGCTAGAAGTGTAAGGTTACTAGAGAACACAGTGATCAGCATCGATTAAGTGGTAACCGGCATCGGCAGGGTGAGACCATGGTCGATTATTGAGGAGCGTGATCAATTACTAAGTAGCTTGGTTATAAATATAAAATCACAGATTTGAAGAAATGAAGAGATGCATGGAATGTATCTTGTTTGTTGAGTATATAGTTTAATTACACATGCATGGTTTTAGATTGTAGATCTAGATAGAGAAAAGGAATAGGTATGCATTCTTGGTGTAGTTAGATGCACGGGATTCTATAGAGAGGAAGTAGCATAGAACGAAGATGGGGCTTCCATCAAAGAAGCATGTACTTCATTTGAATATGTGATTGAGTATATTGGTGCTACGAAGGTGATGTATTTCATCTTGATGTAATTTATTGCATGGATTTGTTATATTTTTTTTGTACGAGATTTGGATGGTTCTCGAAATGACTGGCTTAACAAAACTATTAGCTTCAACCAAAGTAGGCACCTGGTGTGGTGTGCTATGCCAAATTGGGTGGCATTGGGTTCATGCCAACAACATTGACATCAAACTGAGAACTGAGGTCGGTCATAGAGGAACCGATACTGGTCAACTAACCATGGTTGGTTAGGGGATGAACATGGTTGGTATTTGTGGCAACTTATCTATACAAGGTTTTTTACAACAAGAGAGGATAGATGGTTCTTTTTCCTAGTTTGGAGGATTGAGTTGTTGTATATATTCCCCCCCCCCCCCGCGACAGCAGTAAGAATGGACGACGCGATAGGAAGCAGGTTTCAGAGGCAGAGGAGCAGGGTGCAAAGGCATGTCGGAGAGAAGGATGAACCCGACGCGAAAGGATATGCCGGAAGGGCCGCGAAACCTGCACACAGAGAAAAATGCGAATGGAAACAGGTTTTCAGGTCAGAAACACACGATGAAGGAACATGTCGGGAGTTCTCCAAAACCCGACAGCAAAGAAATATGTCGGGGGGTCATCAAAACCCGACGCAAAAGAAATCGGGTCTCGGCGTCGGGGAAGCACGTCGGGAAAACATAGAAAAGAAGCATGTCGAGCACCCCTCCGAACCCGATGCGCATGCAGGTCCACCTTCCGCCCCCAACAACAAAGGAAAGCTCAGAATCACATGGGAAGCGGGTTTCGAGACAACGCAAGCATCGAACACCCGGAGCTTCTTCCAAACCCGATTCGAAGTACAGTCCGCCATAATGAGAAGAGTTAAGTGCAATCTTGGAGGTGGTTGGGGCAGTTCGAATTCCTCTCTTCTCCCTCTCTTTTCCTCCATATAAAATGTAAGGAGGGGGCTGTTTTTAAAGGTCGAACATTTTTGTTTTGTGCCTCCTCCCTTCTTCTCTTTGGCAGGTGGAGTTTTGGAGCTCAAACCTCCCATTTGAAACTGTAATGCACCTTTGCCTCTGGGCATTTTTTGCAGTTTATTGTGTCAACCTTCGGAGCAAATAAATGCATGACTGTGGATGTTTTTCAACCCTCTATGTGTTTCATTTTGCATCCTCCTGATCTTTCAATGTGAATATGTTTATCTTTGCATGATATTGCATTGCATTTCTGTGGTCTGTGTTTAATTGGCAAAACATATGTTCTTCATTCCTCGGTGCATCTCCTCCTTAGCTTAGGTTTATTTTTTATGCATTTCTCTCTCCCTGTCTCCTTGGTAGTTAGATTAGGTTTTTGGGGTAAACCTTTGCGTTTTATTGGTGCATCTAAACAGAGGAATAGGAGCCGGCCTTCATCCGAAGAGCTTTTCCGATTTCGCGAGGTCCCACACTTGGGAAAAGCTCCATGTTGTGCAATCGCACTGGGAGTCTCAAACGATCGCGTTGTGGAGTCCCAGCGGTGCTGTGATTTGACACCAACAGTTTTGGCACGCCCGGTGGGACCAAGAGGTCATTCCATCAAAATTTGAAGGAGTTTTCATGAAATTTGTACTAAAAATTGTAGTTTTTTACAAATTTCGAATTTTGCACCTCCTAGCCTGAACCCCGAAATCAATTTTCTAGGGCTCAACTTGCTCAAAACAAGTCAAAATTTCACAAGTTGGTAGATCCGACTGTAATCTTCAAAAGGGTATTCTTAGTTTTTTGATATTTTGACTTTCAAAATTTTGGGTATCTAGTGATTTCGGGATTTCGGGATCCGAGAGCATCAAAGCAGAAGCAGTAGTGTTTTGGGTTTCGAGGGATCCATTGCATGGTCCTACCCCCGGCAGCAGTGATTTCAGGATTTCAGGATCCGAAAGGATCAAAGAAAATCAGGTTTTGAGGGGTGTCGGACATGTTCCAAGTTCTGACACATAGCAATTCAGGTTTTGTGAGTTGCATCGCATGACTTGTGTTCCGATTCTCCTTTTCAGGAATCCGCAGCTGCACAACATGACATGAGTTCCGAACTGAAGATTACATTCCTCCGGGTCTTTCAAATTTTAAATCTCGATTTCGATATTGTCAAGTTTGGTGTGTAACTTGGCAACATCCAGCCTTTTAGAGGCATTTTCAAAAAACGCATCTGGCGACTCCACCTGATCAGCAACCCATTTCTCTGAGTTACAGACCCGTTCCTATCCATTTCCACCCATCTTTCTTTCCATCTATTTCATTCTTTTCCATTCCATGAAGTTGTGCAACCATGACTTCATTTCCATCATGGAATCCACATCAACAGCAGCAATATATCACACCTCCAACATGTTTTACAAATCCTCCAAATCAGCATTTTGGTCAAGTTCAGGATCAACATGCATACCCATATGAGCAGCAATGCCAAAATCAGTTTGGCTATGGAGCTTTCCAAGAGCAAGGGTACGCATGCAATGAAGACAATGAAGAAGAAAATGCAGATCTGCTGGAGAAAATCCAAAAGATGGAGGTGAACATGGTGCAATCTAGGGCTCAGGCACAAATGAAAGCATTTGGAATTGGTTTGCAGAGCACCTTGTCCATGGGTGGGACCTTTTCCAAGGCATTACAGCTCTCAAGAGAAGTTAGACTTCATGATTGCAACACTGCCATTACTTACAAGGTGGATTGAAGGAATAGAGGTGTATGAGAGAAGTATTCTGCAACCTTGTCAATGGGTAAGCACACCACCTCATACTCTTTCTTTTCCTCCTTCTCAATCTATATCATTTCAGCAGTGTCAAGTTTTAAACTCACCATCTTCTACCCTAAATGTTGATTCCATCCCTCCATCCCCTAGTCTTCCATCCCATCTCAGTTTTTCTGCCCTCTTCTCTTCCAACTCCAAACCCCCTCCACAAGAGCTAAATGAAATACCTTCCACTCCAAAGAAATAAGAGGTTTCACCGCCTCCACCACCACACAAAATTGTCAAATCAGTTGAGTTTCAACCTATCCCTCCTATTGCATCCCCTAATCCATGTTGGGAGGATGAAAATCAGAATGCCAGCCAAGGAAAACCATAGCAAAAAGAGAGTGCCAACAAAGAGGAAGAAATTCAAAGTCTGAAGAGTTGGGCTCTTAGATTTGGGAAGACAAAGATCCCCGTGATGGTTAGGCCTACAGAAGAGGTTGGGGTTGGAGAACAAATGGTGGTCAGGATTGATTCTGTTGTAGCAGAAGAAGGAGATCTTGCAGTCCCAACTTGTCCTCTAGAGCAGCAGATCAAAGAGTTTGACTTGACAAACTTCATGCTGGAGGAGGAGCTCATTCAAGAGCAAGATTGTCTTCAAAAATTGGAGGAGGAAGAAGCTGCTCCAAAGGCAAAAGAAGAGGAGCACATCCTAGTTGTGGAGGAGAAAATTGCGGATCCAAGGGGTTTGAGCACAAAGCAGGCTACAAGAGAACCTTCAGTTCTTCTTTCTACTTCACCTCTCCCGAGTTCTAGTACTGAAGAGGAGTTTGATCTCTCAAACTCAATATTGGAGAGTGAAGGAAACCATGGTGGTCAAGTTGCAGATCCAGAGGACACCATGGAGGAAGTTGAACACGAACAATGAGACAGCAATGAGGCAGTTTACCTGTCAGATTTGGAGGACTGTTTTGACGGAGAAGAACCGGTTGAGTTTTCACCATTCTCTCTTTCATCATCCACATTCCAAACACCAGAGCCTACTGTCATGGAGGAGAACGTTCATTTGCAGCAGCCTGCATCTTGCAACAGCTCTTTGGAATCAAAATTGGAAGATTTTAATCTTCCATGTTCTTCATTGGAGGAAGAGAAAGGACAGAAGGATTCCACCATTTCTTCCACGTCATCCATCTCGGAGGGTCTGCAAGAGAACTCCATTTTTGGAGTTGAAAATTAGAGATATGGGCATATCAAACGGATCAGACCTTGCCCAATCAGGTATTTGGCTTCATTCGAGCCAAAGGAGAAGCCACAACTGGTCATGCTTGCTTCTGAGCATTAGGGTGAGTTACAGAGTACCAAGGATCAGCTACCATACCTTTTCAATCCAAATGCAGAGCAACTAAAAGAGGTATTGGATTTGTTTTCAGCTGACACCTTGATGATTTGGGTGGAAGACCAGCTTCTCATTGATTTCCCACTCATCCAAACAGCCGTGATCAGTGCCAAATCGATTGCATGGCTGCCCATTTTGAAGAAAGGAAGCTATTTTGCACAACCAGTTGCAGGGTTTGTTTAACTTGCCTTTGCTTCCAGTAAGAGTAGAGTAGGTAGGTTTGCTTTCAGCAGAAGAAGTGCTTGTGCACACTCTGCGTGTTCCATTTGGGGCATGTATGATTTTTCAATTTTGTACATTGTTTTTGGTGTTGCTGGTTTTTTCTCTTGCATAGTTCATTACAGCGGATTTTGGTGAGAACAACTCTTAAGTTGCGTGTTCTCAGAGAAGAAGTTCAGATATTAGGTTGGCTTTAGGTTGCTTATGACTCCATGCCCAATGGATTGCTAAAGGGCCACTGATCTTCTACCTAGCAGGTAGGTACCCCTGTGAATCGCTAAATTGTTGTATATATTCCCCCCCCGCAACAGTAGTAAGAATGGACGGCGCGATAGGAAGCGGGTTTCAGAGGTGGAGGAGCAGGGCGCAAAGGCATGTCAGAGAGAAGGATGAACCCGACGCGAAAGGATATGCCGGAAGGGCCGCGAAACCTGCACACAGAGCAAACGTGAATGGAATCAGGTTTTCAGGTTAGAAACACACGATGAAGGAACATGTCGGGAGTTCTCCAAAACCCGACAGCAAAGAAATATGTCGGGGGGTCGTCAAAACCCGACGCAAAAGAAATCGGGTCTCGGCGTTGGGGAAGCACGTCGGGAAAACATGGAAAAGAAGCATGTCGAGCACCCCTCCAAACTCGATGCGCATGTAAGTCCACCTTCCACCCCCGACAACAAAGGAAAGCTCAAAATCACGTGGGAAGCAGGTTTTGAGACAACGCAAGCATCGAACACATGCCGGGGATTCTTCCAAACCTGATTCGAAGTACAGTCCGCCATAATGAGAAGAGTTAAGTGTAATCTTGGAGGTGGTTGGGGCAGTTCGAATTCCTCTCTTCTCCCTCTCTTTTCCTCCATATAAAATATAAGGAGGGGGTTGTTTTTCAAGGTCGAACATTTTTTGTTTTGTGCCTCCTCCCTTCTTCTCTCTGGCAGGCGGAGTTGTGGAGCTCAAACCTCCCATTTGAAACTGTAATGCACCTTTGCCTCTGGGCATTTTTTGCAGTGTATTGTATCAACCTTCGGAGCAAATAAATGCATGACTGTGGATTTTTCTCAACCCTCTATGTGTTTCATTTTGCATCCTCCTGATCTTTCACTGTGAATATGTTTATCTGTGCATAATATTGCATTCCATTTCTGTGGTCTGTGTTTAATTGGCAAAACATGTGTTCTTCATTCCTTGGTGCATCACCTCCTTAGCTTAGGTTTATTTTTTATGCATTTCTCTCTCCTTGTCTCCTTGGGAGTTAGATTAGGTGTTTTGGGGTAAACCTCTACATTTTATTGGTGCATCTGAATAGAGGAATAGGAGCCGGCCTTCATCCGGAGAGCTTTTCTGATTTCGCGAGGTCCCACACTTGGGAAAAGCTCCATGTTGTGCAATCGCACTGGGAGTCTCAAACGATCGCGTTGTGGAGTCCCAGGGGTGTTGTGATTCGACACTAACAGTTTTGGCACACCCGGTGGGACCAAGAGGTCATTCCATCAAAAAATTTGAAGGATTTTTTATGAAATTTGCACTAAAAATTGCAGTTTTTTACAAATTTCAGATTTTGCACCTCCTAGCCTGAACCCCGAAATCAATTTTCAAGGGCTTAACTTGCTCAAAACTAGTCAAAATTTCACCAGTTGGTAGATCCGACTGTAATCTTCAAAAGGGTATTCTTAGTTTTTTGAGATTTTGACTTTCAAAATTTCGGGTATCTAGTGATTTCGGGATTTCAGGATCTGAGAGCATCAAAGCAGAAGCAGTAGTGTTTCGGGTTTCGGGAGATGCATTGCATGGTCCTACCCCTGGCAGCAGTGATTTCAGAATTTCGGGATCCGAAAGCATCAAAGCAACAATCGGGTTTTGAGGGGTGTCGGACATGTTCCAAGTTCCGACACATAGCAATTCGGGTTTTGTGAGTTGCATCGCATGACCTGAGTTTCGACTGTGCTTTTCGGGAATCCGCAGCTGCACAACATGACATGAGTTCCGAACTGAAGTTTGCATTCCCCCGGGTCTTTCAAATTTTAAATCTCGATTTCGATATTGTCAAGTTTGGTGTGTAACTTGGCAACATCCATCCTTTTAGAGGCATTTCCAAAAAACACATCTGGCGACTCCACCTGATCAGCAACCCATTTCTCTGAGTTACAGACCTATTCCCATCCATTTCCACCCATCTTTCTTTCCATCTCTTTCATTCTTTTCCATTCCATGAGGTTGTGCAACCATGACTTCATTTCCATCATGGAATCCACATCAACAGCAGCAATATATCACACCTCCAACATGTTTTACAAATCCTCCAAATCAGCATTTTGGTCAAGTTCAGGATCAACATGCATACCCATATGAGCAGCAATGCCAAAATCAGTTTGGCTATGGAGCTTTCCAAGAGCAAGGGTACGCATGCAATGAAGACAATGAAGAAGAAAATGCAGATCTGATGGAGAAAATCCAAAAGATGGAGGTGAACATGGTGCAATCTAGGGCTCAGGCACAAATGAAAGCATTTAGAATTGGTTGTAGAGCACCTTGTCCATGGGTGGGACCTTTTCCAAGGCATTACAGCTCTCAAGAGAAGTTAGACTTCATGATTGCAACACTGCCATTACTTACAAGGTGGATTGAAGGAATAGAGGTGTATGAGAGAAGTATTCTGCAACCTTGTCAATGGGTAAGCACACCACCTCATACTCTTTCTTTTCCTCCTTCTCAATCTATATCATTTCAGCAGTGTCAAGTTTTAAACTCACCATCTGCTGCCCTAAATGTTGAATCCATCCCTCTACCCCCTAGTCTTCCATCCCATCTCAGTTTTTCTGCCCTCTTCTCTTCCAAATCCAAACCCCCTCCACAAGAGCTAAATGAAGTACCTTCCACTCCAAATAAACAAGAGGTTTCATCGCCTCCACCACCACACAAAATTGTCAAATCAGTTGAGTTTCAACCTATCCCTCCTATTGCATTCCCTAATCCATGTTGGGAGGATGAAAATCAGAATGCCAGCCAAGGAAAACCACAGCAAAAAGAGAGTCGAAAATTAGAGGAAGAAATTCAAAGTCTGAAGAGTTGGGCTCTTAGATTTGGGATGACAAAGATCCCCTTGATGGTTAGGCCTATAGAAGAGGTTGGGGTTGGAGAACAAATGGTGGTCAGGACTGATTCTGTTGCAGCAGAAGAAGGAGATCTTGCAGTCCCAACTTGTCCTCTAAAGCAGCAGATCGAAGAGTTTGACTTGACGAACTTCATGCTGGAGGAGGAGCTCATTCAAGAGCAAGATTGTCTTCGAAAATTGGAGGAAGAAGAAGCTGCTCCAAAGGCAAAAGAAGAGGAGCACATCCTAGTTGTGGAGGATAAAATTACGGATCCAAAGGGTTTGAGCACAAAGCAGGTTACAGGAGAACCTTCAGTTCTTCTTTCTACTTCACCCCTCTCAAGTTCCAGTGCTGAAAAGGAGTTTGATCTCTCAAACTCAATATTGGAGAGTGAAGGAAACCATGGTGGTCAAGTTGCAGATCAAGAGGACACCATGGAGGAAGTTGAACACGAGCAGCAGGACAGCAATGAGGCAGTTTACCTATCAGATTTGGAGGACTGTTTTGATGGAGAGGAACCGGTTGAGTTTTCACCATTCTCTCTTTCATCATCCACATTCCAAACACCAGAGCTTGCTACCATGAAGGAGAACATTCATTTGCAGCAGCTTGCATCTTATAGCAGCCCTTTGGAATCAAGATTGGAAGATTTTAATCTTCCATGTTCTTCATCGAAGGAAGAGAAAGGACAAAAGGATTCCACCATTCCTTCCACATCATCCATTCAAGAGGGTCTACAAGAAGACTCCATTCTTGGAGTACAAAATCAGAGCAATGGGCATACTCAAAGGATCATGCCGTGCCCAATCAGATACTTGGCTTCATTGGAGCCAAGGGAGAAGACAAAACCAGTCATGCTCGCTTCTGAGCATGAGGGTGAGATACAAAGTACCAAGGATCAGCTGCCATACCTCTTCAATTCAGATGCAGAGCAACTAAAAGAGGTATTGAATTTGCCTTCAGCTGATACCTTGATGATCTAGGTAGAAGACCAGCTTCTTGTTGATGTTCCATTCATCCAACCAGCCATGTTCAATGCCAAATCAGTTGCATGGTTGCTAATTTTGAAGAAAGGAAGCTATTTTGCACAACCAGTTGCAGGGTTTGTTTAGTTCATCTTTGCTTCTAGTTAGAGTAGAGTAGGTAGGTTTGCTTTCAGCAAAAGAAGTGCTTGTGCACACTCTGCATGTTTCATTTGGAGCATGTATGATTTTCAGTTCTATACATAGTTTTTGGTGTTGCTGGTTTTGCTCTGGCACAGTTCATTTCAGTGGCATTTTGGTGAAGGTCAACTCCAGGTTCAATGGGTTTCTAGTGGCTCAGAAGGAGTTGCGGTATCAGGTTCAGGATCAGATATCGGGTTGGTTGAGGTTACCGCTTATGACTCCATGCCCAATGGATTGCTAAAAGGCCACTGATCTTTTACCTAGCAGGCAGGTAACCCCGTGAGTCGCCAAATTGTTGTATATTTTTTCCTCCCGGCAGACGCACCAAATGCAGGTTTGGGAGTCGGCGGAATTAGGGCAATTCGCGGAAGGAGTTGGGCGGAGGAGTCGGGAAGAAGTGGGGGAGGAGCATGGCGTGGGGGCATGACGGAAGGGCTCAGAAACCCGACACCACAGCAAACGCGGGTTTAAGCGGTGGAAAGAAACAGCAAAGAGACATGCCGGGTGGTCTCTAAGACCCGACAAAGAGGAAAATATGTGTGCGGGCCTCTGAAACCCGACGCCAAAGAACATGTCAGGAGGTCGTCGAAACCCGACACAATGCAATTCGGGTTTTCATGGTGCAAAAGCAAGTCGGGTTTGCACGTCGAAGAAGCATGTCGGGAGCCCGCCAAAGCCCGACACCAAAAGACATGTCACAAGGGGTAGAAAACCCGACGCACAAGGAAATCGGGTTGAAGTCAGGTTAACAAGTCGGAAACACACGGATCAGAGGCATGTCGAGTAGTCCTCTATACCCGATGCAAATGCACAAGGGAGTTCCGAACCCGACAGGCGTTGGGGATCTCACCTACCACCATGGTTGTTGAAGAGTTAAGTGCAGTCTTGGAGGTTGTTGGGGCAGTTCGAATTCCTCTCTTCTCCCTCTCTTTTCCTCCATATAAAATGTAAGGAGGGGGCTGTTTTTCAAGGTCGAACATTTTTTGTTTTGTGCCTCCTCCCTTCTTCTCTCTGGCAGGCAGAGTTGTGGAGGTCAAACCTCCAATTTGAAACTGTAATGCACCTTTGCCTCTGGGCATTTTTTGCAGTGTATTGTATCAACCTTCGGAGCAAATAAATGCATGACTGTGGATTTTTCTCAACCCTCTATGTGTTTCATTTTGCATCCTCCTGATCTTTCACTGTGAATATGTTTATCTGTGCATAATATTGCATTCCATTTCTGTGGTCTGTGTTTAATTGGCAAAACATGTGTTCTTCATTCCTCGGTGCATCACCTCCTTAGCTTAGGTTTATTTTTATGCATTTCTCTCTCCCTGTCTCCTTGGTAGTTATATTAGGTGTTTTGGGTAAACCTCTGCATTTTATTGGTGCATCTGAACAGAGGAATAGGAGCCGGCCTTCATCCGGAGAGCTTTTCCGATTTCGCGAGGTCCCACACTTGGGAAAAGCTCCATGTTGTGCAATCGCACTGGGAGTCTCAAATGATCGCGTTGCGGAGTCCCAGGGGTGCTGTGATTCGACACTAACAGAGTCTAGTAGGGAAGAGTCACCACAGAGAGGATATGGAGACAAGATTTCAGGACAGAGGGACAGATATCAGAGCCTTAGGTAGAGAGAGGAGCATGCAGAGAGACCTAACAGTTGTCAGTCGTCATCTGCACACTATATTAAAAAGATATTAAAGCTACAACCCTCTCACTATTCTAGACATACAAGTGGTTTTCAGACAGAGTCCTCATTGGTGAGCTTGAGTGGATGCTTTAATCTCTACCCTTGTATTAGAAACATGAAAGCTAGTGTTGTGATCCATATTCTAAGGATATATCTAAGGGATGGAGCAGGTGTCTGGTAGAGGATGAAGGAGTAGAAGCTCCATGTTGACTAAGAGACAATTACGTAGGAGATATTTGAGGAGCAGTTAAGGAGAATTTATTTATAAAGGATGATTTGTTTAGTAGAGCATAGATGGGTTCCACAACCTCCATCATGGAGAATTATTACTATAGCTGAATAGGGATAGTCAATTTCTAGTACCTACATCTAGTATGTCAACTATATGTAGGATGAACAGGTACAGATTCACAGGTTCATTAGGGGCCTGAAATTAGATTTGGGTGGTGGGTTGCACATTCACTGTCCCACATACCTTAGCAGAGGCCATGGAGAAGTTTTATATTACAGTAGGATTGAAATAAGGGATGATAGACACAGGCCAGGGATCGAGTGCGGAGCCACATCTAGTAGATGTAGGATAGCAGGTCGAGGGGGTCAAGCTTCTCCTCCTTGGAAGGTAGATCAGGACTTTGCAGTATAGTCTTCAGTTCAGGCCACCATGATGTAACAACCTTAGTAGTAACAACAACAAACACGCACACTGGATTGAGACCCTCTCAGGGATTCAACACTTAGAGGGGTGGATTACAGCCTCCTCCTAAGGGTACCATTACGACACAATGTGCACCAAGATCTCATTCAAAAGGAGATCAAAAGGGACAAAAATCCATGCGAGATCATCAGAGATCCATAACAAAGACATCTAGAGATTAACCAACTGGAGTACATCTCACTGGTAGGACTATGGTAGCTAGTTATGGTTAGTGGCGTGGTTGGACATCAGTTGGAGAGAGTGCCCATAAAACCAGTAATGAGGGTAAGATGTTTGAGCAATTTTTAGCGTACATTTTGTGACATGGGATGTACCCATCGGATCTATGTAGCGGTTGAGAACCATCCAGGTTAGTGTTTGCACCAAAGTACCGTGATAGATGACATAAAGCATTGGTGGTATTTTGGCACTTGGTATTAGTGGATGGTTTGGTTCATCTGATGTTTTTTAATGCACCATCCTTAGTAGAGCACATGATTCAGGATGGTGGCAGTTAGGCAAGGTCTTAGTTGGTGACATTGACTTCAAGCTTCTAGAGCCTGGAAATATCTATGGATGTACATCTTTAGGTCATAGGAGTGCTTGAATAGATGGAGTTTTTGGGACCCTTCATGACTGACCTTGCAAATGTTTGTATCCTTTCACATGGGTTCTTATGAAGTCATCTAGGGCATGACTTTGTATGCACCAAAGTCATGATTAGAATGTTACTATAAGACTATGTTATACATATGATTGTCTTGGACATGAGTTAGTGATACTAGGAGTTAGGACACCCATTTGTAGATCTGCACCATCTGTTATGTAGATTAAGCAGTGTGCGATAATTTTGTCAGATTGATCACCCCTATTAAGGCTAGTTACTAAATCTGAGGATGTCTTCGAGTAGACCATCCCTTATATTTTGACCATCACATATTTAGTTTGAGTTTTTTGGTCAATTTCCATTGGGGGCTACCGATGTTACCTCACCCCACATGAGATATATTTAGAACATGATCTAGTTCCAGGAATTTCCTATCTCACGAGTATTGGATACTACCCCTAAGCTTGTGAGCTCAAAACCTTGCAGCTTGACGTCCTTCTAGAGAAAGGCATAATTGTTAGTAATGTATCCCCTTAATTTCATGAAAACCGGTGATTTTTTTAAAAAAGGATGGACCATACTATGTTTGTGTATTGACTTAGCGTCAACTAAATAAAGGAACTACCAAGAATCGATATCACAGATCCACGCATTGTAGATTTATTTGCAGATGAATTGGGGTCCATAGTTTTCTCCAAGGTTGATTTGAAGTGGTTTATCTTCAGTTGAGGATTCACTAAGCTAGTAATTGTTCATAAAGAACTACCTCTCCATATGTGAGAGGATGGTGATGTACAAGTTCACAGTACAGGTGCCTTTTAGTTTATCGACAAGTCCCCCAGATTGTTATGAGCTTAATGTGGTATTCAGGAAATTTTTTCACTTTAGGCATCATTTTCCTAGAAGACATTGCTAATAACTCACAGTCAACGCGTGAGGTAAGCATAGGGAAAAACCTTGGTCCAGGTAACTTCACCAGTGTCTTCGTGAGAAACATCATTTATGGGAATCTAGAGTAAGTGTGCATTCTGTTAGATAGACGTGCACTATTTGAAAGCGACATTATTTTTAGGGAAGGTATTGCAGTTTATTTAATATTCAAGAAATTATGGATTTTCCAAACCCACTAAACAATTATATCGAGGATGCGTAATTTCATGGGTAAGTTGCCCTAATATTTGTCTAAGATATTTTCTAAAAAACTAGGGTTAGAGAGAGTTAGATGAGTTGATGAGAAGAATTTGAGCATAATCCTTGGTTGAAAGGATGAAGAAGAAGGAACAAGAAAATTCATTATTGCATGAAGACTAGACTTTCATGGAGAGAAATTCATTTAACAGAAGGCTTCTTTGCAAGTACACTGTTGGTGAGAAGATGATATTATCTTCTAATGTGTTTCCTCTTGCATTATTTAGTCTCATGTAGATTATGAGCTCATATTATGCAAAGCACTTCATGTTTCTTGAGCTTGTTAGAGTTATGCACAGATGTGGTTGTGAGATCTTTCTTATTGGCTCATTCTTGTAGATCCACTTGAGTGTGGTGAGACCTCTTATTGCAATCCATGATCTCAATGCTTGTATTGACATTATCCAGAGGAATTTCTTTATGGTAGATGAAGTTTGGAGATTCAGCATTTACATTTAGGGGTTTAACAGTGATGTAGGAGAGACTTACTTAGATGGTGACATGGTTATGGTTTTTCAATTGGTAGATACTTTTCTATAGGACTTGCTTACAGATTCACAATATAGTTTCTAAGCTTAGTTGCAAAGTGGCAGATGCAGGTCTAGAGCTTCAGGTATGTGAGATTTGGTTAGATGTTTCACTAGGCATGGCCTGTAGTGCACTACAGGTAGATTCCATGTTTTTAGAGACCTGGAGGCTTGACACAAGGAAATTTTATGGAGGCATGGTTTAGTGTAATCAGGAAGATTCAGTTGGAGATCCCAAGGGAGGAAGAGATGCCATCTTGTACTGATACATGTACTCTTGTGTAGATTTCAGTTTGTTTGTAACTCATTTTTTTATAGAGATCTCTGTCTTAGAGATGGAGGTAGCCCAATTTAGGTGAACCATGGTACATGCTTGTTATCCTCATGTGTACTTTTGTGTGAAGATTATTTTAGTTTATACTTCCACTGCTGTGGATTTTGTGGGAAATTATTTACATAGTGTACCACCACGACGCCATCATGGTATTCAAAACATAGCATTGATTCCATTGGTACCATATTCCCAACAAAGACCACCTACAATGCTAGTGCAGTATGCTTTGAGAGGTATATCTTGATGAGATTTTTTTAGAACTGCAAGGGATCCCGTGAAAGATCATTTGTGACTGCAATCCTTTGTACACTTCCCACTTCTAACTAACGATGCAGTAACGCTGTCTGAGATGAAGATCAATTGCAACACAGTGTATCAACCTGAGATAGATGAATATACTGTGGTACCAAGGGTGAATTTCAGATCTTGGAGGAAATGATTTAGGATGTATGTCATGGATCATCATTCAAGATTGGAAGGAGTATTTTTACTTGCTAAGTTTTCCTACAATGAAATAGTTTTCGAGAGTTCGATTGGCATGAAATTCCTTTCCAGTAACTATATGGTAGAGAGTGTAGGACACCTATAAGTTTTGATAGGTTGGAGGATAGGAGTTTCTCTTTATGCCACCAGCATTATTATTCCAGGATATGGAGAACAATAAGTTGTGGTCTGATCAAGAGATTACATGGTGGAGGCGTAGGACAGGTAAAAGAAGTATACGGACCAGCATAGGACAGATCGTTGTTTTGAGGTGGGCACAAAGGTGTTTCTTTATGTTCAGGCTGCATAAGATCCCTATCCATTACATAGAAAATATTCTAAACTTGCTACTAGGTTTGTGGGTCCCTTTGAATCTTAGAGCATATTGTTCCCTTGGCCTACATCTATAATTGCCACTAACCTAGGAGCTTGTCTCATGTCCACGATGTGTTTCATGCATATGATCTGTTCTTAGGAGGTATATTGTTGATTATTCTCACGTATTAGATTAGACCGCATTGCAAGTGTAATGAAGGGGTATGATGATGGTAGATCCCAGTCCTTATTTTAGAGCAGTAGGACGTTGGGACATGGGAGGTCAGAGAGATTGAAGTTAGGTTCGAGTCCAGTGGGATAGGTATGATGAGAATGTTGCTACATGTGAGGATGATATGTTGCTACAAGTATCAGTTTCCACACCTATTGCAGTGATTTCAAGATGAAGTCATGTCTAAGGGATGGGGATATAGTGCCCACTCCCTTCAACATTTATTACATACTGATTTTGATTACTGTTGACTATAATTACGGATATTTATTGTATCATTTTCACTTTGAATGATGTTAGATGATAGAGATACTGATACTTGATGGATTTTGGATTCATAGTATGATGTGTAGATGAGGCATAGAGAGACATTTTATATTGATGATGATGATGTGTTTTTACATAGTTATATTTTTGACATTGAATTTTCATCATGTTGAGTATGACCTTAACAATTGAAATAATCTTGTGATCTATTAACATTGATGAAAAGTAGAATTGAGATGTTGTTAGAATTTTGTAAATGATGACATTGTTACTAGTCTTAGATGATGATTTGATTATATGTAGGATGTAGTTTTTGATTTATATTGTATATTTTATCTTTGATGTTTTTGATGTGGACATGAGGCTGAAGGAGGTATTATGTGATTTTTTAGGTAAATTATATCACAACAAACAATGAGGGGATTGGAGACCAACCACTTTGAAATACTAGATGAATTCAATGAATGGTCACCATGGCAATTTGTGTAATGTATTTTGTTGTGTGTGTGTTTTAATTTTGTCTAGGGGGTCCCCATGGTGGGTATAACCTCCAATTGCGACAAAAGGGTTTGTGTGCAATTGTTCTTTCTTTTAATTTCCTTTACTTTATTGTAGAGTATGTGATTTATTTGTGATGTAATTTTTCTTGAATTATTGTAATTAATGTAGAACCTCCTTCTATTAGTACATTCAAATCATGTTACTAAAATATGGGGATGGACAAAAAGAGGTCATTTATTAGTAGTTGGATGACTCTTTGGACTTGTGTGATTGTGTTGAGTGCTAAGTGAATCTTGAGTGTTGTACACTCTACCTTACCTTCATGGAAATTCGGATTTGACCTTAAGGAACAATTTTAGGAGGCTTGTGGGACAAGTTAAATTGTCCCACACCTATTAATTTGTTATACCAACCCTACCTATGGATTGGGGGGTCACAAATAAACCCCATTATGTGTTTTGTAAGACAAAAAGTGTCATTTATTTCACTTTTCTTACGTGGGTTTTAAATTTTGTCCTTAGGGGTGTCTGGGATTTGGATTTTGTGTGTAAGAGGTTAGTCATTCCTCTCACCCTCTCAATTTATTCTGCATTAGGGTTGAGTTTTGACTTGTGAGGTGGAGTTGAGGATAAGTGATGTGGCATCCTACATGGAGCCACCTCATCCTCCTCTCTCCCTTTTTCTATAAATATTCATGTTCTAATTTCTTGTTTAGGGGTTACTTCATTTCTTTTGTACTCTTGGATTTTTGGAGTTGGAGGAGTTTTGGAGTGTTTGTGTCACTTTGTAGAATCTTAATGGTAATAGTTGGATTGAGATTGAAGGAGTTTGGTGTGTGACTCTAGATCAAGATCTACCACAGAAAGGTAGGAGCTATACCCTTGTTTTAAATCTTTTCTTTTATATGTGTATATGTGTATGTTTTTGAATGTTTTTGTATTCTTGTTGGGTGCTTGGTAGATTGCCTAAGTATGGTGTACAAGTAGGACTATGGGATTTTATATGTAGGGAGGCATAAGAGTTTATTTCATGCTTTGTGAGATGGAGTTGGGCTGGGTGCCCCACCTTTGAAAGAAATATGCTTGCATTTCTTACTTGGTTCTTTTGAGGGAGACATAAGAGATTATAGGGAGAGGCATAAGAGAATGTGGGAGGCATAAGAGGATCTTAAGGGAGGCATAAGAGTTGTGTAGGGGTTTGAGATGTATATTGGACTATTTAAGGTGGGTACCAAATTCCTATTGGGAGGCATAAGTGATCTCCCCATAGATCCTTGCTCCATTGGCTTTGCATTTTCAAGCCTTGTATATTTATTTAGTTTCCTTCTTGTGATTTGTATTTTGTGTTGAATGTGTTTTGAAATGGTTGTGAAATCCTTTTTCTTGTGATGTGGAAGAATTGTGATAGTTTCCATGAGTTGGATCCATATTTTATTGCATTTTGGTTGGGGCTCAGGGGCCAATGAGGAGGATAGCTTCTTCTCCTCATTGGATTATTGGTTGGATGGAGAGTGTTGCCTCTCCCCCCATTTTTGTTGTGAAGCATGTGATCAAGTGAATAAATGGGACATGAAATTTGGAGCATTTGTGAAGTCAAAATAAATCCTTCTTTGTGAGAAAACCTTTCATGTAATCCCTCCTTAGGTGGAAGACTAGTAATATTGTATTTAGAAGAAAAATTATATTATAAATTTGTTTATCAAGTTGAAATGTATGGTGGAAAAGAAAGCTCTTGAGGAATTTTAAGAAAATCTCCAGTAGTATGCTCGAAGAAAAAAAAAGTTTGTTATTATTTGTTGAAATTGTATAATTATATGAATGGAGGAGGAACATAGAAGTTATAAACAAGTGATGATGTATCTTTAGAAAAATCTTAAATGTATATTAGTTGTTGTGAAAACCTTTTTCTTAGAGTAACATGGTGGTAGGTAGTGGAAATAAAAGGATACTGTCAAATTATAATGTGTTGTTTTGTTGGAAAAATTCCACATTTTTGTGGAAGGAAAGACAATGATAATCAGAAATAAATTAATTTTCATTTCTTCCTTTGAGTAGAAAATTTTTTTGTAGGAAAAGTATTCTTATAGTGTTTTGTTGTTACTATTGAAATAGAAAATATTCAAATTTAGTAATTTTAGGAATGGAAATGAATAAATGGTAAAACCCTTAAACTTGTAAGACTTTAGGGACATAAATTCAGTTTAAGGATAAGCTGTAAGACACTCTAGTAAAACTTGTTTTTGGAAAAATTGTAGAATTGATGGCTCTATTTTCGAATAACAGGACCACCACCTTGTGCATATTAGACATCTCTAAACTGCCACTCAAGAAATGTGGAAGTTTTTGAATTATCACCCAAGTAGGGGGATGGTCCTAGAACCATTAACCTACTTGGGTGGAGGTAGTTTCATGACTAATGGTGAGAAAAATTAAAAAAAATCGACTACTAGGAAATTTAAAACTTGTTCTATAAAAAATGTAAGCCTGCAAATTTGTAGAGGAAACCACCAGTAAGCCATAAGGCATAAATTCATTGTTCTTACATTGTAAATATTTAAATGGGTATTCAAAGGAACTCAATATCACGAGTAAAAAATTAAGTAGGGTTTTTGCCCAATAGAACACAAAAAATGGAATTTTCTTTATAATAATTCCAAATTTGGAGTGGAAATCTCTACAATCTTCAAATGAAATACATTACAATAATAAATCCACAACCTAAACAAAACTAAGCTTCATTTTCTGAATTCCTTCCTGGTTTCTTCCCTCCTAGCTTTCATGGTTTCAACTCCTCAAAATTAAAGAAAGAAAAGAGACCAAATGAGGAGGCTTGGGAAAAGATTTTTTTTTAATAATATTTCATAAGGATTTTTAGGGTTAGTATGTAACCCTAAGATCTAGTGTCCACAATTTATTTAATCCAAGGGTTAAGAATCAACCCTACAATTATTAGGTAAGAATGAATATCATGGATTTTTAGATATTTTAAAGGTATGTGTAAATGGGTGAATGGTGCCATTTAATAACCTTGTGTGTTAAGTTAATTATTTAGTTCCTAGTATGTCTTAGTAATTATTTAAATGGAATTTAAAGAAAATGATTTAAGAGAACTAAGATAACTATGGATAAGAGTTGATTAAATGTTAGTTGAATGCTAATTCCTAAGGGGGAAACTATTTAATCTAGTGAAAGGAATTATTGAACACTTATTTAGTGATGATAATTAAATTGACTTTAGAATTGGATTAAGAATATTTAATTAAAAATATAGAATGGATCTATCCTATGAAATGTAACATTGCTAGTAGGAATTATTTAAACGTATATTATGGTTTGACAACCTTGTAACCTGTTTAAAACAGAAAACAAATTACCGCAGCTTTCTAGATAAATTGTTTAAGGATTTATGTGCTTTTTGGAACGTCGATTTAGTGGGATTTATAAATATTATAAGTCATAACCATTGGATGACCATACTCTGTCAATATCCCATAAAAGAAACATGTTTCCTTTAGGGATGATACTTCCTAAAATTATAGGGAACTTATGACATCAACTTTCCTGCCAGTGATAGAAACTAGACCCTCACAAATGTATTGTATGCCCCATGACAAAAAATATAATTATCTCATTAAAATATAAATTTAAACACAATCTTAAAGATGAGATTAGTTGATTTGGTTGAGTTTCACGGAGATTGAGAAAAATAAAAAATTAAGTTGTGTTTCATATTTCATTTGTTACAAATATATAGGTGATTTTTTTCCTGAGATCTGGGAAACAATTCACTAATAATACATGATTTTTTCTATCAAATCATTTAATATGGAAGCTTTAAACATATGTTTTTTAAAAAACTTCACTTATTAAATACTATTTGACACATAAGTCACATATGACTATATTAAATATGATCAGTATTTTAGGGAAAAATTTAATCAAAATTTTTCGTAAACTCATGAATATTAGGGGTTTTGGAAATTGGAAATGACAAATATTTAGTAGTTGGTTGCCACCTAGTTCACCAAAAAAATTGTCTAACAGGTCATTTGTATGGGTTGTTTCACCTATTATTTACACTTAAAAAATTAACTTATCAATGTATTTTACTAAATTTTTGAATCAAACTATGCTCATATTCACCGAGGTATATTAATATACATATCAAAGAGGTATAATACTTATCCATCGATCCTAAAAGATATCAACAAAAATACATGTGTCTCTTTTTTTTGTGACATAGACTACCATACAAACTATTTTATAATATGTGACTATTGTATTTCTTTAATATTTATATCATGCAACCTCTGCCATCCCACATTTACCATCCAAAAATTTCTGTCCATCTTAATCCCTCCAACCTCTACCATCTAACCTCTTATGTCCAACCTCAATTTGTCAAGCCTCTTCTAGTTAACCTCAATCAGTCCAATCTCTGCCACCCAACCTCAATTTTTCCAACCTCTACCATTAAACACGTAGGTTATTATTCCATCAAAAATCAATCCATCCAACCTCTCCATCTTTTGTGCATCAAACTTTCATCCACAAAAATCCAATATGTCTTATCCCTATTAGTCCAACACTTAGCTTGCCATACCCTTGTTCATCAAACCCCTAGCTCCTATGACCCCTATTTGTCAGCCACTTTCCCATCATGCACCTGTCTTGTGACTCTTTATTGTGCAACCCTCTACCATGCTGGTATGTACTTTTGAACCTTGTATCTGTCTCTCAATAGTCAATGTCAATGACATATAAATGGATTCTTGAGAATAAGTTAATTAGGCTACTACCAGTTCATAAAAGAGTAATAAGATATTATTTCACTATTTTGGAAACTCGTAAAAAATGAAATTTGTGTCAGTATCTGCAAAAAATATAGGTATGTAATATATACTAATGTACATAATTTTTTTATATTTTCCATAATGTATGTTTCTTGTTCTCATGTTTATTAAATTGATACCTTACTCTTTGTAATATTGTTTATTTTGTTATATTGATCATATAAATAATTAACACTATATTTCTATAACAATTTTTTATACAGACATTTCTTGAACACATTAAGAAACCTATATATTTTTAGATTATCTTATTGATGAAAAAATGTTTTCCCCTAATGATTTCAAACTAGGAGAATACTCATCAAATTCTCATCCAACACAAACCTCAGAGGGAGCTTCTACTCCAATGTTTGTTTCAGGAAAAATGAGAAATGATGATCAAGATATTCCCGATGAGAACATAATTAAAGAATACCTAAAGGCACAAGTTGAAGTTCAAGAAAGTAATAAAAAATATGCCAGAAGAAAGAGGACAAATTGGAGAATAGGAATTTGTGTAAGGTTTGAATGGGCAGCCTAATATCCTTTTATTGAACTGTTGGAGCCAAAAAATGGCAACAATATTCAAACTCAATGTCGATTGAAAATATTTAGTTTGAAACAAGGGAAATATCATACAAAGCAACTTAAATTAGAAACCATTTAAAAATAATGTAGGAAAATATATATTTCAAAAAATAAAAAGGATGGGTACATATTAAAATATCTTAAATGGAAAAATTCAAAATATTTCTTACATATAAAGTACGTAGAATAGTATGAAAAAGAAAAAGAAGTGTTTGAAAAATCTAAATGAAAAAGGTGGGTCAATTTAAACAAAATTAGGAAAAGATATGAATGCTGAAATGCTTTCCAGAAGTATTAATTTTGCTATGGTATTCCATATATCAAAAAAGGGTAGACCCATTTCAAATTTCTCGGATAATAAAATTTTAAATCAGGTTATTGGCTTCCAAGACGTTCCAGAATCACGTTGGTTAGATATAAGTGGTTGCTAAAATGTGAAATTTCTTTCTCTAGTGTAAAGGGAGGATTTGAAAATGGCTATCAAAAATGTAAGTTTTATTTCGCTTTCTATTGATGATTTCATAATGGTGGACAATACTTCATGGGTTTGTATTCATGTATATACTTTTGCAAATGAAGTAAAAACTCTCCATATTTTAGATATTTATAAAATGAACAAAAATTACAATCCAGAAAAGCTTTACAAATTGGTTATGTCAATTTCGAAGGATATAGTAGTTATGGATTATTTTTGACTTCCACGAAGTTAGTTTATGTTGGAAATGACGGTGCAGTTGTAATGCAAGGGGGCAGAAATGGTTTATTTGTTAGACTACAAACAACAAGTACATCGTATATGACTATAGTTCATTGCATGGATCATAGAATTAATATGACATGCAAAATTATGAGTGCTCTCAAAAGTGTTTTTAGATTGGAGGACATCATTTGTGACATTCATGCATATTATTCTAGTAGTACAAAAATATTTTTATATAAATTAAGAAATTTGCAATTGGATTAACAGATGGGAATTTTTTTTTTCAAGATGTAGATACTATATGGATTTCCATGTCTAATGTTTCTTGTATAATATTTGATGATTATCCTTCATTGACAAGTTTTTTTATCAATACCATAGGGAAGTAGACAAAGCTAAATATTTGTTGTACTGTCTGAAAGATATTAAAACTTTACTTATATAATGTGCTATTTTTCCAATGTTGAATGAGCTCCTTTGTTTATGAAGCATGTGCAAGAGCATTCCATCTGCATAAATGAATTCATATGAGTGAGAAAAAATGTATGCATGAGTGTAGATAATTTATATTTGTCAAATGTAAGTTGTCAAGGACCTATTTTTGAAAGGTGGAATAAATTAAGAAACCTTAACAATCAAAACTGCTTCTTTAAATTTAATATAAATTATCATTTGTGTATAATATCTCATGCGAAAGAGATACCATTTCACACTTTTTTGAGAACAATAGATTTGGATGGATCAGAGTTGGAAGAAGTATGAGTGACACATAATTTATATGAAAGAGTTTTATGTGAAACATAAAAGAAATTGAAAAATATTTCTCAATATTTATCTATGGATATCCGTGAATGATTAAAGAAGATAAATTAATTGAAGCAATGGGAGTTGTCAACCCTCTTTTTTGGATTATAGGTCAAAAGGCATTACAAAAATGTACATAAGTAATATATTTATAAAATACATGAAATGTCTAATGGAACATTTTTGTAAGGAAGAGATAAATGATGTTGTTGTTGAAGGTATTTTTTAGAAGAAGTTACTGCATTCTTAGTGACAAAGTTTTCCCATGACTATGCTAGAAAAATTTTATTTTCTCGACAATCCAACATAAAATGGTTCCATTAGAAGACATGGGAAGATGATTTATTCTAGAAATATTTTACAAAATAATTTGATCGAGTAGTTTGGTTTATATAAAATGTGTCAAATTATGATCCTGGGGTATGTTGAAGATGAGAGGGTATCTACTACATTATCCTTCATAAAATTAAAAGTTCACAACAAATTTGATATAAATTAAGAAAGTTATCGGATATTGTATGTATAGAGTTATTTAAGGAAGACACTTATGAGGAACAGGTTGCGCTAGCACTAGTTTAATTTCCATAGTATTAATTTCTTGTCTACATTATTGACACTATTTAAAAAATGATTCGATATATTTATATATTTCTTATCGATTAATTATCAATTGGTCTTAATAGACTATATGTTGTTTTACTTGTAACAAAGTCAATTTTTATATTTTTATTTTTATTATTTCAATAAGGATAGCTATTTATTTAGAACCATCTCTGTGTCATTAATATTTTTTCTCTGCATGAAACATTAATCCTTTTTATACTCTAAAAAACACACACCAAACATTTAAAACCATGCATTACATCTTCAAACAGTAACATAAAAAACATTCATAAGAAAGAAAAACTCTGATAACAAGTTTGCATATTAAATTGTTCAAACCTTTCAAAAAATGTGAAAAATTAGTAAATATAGTTCCAATTAAAAATGAAACTTGTATTCATTCTAACAAGAGATGGATTACTTTATAAATAAATACTTTTTTTTATAAAGCGTTGTCAACTAATATAATTACAAAATTATGGGTTATCAATTTCTTCTCAAAAGCTTCCTGGAAAGTTCTGTCATATAAGAATACAATATGATGGAATGATCTTCTCTTCCTATGATTTAGAATCATAGTTGCCCTTACGTCTGCCACACATAGTAAAAAAGTAGAAAATTGGCTTTTGACTATCTTTTAATTGCTATGCCAATGTCAGAATTGTGATAACACACCTGTCACATGGTTAAATTAAACTTTTTTTTTCAATTTCATGTTGCAGATGTATCTTGAAATTAATATTATAAAAGAGTCAGAGTTTAGTCAGTTTATATAATGATTTCTACTAAAACTCCTGATACCTACAAATCATGCACTACATAGTTGATATTTTGAAGAATATTGTGCTCCTCTCTCATAAAGTCTCAAGACAAAAATAGTGATGGATCAACATCTATATTTCATTTCAATAAGATATCTAGGTCCATCTTATGCTCCTTGATTATATTTCTTAATGGATAATTTTGTTTATTAATAATAAAGTTTTTTTTCCTTTAACTATATAAATGCATTCAATATTTTGTGGGCATTCTTCATATGTGAATCAGATATAATTGCTTCTTTCTTTAAATTTTCATATTCTTCCTACAAATCAAAAATTTAGTAAATAAGCTCTAAATTTTTTATTGCAATGCTTATAATTTTACAAGTATTCATGTCTAAAAAAAGACCCATGACAACTTTCAACTTTTATGCATTTGCAATTAAAACATTTTTTTGTATCTATCCCATTTAATATAATACGTCTGGGATTTAGCATTAAAATTCTCGAACCTGTTTAACATTTTATCTAAAACTTCATCATAAGAATATTTATTATAAAAAATTGTTCTAGGGTGAGCTTTATTTAGAAAAATGGCAATTCTTGCTGGTTGGTTCTCCACCGCAATGAACAATGAATTAATTTTAGCATGATTATGGTAAAAAGTGTTTATTTATTTGATAAAACATTTGTCCCTATAATCCTAAGTGCGCACTAAATCCACATCTTACATAACCACTTACTCAATTATTTACCCCATACTATCTGATACTATATTTTGATGGTAAAATGTTTCTTTTGATCATCATTGAGTGGAATTTGACGTAGAGGAGGAGTGTCTTTCATTTCATAGATATCTTGTTGTGCTTTTGGTTGAGTAGGTGGAGTACATTGTATCATATCATGGGTGTCAAAATAATTACTTGTCTCAAAGTCACCACTATCAAACTACCAAAACTCATCATTGAGATCGATATGGCTCAAAATATGGGTACTAGTTGCACTCAAGACACCACCTAGTAAAAATCCTTGAACTTCTGATGTTGCGTGATGGTTTATTCCTAAAGAGTAAGTAGGAAATTTAATATTCTTCCCAAAAAAATCTTTCTTTTGTACAACGCGTGGAAGCAGTACCGGAGGCCTATTTGAAATCAATTTTTGTCAACTATTAACTATAAGAAGTAAAGTATTAAAAAATTAAAAATTACACCTTTGTAAATACTAAATAAAATATTTGCAAGTAAACAAAAGAAACTAAAAATTATAAATTACCTTGCATGCTCGGAGATGCGGCCATACAACCTTGTGACTAAGCCTGAGTTTCATCTATGCTATCAAACTCGGAAGTCTTTGCAAATAAAAATGTACAAATATTAGAATACTTTACCACTTACATAATAGATAACTTGTTAATGATTCCTTCTAGTTTCTTCATTAGAAATAGTAAAATAAATACATGTAAACAATTGCGGATAGAAAGGTGGTGGTGGAGGTATCGATCCCTGAGGTCTGTTGAATCCATATTAGAATCACTTAAGGGCCTTGGAGGGGCTTTACCCCAAGAAATTTCCTTCTTATGAGATATTGAAGATCCATTTCTTCTCTACAAAATATAAACTACTTTTATTATTGCATTCAAAAATAATTAATTGTAATAATGTGCACCGCCAACAATTTTTGGCATTCTAAAACCACATTACACCTTAAATAGTTATCTATAAAGTTGCAGATTATTTATTTATTTTTTGGTTTAAAAGATTGCAAGGGTGTAAAACCCTATAATACATTTAATTAATTCTTACCAACAATTTTTTACATTACATTAGAAAGATCAAGTCGAGATTAACAATTAAATATTCTCAATCAATTCTAATGTAAACTTAATTACAATCCATTAGAAAGGTGTCCATTGATTCTCTTAGTTGGTTAAATAATTTCCCACTCTCAAATAAACATCCAAATACACATTTAATAAATCCTTATCCTTAGTTACCATAGTCCCCTTAAATTATTATCTTTAATTTCCATTAAATCATTTGTTAAAACACACAAGGAGAGTTACATTTTTAACTTAACACCATAGGGAATTAAGTGGCCCCCTTTCACCCATTTTCTCATATACTTAAATTCTTTAAAAGCCCATAATTTATATATTCCAACCTAACAATTATAGGCTTAATTATTAACCCTTGGATCAAATCAATTGTGCCCACTAGACCCTAGAGTTCCATCCTAACCCTATCCATCCTTATGAAATTTTACTAATCATTTTTCCTTACCCTAACCTCCCCATTCGGTGTCTTTTATTTTCTTTGATTTTAAGGTTGGAGGAGGGAAAGCCATGAAAACAAGAACAAAACCATGGAGGGCTTCATTTGGATCTAGCTTAGCTTAGTTTATTCATGGATTTTCATTTTAATGTCTTTTATTTTATGATTGTAGAGGTTTCCACCCAAAATTTGGAGTATTTATTTACTTATTTCCATTTTTGAGTTATTTAATTGGGTAAAACCCTCTTTCCAATTAATCTATAAGATTTAATACATTTAAATGCCCATTAAAGGATTGGCATGCTTAAAACAATGAGTTTATTACCTTATGGTTTGTTGGTGCTTTCCTTTTTATGTTTTATAGGTTATGATGTTAATAAAATTAAATTCAAATTTGCAAAGTCACAAACATTTATTTTTCTGCCGAGAGTGATGAAACCACATCCCTAATCAGGTCATAGTCTTGAGACCGCCATCCTACCAGGTTGATAATTCATAAACCATCCCCTTGCCTGGGTGGCATTTGAGAGATGACAGCTCTGATTAGGCGAGTGGTTTGGAGACCACCACTCTACAAAGGGTGGGGGTCCTGTTATTCACAAACAAAACAATCAATTCCTCATTTGTTTAAAAAAAAATTACTAGGGTGATTAACAGTTTAACCTTAGCTTAAATTTATTTACCTAAAGTCACTAGTTGATAGGTTAACAACATTTATTCCTTCCATAAATAACTAATTACATGGATTTTCTCTTTCAATAGTACATAAGAAACAACTGCAAGAATACTTTTCCAATAGAATTACTTTCAAGCTCAATTGATGGAATGAAATTTAATCTATTTCTAAGTATTATTTATTTATTTTCCACAACAAGACTACAATACTTCAACTAGATAATTCATTATAACTTAGTGCATTTTTCCATTACAATGAAAACTACTTATTCAAAGAAATCACAAGAAACTATATTACATTTCATATTTTCTAAGAATACATATCTCATTTCTTACAATACAAAAATCTTTCTTATACATTAAAACATGATAAATAAATATACAATACAAATTTTCTTTAAAATAAAATATTACTAGCCTTCCACCTTAATTGGGAACTACAAGAAAAGTTTTTACAATGAAGGGTTTCCTTTTTGACTTCTACAAATGCTCCAAGTTCCAAATATTCAACAATAGCTTAACCATTTCTTCACTTCAATCACAACAAAAAACATGGCAGAGTAGGTAACACTCTCTAGACAATAAATAATCAATTGAGGAGAAGAATCTGTCCACCTCGTTAGACTCAAGCCTCAACAAAAATTTAATAAGGAATGAATACAACTCATAGCAACTAACACCATGATTCCACATCACAATGCACACTTTAACAAACATTTAACACATATTCAACATAATAATAACAATAAAAAATGCAAATTTTACAACACATAAGGTATGAAAACTCAAATACAATCAAGCAAGGAATCTATGGGGAGATCACTTATGCCTCCTAATGGGATTAGGTTCCCACCTTAAAGAACTCAAAAAGAAAACTCAAAAACCACTAAACAACTCTTATTCCGCCCTTAATATCCTCTTATTCCTCCCTACAATTTGTTATGTCTCCCTCAAAATAACTAAGTAATAAAAGAAATCATATTTATTATCAAAGGTGGGGCACCCAAGCCAAATCCTTCCCAAAATATCAAACAAAACTCATATGCCTCCCTACACTAGAAAATCCACATAGCCTTCTCCTACACCATAGTTAGGCATTCTACCCATGATCCCAACAAGCACACAAACCATTCACTTGCATGCAATAGAAACATATAAAGGAAGACATTTAAAACAAGGGTGTAGTTCCTACCTTTCCATATTAATAACTTAATCAAAGAATCAAACCCGAAGCTCCTTCAAGCTCAATCAAACTCTAAAAAGATCCAAAACATCAACAAGCACTCCAAAAAATTTCCAACTCTAGAAATATAATTACACCATAAAATGAAGTAACCTCCAAATAAAAAATTAAACTTGCATATATAGAAAAAGGGAAGATGAGGTTGAGGTGGCTCCATGTATGATTCCACATCAGTTATCCTCAAGTCCACATCACAAGTCAAACCTCAACCCAAAGGCACATTAAATTGGTGGTTCCTAGAAAAGACAAGATTCTTACACACTCAACGGAAACCCATACCCCCTAAGGACATAGTTTAAAACTCATGTAAGAAAAGAGTAATAAATATCACTTTTTACCTTAGAAAACACATAATGGGGTCTATTTTTGACCCCTTAACCCATAAGTATAGCTGGTATATGTAATTAAGAGGTGTGGGACAAGCTTAACTTGTGCCATAAGCCAAAAAAATAGCCCTTAATCCCAAATCCGAATTTTCCAAGTAAGGTAGGGTGCAGAACACTCAAAGTCAAATACACTCGGCATGAATATAAAAATTCAAAGTACCAACTACTCTAATAAATGGCCCCTTTTTTCACATCCCCAATTAAATTAGTAAACTGATTAATTCACTTAATTAAGGTACATTAATAAACAATTATTAAACGAATTACATCACAAAAAAAATCACATAATACACAATAAATAAAAGAAAATGAAAACTATTACACACATATCCCATGGTCACATTTTTAGGTCATCCTTGCAATGGGGACCCCCTAAATAACTAATAAAAAAACATTAAACATTACACAAGTTTCCATATTTACCATCGTTGTATCCATCCATTATTCCATTGTGGTTGGTCTCCTAACCCCATTTTGATTGTTGTGATACAATTACCTATAAAAACACACAATACCTCATATTATCACCTAAAAGTGCACCCTAGTTGAGATATGACAGAAGGGGTTGTAATCTTTCTTTGAATCTCTCACTCTCATAGATACAATGGAAACACCTCAAGTCTGTGGGCATACCTATTATTGAGGTGAGTCTTCAGTATCAAGGACGGTTCCTTTTTAATGTATCCTATACTAACTTTTTGGGGTTTTGAGGGTAAAAAGATAATTGTAACTGAAATTAAAATGGGGTGATACACCAAACTTGTTGAGGGATTTGAATGAGTATATTCAAAATAAAATTGAGAATGAATTTTAGATGCAGGAACTAGTGGTTTTCAACAGAATATGAAGGTAAAATACTTTGTGTATTAAGGAAATAAATCACAACAAAAAAATGAGATAAACATGCACACTAATATTATGTAGAAATTACCTGATTCGTAGCAATGTAAGATGATTAATCAGGGAATTGACATTCACAAGAATTAATAATTAGATATACGCCACTGTAAATAATTGGAAAGGTAGAAATCAATTCTCATTCAAGGGGCAAAACAAGTAAACATTTATTCGTGCTGAGTAACCCTAGTGCATGTATCACACAAGCTAACCCTAGTGACATCACCCATGCGAGATTACCCTCCATATGTGAGTGGAGGACACATATTATAACTCACACCAAAAAGCACTCATACGTCTAAAAATGCCCCCTTGTGCCTTGCAATTGCACATAATAGATAGCAAGTTTATTATACCATCCCATCCTAAAAACAACTTAAAATTTTTACTCATCTATGCTTGTTAATTTTACCCCTTTATCATGAATAAATAAAGGAATAAAAATTGAAATGTTGATTACAATGAGGAATTAATAGCCTTAGTTACAAAAAAAAATTTCAATCCAAGTGTTGTCGACTGATCTGTTTTTAATAAAATTGGATGAATAATTTGGTTGACAATAGTCATTGCTTGCTATGTAAGTATCCTCTAATGTATATGTAATATTTTTCTTCTTCTAGTTGATGTGACACTTTCAACTTGATCCAGTTGCCATGATATTTTTAGGAATTCTTTAATTCTACCCCTTTGGATGCACATGTTACAATTAATCTTCCTGTGTGAGAAAAAATTAATTCCTTTGTCCTTGATACTTTGCAAAATATACACCCAATATGTGGGGACCACCTATATGCATGTGCAAAAAAAGAGTACCATTACTTGAAAAAAAAGGTAATTAGCATCTCAAAGGGTCTTCTTGATCTGTGATGTGACATCTATTTTTGTTCTTTGATATTTTGTCTTTTAGTGCATGACATGCCAAACATATTCCATTTCATGATCCATGTGATGAATATGATGTTGAAATTTGTATATATGTACTCTTTTTCCTCAATTTACATGATAATACCTTGTTATATTTTTGTTCACATGTGAAATATACATGTCTTTATTTTAATTTATATCCATGAGCATGAGATTCTTTGAAATTTTTAAGGTAACTTCAAGGAATATAAGATAATTACAGAAAAATACATCTTGATCATCGATTGCTTGGACACCTCCATTTGAATCGATCCTTGTATTATTTCTTGGTCCCTTCGATTAGACCCATTACATACCATAATACACTTAATTTTACCTTTTGATAACCATGGGTGCATATATATTGACCACCTTTTGAGAGCACATGGTTTTGGACCATTTTGATTAATCATTTGATTTGGACATTGTAAATAATATAAGTATACATAATAGAGAGATAAATCATCAATCATTTGACTTTGAGCACATGCATTCCTTTGTTAGACTCAAATTATACATAATAGAGAGATCAAACTTGATTGAACACTCAATAAACTAATCATGAGGATAGAACACATGCACATGTTAGACATCCATTTCACTTATTATAAAGACTAATAATGCAAACCTTTCACATAAGAAGGAAGACAATATTTCCACAATTGATATAAAATATGGTTACTATAACACCCACTCTAAATGCCCACACGAGACCCAAATAAAACATAAGGTTAACTAGAAAAATTATGGAATAATTTTTTAAAAGCATGCCAAAAAAAAGTTTTCAAAAATGACAGTTGCCACATTAATGTATCTAAGGTGATAATTTTAATAAATAATTTTCCATGAAAACACAATATTTATAATGTATATTATACTTTGATACATTGATTTCACTAATCATGTTTAATCTCCCTAAGGATTATTTAAATAACAAATTAATTCCGATTAAAGTTGAATATTCCCCCATGGGGTGTCAAGGGTAAAAGTGGCCAACGAAATTAAATACCAATGTTATTTAATTTCTACAATTTTTAAACAACTAGAAAGGTCTGTTAATAAAATATTGGGTTAGTATTGGGTTAGGATAATGAACACTTCCCTACCCCATAAAGTAACCCCTTAAAAAGTTAACCCATATTTTGAAATTAACGCATTTAAATTACAATGGTAATTTCCAATCACCAACTCTCCACCTAATTTTTGTAGGGATAAATATCATCCCTTGGATGGATTCAGTTAAGGCCCTTGATAAGGAAAAATACAATCTAACCCTAAAGTAAACTTATAAACGCTACTTTCCCTTTTCATTTGGCTCATTGTTTTCTATTTTGTTTTACAGGTCGTAGGAGGAGGGAGAGAAGCCATTGGAGGTCGTCCCAAGCTTTTGGGGAGACAATGCAAGCTCTAATATTTTCCTTATTTGTTTATAACCTCATTAGGGTTTCTAAATGTATTTATATTATTTATTTAGCACATTTTCATTGTATTTGCCCAAATGGGCTTGTGGGTTTTGCCCATTTTTTATATAGTTAAGGTTGTTCTATATTTTCATTTCTATACGGTATATATACACATTTATGTGTATATACGTTCATATACATATGTATTTACTTTATATATATATACTTCTTTTTAAAAATCTATAATGGGTTAAAACTCAAAATCACCATTAAACAGCGAATAAATATATTTTAAAAATAAAAGAAAATCTCTTTATTTATATATATATCATATTCTAATATTATTATTATTTCCTTCGACTATAGCTATAATAGAATATTTTTATTAATGTAATAATATTCATAGTACATTAATATTAAGATATTTTCTTGTTAATAACTTAATTAATATCAATTATTTAATTCTTAATAATATAAATAAAATATTAACCCTACTATCAAAAGTGATAATAGAATATAGCTAGCCCTATTGATAAATAAATACTTGCACTTGTTTTCTCCTTTAACAATTTGATAAAACTTGTATAGGGAGTAAAATATATTTTATTTCATTTCCCTTAATAACTTTGAATGGATTTACAATAAATTTTAAATGAGGATAACATACTAGAGTTAGAACTTAGATCACTTAATTGGCCGATTTCAAGATTAATTAAAACTTAAGTAATTTCCATCTATTTGAATAAAGTTTTAAAATATATTTCATCCTCTACATGAAAATGAACCAATGCAACTTACTTCACTACATTTCATTGAGTAATATAATGAACTTTAATATTTCTTATTTCTCATCTTCAATAATAGAAATACAACAGTGAAGGAAACTTTCCTTTCCTACAATACGAATTTCAAAAAAAGATAATAAAATTTCTTTTCTATTTCACAAGACTATCTTACAAGACATTTCTTTCTTTCTCTTTTTCAATATACAATATAACTTTGACGTCAAATAATTGAATGCAAATTTTCTTCACAAGATTATTACAATGTCCTCCACTTAAAGTGGGAAATAATACAAGAATGTAAACTAACGAAATACAAGGTTACAAATTTCTCTACCCTAAGTGTGGACCAAAAATAAGGCTTCCCACAAGAAGGAGTTTCTTAAGGACTCTAACAAAATCTCCAAGCTTCACATCACCAACAAGAGAGTTCATCCATACTTCATGATCACAAAAAAAGGGGGAGAGGCAATACTCTCCACCCAATCAAGAATTCTAATGAGAAGAATCCTTCCTCCTCATTGGCCCCTGAGTCCCAACCACATTACAATGAGAGGTGATTCCAAGACATGGAAACAACAAGCTTCCACATCACAAACCAAGTACTTCAGAACCATTCTAAATGCGTTTTCAATTAAAACTACATACACAAGAATGAGAAACAATAAAATATACAAGCATTATAAAAGAAAGCCAAAGGAGCAAGAACCTACGAAGATTCCACTTATGCTTCCCAATGGGAAATGCATTCCCACCCTATAAACCTCCAATGTATATCTATAATCTCATAGATACTCGTATGCCTCTCTCATGTACCTCTTATGCCTCCCACATACTGTTATTCCTCCCTCATACTCTTATACCTCTCTCATACAAGAACAAGTGGGAAATGCAAGCATTCCTTGTCCAAGGTGGGGCACCTAACCCAAACTCCATCCAAAACATGAAATAACTATTATTCCTCCCTACATGAATTCTCCCCATAGTATCCTCCTACACCACACTTAGGTAATCTACCCAAGTACCCAAAAAGTATTCCAAACACTCAACAAAACCAATCACACAAATACAAAATAAAGGAATAACATAAGCAATAGTAACACTACTACCTTTCCATAGTCGAGCTTATTCCAAGATTCAATCTCCAAGATCCTTCAAACCCAAGAAATCACCAACAAGCTCTCCAAAATCCTCTAACTCCAAGAAAATAAGACCACATAAGAATGAAGTAACCCCCAAACAAGCAAAAGATCTTGAATAAATAGAAAAGGGAGAGAGGAGGATGATGTGGCTCCAATCAGGATACCACCTCATTTCCTCTCCACTCCACATCACCCTAGTCAACCACATACTCCAAATAAAAATTAATAAGTGGTTGAAGAACTGACATTTTACTTACACACACAATCTAATCCCACACCCCTTAAGGACTAAAATAAATACATGTAATAAATTGCAATGAAAACTTACAATTTGTCTTCCCAAAACACATAATGGTGTCTAATTTGACTCCCTAACCCATAAGTAGTGTTGATATAGTAATTTAAGAGGTGTCCCACAAGCCTCCAAAATTTTCCCTTAAGGACATATCCTAATTTCAAAGGGGAGGTGGAGTATACAACACTCAAGATCTTAAACACTCAACTTAAACACATAAACAAAAGAGCTATCAAATCCAATAAATGAATTCTTTTGACCAATTCTTAATTAATATAGTAAACTAAGTTATTCACTAACCTAGACATAAATAAATTGATTAACAAAATGGGAATACATCACTATAATATCACATAAAAAAATTAAATAAAGGAAGGTAAGTGAAAGAAAACACATAACCCCTTGGTCACAATTTCCCCCTAACAACAATTAAAAGACATACACATAAAAAATACATGTTGCCATGGTGAACCTTGTTGAATTCATATAGAATTCCAATGTGGTTGGTCTCCAATCCCCCTAACATTTGTTGTGACATGTTTACCTTCTAAGATAAAATATAAAATATAAATCCATAATCATGTTGTGACAAAAGGTTTCAAAGGCAAGTGGGCACTACAATTACATTACTTCCTCATAACATAAAATATATAATCTGAAATAAATGTAATCTAATCATTCACACTAAAGAATTATGCATTCACAAAGCACATACTGAAAAACCATCTAATAGAATAAATCAGGTTCTTCAAGGAAAGATATCATTTTGAATATAATTAAAAAAATTTAAAATCTCTGAAGCAGTCTTCCAAGCTTGAAGAGAAACTTCACCAAATTAATCTATCTCTATATGTCTCTAAGAATCCATGCATTTAACTATTTATAAGTTATTTAGGTTGATCCATTACAGTTGGGCATTCAACTAACATTTTACTAAAAAATAATGCCATTAATTCAAGCGAATAGGCTCGCACAAATATAGCAAGTTTTTTGCAAGGGTTTGACTCAGTCAACCATGCAACTTTAATTGGTCTAGAGCTTAGATCTGCCCTTTCATGGCTGCTCAACTTTGTCATGGTTCTACAATGCCTTCTCCTTCCACAGGTTTCTGTTGTGCTTCCTCCCATGTATCCATCTAATGTTTGTAGTGAAGTAAATGCTTGATGATCCCCTAAATTTCTTCATCTCCTAGCCCACATCCATAGTGATTTACTACATCTGATGTCTTGATTTCATTGTGATATTGGCTAGAATTATTCTAAGTTTAGTCACAACTTTCTTTAGTCTTCTTGTGAAATTTTGGCATAAAACCAATCTATCAATATATTCACTGCTAAAAGTTTTGGTAACCTCATCATTATGATTTACCAAATATTTGAAATTTTCCTTGATTTTATCTTCTCAGAGAGCATCAATTTTTTTGTTGAAGAACTTGAAATTAAAAATATCACATTCTTATGATATATCATTCAAGGAATCCATAATTTCTACTCATTTATCATCCAAATTCTTAATTAAATATTATAGCACCTCACACCAGAATTTCATGGCATTTTGATATTCAAACAACTTTGAATCATCATCAATTACATCCTCCTGAAGAATTGGATTTGTATCTTGTTCTTCAATTTCACTCCATGTTTCCAAATTCAAATTCAGATTTTCATTGTCCTCGAAAAAGGCTTCATCCATTTTTCAAATAACAGCTCTTCCAACCTACAAATCATTATATATCTCAACATCTTCTTTAATTAAAGAATTAGCTTCTTGCAGTATACGTTCTATCCATAAATTTAATGATATCCCTTTCTATCCTATATTCTCGATCTTGTGATAAGAAATTTCATCAATGGTAGATGAAACTATCATAGCCATAGTAATTGAGACTTCAGTAGATGGATTTGGTTGTGTTACTTTCCATAGAAATGAAGTGAGCTACTCGACCTTGGCTTTAAGCTCATCCTTAGAAGCTTTATCCTTTTCATATTTCTCTAGCATATTTCCAAGAGCATTGTGTACATCTTATTTAGCTCCTTTGTGAGTGTCTTTTCCTAGTGAAAATCTAAAAATCCAATAATCTGCAGCTATATGTTTTTCCTTAGTTTTTCCCTCAATGGTAGTAACAACCTCTACAACGCGTTCCCTATATGGATTCAAGGTTACGATAGAAACAATCTTTGGTTTCTTGGCTTATATTTTTGTTGTATGCTCTAATATACTTTGATCTATGACATCCCAGAGAGGCGCCTTATTCTTCTACTTTGGAGTCGTCCTAAACAACCATTCTAGGATGGCTAATGCTAACGAGGATAGAATAGTAGATTGAGTCCCTAGAAAGTTAGTTACAACAAGATCACCAAAAATATTAGTGGGAATGGAAGTGGTAATAATGGACGGGGTGGATGTGAGGACATCCATAGGAGTGGATACAATGATATTAGGAGATGAGATGGATGAAAATGGAAGGGTTAGGGGAAGTGAAGTAGAAATGGGTGACCCAATGGTTTCCCTACCTAAGAGAAATAGAATGGATGAGAATACTTTGGCCATGGAAGGAGATGGGAAAGAAGAAATGATGTAGGAAGTGACAATGGAAAATGAGGAAGATATGATGGGTCTTATGGGACACTTGGGGAATCACTGATTTCAACTACTTCTGCCATAGGTGTTATAGGAGACATGGCTCTGGAATCAGGATCCTTATAAAGAGATGAGCTCCCAAAAAAAAATGAAATATTTTTTAGAATTGTATCTACCTTTTGAATTGACCGTTTCCTCTTCAAGGGTGTTGATTGGCTCATGGTTAATGGGGATTTTGTATTTTTAGGGTGATCTACCCCCTTGGGTGAGATTCCCAAGGTAGCCAACCAACTATAGGTTCTCTACGAAATGATCCCCACCCTCTCCGGACAATGGTTGATTGGCAACATTATCATTTTTATATGCTACATGCAAAACCTCATCATCATCTTCTGTGTCTTTTGGGACATCAGCTATACCAAACTATCAAACATCATCCAAATTTATCCTTTCTGAATCTCTTTTTTAGATGATAAATTCATCCCGACAATGAATCCAGTTGTCTTCCAACTAGAGAACATGGGAACTAGACCAACCTGTTTCACTGAACTCACCCCAATAGTCAAAATTAGTCTGTAGATGAGAAGTCTGCAAGGTTACGTCTATCATTTCTACATCCACATTCTTAGCCTTATAAATATTCAAATAGGTGTATCTTTTAATCAAAATAGGGAGTTGAACTCCCACTTTATGCCATTTATTCTAGATCTTATGGTAGTCCAACAATTGCCAAACCAATTCTAACAAGACCCACTTATTAGTACGACATCTTGGCAGCTTGTTGCGAGCACCTACGAAGATAGGAATCCAAATGTAAGTAAATGAGGAGAACTATAGGCAGATATCTCCCCATTCACGCAATTTATTGAAGGCTTCATCTGAAATCCTTCAATTATATAACTCCTTATCGAAATGATAGAGAATAACCACAATAGAACCATCGTTAATTCTACAGAAGTGCTTGCTTCCCTCATCTAGTGTAAGCTGAGGATAAAAATAATATATTTGGGAGGTTCTTTGAATAACCTTAGTATTTAATCATGTGAAGTCTCCCATGGCGTCTGTAGTATAGACCAAAAAGGATGTCATATAGAAACGCGTTGAGGATAACACCTTACTCAACTGATAGAAAATGGAGCTACTGATATGCTCCCCCTCATCTAATAATTTATTTATTCTACTTGATAGTAGTGATATAGAAGAACATCCACTCCCAAAATTCCTTCACATAGGAATGAGAAAAAACTCTGCTGAGTCACAAAATAATGTCATTGACCTCTTAGATGAAGTCTGACCGATACATGGTCTTTGGAAATTTGACAACACTCTTGGCTAGATAATTTTTCAATATGACCTTTGTGTGTAAATTCATTTCCTTATCCTAATGTTCCACTGCTAATTCCTATGAAATTGTTGTGTAGTCTTCAATGTCAAGGATTTTGATAAAATATTAAAAGAAATATGGATCCAAGTGGATCAAATCTTTACCATCAACATCTTTATTTGTCATAGATTCTTCATTGAAGTGGCTAAAAAAAACTTTGGGCAATGCATGGACATGGGAAAACCAACAGTAAGAATAAGCCCACCATCATATATTGCTTGCATCCAGGGTTTGTTATTTGGGGTCTTAACCCTTTGCTAGAAGTCTGGAAAACCAATTTTTTCAAGATCTGTGTCTCATATACTTCCCAAGTCGGAAGACAAACAAGAGTGTGGAGCAACTCCAAGGAATGAATATTTCATATTTTCCATACCCTTGGATGTAGAAGTAGACATTAAGTTTTGAAATGTGGAACCTGATGACTTTCTAAATTCCAAAATACCAAAGTTGAAAGTACCGATCACTTTAACCTCTGAAAACCTGAATGGCTGTAATCTCTGAAAAAATAAAAAAATAGAGTTCCAAAATCCTAAAAGCTTCAACCTCCGAATACCCAAAAGACTGCAATCTCTGAAACAGATACTTCCAAAAGCCCAAAAAAGAGAAGTTTGAAATGGAGATAGGCATGAATCCTGACAACTGATAAATTCCTAACAGTCAAATCCCCAAACCCTAAAAAGAAAATCTTCTGAACTCTAAAAAAATAAGAAGTTTCAAAAAATGAGATTTTGAATGCTTAGGAAAATGAGGACTATGGTGAGATCCTTCCTAAATGCCTGTAGAAAATTAGATCATTGAACCATTAGGATCAAAATTATAGTGAAATTGAACATAGTGGGAAAGGATATCTTCATCCTCCAAGGCATATAGAGGATGAAGAAAAATGTTCAAGGAGGAAACAAAACCAAAGATCTTAAACTAAAAAGAAAATAACCAAACTAAAATACCTCAAAAGTAACATTGAAAACTACAAGATACAGTAAAAACCTAGGTCCTCAGAGAAAAAAGTGAGATGAAAATGACATGTAAATTATGAGTTTAAATAGGAAAAACTTGAAATTAATGACCAAATTTCAATCCTTACGAAAGTAGGTAAGAAATTAAATGAGTGAAGAACTTTGAAAGTCCAAAACTTGAAAGTCCAAAATTCTGAAATTTATCAATTTCAGGGTTTCAAACTCTTGAGATTAGGAGGTATAAATCTTAGAATGCGATGGAAGAACTCTGAAACCCAAATTCCTGAAAGTCTAAAGTTTCAAACTTTAAGACTTCGGAAGTTCGAAAGCGAAATTACTCAAAATAGTAATGAGTGTTTCAAAACTTGAAATCCTAAAAGTATGAAACTTCAGACTTTTGGACCAATTAGAGCTCAAAATTTTGTTAAATATGTTCTCGAATTTATTTGGGACTTGGCTAGAACTCATATTGGTGAAGAAGAATATGGTCCCTTAGAAGTCCAAAAGTAGTTTTTCAAAAAGATGCGATCTAGAGTTCCGAAACCCTATCCTAAAGTCTGAAATTTCATACTTTCTCCCTCTTCTAATCACATGACAACACTCTCTTCTAGTCGCACAATAATGCCCTTTTCCTATCATATGAAAATTCCCTCTTCCTTTTGTTCAACAACGCCCTTTGTTATCACGTGACAATGATTTCTTCCTGTCACACATCAAGCTCCCTCCTTGATGCATGTTATTCTACCTTCCCCATAACCGCTTCTTCCTATCACACGATAACCACTCCTTGTGTATGTGCATCAACTATACAATCTTGTCACAAATCAACCTTATCTCATTGTCATATGATAACATTTCTTCTTGTCATGCAACAAGTATTCAACTTGTCAATGGTGACTTTTCCCTTCTTGTCATGTGTTAGCTAGTGGTTTCCATCAGGAAACAACAAGGAGTTTTAGATACATCCAAACATTAATAATACCATATAAGGTAGCTCAACAACTAGATTAATGAGTAATGTAACCCATGTTTTCTATGCAAGAAAAGTACCATTAAAAAGTGAACCATCATGGCTACCCATACCTTCGTATAGGTATTTAATGAAGGATGTTGGTTGGTAGCTCCTTTTCTCTATATATATGTAAATTCCACTCATTTCAAAGGGGGGACAATTTAAAAATTGTAAAGGCACTCTGCCAGAATTGTTTGAGCTTTTTTGTGAGCTGCAGGCCTCAAATTTATGCATTTAGTGAAGGATTCTCACCTTTTACCTATACTATAATAGATTATGCATCATTTTAATCAATAAAATTAGTTTTTTGTGAATCTTCTTACCCTAGCTTGACTTAAATTTCATTTTATGCCTTCTATTATATTTTGTAGGTATATTATACATATTGTGTTCCTTTGCAGGGCTTAAATTTGTTGTGCTCCATGAAATTGGAGGATTGAATGTGTTTTCAGACTATGGCATTTTATCTACCCTCTTCTTCCCCATTTTCCTCTACTTTCACTCACTAGGAATCTCTCTAGTCTTGTTTCAGTGTTATTGCCTCCCTTAGTTTAGGATTTACATTTATGTATTGCTCTTCCTTTGGTCCCTTCGAATTTGTAGTTTAGGAGTAGATTAGCATTGGAATAAGTACGGAACAAGTTTTCTCTAGAGGTTTGACTCAATTACAAAGGTCCCACACATTGAGAAAGTCCCATGTTATTTAAAATTAGGGTGTTGTAATGTACAAATCCCAGGGTGCTACTTTTTCGCCATAACAATTCGCCAATGTGAACGTATAGAAATCCCTATACAAATGAGCTAACAAGCAATGACCCCATGCATAATAGATTTCATGTTCCTCTATCTCTGGATTGATTAACTTGAAACCCTCTCTCTTAGGAGGCTTTAAAAATACTTTGATGTTATTTTCTATGCTTGAGGCCACGGTGAAAGCCTACATAAATGTTCGCGGGTTCTTATCTCTCAAGTAATAAGCATCCTTTTTATCAAAAGAATCATAATATTTTATCAAATAGGACTTATCACTTGGCCTTAGGATTATAGGTAACCTACTAAAGGTCTTATTGAACTGAGTATTGAAATAATGGATAAATTCATTTAGATTTTTCTTTATATTTTCAAATTCAAATAAAAGAAACCCGAGATCCGTCATATCCCCATATTGCACTCTAAAGGCATTTTTCATCTGGTTCCATGAATCTATTGAATTATCTGGTAAATCCTTGTACCATTCACGTGCATCCTCCTCAAGAGTATGAATAAATAGCTTTATATACACATCTTTAAACTCAATTTCAAAATATTCCATCATATTGACAAAGAGTCTAAAATGCTAGTCACCAATGATGGATTTATTCCCTTGAAACTTTGGCAGTCTATTTCTGACATCTTGTTGCACCATATTAGGATATCCATCCATACCTCTAAAATCTATAGGTCCAAAAGTGTTGACAACAAAAGGAGGTCTAGGTGGAGGTTGCGCCATATTTCCTTAAGGTGGTGAATTTACTAGACAAACCAAATGATAGGGAACAAGGGGTGTTTGGAGCACAGGAGTATAGATTTCAAAATTGATATTCTCTAATGACTCAGCTTCATGGAAAACCCTATGAACCTTGGAAGAAACAAGGGAAAACTGAGAGGCACATTTTTCAAACATAAATGATGGCCCCTCTCCAATTGGAGAACTCAAAAATATATAAATATTACATGGTTCAGAATCACTTGAAGATGTATGGTAATCTTCAACCACAAATTGATCACCTTTCAGAACTGATATGTCATTTATTTATTCTTTATTTCTAACAACGTTTGAAACTTGTTTACCTTTTGAATTTTATTTTCCTACTTCTGGAAATAACCTTTTATTAGGATCCCTATTGAAGAAAGACCTTCCTCCCTCCAACTTTCCAAATATCGATGAAAAATTTCACTTGACATAGGTTAAGACACTGGTAATCATCAAAATTTCAATTGAACATGAAGTTGCCACTAAGGATTTTGACCTTAGTTGTGCAGATGCACTATAAGTAACTTGCGAACTGTCTATCAATGCTTAATTTCTACAAATCTTAACAAATTCGACCTTCCTTTACCCACATTTATCATTATTGATGCAAATTACTGCAATAAGCACTAGAAACTAGAAATATTGCACAATGAACTTGTAATCTTGCACAATATTACAAATCTCAACAGAGGATTATGTTTAGACAACTTATTTGTACTTAAACCATGTAAGAAGCATTTACAATTTTAGGATGTATATATTTAGTAAAAATAGTCCCCGACAATGACACCAGATCTGTGTTGTTGCCACAAAATAGGTCCAAGTGTTCAAATAATCATATGCAACTGAAAAAATCCCCAAAAATGTTGCCACTTCGGTGTTGTTGCCACACAAATAGGTCCTAGTGTTCAAATTATCCTCTATAATTGAAATAATCCCCAGCAACAGTGCCACTTTTTTGTCAGTACCACAAATATAGGTCTTAGTGCTCAAATAATCCTCTATAATTCGACTAATCCTTGGAAACAACACCATTTTAGTGTTGTTTCCCCACAAATAGGTCTCAGTGTTCAAATAAATACCCAGTAACGGCACCATTTGGGTGTCAATATCTAATTTGATTCTCTTGCAAGGGGATGAACAACATCACAAAACTGGCAGGATGCTAAGAGACAGATGAATCATGAATGAGTCATTTTTTATCTGGGGAGGGGATTCAACTAACTCTTTGTCACTCAGGCATTGGAGAAATTTATAGCACCTTATTGAGGGTTTGATCTACCCTCACTACTTTAGGTCGTGCCTTTAACCAAGGTGAGAGGATCTGTTCTGTAACCCATGTTGGTGAAGGATATAAAGAGATCCTTCTTTTCATAATTTTCATGAGAACCTTGAGAAAATATGATCAATACAACACAATATAACTCTCATGATTTAACACACTAGAGATTTGAGATGTTTCCTGGGCAAGGTTCAGATTACTAAAGACAATAATTGAAACTTGATTGTCTCTACATACTTTGGCAGTGAAATTTGTTCATTTGTGGATACACACTATAAACAGGGGCAGCTCATGTAGGATTCATCATTTGTGAAGTTTTTGGTGGGAAGTTAAGAAAGATAAAGTTGATTATAACAAATATTTGAGAACCTTTACAAATATTGGAAAACTCATAGACAAAATTCTTCAAAATAACCAAAATATTCCTTCAACTAGAAGGTGTGTATCAATGGAGGCCCAAAGATGCACAGTTTCATAAACTCTTTAAGAATTCAACATAAAGGATCATGCTAAAAGACTCAATTAAACATTGTAAATGCTTGGTTTGTCACGCCTACGATACACTCATAGACTTACAAACAATCTTTATCAACATAATGAAAGTAAAATTATTGTAAATTGTTTATTTGCATCATAAGATGAGATCTCTTCTCATGATGAAATTGTAAATGCCACATTACTAACACATGAATGAGATCTTGGGTGACTCAAATAGATTTTAACATAAGATTGTAACAGGAACAAGAAAAACTATTAGAAAACATTTTGAAATAAGAGAAGACACAATTATTCTCATGATCAACACAAATTCATTTCAAGGTTCAGTTAGATTCGTTAGCAGGGGAGAGTTTCTTTAACAATATCAAAGTCTTGTTAATGGTTGTACACTTGGAACCATCTTGACATAATTAAATCTAAAACATAGGAAAATAAACATGTTTCTCAAATGGCCTCTCAGGAAAAATGGTATTCCTCAAACTTTCTTAGAAAAATTAACCCCCCATATACAAGAGTATTCTCATTGCATTTAAACAATTTCACTCGCTCACACATTCTAATTTTTTCACACAAAATTGTATATTTTCAAAAGAGTATTCCTCTTTACGACATACCATTTAATCATTTTTATTCCCTTGAAAATATCTTACTTTTGGTTTCTAGGTGGATAAATCTTGAACTGATTAGGTTTCTCAATTCCTCAGCTATGAGTGGGATGCCATGTCGTAACTTTTGACAGTATTTTTAATCATTATTTTTATTTTTTCATGCAAAAAAGCCCCTTTTTAGTAATTCTCAGGTGGCTCCATATGGCTTGATCTTACAAGAAATCCTTATTCACCTTAGAGAATACAACTTGAGGAATAGATACCTGCATTCATGCCTCTCAGAAATGAGTGTCCTCTCATGGATTATACCACATATCTGCATTGTGAGTCCGAGTCGGCCAAGTGTAAAGAGGAGCCAGCAGAAGCTTTCACATGTCTCCTTGGTGCAATTACAAATGTGAAGTACAGAGGTAGGTTCCTCAAATAATCACGGGCCCTCCACATGCCCAAAACCTGAGAGAGTTACACCAGTCACTGAAAATTCCAAGCATGTGAAAGTCTAGTGGAAGTTTCCACCTGTCTATTCGCGCAACTTCAAAGACGAAGTCTAGATGCAGGACCTCAAATGAGCGTAGGCTCGCCACATGTCATGGGCCCAAGAAAGTTACATTGGATGCTTAAAAATTCTAAGTATTGGAAGATCCAGTGGAAACCTCCACGTGTCTATTCGACGCTCTTTCAAAATTCTAAGTATGGGAATATCCTGTGGAAAACATTTGAGTTAAAGCAGGGCTTGGGGGTTGCTTTTAAAATTTTGTATCTCTTAAAAAAATTACGCATTTTTGGACAATTTGGCCTGCCCATCTGCTTTTTATATAGGCTTTACACGTGGATTTCCTTGGCATTGACGGGGATATGACTTAGTTTATGACTTCCATTATTTTTCAAAACAAAGGTGAGAATCTCGAAATGCCCTCGGCGACCCACCTCCTCACTTTTAACTTTTGATGTGGGAATTAGTGGGGCTGTGCTTCACTTTTATACTTTATTCCATTTTCATTATAAAGCTAATAGTTCCAAACACCTTCGGCGACTAGTGTTCCTAGTTTTGACTTTTCAATGATGACTCAACACATAGACTTTATCTGGTCCCCAGCGGAGTCGAGGTTCACCTTATAACTTTTATTCCATTTCAAAAAAAAATCTAAAATCTTCAAATTGCTCCAGTGATCTCCCTCTCTGCCTTTGACTTTTCAAAACACCATGTGTCCTTTTGTGGGCCTTAGGCATTCCTTTTATATTTTCATTCCTTTCGCCATAATGCCTCAAAACACGAAAAAGGGTCCACCTTTCTGCAACCGCTTGATTTATGACAGGCGTACGCTTTTTGGGGCCAAATTAAGAAATTGATCTACTGCTTCATATCGTTTATTAGCCAACTAGAATTCATTGGAGCCACGAGAAAAATTGGGTATTTTTTTATAAATGTAACAAAAGTGACAACTTCACGAAATAGACCTGTCCATGCGGTGTCTAATCAAAGAATTCCACGTATCCATGGGTGTTGGGATAAAATTTGATAGGGAAAACATGACCATGGAAAAATATAAGGAAGCAGAAACTTGAGCATTCACGCCCAAATGACAAACTAGTCCACATGGAAAGAGAAACTATAAACAACACATAGCTCAACGTGTTTCATGACCAGAGAAAGTGATTTGACCACAACAACCTGATAAAGGTAAAAATTCAATCATCCACACAGGGAGACAAAACATATTCCAGACCACACAAACTAATTTTTTTTTGAACAAACAGGGTGAGATTGAATAGAGCACAAACATCAGCTCTGAATTGGGGATGGGAAATCCCAACAACTGCCGCAAGAACAACATAGCAGACCAGGTGCCAAAAATCCATTGGGAAATGGAGTCAATATTTGACCTCCAAAACAAAGAAACAATAACCAACCTCCCAAGAACGAACTGAGAAACCAACAAAAAATGGTCACCAAGGACCAGGACAAACCAAAAAAGAAAAAAACACAAAAACAAAACAAAAGACTACACACTATATAATGATGCGTACCTTGATTATAAGAAATCAATTAAGGAAATTTTTAAAGTTCCTGTCATTTTAAGTACGACCAAGCCAAGAAGTCTTGATACTTTTTTAACAACTGGACATATGTTTGTTTTTCTTCTCTATCCACATTGCTACCTAGCCATATTTTCTGAGCTTTATCTTTTGTGCCTTTAATAGATCTAGATAAAACCCCATCAAACATCAAGTTCCAAAGAGAACCAACCTGCTCGGCATAGCCCACAAAGTTTTTGACATCGATGTTTGCATACAATACTTCATAAGAAGCATTGTTAGGGTCTTCAATGAGATGTAACATTTTTCTTCTCACCATACAACTTCATAACGTTCCCCTCCATTGGTATTTTTTCATACAACATGTCCATTTTTATGCTTCCACCCACACTAGCTTCCCATTTTCTAGATAATAACATCCCTCATTTGGTAGGAAAGTCCACAATAACCACATTCATGGTTAAGCATTTCCCTAGAAAAGCTGCTAATTGCACTACTAATCCCTTGACATACCTAACTACTCACACTTCTCTTGAATCCATAGCAGTACATTTCCAAAAAGTTGTTACCTTGATATTTAACTCATTCATGACCTCAAGAGGCATTACACTACATGAGGCTCCTAAATCAAACATGTGGTTCTATACCATCCTATCTTTAATAATCAAAGTGGTAAAAAATGGATCCACATTAACCTAAGATTAAACCAGAGAAGTTTCCAAATACACCTCAGGTGACTCTCCCAGTTCCTCCAATTCTTGTGGTATTTCTAATCCTGCAATAATAGGAGGAAGCTCTACATTTTTCAGACTTTTAACCTGATTAATCTTTTCTTCCTTAAATCCCAAATATTGGAATGCCCTTTTCCTATGCTCAGGGATCCTGAGTAATTTGAAAATGGTAATAGTGACCTTAATATGACTCAAGATTTGGGCTATGTCACAAGGAACATATTTAGGGAGGGCATTATTAGTTGGGATATTCATCACTTCCTCTGATAGTATAGGAATTGTAAGAGTCTGGGCCTAGGAAGGAGCACAAGTTTTATTTGGGGGTAGTTAGGCCTTTGCCAGATGTACCTTTCTTAGGGGTTTCCCTCGGGATATTGGTAAGAACTGGAATTTTTTTCTTGGTTTTTTGGCCCTCCCCCTTTTGACAACCTTACTTCATGTGTTATATTCTTTCTCTTGAGAAACTAATGCATTCATCAACAGTTTCATGTCCTCTTTGAAAGGGATCCCTCATATTTTTTAATCATTAAGGACCTTAAGTATTCAAAATCATGATTAGGCATATCAAATTATTGCACCATATCAATTTCAAAACCATTAATGGGAGTAAGAGGCAATACCTGGTGGACACAATCCAAGAAATATTCAGCAATCCTGGCACTTATCAGTTTAGTTGAGGTTTCCCCCTATTGTGAGTTTGTAGGGCTCTCTATCATGCACATATCATTATATGTCTCATCATCATCTACTTCCTCAACTTCTTGATCTACATCACATGGGGAGTGTGGTAATAAACACCTATCACGCCACTTAATAACATTGGCCTCCTCCACAGTACCAATCCTAGCAATCAAAGGATCAAGAACAAATATATTTTCCCAGGGTTGAGGCTATCTATTTCTTGACCCTATGGCCCTTTTCCCTTTATCATCTAGTCTATGATAACCTCTAGGATGATTTCCAAATCTCTCCTGACCATATGGCTTGTGCTAACCTTAGGAAATTTATCCTATCCCTTTTTCTTCTCAGGCCATTTTATAGGATATCTCTTTAACTACTTCAGCCAAAGTTTTTACAACCTCTTCCAGATCCACAAGTTTCTTTGATTGAGGCCTCTCAAGATTTAATAATATAACACCCTCTCTCTTAGGAGGTTGTCCAACTTCTTTGTTGTTATTTTCTATTTTTAAGGCCGTGGTGAAATCCTACCTTAATGCGCCCAGGTTCTTATCTCTCAAGTAATAAGTGGCCTTTTTATCAAAAGTGCCAGAATATGCTATCAAATAAGACTCATCACTTGGCCTTAGGATTATAGGTAACCTATTCAAGGTATTATTTAATAGAGTATTGAAATCATGGATATATTCATTTTTATTTTTCTTTATATTTTCAAATTCAGATAAAATGAACTTGGGATCTGTCTTATTCCCATATTTCAATCTAAAGACATTTTTCATCTTTGTCCATGAATTTATTGAATTATCTGGTAAATCCTTGTACCAGTCATGTGTATCCTCCTCAAGAGTATGAATAAATAGATTTATATACACATATTCAAACTCAATTTCAAAATCTTCCATCATATTGACAAAGAGTCTTAAATGCTAGTCACCAATGATGGAATTATTCCCTTGAAACTTTGGCAACCTATTTCTGACATCTTGTGGCACCATATTAGGATATCCATCAATACCTCTGAAATCTATAGGTCCAAAAGTGTTGACAAAAAAAAGAGGTCTAGGTAGAGGTTGGGCCATATTGCCTTGAGGTGGTGAATTTACTGGAGAAACCAAAATGATCAGGAATAAGGGGTCTTTAGAGCACAAGAGTATAGCTTTCAAAATAGATTTTCTCTAATGACTCAGCTTCATTGAAAACCCTATCCACTTTGGAAGAAACAAGGGAAAACTGAGAGGCACACTTTTCAGACACAAATGATGGCCCCTCTCCAATTGGAGAATTGAAAATTATATAAAGATTACTTGGTTCAGAATCACTTAAATATGTATCGTAATATTCAACCAAAGATTGATCACCTTTCAAAACTGATGTCCTTTTTTGATTCTTGATTTCTAACAATGTTCCAGACTTGTTTTCCTTTTGAATTTTATTTTCCTACTTCTAGAAATAACCTTTTAGTAGGATCCCTAGTGAAGAAATACCTTCTTTCCTCCACCTTTCCAAATATCGATGAAAAATTTCACTTGACATAGGTTAAGACACAGGTAATCATCAAAATTTCAATTCAACACAGAGTCGCCACTAAGGATTTTCACCTGAGTTGTGCAGATGCACTATAACTAACTTGTCAAGTGTCTATCAATGCTTAATTTCTGTAAATCATAACAGATCTGACCTTCCTTTACCCACATTTATCATTATTGATGGAAATTTAGTGAAATAACCACTAGAAATTTGAAATACTACACAATATACTTGTAATCTTACACAAATATTACAAATCTCAACAAAGGATGACATTTAAACAACGTATTTAAACTTAATCCATGTAAGAAGCATTGTCAGGGTTGAAATGTGTATGTATTTGTAAAAATAGGCCCCGATAATGATAACAGTGCCAGATCAGTGTTGTTGCAAAATAAATTGGTCCTGGTGTACAAATAATCCTCTGAAATTCAAATAATCCCCGAAAATAGTGCCACTTCGGTGTTGTTTCCACAAAAGTAGGTCCCCATGTTCAAATAATACTCTGTAATTCAAATAATCCCCAGAAACAACACCACTTTGGTTTTTTTTCCACATAAATAGGTCTCCATGCTCAAATAATCGCTGGCAACGACACCATTTCAGTGTTGTTGCCACACAAATAGGTCCTAGTGTTCAAATAATCCCTAGAAACAGTTTCATTTGGGTGTTGGTATCCAAATTGATTTTCTCCTGCAAGGGATGAGTAGCATCATTAAATTGGTAGGATGTTTAGATACATACGAATAACGATATGGATCATTTTATATCCAGGGAGGGGATTTGGCTGACTCTTTGTCACTCAAGCATTGGAGAAATGGATAGAACCTTATGGAGGGTTTGATGTACCCTCACTACTTTAGGTCGTACCTTTGACCAGGGTGAGAGGACCCATTCTGTAACCCATGTTGTTGAAGGATATTAAGAGATCATTCTTTGCATAATTTTTGTGAGAACCTGGAGAAAATATGATCAATATAATGCAATCTAACTCTCATGAGTTGTTACACGAGAGAGTGGAGATGTTTCCTGGACAAGGTTTGGGTTACTAAAGATAATAATTGAAACCTAATTGTCTCATCATACTTTGGCAAATGAATTTTTTCAGTTGTGGATACATGGTACAAACATGGGTAGTTCATGTAGGATTCATCATTTGATATTTTTTGGTAGGAAGTTAAGTAAGATAAAGTTGATTATACCAAATCTTTGAGAGAATTTACAAATATTGGAACACTCACAGACAAAATGCTTCAAAATAGCCAAAATATTCCTTCAACCAGAAGGTGTGTATCAATGGATGCCCAAAGATGCACGATTTCATAAACTCTTTAAGAATTCAACATAAAGGATCATGGTAAAAGACTTAATTAAATGTTGTAAATCCCTTGTTCATCACCCCTAAGATATAGTCATAGACTTACAAACAATATTTATCAACATAGTCAAAGTAAAATGATTTTAAATTGCTTATTTGCATCAAAAGATGAGAACTCTTCTCATGATGAAATTGTGAATCCCACAATACTAACACACGAATGAGATATTATATGATGCAGATATATTTTAACATAAGATTGTAATAGGAATAAGAGAAACTATTTGAAAACATTACAAAATAAAAGTGGACACAATTATGCTCATGATCAACACAAATTTATTTCAAGGTTCATTAGATTCATCAGCAATGGAGAGTTTCTTTAACAATCTTAGAGCTTGTCAATAGCTCTACACTTGTAACCATCTTGATGTGATTAAATCTAAAACACAGGAACATAAATAGGTTTCTCATACGGTCTCTAAGGAAAATGGTTTTTCTCAAACTGTCAAAGAAAAATTAACCCCCTATATGCAAGATTATTTTCATTGCATTTATACAATTTCACTCGCTCACTCATCCCAACATTTCCCCCAAAAAGTATAAATCTTCAAAAGAATATTCCTCTTTACAAAATATTTTCTTAATCATGTTTATTCCCTTGAAAATATCTTACTTTTTGTTTCTAGGTGGTTAAATCATGAACTGATCAGGTTTCTTAGATCCTCAACTATGACTGGGATGCCATGTCATTACTTTTGATAGTATTTTTAATCATTCTATTATTTTGCTGTGTAAGAAATCCCCATTTTTAATAATTCTCAGGTGGCTCCATATGGCTTGATCTGACAAGCAATCCTTTTCACCTTTGACAATACACCTTGAGTAATAGATACCTACATTCGTGCCTCTCAGAAATGAGTGTCCTCGCATGGATTATACCACATATTTGAGTTGTGATTCCGAGTCAGCCAAGTGTAAAGAGGATCCAACAGAAGTGTCCATGTGTCTCCTTGGCACAATTAGAAAGGAGAAGTCCCAAGGAAAGTTCCTCAAATAAGTGTGGGCCCTTCATGTAACTAGAACCTGAGAAAGTTACACTGATCACTAAAAAGTCCAAGCATGGGAAATTCCAGCAGAAGCTTCCACCTGTCTGTAAAGTGCAACTCCAAAGATGAAGTCTAGAGGTGGGACCTCAAATGAGCACAGGCTTTCAACATGTCATGCGCCTAAGAAAGTTAGATCAGAAGCTTGAAAAGTCTAACTATGGGAAGATCTAGCGAAAATCTCCACGTGTGTCTTCGGTGCTCTTTCAAAAGTAAAATCCAGGGGCAGTTCCCTAAACAAGCATGGGCCCTCCATGTGTCCCGAGCCTTAGAAAGTTACCTCATCCGTTGAAAAATTCTCAGTGTAAAGAGGAGCCAGAGAAAGCCTCGACGTGCCTCTTTAGCCCAATTTTAATATGGAGCCAAAAATCAGAGACTCCAAACAAGCGCGGGCCCTCCACGTGGAAAATATTTGAGTTAAAGTGGGCCTAGGGGTGCTTTTCACATTTTGTATCACTTAAATAAATTTTGCATTTTTGGACAATTTGGCCTGCCCATGCACTTTTTATATAGGATTTACACACGGATTTCCAAGGCGTCGACGGGGTTGTGGCTTACTTTATGAATTTCGTTCTTTTTGAAAACAAAACTGAGAATCTCAAAATGTCCCAGCAATCCGCTTCCCCACTTTTAAATTTTGATGCGGCCATTAGTGGGGTAGCACTTCACTTTTATACTTTATTCCTTTTTCATAATAAATCTAAAAGTTCCAAACACCTACAGTGACCTTCCTTCATGCTTTTGAATTTTCAATGTTGATTCAACACATGGATTTATCTAGTCCCTAGTGGAGTCGCGGTGCACTTTTTAATTTTTACTCCATTTCAAAAACAAAGCTAAATTCTTCAAATTGCTTCGATGATCTACCTCTCTGCCTTTGACTTTTCAAATTACCATTTGTCCTTTTGCAGACCTTAGGCATTCCTTTTATAGTTTCATTGATTTCACCATAATGCCTCAAAAAAACAACAAGGGCATGCCTTTCTACAATTGCTTGATTTATCACAGGTGTACACTTTTCAGGGCCAAAGTAAGAAATTTCTCTACCACATCATTACGTTGAGTAGCCAATTAGAACTCAATGGAGCCATGGGACCAATTGGGCATTTTTTACAAATGTAAAAAAAGTGAAAACTTCACCAAATAGACATGTCATGCCATGTCCAATAAAAGAAGACCACCTATCCACGGGCGCTGGGATAAAATTTGACAGGGAAAACATGACTGTGGAAAAATAAAATGAAGGGGAAACCCCAACATTCACACCCAAATAACAAACTAGTCCACATGGAAAGAGAAACTATAAAAAACACAGATCTCAATGTGTTTCATGACCATAGAAAGTTATTTGACGACAACAACCTAATAAAGATAAAACTTCAATCATCCACACAGGGAGAATAAAAATATTTCAGACCATGTAGATTGAATTTTTTTTCAGAAAAAAGGGTGAGATTGAAATGAGCACCAAAATATTCCATGCTCCTCTATCGCCTTACAAATATATCACATCATTTATATGATATTGATGCATGCCCTCCATCCATTGCTATGAATGAGAATTGTACAACAAAAATAAATTTCCACAATTGCATAACAATAATTTAGTCACCAAAATAATCAACCTAATCATGGGCTCGCAATTACCGCCAATCCCTAATCAAAATATCCATGCATATTTTATATGGTAAGGATGAAAATGAATTATTTTTAAAGCTATCTCTACAACCCATTGCATCAAGAATTTTTACATCAACTCCCCCATTTTTCTTTTGAGGGGATTGATAAATTTAAACATGATACATATTTTACTTAAAATAAGAAAGAAGAGCTTCATCTAAATTCCCTCCAATGGTTTCTATACCCTTCAAATTATCCTCAATCGATTCCTTTCATCATCACCCATCATGTTCATAGCGTGGCTCACACTTAAGTTCTTTAACACCTCCGTATCAATATATCCAATGTAATACTTTAATCTGATGGCTAATAAATATACAAAAATAAGTTTGAGTATTCTTTAGGCTTTCCCTTTACCAACATTTCCAAACATAAAACATAATTTTAACATGTTTATAAGATTGGTAAAAAACCACAACCCAAACATCTAGTGATGTGGCTTTTTTCATGGAAGAATATTTCATGTTTGTTAGCTTGATAGAGTATCAATGAGTGGGAAATTCTCCTCCAATCTCATTCTCAACTATTCAATCTGAATTTGGTTTTATTGCAATATTTTTGACCTTTTTCTCAACATGTTGTTTCATTTGGATTATTTGAAAAAAAATTTGGAAATGGTAGGAGAGAAAAAATTGTATATCTTGCAGTGTCAGAAATGGTGATGATAATTGTGTCAATGAAGGCCACTTACAATGCACATGTTCCGTACCAATTTATGCATACAAGCGCCACCTCAATGATGATGGTTTCATCTAGTTTTTTCTCTCCTTAGCTCATTTATTTGGGTTTTAGTTTTTTATTGAGGTGTTGAAATGGTTATTTAGATTTTTAGAGTTGCAGAAGCAATTCTAATTTGGGTGTTTTTTTACAGAATTTGAATTGATTTTTTAAGTTTTAAATGACGAAAGGGGAAGATGAAACAAGTTATTTTCAGAAATCCAATAACAAAAAACATATTCATTCCATTATGAAAGTAAGTGGACCACTTCTATTGTGGTTTCATCCTTATTAGCATTAGGATCATGATAAATTAAGAGTTGTTTACTACAATTGATCAAGTGAACCAATCAATGAAATATTGCTTGTTTGATTTAGCAATTATTTTTAAAATTATAGAGACAACTACAAGATACACCGAAGAAGCACATCCAACTTGAAAAAATCTATATTTAAAGATAATTTGAGAATATTTTCTTGAGACCAAAGAGGAGAGGTAAAGGCATAGCAAACAACTTTAAGAACAAATTACTTGGAGAAATCTTATTACATCGTTAAGAAATTTATAAAACAAGTGATCCTGTGAGCAATTTTTTTTTCATCAGATGAACCTATGACATCCTGCAATACATCATTCATCAATCTCATAAATGTAGTAGGTACATTTCATAAACAAAACAGACGTACTAACCATTAATACAAACCCTATTTTTTCTTGAAGGTAGTCTTCCATATATCCTTCTTCTTCATTCTAACTTGGTGATAACCCGACTTGAGAATATAACTTCGTGAATAATTTGGCATGCCAAAGCTAGTCCAAGAGATCATCTATGTGGGGAAGTGGGTATATGTTCTTTATGGTGATCTTGTTCAAAGCATGGTATTTGATTCACATTCTCCAAGAACCATCCTTCTTCAGCACCATCACAATAGGTTAACCACATGCTAAAGTTCTCAGACGTATCACCCGTTGGTCTAGAAGTTCCTAAAGTTGTATCTTTACTTCAGTACTCTCTAGCAAGGATTGCCTATACAACCCAATTTTCGGTAGAGGGGACTCTGGAAACTATTGAATCTCATGCTCTACTTCCCACTTTGGTAGTAACTTACTAGGATCCTGAAAAAATTCCTAAAAAGAATGAATAATACTATCCAAATCCTGTTTTCACCGATTAGATATCTCTGAAACTTCTACCCCATCTTGTTTATCCTTTAACAAAAGTAAAAAAAATTGATTATGATTTTTCTGAATAAGTCATTTTGCTTGGTTAGCACTCACCATAGTAATGTGTGTCCTACGCTAGCATGCCCAGATGTTGTAAATCATCCCATCCTTGACCTATCTATGTCGGTTTTCCCTTATCATAAATATAACAATCCTTATATACAAGTAAGGAATCCTAAAAATAACATCAAAATCATTAAGTGGAATAACATCAACTTCCAATACATCAATATATTGGGAATATATCCCAAACATGACCTTAAATCTTTTTGTTACTTGAATTTCAAAAACCTTGTTCACCCAACCAAAAGGATAAGGGTGTGGATGCTCCTAATTCTTAAGATGAAGCTTCTTTATAACTGCTTCAAAATAAAATTAGACAGAGAACCGGTATCAACCAAAGCATTTACCTTAGCTCTCTTGATTCGAATTTTGATATGGAATAGTCTACTCATCTCCTCTTCATGATTATCCATGTTAGTGGCCATACATCTAAGCCTCTTGTTTACATTAGAGTCATATTTGATTTCCCCCTCCCATTTTTTCTTTACAGTTATCATGGACTTCTTTGAGTCCTTGGTTCAGTTCTTTAGATGTAATTTTGGATACAACTTCCTACATGTAGTGTCACTATGACGATTGCCATCACAGTTCTTGCAAAAATTTCTTGGGATCTTTACAAGTATTTAAAGTAGTGGAGGATTGTTTACCTTTCCCTTTTAACTTACCCTTGTTACTTGTTTTCCCATGTTCTTTCTTCTGTTGATTTGTCGAATAATTTTCCCTTGGCTCTGGTTTTCCTTGCTTCTTTTCATCATTTATGTAGTATTTCAGCACATACGCCTCGTTGAGATATTTGGGATTTGTGGAGATGACTTTTCTTCAAAGGTGAGTGTGAAGTCCTCCCAAGTACTTAATCAGAATATCCTCATCCTCCAAGTCCATGTTTAGCAACATGGCCTACCAACGAAACTCCATAGTATAGTCCTACACAATTTGACCATTGCCTTGTCTAAAACACTTTCATTTAATCATTTTGTCAGTCTTGTGGCCAATAGGATAGAAGTTAGCTCTAATTAATTCTTTAAATTCTTGTTGAGATTTCACAATATGACATTTATTCTTTTCACAAGTGGTTATATGGGTTTCCCAACAAATCAGAGTGTGTCCATTCATTTTGGGACATGAAAAGTTGATCCTTTATGCCTCGGTGACATTATGGACACTAAATTAGACTTCTAGTGGTTTTAACCAGTTATCAAGCAACTATTCATCTAATTTTCCGTCAAATATTTCAATTTCAACTTTCGTCTCAACTTTAAAAGAAGCATGATCAGATTTTACCTTTTCTATTGCATTTAAAGTCTCTTCTTCATGCTCTTTCCCATAATCTTCCCCATGGTGGCTCTTTCCTATACAAAAATTTTCAGGTAAGCCTCAAACCACTGAGTCCATGGAGTCTTTCTTAACAGAAGCCATCTTCTACAAACTTGTAGGTTCTTCTTATCTTCTAAACATCCTATCCATCATGGTCTCTAGCATCTTGATTATATGGACCATGTTCTCTTCATCTCTTTTCCCCCAAATTCTCTATTTCCACTTCCTTGTAGAAATATCTAGGTCGGAAGGTAAAGCCTCTTTGCCTTTATATCTCATTATTGTCATACAAATCAAAGAATGAATACAACAATCCTAGATAATTCTTAGATCTAATACCAAAATGATCTGTAAACTTTGTACATTAGAATTGTTCACAGAATCACAATTAAATGTTCTTCTTCTTCTTTTGATTAGAAAATGAACAAAGATAGCTAGTGAATGAATAATTCTTATTATTATAATCAACAATTGTAGGAAAGGAAAGAATATAATCTCATTAACACCAACACATTTTATCCTAGAAACCTCCAGTGGAGGAAAATAGTTCACAAAGGGAAAATGATCTTTCTTCCCAATTTTTATTGGCCAATTAAATTAAGAAGTACAAAATTTACAATAAGTATGAAAGAGAAGAAGATAATATATCACACTTCCTCCTAATTACTTGCTCACTTGATGTTATTCTTTGATGATAAAAAATATCCTTCCTACATGCTTATTTATAAACCTTATCATGTCCTCATATGCATTAGAGGATGAGAAAGGTCATGGAGGAGAAGAGACACAAACATCCTTTCCAATTCTGGGATGGTTTGTTTCAAATTTTATTTTTCTACCCGAAAGAGCCAGGACCACTATCCAATGCATACCGGTAGTCACAAGATTGCCACCCTAGCTGAGTGGTGGTTACAACACCACCATCAGGATTGGGTGGAGGTTCTATAACCACCACTTTGCACAAAGCGAGGGTTATGTTAACATAAAGACAAAACCTCTGTTTCTTCATTTTCCTTATTCGGTGTTGGCTGATCTAATAAAGTAGAGTCACTTCAGATCCCTATGGATCATCAAGTGAAGCAATCAATGAAAGATTGATTTTTTGATGTAGTAACTAGTTTTAAAATCATAGACACAACTACAAGATACAATGAAAAGGCACATCTAACTTGAAAATTATATATTTAAAGATAATTTTTAATATTTGTTTGAGACAACAGAGGAGAGGTGAAGGATGAAGTAAACTTCATTTGAAGGAAAGATTGCTTAGATAATTCTTATTACATTGTTAACATATTTATAAAAGAAGGGAACCTATGAGCGAATTAATTTTTTTGAGAATATATTTTCTTTAGCTATGGAGGTTGTGAAACTTCCTTTAGGTGCCATGCTAAATATTTTATCCATATAAAAAAATTTATGACTATGATTTATTCAGAAGTTATGCACCTTTGTGTCTTTTTTATTGACTTTTTGTTTAAAATATTTTAACAGGTCATTTGAGTATTATATATGAGCTTATGGATCAAACTGGATATATCCTTTTTTGACCAAGGTTTAAATATTGTTTATGAATGATATCTATTATTAAATTAACAAGAAAAAATATACAAGATAATTCACAAAAAAATGATTTACGTTACAGCACACCCCAAAGCACGAAACAAATTACTCTAAAAAATATTGGAATTCGAAGGAACCAAAAACATCTCATAAGTGTTCCAAACTTGTTGGATTCAGATTTACAACATCCATTGTGAATTTATTGAATATTTATTTTATATTATGCCAATAGACACAAAATATCTTCTAAAGATACATGTAAAGAAAGCCATAAAATACATGTACATATTATTAAAGAAAATTTATTGACAATCCCTTTAGAAAACCCATCACTAACAGAATGATGACCACTCACCCATCATTTTATGTGCTCAAAATAATGAACATACCAAAAAATAAATGAGGAATAAGATAATACCAAATGATCTTTGAAGGATTATGCTTCCATGAACTCTAGCACATGTAAGATTTCTCTTTAAAATTGGGTGCATTTGCATCTACGTTTGTGTTTGCGTCTACATCTAACTCTGTGTTTGCAGAAGCAAAATGTCATGGAAGGAATGAGTGCACTTGTAAGCATCGAACACCATTGGGTGCCTCTGTGTTTTCACTCTTCTGCCTCTGATCCAAAACACTATAAAAACCTATCACGATTATTATGAATGAAGCCAAAACCGCTTTCCTATTCTCCAAATCAAGTTTCCCAAAAACATGTTTTAAACAACTCAAATAGTTTTCACCCAATCTTCGTACTGAATAATACCTTCAAATACTTCAATAGGAATAATTTTCATCCCTCTTCACTCTCCAGTTGATATAAATTATCAAATCATTCATCTCATGGTTCAATCACTTCATTATTTTAACAAAAGAAATCTTGTCCTGGAAAACAAATAACCTTCTTTCTCAAAACCATACTTTTATGAACCATCAAATTTCATAATCATGAGACAATAATTACACCCATGGAAATATATTTGATTCTCCTTTAAGGAACAAATTATAATTCCTTCAAACTCTAAGTGGTAGGCCTTCAACCAAGCTCATCTCTGTAAACTTCCTAATACTATCCCAAAAGTTCCCTTTGACTAGTCTTCACAAATAGGGAAAACTTTTATATTTTTTTCCATGCTCATGACCAGAAAAAACCATGTACATCAATAAAAAATCACATACTAAAACCAATGTCCATTTAATTTTCAACTCATTTAGACAACCTTGTCCGAAACCGAACTTCTTAAAAAACAAGAACATGTATGAGTGGGGTCCACTCATCACAACAACCAATACCATACCATTTTTAAATCATGGAGGAGTCTTATAAATCATTAAATAATCATCTATGCAATATAAATCAATCATGGGAACTCAGGATAAAAATCTCTCAAACTGATTTCTAGCTAGGGTTTCAAGCACATAAAATGTTGTTTACCTTCTTAACATTAATCGTTCATAAAAATTTGAGGATGAAATGAGATAAAAAAAATTTAAAAACTTTATATAATCAATTTATAAACATCCTTGAAATCCAAAAGTTCCCATGTAAAGAACACAATTTAGGGTAAGCAACATAAGGTGCAGTTTGAGCTATAAATGACCTTCTTCTTGACCATATTTCACCAAATTTGTCATAACTTGTAAAATACACATCATGAAAACTTGAATTTTTTTCACAACATCATGACACATTCTAGTAACATATCTAATCATCACTATGTCACAATTAGCTGTCAATATTTATGTCCCATTGCATTTTCATAGTTAACCCTTTTGGTTTTGTACTGTTTACGCTAGGAACAAGTAAAATAACATCATAACTCACCTTGAAACCTATCCAAAAGGACCTAACATACCCAAAATATATTGTATAACATCCTTACATGCTTCCATGAGCTCACTTATCTTGACATATCAACGTCATGCCTCATAGAACCTAGACCTGGTCTACATGAGCACTTGAAACTTGGCCTTCAACATGTATCTTCATCCTAAAACTCAAGTGAGTTCCTAAACACTTCGAAAACATGCTCTCCATGTGGAAAATATTCTCCTCATGCTATCAAGAATTTCTAACCACCATGCACCATAACCTACACAAGAAAGGTCACCTGATTTGGCTTGCTATGCTAAGTTATTCTCATTGAATCACCTCATGCAACCAAGAACATCATCTGACTCTACTTCATACCATTTTTGATTAAATGGATTTTACGTAAATGAAAAAATCTAAATAAAAACACGAAAACACATCCATCATCACCCTGATAACTCATTATAACTGCTAGGTATACCTCATCTACTAGTGGGGATAATAGCTATGTCAACGCTATCCTTAACCGTATGTGCTCTCTATAACTTACATGCATAGACTACCTCCATAGATATGGTGTCAGAGGCATGACTTGAATAATACCAAACTGCCACATCATTTGCTCATACTAAAATAAATTCCCTTGGTGGAGAAATTGATCCTTTAGCAACATGGTATGTAGAATCCTTCTTAGATCTCAATGAAATCCTCCAACATTATTATATGTCCTCCATATAATTTTTCTGCAGTTGAAACCTATCCGACATGGATCTATATGTCATCATTTTTATCTTTGTCATCTTAACATCACTCACCTCACTACGATAATATATGAATATTCCCAATCTACATATGTTCCACATATCAACCACACAACAACAATGTTCTCATGGCCCACACATGTAACAAATAAATTGTTTCTACACCAGCAACATGGTTCTCCAATGTGAAACTATAGAAATCACCATACAAGTGAGCTAACAAACAATGACCCCATGCATATTGAATTCCATGATCCTCTATCACCATACAAATCTCTCACATAATGTATATGATATTGATGGATGTCTTCTATCGATTTCTATGAATAAGAGTAATATAAGAAAAATAAATTTCCAAAATTACAAAATAAAAAATTAGTCACCATAAATAATCTGATCAAAGGCTCTCCAATACTGCCAATCCTCAATCAAAATATCTATGCATATGTGATATGGTAAGGATGACAATGACTTATTTTAAAAGCTATCTCCATAGCCCATTGCATCAAGGATTTTTGCATCACCTCCTCCCGTTTTCTTTTGAGGGGATCAATAAATTTAAACATGATACATATGTTACTTACACTAAGAAAGAAGAGTTTCATCTAAATTTGCTCCAATGGTTTCTATACTCTTCAAATTATCCTTAGTCAATCCCTTTCAACATCACCCATCCTCTTCATAGAGTGGTTCACATTTAAGTTCTTTAACACCTCTATATCAATATATCCAATGTACAACTTTGATCTCATGGCTAATAAATATACAAAAAAAAGTTTGAGTATTTTGTAGGCTTTCCCTTTGCTAACATTTCCAAACATAAAACATAATTTTAACATGTTTAGAAGATGGGTAGACAACCACACCCAAAATTTTATTGTTGTGTTTTTCTTCATGGAATAATATTTCATTTTTCTTAGCTTCAGAGAGTTTCAATGAGTGGGAACTCCTCCTCCACTCTCATTCTCCATTATATGCTTTCAATTTGGCTGTACTGAAATATTTTTACCATTGTCTCAACCTCACGTTTCATTTGGATAATTTGTAATTTTTTTGTAAATGGTAAGAGCAAACAAATTCTTATATGTTGTAGTTTCAAAAATGGTGATGATAATTGTAGTGCCCACTTCCCTTTGACACCTTTTCACATTGATCCTGATATTATTGACTATATTATGGACATTGTTATAGTATTGATTTAGTATGATGTTAGATGTTAGATCATGAATTATTGTTTATTTTGTTTCATAACTGATGCATGGTGTTTATTAGAGACATTTTTAGATAATTATGTTGATATATTGTTTGAAGTGGTTATATTATGGATGTTGTTCAGACTTATGATATTTGGATATTTTGAGTAGACATAGAAAATGAAAATTGAATTAAAATTGATGATGATATAGTTGTGGATGAAATTGTCAGTGATACTGCTAATTGTCTTGATGATTATTGTGACTCATATATATATTGATGATATTGAAATTATATTTATATTTATTTGGATGTTCTGATATGGCCATGAGGCCAAATGAGGTATTTATATTTTTCAGGTCTAAAATATCACAACAAACATCAAGGGATTGGAGACCAACCACTTTGGAATTCTAGATGAATTCAACAAGGTCACCATGATACTTGTATTCATTTGTGTGTGTTTAATTGGGAATTCCCATGGGGGGAATTCCTTTAAATGTGACCAAGGGATTCTATGTACTTTCCTTTATTTGGTTCCTTTGTTAATGTTTGCATGTGTTTATTTTGTGGTGCATTAACCCCTTTCATTATTTACTAAATGGTGTGTTACTATTGTGAGTAATCATGTGGTTAAGATAATTAATTAAAATATGTCATAAGAAAGTAATTAATAGATTGTTGGCCTTGAATTAAAATGTTGTAAGATATGTGTAAGTAATGTGTAAGAGATATGTAAGTTGATTCTGGAGTAAGATACACTTCATCTTTTGTAAATTTGAATTTGTCCTTGGAGGTTGATTTTGGAGGCTTGTGGGACAAATTAAACTTGTCCCATACCTCTTAAAATTCTTTTACCAACCTTACCTATGGTTGGAGAGTTAGATTTAGCCCTTCTTTATGCATTTTTGTAAGTAGAGTTAAATGTTGTAATTTCACTTTTCTTACATGTTTTAATTTTAATCCTTTGAGGTGTGGGTTTGATTTGAGTGTGTAAGTAAATTTGTCATAGTTTCACCTACCTATTGATTATGATTTGGAGAATGAAGTTAACTTGGGTGTTTGAGTTGAGGATGTGTGAAGTGGCATCCTACATGGATCCACCTCATCCTCTTCCCTTCCCTATTCTATAAATTGGAATTCATTAGCTTGTTTTTGGGTTTCTTCACATTTGCATACTCCATTTTGGGTGACTTATTTTGGTCTAGAGAGCTCTTGCTTTGGAGAAGTTTGAAGATTGTTGAATACTTGTGCTTGACTGATTTTTTTTTGGATTGCTTGCATTGGAAGATCTTGTTGTTTTGAACTTGGAACAAACTTCATTATGGAGAGGTAGGATCTTAGCTCTTGAAATAGTTTTCTTTTCCTTTTATGAATATGTAAATTGTTGAATGTTATTGTTTTGAATGTTTTAGCATGTGTATGGATTATTGGGTAGATGGCCTAAGAATGGTGTAGGAGAAGACTATGAGGTATAATTTTTTGGAGGCATAAGTGTTTTGGGGAGGTATTAGTGTCGACGGAGTTGGGATTTGGGTTCCATCTTATAAAGAAATAGATTTATTTTCTTTACTTGTTATGGGGTGCCATAAGAGGTTGGGGAGGCATAAGGAAATGTGAGAAATAAGGGGTACTTAGGGGAGGCATAAGGGCATGTCAGGGTTTTGAAATGTTATATTCTGGTGGTTTGTTCTCAAAAGGTGATAGCCAATTTCCCCTTTGGGAGGCATAAGTAGCATCCCCCATATTTTCTTGCTCCTTTGGCTTGCATGATGAAGCCTGAGTTTTGTTTGTTATGTCTTAATGTGGTTGCAAACTACATTCTATTTTGGACTGTATTTTAAATGTGAGTTTTCCATGTGTGTTTTGGAACCCTATTGTTAACATGAGTTGAAACACATTTCTTATTACATTGTGGTTAGGGCTGGGGGGGATAATGAAGAAGGATGGATTCTCCTTTTCATTGGATGTCTTGGTTGGGTGGAGAGCGTTGCCTTTTCCCTACCTTTGTTGTGATTAAAATTTCAGAATGATGGATCTACATGTTATTGTTCATGAGAAAAGGAAAAGACATTTTTGACAGTCCTTGTTGAGATTATTATTTATTGTAACCTTTTCCACACTTTGAAGTGGATGAAATTGTAAAATATTGGTGATGGAATGATGTTCTGTATGGGCTATGAAAGTTGTAAATTGAAATGTAAAAGAGATATACTTTGTTTTCTACTTTTGAAAGAATGTGAAAGAATGATATTCGTATGTTGTATTTCAAGTAATGAAAGAGAAAGTTGTAAGGATATCATTTCTGAATCAATAGAAAGATTGTATTATACTCCTCAAATGGCATTGTTGCATTCGAAATCTGATTGTATAAATGCATTTTGAAATCTCATTTGAAAGTATGAAAAAGTGAATACGTATGAAGAAATGTCATAATAACTCTTTTCTGCAAAAATGAATGTTTGGAAAAATCTGAAGTTGCAAATTGGCATTTGAATACCTTGTTTGAATCAACTTAATATGTTTGAATGTGTTTTGGAATGAATTTATTATTGGAAGTTGTTAAATGAAAACAAATCTATTTGAATTGAGATCTGTGTTAGATTTTTTCAAACTGGCAAATGTTTTATTCAAAATGTACATAAGGACCCTACAAAATCAAAAACAATAAAATTAAATATTCAATTGAACTAAATATGAGTAAAATGACCCCAAACAACTAAAACACTTAGGAAATTTTATAGAAACTTTCAAATCGGGCAAAGACAAAACTTACAGACAATTGTTTTGCTATCAAATTGATAAATTTTGAATGGAAATCAATCAAGAAAAATTAACCTTCCAATCCATCCGAAAATTTATCCAAGTAACAATACCTCCATGTCTATTTGGCATGTTGATAAAGGAAGAAGAACAAATTGAACAAAATTAACAAGTTAAAATGTTACCAGTTTTCACTTTATAAGCCTGACAGAAGTCCGTTTTCTTAAAACTGACCTAATAAACCTTTATAAAAACCAAAAATTCATAAGGATGCTATGAAAAGAGGACATTGAGAGATTTCTAGAAAAGTCCTTGTTTTCCAAAAACTGAGTTCCCTATCAAAAGTTATGGCCTTCTAAAGTTCAAAGAAGAGGAAAATCCTCTTGCACGCCCATCTTGCATGCCTAGAAGAGGAAAATCCTCATGTGCGCCCATATTGTGTGCCCTGAAGAGGAAAAGCCTCTTGCGCACCCAAAATAGGAGAAAAATTCTTGCGGTCCCATCTTGCATGCCTGGGAGAAAAACAGTCTCTCTCGCGCTCATCTTGCACACTTGGGAGAATAAGAGTCTCTTTTGCGCCCGCTTTTTACATCTAGGGAAATTTATTTCCACGCCCCACAAGAAGATAATCTATCTATGCTAAGAATGACTTTAACTCTCTTATTTTTTTGTAGGATTATTTGATAACTGTTGTAATTGAATCTGTAATTTTGTTGGAAACACTTTGAAAAAAAAAATATTCCTTAACTTTCCCTAACTAAACCTAGGTTTTTCTTAGGATTCAAGTGGGAGACTTTAGGTGGCGTTACACTTGGTATCAGAGCCATGGGTTCAAATATTGGACCCTTTGGCACACTATAAAACTTAAGACACTAACTCTAAACATAGTACAACATTAAACCTAGCACACTTTTAAACTTAGAAAACAACTTTCTGTGGAAATTGCATATTTTAGTAAACATGAAATAAAAAATGAATAAAAAACCAAGAAAATAGAGCTAACTCTCGCATTGGTCTATGCAGGAGGAGGGGAGAAGATGAGGAGTCATTTCACATAGACCTAGACCTACCACCACCAGATCATGATGTAACAAGTATCCTACCATAGATCTTACAGAAACTCCAGGATGTTAATGCGGCTCTATGTGGAGGGACCATAGGAGCACATTTAGTTAGAAATGATAGGGTGACATCCATTGAGGCTCGTGAATCTCCTTGGCATAGTGAGGAGCATAGAGGAGAGAAATCCAATGAGGAGTCAGTTAGATTAGAGTCACCATAGAGGGGACAGGGAGACCGAGTTTTAGGACACAAAGATAGGTCTCAGAGTCCTAGGCTTAGAGATGAGCTTACAGGGAGGCCTAGGGGTCATCATACTACAACTTCAGACCACATCAGGGAGATCCTAAAGCTACGACCATCACATTATTCTGGTGACATAGGTGGATTTCAGGAAGAGGTCTAGTTGGTGAGTTGGAGTGGATGCTTCTAGCTTTGCCCTTATTCTAGCAACACGAAAGCTCATGTTGTAATCCCTCTACTGAGAGACAACAGGTGTCTAGTGGAGGAAAAAGGAGTAGAAGCTCCTTGTTGATTCTGAGATAGTTACCTAAAATCTCTTTGAGGAGCATTTTAAGAGTAGATATTTGTCATGAAGGTTTATACCACGGAGGATAGATGAGTTTCATGACTGTTAGTGAAAAATCATAGCATCCCGATATGAGTTCTATATATCTAATTTTCTAAGGTAGATTCATCTAGTCTACTCCACATAACATTGAACTTTCCCCAAGGTGTGGGACCTTGCAAGATGAAAAGCTCTCCAGATTAAAGTTTGGTTCCTATTTCTCTATTTCGGTGCATACATGTGAACTTACAGAGGATCTATTTCTTTACCTAATCTAGAATTTTTCGAGGAGACAAGGATAAAAGAGATATAAGAAATAAGAAATAACTAAACTATAAGGTGATGCACTGCAGGAATGATGAACACTATTTCTACTGATAGACACAAACCAACAAAATACATACAATAATCAAGCACAGACAACTAGTTTTATAATGAAAGACTACATACAAGTAAAAGAGAGAGAAAGGATGTAGAATCGATCAAAAATGTGTTTTATTGCTCTATAGATTGATACAATGCATTACAAAATAGTCAGGAGGCAATAAACATATATTAATTTTAATGGAAGGCCCAAACTCCATAAATCCCTTTGCTAGAAGGAAAAGGAAGCCTACAAAACAAATAATGTCCATCCCTTTACAATGAATCCTGCCCCTAAATTTATAGATTCAATCAAAGAGAGGAAAGATAAAGAGAAGTGAGAATATTAGGTCTAGACTCAACCACTTCCATTAATGCCTCTTACAAAATCTACACCCAGATCCGTCTTGACTGCATCAACCACTGGTTTAGTGCCTCAGTGAAAGAAGAAATGGTGGAACAAATCAAATCCAATCTGGTTGTTGAGGTAGATGGATCCTACATTGATGTCCCCTAAATAATTTTTCTCCGTTTTCATTTATCTAACCTTTTCAAAATTAAAGTTTCAAATATCCATGGCATAGACAAGGCCAAGATTTTTCCAATGGTGTCAGATTTGCAATATTTTGAGCCCTGAGTCGAAAGATATGCCCCTTTGAAGTTTGTATTAGGTCTGTATAAATTGGCGGGAAAATGGCTTGAAAAATGGATTTCCATTTTAATATGGGGCACAACTAGATTAGTGAAAAATCAGCATGCGGGTCAATGATTTAGCTTTTTCCTCTTTTCCACAATACGTAAAAACTCAATAAACCCCCCGGCGCCGAAGCTCTTCTTGGATATGTGGCACCCTTTTGTTGGCTGGGGAGGTGCACTTCAAATTTTACCTCTGTGCCTTTTTTCGAAAGGAAAATTTTCACCTTTTCGTCTGACTCCCCACTTTCCTTGACTCAGGCTAAAATGCTGATTTCTTTTTTGGGCAGAGTTGCGGTCAATTTTGCAAATTTTATCCTTTTGGGATAACTAAGGAAAAAAACCAACTACCACCTCGATGCCCCACTTTCCTTGACATGGGGCGGTCTGGCGTTCAGTTGGAAACCCTCTCTCTATTCTTTATTTGAATTAGCACCATTTAGACACCTGGAAACCTCCGCTAGCCTAGCCTATGCATTGAATATTCAACCAACTCTGCCACTTTTTGATACTGGACACGTGGCGGCACCATGCTCACTTGAGAGCCCGACTCAAAGTTTTCCTTTGGCGGAGCATTGAGTTAAAACTCATCGCCCTCTACTGGTCCATGGACTTTTCAACATTCCTTCTTACTTTTTGGGACTTTGGGCTACGTGGTAAGCTCGTAATCATTTGAATCTACACCTTGATACTAACTCTTGGAGATGTGCAACACTGACACTTAGCATTCTCCGCTTACACTTTTATACTTAGAAAATTTTTGAGGTCCTTTCGTATCTACCTTTTGACTCTATTTGACCATTTTCTACGTGGAGGGCTGGCACAAGTTTGAATCTCCACCTTAGGTTCCTATTCTAGATTTGCGTTAAGATGACACCTATCACCTTCTTCCTTAGTTTGAAGACTTTTCAATGGCCCCATGACTTTTTGGGACTTTAGACATGTGGAAACCTGGCGCAAGTATGGGCTTCCCTTCTTAGCTTAACCTTTGGAGAAGCGTCATGTAGACACGTGGTTCTTTTCGCTACCTCCTTTATACTTAGTCAATTTTGGAATCTTACCTGAATGGTCTTCATCCTAAAAAACTTTGAAACTTTACCATTTTTTCCATTTCTTGCTCTTGGTTCCTCAGTGGCACTGCCCCCTTCTATTCTGACCCTACTATTCCACTGGTGAGTCTACCTGTAGCTTGAAAATGGATTTAAGACATGGAAATGACTTGGCAGAGTCATTTCTTTCACATAGGGTCATTTAATCTTTCTCTTCCCCCACACCACTCCATTATTGAATCCTTCTGAGATCTATTTACAACATCTAAACAAGTTTTCTTGGGTTCCTTCTATGAAGAGTCATGTTAACCCAATATTTTTCCTGGGGAAAAATATGGATAACAATTTGGTGACTCATAGCGGTATCTTCCTGCTAGATGAAAAAACCAAATTCCTCATCACTTCCGTTGGGTATGGATTCAAGAGCGACGGTATGTGATACCGATTCTACCCTCTGATTCATGATCCCAGACATTTTCACTCTCAATTTCCATAAGAAATATCTAAACGAAGGTTTCTAGGAGTAGAAAATTGTTTTGACCTAGGGCTTCATCTGCCTCTCTGAACGGACTACATAAGAGATACAAAACAACACCACAACTATATACAAAATTTTAAATCATACATTCTCCAAATAGAACATGTAGAGAGTGTAAATCACTTAGAAGAAAAGCAAAACTAAAATACAAAAAGTCAATGTGCACAAACACTTAGAGGAAAGAGAAACTAAACTAATATATGAAGGGTGAGAACTTCCCCTTTAGTAGTAGTGTTTAATATAGAATCCATTTCAATGGAATCTTCAACTCTTCACCCTCAAATGTGGACAATTGGAAATCATTACTACTTTACATCTTGTGACCATGTAGGGGCCACTCCAAATGGCATCGAACTTGGAATGCCTTAATGGTTTTTTCTTTATCTCCATCCCATTTCAAAACTAGGTCTCATTCCTAGAAGGTGATTGTTTTTTTCCTTCTTGTCAAAGCATTTCTTGATTAAATCCTAATTATTCTCTATTTCTTGGAGTGCATGCTCTTTGGTTTCTTCTAATTGTATCACTTCCGCATACCTGGGCTCCATCGGTTCAAAATTCATACATCTCTAGTTATTTCACGAGCTCCAATGCTAGTAACTCAAGTGATATGGGCAACACTACCTCTTTCCCATAAACAAGTTTGAATGGAGAGCTACCTATAGACATCTTGGGTGTTATCCTATCAGTCCATAAGGAAAATTTGAGTTTTGTGTGTCAGGTTCTCTGATTTTCATCAAGAGCTTTTCTGATGATCTTTAGCAGGTTCTTGTTTGTGGACTCATCTTGGCCATTACCTGGAGGGTAATAGTTTGATGGAGTGATCAAATAAGTCCCGTTCTTAATATCCCATCATGTGATCTTGGAACCTATGAATGCCAATGCATTTTTTGATATAATAGTGACTGAAACTCCAAATATAGTCACTATCCCCTTCATAGAAATCTAATACACTGGACTCATTACTTCCTTGAGTGCCACTGCCTCGGTCCACTTGGTGAAATAGTTTGTTGCTGTCAGAATCCCTTTTTTGCTTTGGCTTGAATTTGGATAGATGATTCTAATGAAGTCCAATCCCCATTGCATGAAAGGTTGATCGACTTAAATTGGGTGTAATGGAAGTGCTACTAGATTTTCTTTGCCTGTGAAGAATGCCTAATTCTTGTACCTTTTGATCCATGCATAGTAGTCACTGAATACTCTGGGCCAATAATAACCCACCTTCATGATTTTGAGTGTTTTCACCCTTGGAGGAAAATGGCATCCAATTGCTTCAACATGGAATTCTTGTAACACTCTCTCAACCAGATTTGTCTCAATGCATCTCAGTAGAATGCCATTGATGTCTCTTTTGAACAAGACACCATCAATAGGAACATAGGGGATGGCCTTAAGTGTGAAATGCCTCATTTTTTCTTTACTCATCCCATGAGGACATAAGCCGATTTGAAGGAAGTGCAACATGTCTTGGGTACAACAAGGAGTAGGTACATCATCACTTCCTTCTTCTTGATTATCCTATAAAACAAAAAGAACCTCCTTTTCACTATTTGCTTCATCTTGTTAACATGAGGATAGTTGTTCACACACAACCCCTTCCCATGGACCAACTTAGTGACCCTAATCTCAAGGTCATATTCCATGATACGAGTGATCCATCCTGCATAGTTTTCATTCATATCCTTGTTGAGAAGGAATTATTTAACTCCCACATGGGAGACCGATCATTGGATTTTATTATTTGAAACTAGATGCTTAAACTTCTTCAATCCCCTAATTACTGCCCAGGACTTGCTTTTCAATGAAGGAGTATCTCACTTCGTATTCTTCCAAACCTTGATTAAAGAAAGCAATTGGTTGTTCTGTAATTTATTTATTCTGTTGAAATAAGATTGCAGAAATCGTGTCACTGCCACCAAAGGCATACAATATGAAGTATTTAGAGAAATTTGGATTCACGAGAGTTGGGGCTTATGATATAGCTTGTTTAATGGCCTCAAATCTTTCCTTTCCTTCAGATATCCACACGAATGCTAATCTTTTCTTCAATATCAAAGTTATTGGCTTAACAAGAGAAACAAAGTTTGGTAAAAACCTTAAGACAAAATTTATTTTTCCCAGGAATCTTTGAAGAGATTTCTTATGGCTTGACAATGGTAATGCCCTTATTAATTCCACTCTCTCTAGGTTAATTGCCAATCCTTCCTTGGATACAATATGGCCTAGAACCCTACCCTCATGTGCCAAGAATATGCATTTTTTAGGGTTCAATGATACCCCCAAACTCCTGCATCTTCGAAACACCTACCTTAGGTGGGAAAGGTGGTCTACTAAATTTTTGGAAAATACCGTAATGTCATTCAGATAGATCAATACTATTCTATTGATCAACCCCCTTAAATGCCATATTCATTTCCCTTTAGAAAGTGGCTCTGACATTGGATAGTCCAAAATGGAATATTTCTATAGGCATAGGCTTCTCATTTGGTGGTGAAAGCTAGTTTTAACTGATCATCTTCTTTCACCATGATCTAGTTGTACCCAGAGTAGCCATCTAGGAGGGAGAATCTCTCTGATCTATACACTACTTCCAAGATATGCTCCATTGAAGGGAGTGGGTAGTGATATTTGAGGGAGGCTCTGTTCAAGTCTCAAAATTCTACACACAATCTAATCTCTCCATTTTTCTTCTTGACTGGGACCAGGTTTGCAACCCAGCTTAAGTGTTTGATTGGAAATATGATACTTTCCTCTTTCATCTTGTTCAGCTCTTTCTTCATCAGAGGCTCAATGTGTGGGTTGATTAGTCTCTTCTTTAACCAGATAGGCTGAGCAGTTGGATCTAGTTCGATTGTCTCTTTTGCTAGATTTAGATTGAATCCTCCTAGGTTTTCATAGCTCAAAACAAATACATCTAGAAATTCTTGGAAAAGTTGTATGAATTCATACCTTTCTTTCTTGGTGGTCACTTTGCCAACTTGAAGTGTTTTGTTTTCTCCAACTGGGATTGGCTTTGAATATTCTCCTTTGATCTGTATGTTAACCTTGTCTTTTATAAACTAATCATTAGGATTAAAAATAGAATCCAATTTCACTAAGCCTTTGTGGAGCTTATTTGTATGTAGTTGTACTATTTGATTCTTGTATTGCTGCTCTAATCTGCTTTGATTTCTAGCTGAGAATTTAGCTTCTTCTTGTAAAAAAAAATGATTTTCTAATCATTCACGAACACCTACCAACATGTGTTATTTTTATAGCACTTTTGGCCTCACAACTATATGAATGTGGTTGTTTTTTGTCTCTTTTGATTCTATCGACCACATCAAATGTTGCTCCAACTGATGAAATCCTATCAACAACTTCATTCTCCTTCCTGGGTATGAACATAATGCTAAAGGCCTCAAAATCCTCCATGAGATCCCATACCCTACTCTTTTACTTCTTGAGTAGGTCATTCTTGGTAGCATTAATTCCTCTAACTTGATTGGTAACTAGTTCACTGTCACCAAACACTTGCAAGTTCTTGATTTCTAGCTTCCTTGCCTAATGAAGATCATGGACCAATGCCTCATATTCAACAGTGTTATTTGAGTAGGAAAACTAAAATCTAAAGGTTGAATAATATTTTATACCTTTAGGGGAAAAAATCATAGCCCCTCCTCCTTCTCCTTTACTACTCCTTTAGCAATCAAAGAAAATTTTTCATACCTCATTATCATCTTTATATTTTGGCTTAACTAGGTCATGAAGAGGATGATTTTATTCATGTAGATAGAAGACACCTAGCTCAGATTCTTCCATCTACCTATAGGGGTCAAAATAATGTATATTATTGGCCCACTCATTGAGAGTTGAGTCTCGGATACATCCCACCTTGGTATTTACTTCACAAGTTCTTAGGAAGTCTTCTTGATCAAAATATGAGCAGTTGGCATTCATTGGGCTAGGCACATAAGATTTAGTATGATAATTAGAAATGGGCTTATATCTAATCATGGAATTTGCCCCATACCTTATTCTAAAGAGCATATGTGACCAATCAGTAGATAGATAGCCTCCAATTTAGGCAAGTAATTCCCTAGAAAAATACAGAGCAAAATGTGCTGGTAAATCTATGATTGATACATTCTGCAAAATAATCACATTGGGGGAGGCATGCAAAGTGAGGCTCAGATCCTTGATGATTTCAACAGTTATCATTGTTGTCCCATATAATTGCACTACCCTTCTAGAGATGAATTCAGATTAGACACCCAGTTGATTCGCTATTTGCTTGTGAATTACAAAACTACTTGCCCCAGAATCGATCATACAATTATGGACCAATTTTTATCCTATAATCAATGAAAAATAGAATGGAGGAAGTCTCGGGTTCTTACCTTGCTATTCTCAATGGTTTTCCCCCATGTTGAGTTGTATTGGTAAGAAATTTCTCTTGTTGGTTAGCGGTGTGATTTGAGGTTGACCAATTCTATATAGCAGTCTACAATAGATCCCTCTACCCTCTATTGGTCAGTGACTCCCATAGTGAAATGTTCACACTTGTCCTGTTCATTTGATAAATGATATTAAATGGAATGTCTTTCTTCTGCCCTTTCCCAAGCACATTTTTTTCTTGCGCATGGGTTGTTTCAACCAGTGTTTGAGTGGATTTGGAAGGTGGCCTGGATTGTTTCTGCATGTTGGGAGTTATATTTGGAGCAACATAACCTTGTGGAATGATGGAAGGTTGAGGTTCACTTGAGTTCAGTGGTTGGCCTTCTACAATATTTCTCTTTTTGGAACGTGTATTGACAACTACAATTTGGGGAGGGGACTGATTCAACCCATAGAATTCATCAGTTTACCAATTGACAAGCACAGTTTCACCTGGGGGTGCCTCTTGCTAAGCTCCTTGCTACTGATCTCCTTCTTGGCTAGGTTCCTGTGACACGACACTGGTTTGCACCGTCAAAGCCTGATTTAGTGCACCATTAAAACACATTGATTGGTTATTTGGCTGATTGCATGGGAAACACCAATCATATTCTTGTGCCATATTGTTCTATGCTGGAACTAATACCCTTGATGTTGAAGTTTTATTTGGATCATATGATCTGAAAGGTCAAGTAGCTTGAGGTTGTTCTTGGTTTTAGCTCTAATTTAAGGTCTGAGATGGTGGTCTATATTGCTGATACTAGGGTCCTAGCCTAAGGCTGATATGGCATGGAACTATGAGCTTTCTACATTTTGATGTTTACTAACTCATTCCCAATGTTTCTGAAGTTGTTGTTATAAAAAAAATCACCCCTCAAGGCAATTTCGATAACATGCATCAAATTCTTCATTCTCGAGCAAGTAGATTGATTCAAGGCCCGAATTACTATTTTTTGGGGCCCCTTCAGCTTCTCTCTAAATATCCCATCCAAGAAAAAATCGCAATGAGTTAGAAAAAATGGAAAAAATCCAAAAGATGGAGTGGCAGGCTTGTTTCAATGCATTGCGGGTCTTGGGGCTGCAGGTCATACCAAGGTTCGTCATACCAAGTTTGCGGCCAAAATACAAAGAAAATCAGCTAAGTCAGACATTTTTGTCCCAGACGGTCTGTGGGACAGTTGGGATGTCAATATGCACAGGATGCGAATCAGCCAATTTTCTGCAAGTCAGTAAATTGCGGGCGACGCGGAAGAATGTGTCTGGGACATCGGAGACAAAAGTACGCGCAGGACACGCAAAGGTGAAAATGTTGCAAAAAGGGACACTGAAGCCCAAATCAGCCAATGTAGAAGAATGTGTCCAGGATAGCCAGGACACGTGGACCTGATTTTGCCACAATATCTGCAACTCAAAGGAAAAGTTAACGTTTGACTCCTGAAACTTCAAACGGCCATAAACTTTTGACTCTAAGCTCCGATTTTCACAAAATTGAACTTTATGGAATGAGCACGATGTCCTCAATTTTTAATGAGGGTAGATATATTTAAATAAAATAAAAATTTTGGGCTCTAGTCAGTTAGTGCTCATTCCCGTCAAATGATAGAAAATGCCTGCTAGACCCAAAATAGCTGCCCGCACTCAGAAGGCCATAACTTTTGCATTGCTCAATGAAATCGCACAAAATTGGTACCATTGGAATCATGGGTCCGAGCTCAACACACAAAAATCAAGAAATTATAGATTTGATGAGAAATTTGTGGGGATTTTTCATAAAATGTGGCCGGGTTCATAACAATGTTTTATTTAGTAGTTGGGAGTGCAATTAAGAGGCATGGTCATCATTCTTTCGCTACTGCAGCACCTGGGACAGCATGAGGAGCCTTTTCCAAGTAACACACAATCATTTCACTCCATTTAATACATCTTACAAGTGGTTGGAGGACATATTTTGGGATTTCCATTTTCCTTTCTCTCTCTCTTCTCATTTTCCTATAAATTGGAGTGTTGGGCTCATTATAAGTAGTAGTTTTTTTTTTCTAGCAAAGCTTTGCCAAAATTGCTTTGTGAAGCCAATGTGCTGCAAGACTTTGTTGTGGACTCCTTGCATGGTGATCCAGGCCCTTATCTTGTAACTGATTGAAATGTGCATATTAGGAGGCAATAAAATATAAGTTTGTGGATGCAAATTCCCCTGCTATGTTTTCTTGCATTCTTCTTGCCCCTTCAACCTTGATTACAAGAATATTCTGTCTATTTTTATGTTATTGTAGATATCCATTATCATTGTGTATGTTTGAAATGTTGTTGTGAATGCATTTTACTATATTATGGAGAACTGTCATCACCCATTCTAGTGTACACTTTGCTTTCGTAACTCACAGCATTGGAAGGACTACTCTCACACCCTCCTTTTCTGGTGTATCACCACTTTAGTGTAGGCTTTAATTTTATGCATTCTCTCTCCTTGGTCCCTTGGAAAGTTATATTAGAATATTTATTTTACCTTGCATTAGAGTAGATTATGGCAGGTAGTTTAGGAGCAAGAACCAACTTTCTCTGGAGGTCTATCTCAAGTAGCAAGTCCCATAACTTGGAGATAGTACCCATGTTATCCAATCAAACAGTGAATTCAAGTATATGATTTTGTATAAACATAAGGGTGTTGTGATTCAGTGATAACTGTTATTTCATGGCTTCATATAGTTCCTTAGAGGTGTTAGATGATGAAGTGGAGGCTTTAGCTAAGCTTTGACTCCTAGGAGTAGACACAAGGGCTAATGTGTGTGTTCGGCTAGTATCTAGGCTTCCTACCTTGGGTTACAAAGGCATGGATGGCTGAGGAGTGATTTTACTAGCCTGAATCAAATAGTTCTTAGCCCCTATGGAAAGGCTATAGGCTGTAGGTAAGGTTATGCCCCCCATTGACTGGATCATCAAAGAAATATCTGAATTTGAAGCCCTAAGAAAATATAAGAATGCACCTTCATTAGTGGGCTTTACTGTTGTTGGAATCATGTCCCAGGTCCATTGGAATTTGAGGTTGAAATCTGTCAGATGCTTGTTCAGGGATCTATTGATTGTTGTTAGTTGCTCCAACAAAGATAAGTTATAACCTTTTCCCCCAAACTGGTCATGAAGAGCCATGCACAGCTGGTTCCAATTTTTAATAGCACCTACCTCAAGCCTCCTGAACCATTGTGAATATTTAATTTTAAGTGAAGAGGTGAGTAACTTGACTATAATGTCCATCTCATGGATTGTACAAACATTTTCAATATCTTAGACATGATCACTAGGATAAGTATGGTTTTCCCCAGTGAAATATGGGATGCTCTTTAATGCTGCTATCGGGACTGAATTTTGTTCATTTAGAGTGAGTGGGTTGTTGCTAGTGAAATTGACACAAGGATTTGGATGAGCCATCCTGATCATCCTGAGCACCCCTCTTGATTGAGAGAATGGATTGCTGGAATGAGGTATCGATAAGGCTCTGTTTGGTGGGATTAGAGACCTCTGGGATCTTCTTCCTCCCCTCCCTCTGTCTGGGGATAAGTCTAGATAGAAAAATAATCCCTCCTCTCTTGTTTTTGACTGTGTTTGTATTCTTCTCATGAATTTTCTTAGTCTACTGAAACTAGTGGATTGTTTTTTTTGTAGTTGCCAAATATACAATTTTAATACTTCTTAAAAGTTTGGACCACAGTAAGTGCACATCAATCTTATTGTGATAATATGGAGACTTATTTGTCCTACCAGGCATGCCAAAACTGTTAATGCAAAATCACAACACCCCCAAATGAGTTCTATAAATCTAATTTTCTAAGGCAGACTCATCTGGTGTGATCCGCATAACATTTAACTTTCCCCAAGGTCTAGGACCTTGCAAGATGGAAAAGCTCTCTAGATTAAAGGATGGTTCATATTCCTGTGTTTGGGTGCATACGTGTGGACTTATAGAGGATCTATTTATATACCTAATCTAGAATTTTCCAAGGAGATAGGGATAATATATATATAAGAAATAAGAAATAACTAAACTACAAGGTGATGCACCATAGGAATGATAAACACTAGTTCTGCTGATAAACATAAACCAAAAAAATACATACAATAATCAAGCACAGACAACTAGGTTTATAATGAAAGACCAGATACAAGAAAAAATAGATAGAAATGATCTAGAATCAATCCCAAATGTGTTTCATTGCTCTCCAGATTGATACAATGCATTACAAAATAGTCAGGAGGCAATAAACATATTGTAATTTTAATGGAAGGCCTGAACACCTGTCGACACTAAAATTTTCCTCTGTAATTTCTATTTCATTAATGTATGTATTAGGAATAGGATGTTGTTAAGTATAATTAGTAGTAGCATCTGATAGAAGATAACGACACTGCTAGTACGATGCCACCAATAATGTATGGTACGGTAATAGTCCAAAGTAGAATAGGAATGTTGTGGTAAAAAGTAAATATTTATCGTAAGTGGTCCGGTAATGTTAAAATGTCAAAGTTGGGGTAAGTAGAGAAGTAGGGTCTACGTGATTAGGAATTAGAAATATTATATTGGTAATAAGGACAAGGAGTGAGGTCATAAATATTTTGTGTATTTTATTTGGAAAAAGTCTAAAAATGTGGAACCCATGTCAAATGATAAGGTTTATCTTATCTTAAAAGATAAGTTTACATGTACAGATAAGAGTTAAGGTATGGAATATGATTCGTCAGAGTGGATTTCTTATCCTATCTTAGAGATAAGATGGATAAGCCTAGAATTTCTATAAATAAAGAGGCCACCCCCCCCATTTGGCATAGAAGGAAGTAGTGAGAAATATTGTATGAAGTGTGTAAAGGAAGCCATCAGTTTAAAGGTGTGTTAAAGAAGCCATTAAGAGGTGTAATTGTAAAGTTTCTCCCATAGTCTTGGTGAAAGGCAAGTGAAGTCAATAACACTTGAAGTACCTCATGGGTGAGATATTAACAATTTCATGTTAATATTATAATTTACTCTGATATTTCAGATTTATTATCATTCCTTCTTATCATAGTCTATGGTATTCTTGTGTTATGTTTGTTGTTGTGTTTCCAGATTACATCCACCAAACTAAAGGATGTGCATTATTAAATAATCATAGCATGAGGAGTTCTCGGTGAAGAATTATCATAGTGCCGGATTGGTGATGACACACCACAAATCCCTTTGCTAGAGGGAAAAAGGAGCCTATAAAACAAAGAATGTCCAACCCTTTACAATGAAGCCTGCCCCTACATTTATAGATTCAATCAGAGAGGAGAAAGAGAGAGAGAAGCGGGAAGAGTAGGTCAAGAATCAACCACTACCATTAATGTCTCTTACAAAATATACCCCTAAATCAATCTTGACTACATCAACCAATGGATTGGTGCCTTGGTGGAAGAAGAAATGGCAGAACAGATCAAATCTGATCTGGTTGTTGAGGTAGATTGATCCCACATTGATGGCCCCTAAATATATTTTCTCCATTTTCATTTACCTAACCTCTGTAAAATTAAAGTTTCATATCTCCATGGCACAGACAGGGCCGAGATCTTTCCAACGGTGTTAGATTTGTAATATTTCGATCCCTGAGTCGAAATATATGCCCCTTCAAAGTTTGTATCGGGTCTATATAAATGGGTGGGAAAATAGTTATAAAAATGGGTCTCCTTTTTAATGTGGGACATGTGCCAGCCAGATTAGGGAAAAATTGGGCTTGCGGTTCTATGATTTTCATTTTTCCCCTTTTTCACAAAACGTAAAAACTCAAAAAACCCCCATGACCCTAAAGCTCCACTTGGATACGTGGCACCCTTTTTTTGGCTAGGGAGGTGCACTTCAAATTTTACCTTTGTGCCTTTTTGTCAGAAGGATAATTTTCACCTTTTCTTCCAACTCCTCGCTTTCCTTGACTCAGGCTCAAACGCTAACTTTTTCCTTTCGGCGGAGTTGCGGCCCATTTTGCAACTTTAATCCTTTTGTAACTCCCCCCCTGACACCCTACTTTCATTGATGTGCGGTGGTCTAGCACTCGCTTCGAGACCCTCTCTCTATTCTATCTTTGAATTAGCACCATTTAGACACTTGGCAGCCTCCACCAGTTTGGCCTATGTATTGACTATTCAACCAACTCTACCCCCTTTTGAGACTAGACATGTGGTGGCACCACACTCGCTTGAGAGCTCAGCTTAAAGTTTACCTTTGGAGGAGAGTTGAGTTGACACTTGTCAGCCTTTGCTGGTCTGTGGACTTTTGAATGATCCTTCTTACTTTTTGGGACTTTGGGCTATGTGTCGAGCTCATGCTCATTTGGGTTTCAACCCTAGGACTAACTCTTGGAGATGCACCATAGTGATACTTGGAATTCTCCGCTTACACTTCGAGAGGCCCACCCTATCTACCTTTTGACTCTGTTTGACAATTTGCTACATGCAGATCTTGCATAAGTTTGAGTCTCGACCCGGGGCTCCCATTTCAGATTTGCATTGAGTTGACACCCGTCACCTTCTTCCTTAGTTTGAAGAATTTTCAACAGCCCCGAGACTTTTGAGGACTCTAGACGCATGGAATCCTGGCATAATTTTGGGCTTCCCTTCTTAGATTCACCTTTGGAGAAGCATCACATAGACACGTGGTTATTTCCATTGCCTCCCTTATACTTAGTAAATTTTGAACTCTTTCCAGAATGGTCTTGAGCCCGAAAAACTTTGAAACTTCACCATGTTTTCCCTTTCCTGCTCCTGGTTCCTCTACGGTACTACCCCTTCTATTCTAACCCTACTATTCAACTATTGAGTCTACCTATAACTTGAAAAATGGATTTAAGACATGGAAATATATTGATAGAGTTGTTTCTTTCACATAGGCTCATTAATCTTTCTTAGGCCCCCTGCCACTCCCTTATTTGAATCCTTTTGAGATCTATTTACAAGATCTGAATGATTTTTCTCAGGTTCCTTCTATACGGGGTCTTTTCGATCAAATATTTGGTCCAAGATGAAATATGGATAATAATGATCTCCAACAGGCATCTGTTACAGTGGGCCGAGTAATTATAGCAGATTTCTAGATTCTACTCTAGTATGTTGATTACATGCAGGATGAGATAGGTATGGATCCACAGATTCATCTTGGGGCTTGAATCTTGACATTGGAGGTGTAGTTCAGATCCATTGTCCACTGACATTAGCTGAGGCCGTTGAGAAGGCCTATATAGCAGAGGAAGACTCGATGGGGAAAGACCCAGTAGGCTAGAGACCGAGTCTGAAACCATGCATCCAGACATATGTAAGATAGTAGATCGAGGGGTCAGTACCTCCTCCTTGTGGTGGATAGAGTTCGTCACAAATTCATCTTTTAGACCATAGCAAGTTAGCAGCAGTAGCAACAGTCCTACCCACCTTATAGACCTCCACAAAGATTTGATGCACAGAGGGGTCAGAGTATGGGGCCTCCTCCTAGGGGTCCCATTAGGACACAAGGGTGCCTAGAGCTCAGTCAGTAGGAGATCACTAGCAGAGACCATAGCATAGACCACATCCAGGATCATCAGGATCCACACCACAAACCTCCAGACCATACTGGACCAGACCTGTTACACATGGGAGAGGATCAGCGAAGTTATTTTGGTTGTGGCATTGATGGACATTTTTGGAGAGACTTGCCCTCAGAACCCTAATAACAAGGGTAAGACATAGATCTCAAAGCCTACTGTTGGTGACATGGGTGCGTAGTCATCGATATCTATCCAAGCAGTTAAGAACTACGTTAGGATAAGCATCAAAGTATACAGTTATTGAGACCACAGGTAGCATTGGTGGTATTCCTACCTCCATTTTGTTTGATTCTGGTTCTTCAGATTCTTTTATTACACCATCTTTAGTAGAGCGATGCAGGCTGGTGGCAGTTAGGTAGGGTCTTAGTTGGGACGTTGAGATGGCTTATAGAGCCAAGATCTCTAGTGGACTCCTTAGTTAAGGAGTGTGTAGTGGATTTGGGACCTTTCACCACTACCTCGGATCTTCGTATCCTTCCTTTGGGCTCATATGGAGTCATCTTGGCATGGACTAGGTTGTCTACACATAGGGCCAGGAGTGGATTGTTACCACAAGATCATATCTTGTACAGATGATCTAGGAGTTGAGGCAGTGATAGCTAGGGTCAGGAGACCCATTTCTATTCGCACCATCTTCTACTATGAAGCTTAAGTGGTGTGTGTGATGGGGTTGTCAGATGTTTGTTATCACAGTTAGTGACCGATCAGAGGATGGGTCTAGTGGACCATCGCTAGATGACCATCCCATTTTGAGAGAGTTTGATGATGTTTTTCCAGGGGAGTTACCAGAGGTTACCACCCCCACGTGAGATTGACTTCCATATAGATCTGGTTCTAGGAGTAGAGCCTATCTCACGAGCACCTTATCAGATGACCACACCAGAGCTCTGTGAGCTCAAGTTACAGCTAGAGGCCCTTTTGGAGAAAGGCCTAATCTGTCCTAGTGTATCCCCTTGGGGTGCACCGGTGATTTTTGTGAAGAAGAAGGATGGATCCTTGCGGTTGTGTATTGATTACCGCCTAACTGAATAAGGTAATGATCAAGAATCGTTATCCCCTTCTGAACATAGATGATTTGTTTGATCAGATGAAGGGAGCCACAATTTTCTCTAAGATTGATCTTAAGTCAGGCTACCATCAGCTGAGGATTACGGAGGTGGATATTCATAAGACCACTTTTCGTACTGAGATATGGACACTATGAGTTCACAATGGTGCCTTTGGTTTGACGAATGCCCCCGTAATTTTTATGAGTTTGATGAATGGAGTATTTAGGAATTTCTTGGATTGCTTCTTGCTCATCTTCCTTGATGACATTTTTATTTACTCACATACGCATGAGGAGCATGAGGAGGCACCTTTTCTAGGTTCTTTAGTGTCTTTGAGTAGTAGCAGCTTTATGGGAACTTGGAGAAGTGTGCATTCTTTCAGAAAAAGTTGCAGTATTTGGGTCACATCATTTCTAGGGAAGGTATTGTAGTCAATCCTTCCAAGATTAGAGCTATTATGGATTGGCTAGCACCCACTACTATGACAGAGGTGCACAGCTTCATGGGATTAGCAGGTTATTATAGGAGATTTGTTCAGGACTTCTCTCAGATTACACCCCATTACTTCCCTTCAGCGGAAAGGGAAGAAGTTTTGTTTGGTTGGATAGATGTGAGCAGGCCTTCAGGACACTGAAGGAGTGCCTCACAACAACACCCATTCTTGCAGTGCCGGATCCACAGGGTGAGTTTTTCGTATGCACATATGCTTCTTTGGCAGGACTTGGAGGTGTGTTAATGTTGGAGGGAAGAGTAGTGGCTTTTGAGTCTCGCAAACTCAAATATTATGAGCTCAATTATCCTAACTCATGATCTTGAGCTTGCACGGTAGTGGTTCATGCCTTGGTTCGATGGAGACACTTTCTTCTTGGTCAGAGATTCACACTCAAGACAGATCACTTGAGTCTTCACCACCTCTTCACGTATCCCATCTCAATGCTCGTCAGCGGCGTTGGATGGAGTTGCTTTGTGAGTATGATATGGAGAGAAGCATGTGAAGGGGAAGGAGAATGTGGTTGTAGATGCTCTCAGTAGATAGAGACATGTGTTATGGCCACTTCAGTGGGAACATATTTGTGGAGTACAGGGATTCTATAACATCTTCCTCTTGATAACTTCTACATTAGCGAGAGAGGAGATATCGAGTCCCAGAGACCCCTTGAGGGGAATTTTGATGGTTTCTCATTAGAGGTAGATGGACTTCTCAGGCACAAAGGTCAGATTTATGTTCCCAGTGATGGAGGCTTGAGGTAGGACATCTTGACAGAGGCACATCATGTACCCTATTCAGCCCATCCTGGGGTGAAGAATATACATGCTACTTTGAGATAGTTGTATCACTGGAGAGGAATTTCATAGAGACGTGGCTCAGTTCTGTGTCATGTTGTTTAGAGTGCTAGAAAGTGAAGCTCGAGCATCAACATCTAACTCGCCTTCTCTTTCCTCGTGCTATACCGGAGTGGAAGTGGGACACCATTTCCATGGACTTCGTTATTGGGCTACCGATGTCAAGATATCACCACCACGCCATCATGGTCACGGTGGATAAATTGACAAAAGTGGACTCACTTTTCTCTGGTGAAGACCACTTATACAGCTAGTGCAATGACACGGGTTTATCTGGATGAGATTATTAGGTTGCACAGGATTTTGTGGAAGATCATTTGTGACCATGATCCCTTATACACTTCCCATTTTTAGACTACCATGCAGCACGCCCTTGGGACGAGGATCAATTTCAGCACAACATATCACCCCGAGACAGATGGACAGACTGAGCGGGTGAATCAAATTTTAGAGGATATGTTCAGGATGTATATTATGGATCATGAGTTGAGATGGGAGGATTACCTATACTTGGTGGAGTTTTCCTATAATAATAGTTTTCAGAGTTCTACAGGCATGGATCCTTTTTAGGCTTTGTATGGTAGAGAGTGCAGGATACCTCTTAGATGGGACATGTTAGAGGACATGGTTTCTCTTGGACCAGCTTTGTTATAAGACATGGATTAGTAGGTGGTTTTGATCAGACAGAGACTTCAAGAGGCTTAGGATAGGTAGAAGAAGTATGTAGATCAACATAGTACTGACCATAGTTTTGATGCGGGCATGAAGGTGTTCCTTCATGTTAGGCCACATAAGAGTCCTATTTTCTATGGAAAGGGTTCTAAGTTAGGTGCTAGATTCATTGGTACTTTTGAGATCTTGGAGCATATCGGCCCTTTGACCTACCATCTAGCATTGCCACCTAGCTTGTCTCGCGTACATGATGTGTTTCATGTTTAAGTCCTTAGAAGATATATTGTAGATCCTTCTCATGTGCTCGATTGGAACTCATTGTAGGTGTAGGATCAGGCGAAGGTGATGGTGGAGCATATTTGCATTATAGATCATAGGATTCTGGGCCTTTGAGGCAGAGAGATTGATCAAGTGTGAGTGCAGTGGGACAGATATGATGAGACTACAACTACTTGGGAGGATGCTACATTTTTATGAGTTTAGTTTCCCCATCTATTCCAGTGACTTCCAAGAGGAAGTTGAGTCTAAGGGGAGAAGGATGTAGTGCCCACTTCCCTTTGACACCTTTTGACATTGATCCTGATACTGCTGACTATATTATGCATATTGTTATAGTTTTGATTTAGTATGATGTTAGATGTTAGATCATGGATTATTGTTGATTTTGGTTCATATCTGATGCATGGTGTTTATTAGAGACATTTTTAGATATTGATGTTGATATACTATTTGACATGGTTATATTATAGATGTTGTTTGGACTTGTGATATTTGGATATTTTGAGTAGACCTAGAAAATGAGAATTGAATTAAAATTGATGATGATATAGTTGTGGATGAAATTGTAAGTGATATTGTTGATTGTCTTGATGATTGTTGTGAATCACATATATATTGATGATCTTGAAATTATATTTATATTCATTTGGATGTTCTAATATGGCCACGCAGGCCGAAGGAGGTATTTTTATTTTGAAGGTTTAAAATATCACAACAAACATCAGGGGATTGGAGACCAACCACTTTGGAATTCTAGATGAATTCAACAAGGTCACCATGGCAACTGTATTTTTTTGTGTGTGTTTGATTGTTGTTAGGGATTCCCATGGGGGGGATCACCTTTAAATGTGACCAAGGGATTTTATGTATTTTCTTTTATTTGGTCCCTTTGTTAATGTTTGCATGTGTTTATTTTGTGGTGCATTGACCCATTTTATTATTTATTAAATGGTGTGTTAGTATTGTGAGTAATCATGTTGTTAAGTTAATTAATTAAAATATGTCATAAGAAAGTAATTAATAGAGTGTTGGCCTTGAATTAAAATGTTGTAACAAATGTGTAAGAGATATGTAAGTTGATTTTGGAGTAAGAAACACTTCATCTTCTTGAAATTCGAATTTTTCCTTGGAGGCTGATTTTGGAGGCTTGTGGGACATGTTAAACTTGTCCCATAACTCTTAAATTTGTATACCAACCTTACCTATGGTTGGAGAGTTAAATTTATCCCTTATTTATGAATTTTTGTAGGTAAAGTTGAATGTTGTAATTGCAATTTTCTTACATGTTTTTATTTCAGTCCTTTAGAGTGTGGGCTTGATTTGAGTGTGTAAGTAAAACTGTCATATTATTCACCCACCTATTGATTATGCTTTGTAGAATGAAGTTGACTTGGGTGTTGGAGTTGAGGATGTGTGAAGTGGCATCCTACATGGATCCACCTCATCCTCTTCCCTTCCCTCTTCTATAAATTGGAATTCTTTAGCTTGTTTTTGGGTTGCTTCACTTTTGCATACTCCATTTTGGGTGACTTATTTTGGTTTGGAGAGCTCTTGCTTTGGAGAAGTTTGAAGATTGTTGAATACTTGTGCTTGGATGATTTTTTTTGGATTACTTGCATTGGAAGAGCTTGTTGTTTTGAACTTGGAACAAACTCCATTATGGAGAGGTAGGATCTTGGCTCTTGAAATGCTCTTCTTTTCCTTTTATGAATATGTAAATGGTTGAATGTTATTGTTGTGAATGTTTTAGCATGTCTATGGGTTGTTGGGTAGATGGCCTAGGAATGGTGTAGGAGAAGACTATGGGGTATACTTTGTGGGAGGCATAAGTGTTTTTGGGGAGGTATAAGTGTGGAGGGAGTTGGGATTTGGGTTCCACCTTACAAAGAAATAAATTTCTTTTCTTTACTCATTATGGGGTGCCATAAGAGGTTGGGGAGGCATAAGGAAATGTGAGAAATAAGGGGTACTTGGTGGAGGCATAAGGGCATGTCAGGGTTTTGAAATGTTATATTTTGGTGGTTTGTTCTCAGGTGGTGATACCCAATTTCCCCTTTGGGAGGCATAAGTAGCATCCCCCATAGTTTCTTGCTCCTTTGGCTTGCATGATGAAGCCTGAGTTTATTTTGTATGTCTTAATGTGGTTGCAAACTACATTATGTTCTAGACTATGTTTTAAATGTGAGGTTTGCATGTGTGTTGTGGAAGCCTGTTGTTGCCATGAGTTGAAACACATTTCTTATTGCATTGTGGTTGGGGCTCAGGGGCCAATGAAGAAGGATGGCTTCTCCTTTCATTGGATGTCTTGGTTGGGTGGAGAGCATTGCCTTTCCCCTACCTTTGTTGTGATCAAAATTGAAGAATGATGGATCTACATGTTGTTGTTCTGGAGCAAAGGAAAAGACAGTTTTGACATAGTCCTTGTTGAGATTATTATTTATTGTAACCCTTTCCCATTTTGAAGTGGATGAACTTGTATATTATTTGTGATGGAAATGATGTTCTGTATTGGCTATGAAATTTGTAATTCGAAATGTAAAAGAGATATACTCTATTTTCTGCTTTTGAAAGAATGTGAAAGACATGAATTCAGTATGTTGTATTTCAAGGAATGAAAGAGAAAGTTCTAAGGATATCATTTATGAATTAATAGAAGATTGTATTATATTCCTCAAATGGCATTGTTGTATTTAAAGTCTTATTTTTGAAATGCATTATGAGATCTCCATTTGAAAGTCTGGAAATACATATGAAGAAATGTATAATGCTCTGTTCTACAGAAATGAATGTTTGGAAAAATCTGAAGTTGTAAATTGGCATTTGAATACCTTGTTTGAATACAAATTAATAGGTTTGAGTGTTTTGGAATGAATTTATTTTTGAATTTGGTAAATGTAAACAAATCTATTTGAATTGGATCGTTGTTATATATTTTCAAACTGGAAATTTTTTATTCAAAATGTACAAAATGACCCTTGCAGCAAAAAACAATAAAATGAAATATTGAATTGAACAGAATATGAGTAAAATGACCCCAAACAACTAAAACACTTAGGAAATTTTATATAACCTTTCAAAATCAGACGCAAAACTTCTCACAGTCATTTTGCTGTCAAATTGAGAAATTTCGAATTGATCATCAATCAAACAAATTAACCCTTGAAATCCATCCTAAATTTACCCAAGTACAACCCTCCATGGTTTTTTGGCATGTTGAGAAAGGAAGGAGGTCGAATTGAACAAAATTTTATAAGTTGAATGTTACCAGTTTTCATTTTATAAGCCTGCATAGCGTTTTCTAAAAATTTACCCCTAAAACTTTATCTAAATTACATTCTTAAGGTTGTTGCACAAAGATAATGTCAAGAGCTTTCTGAAAAGTCATCGTTTTCTAAAAACAAAGTTCCCTATCAAATTTTATGGCCTTCTGAAGTTCGAAGAAGAGGACAAGCCTCTTGTCTACCCGTCTTGTGCACCTAGAAGAGGAAAAGCCTCTAGCTCACTTGTCTTGTTTGCCCAGAAGAGGAAAAGCATCTTACATGCCCATCTTGCGCACCCAAAAGAGGAAAAAGATTCTTGCATGCTCGGGAGAAAAAGAGTCTCTCTCGTGTCTGTCTTGCGCACCCGGGAGAACAAGAGTCTCTTCCACGTCCGTGTTTCATGCCCTGGAGAAAAGTGTTTCTTCCGCACCTATTTTCCGTGCCTAGGGAAATTTCTTTCCGCGCCCCGTAAGAAGATAATCTATCTAAACTAAGTATGAATTTCACTCTCTTAGTGTTTTGTAGGATGATTTTATAATTGTTGAAATGGACTCTTGATTTTTTTGGGAACAGTTTGAAAAAAAATAAAATTACTTAACTTAACTAAACCTAAGTCTTTCTTGGGTCTCAAGTGAGAGACTTTAGGTGGCATTAAAATAATGGGTTTTAGTTTGTTATTGGGGTGTTGAAATGGTTATTTAGATTTTTAGAGTTGTAGAAGCAATTCTAAGATGGGTGTATTTTGGAAAATTTTAGTGGATTTTTTAAGTTTTAAAGGACGAAAGGGGAATATGAAACAAGTAAATTTTGGAAAACCAAGCAAAACAAACATATTCACTTCATTGTGTTAGTAAGAGGACCACTTCTATTGTGTTTTCATCTTTATTAGTATTAGGATCATGATATATTAAGCTTTTTATACTACAATTGCTCAAGTAAACCAATAAATGAAATATTGCTTGTTTGATTTAGTTATTGTTTTTAAAATTATAGAGACAACTACAAGATACACAGAAGAAGCACATCCAGCTTGAAAAATTATATATCTAAAGATAATTTTAGAAGATTTGCTTGCGACCAAAGAGGAGAGGAGAAGGCGGAGCAAACAACTTGAAGAACAAATTGCTTGGAGAATACTTATTACATTGTTAAGCAATTTATAAAACAAGGGTTCCTGTGAGCAAATTTTTTTTTGATAAAATCTTTGCTTCGGCTATGGCGGTTATGAAACTGATTTAGGTACCCGGCTAAACATTTTATCCATATAAAATTTTTGATGACTATAATTTATTCATAGAGGTGAGCCCTTGTGTCATTTTGATCGGTGTTTTGTAATTCTTTATCGTAGGGAATATGAGTATTTGATATGAACTTATGGATCAAACTGGGCATGCCCTTTTTACCCAATATTTTGGCTCTCTGTTTTTGATGAATGAGATGTTATCTTCAATTTACAAGTAAAATGATACAAGATAATTCACCCAAAAAAACGAGGGCGAGAAGATAGCATGCCTCAAAATCACGGACTAAACTAAAAAACCTTAGAATAAGAACGTCCAAACACAAAACAAGCTTCACTGTTTTTAATTTACAGCTGCCATTGCGAAGTTATTGAAGAATACTATTATATTATGCCAATACACACAAAATATATATAAATGCTAATGTAAACACACATAAAATAATGTACAAATTATTTAAGGAAAATGATTATCGCTTCAGGAAACCTCACAAAAGTGAAAGATGACGACCCACCCATCGTTTTATGTGCTCAACGGAATGAACAGGCCAAAAGAGAAACGAGAACTACGACAAGACCAGAGAATACGGATGGCACCACCGCCATGGAAGCGACGCCTGAAAGCTTTTAAGGGCTGGGTGCCATGGAAGTACTTGGTGCGTCTGCATCTACGTCTGCATCTACGTCTGCATCCGCGGCTGCGATGGAAGGATTGGGTGCCTCTAGGTCTGCGTCTACGTCTGTGTCTGCGGGTGCAATGGAAGGACCAGGTGACATGGAAGGACCAGGTGCCATTGAAGCGACGCCTCTAAGCTTTGAAAATCTGGGTGCGTTTGTAAGCATCGAAGGGCTGAGTGCCTCTGCGCCTGCCTCCTCCACTGCACAAACAATCATCAGTATTATTGCAGCCAAAACTGCTGCATAAACGGATTTGGCTGCCATCTCTACACCTGGTAAATTACAGTGACGAAGATGTTTCAACAAACATAAACAGAGACGAGAAACATTGTGAGTAGTGGACGACATTTATACCACTTTCACTGCCCCAACGGACAACGTGACTAACGTTCCCCAATAATAAAAGATGTGAAAAAATATGGAAATTGGATTGGGGCCACGTTCAAGTAAAAGGTGGAAATTGGTCGGATTGTTTTCGAAAAGCGCTATCTCGAAAATATGATTTGTTTGAAAAGGTTAACGTGAAAAATACCTGCTTAAAGTAAAGGAGATTCGTTTGTACACAATATGCAATCTTATGTGGTAAGGCTCGGAATGGTCCACTTTTTCCGTTTTTAATTAAGAAGTGTATTTCTATTAATAACACGTGGAAAAGATAGTGCTAATTATGTTAAAAAACAAGTGGTGTGGAAGAATATCAAAATAAATTGAACATAAAAAATAGTCACCAAGGAAAAAAGTATGTTAAAAAATTACATAACGTTAGTAATACTTTTCAATTGAAAAGTTCATTAACCAAGATGCACAATGGGAAAAGTATTAGGTGGCGACAAGAAATATGGATGCATTAGAGGTGATGGTGGGGGACTATAAGGCTTCACTCCCCACCCAATAGTTTCACAAGGCTTTACAAGATCAGGGACTCCTTCCAAACTATCAATTTGTTGATTTTTTTCTTTTTTTACTACCCAGGTGAAATGTAAAGAGAAAGATGATGGAATTTATGTAGGGGGAGTATCCCAAAAACCACCGCTAGCGCCACCACCATCATCACCATTTAAGGGAGGAACATCCCGATCACTATCATCAGTGTTAGCCCCACCACAAATAAATGTGTCAAATCCTCCTTTGCCAACCTCGAAAGTTGGCAAAGGAGAATGTCCATGAGAGTAGGGAGAGTAGGTTGTTTGTTTATACCTTGAGTGAGAATGGGAAGAGTCATGGCCATAGCCATGCGAGGAGGAGTGGTGCTCAATAAGATCTACTGGCTTATGGCTCATAGCTCATGGCACATGACAACTATGGTTGACGAGCATATCCATATGCTCCTCCTCAAAGTGAACCTTTCCCACTAGACATGAATTTGGAGTAACACAATGGAAATAATCAAAATTTTTACAAAAGCATGTACATTTCAATGTTTTTAAATAAAGCATAATATCTTTCTTACTAAATGTGAAATAAATATCAACTTGAAATTCCTATAATAATTAATTATTGTTTGTAGGTAGCATGAATGAGTATCCATGCATAATCATATTCTAGATGAATTATTCTAGAATAAAGGGTTTAAATGAGGGGTGGATTCATTTCCAGGATGATTGGGGAAAATGGCAAAACCAAATAGGACTTTAATACTCTTACCTTGGTTGTAAGAGGCATAAATGTTGTATGGAATTCCAATATGTATTTGTGTTTCTCGAACTAAAAGTCCCTGGTAGAATATATACCAATGGAAATGAGCCCTCCTAGGTTATTTAAGGATTTTCTAGTTTTTTTGAAATGTCTTGGCCCAATTAAAGTGAGAAGATATCAAGTTTCATCACTATTTTAGGGAATCCATTTTTATTTCCTGAGTGACTTATAAGTGGTAACCAAATCGAGATTGATACTAACTAAAAGGAGTAGCATTGGGAAAATTATAATTTCTCCACCAATGGCCCCTTGAAGAGGCTAAAGTTTTGTGTAATTGTTGTTCAAGGATAGAATTTTAAGTTTTAGAAATTGAGGTTGCATCGCCTTTATTGAGATGGAACATTTTTTTAATGATTTCCCTAGAAATCCACTCTTGGGTTTATTTACAAGAAATATTACTGATGGTTCGTATCACTTTTTTACATTGTCAAAGGATTTTAATTTTAGGGAACATGGAAAGGGGAGCATTCAAGAGATATATAATGAGGGAGGACTATATCGAATGAGAGTTAAAATTTATAGATATTTGTTACGTAGTCGACAACTAGGAATTAACAATAAGAAGCAATTCCAGGAATGAAACTACCATAGACAGCTACAAAATTAGAAGTAGAGCAAGTCCATGAATGTATAGAAGGGTCTAGATCATACAATATGGTCTTGGAAAAACTGTACCATCATTACCTTGGGTGGTTTACAGTTACAATATTAGTTATGAAGCACTTACAAGTTAGAATATCCCTATTATAACACTCCACAGCCCCATAACTTTACAGAATCCTCTACAAAATAATAATAATATCATGTTAACCTATGGTGGTTTGTAGTTATAGTCTTAGTTATGAATCACTTCCAAGTTCATATATCTCTGTTATAACATTGTGCAATCATATAACTTCCAAGAATCCTCTACAAACAACTAAGCGCATTGCTCCTTTATGTTTTCAAGCTCATATTTTTTATTGCATGTTTTAGAATATTATTATTATATTTTATAATTAATGTTGGAAGTTAATTAATCAAAATGGTCACTTATATCTAAGCTAGATCCATGTATTGTATATTTGACCTCTTTGAATCAAATTTAGATTAGAAAACCACATAGGAATCAATCTTAAAAGGGCTTAAATAGAGAGAAATCATGGAAAGGTTAGTACAAGCTATGTAAAATATCAATTAGAAAAAGGAGATTAAAGGAAAAGGAATCACATCGTCTAATGAGAAATCCTCAATCAATGCCCCTTCCAAGATTTTCTTAAAAACCATTCAACAAAAAGAAACACAACACCTAGAAGAGGTAGAGCCCTAACATTCAACATTTTATACAAAATATAAAACACTCAACCTTGTAGCAAAACATGTGTTGACTTTCCTATATTTTTTTGATATAATAATGAAGAATAATATGAGGGAAGGGGGGAATAAAAAATATCATCCTCAAAAATACATCTAATAGTGTTTAGGTAATATCACCATTCATATTTATGAGAGGTAAGATAACTGATCTTATAGGTATTTGGAATAGAAACTGGATACATACTTTTCTCTTAATCCGATGTGTGAGAAATATTCTATCAAATTCATGACACTTAATTTGGAGGAATTTACATGACTGGTGGTACCATGGTATGGTCACCTAAGGAAATGGTTTCATCTTTACTCTAGAATAATTTAGGGAAAGAAAGATGGAAATGTTCAACAATATAGATCCAAAAGTCCATTTCGATGAGTTATCCAACTAAAATAGGAATGAATAGTGAAAAACTATATTATTACATTCTAGATGTTATCTTTGATAGTACCAAATGTATTTGAAATAATACGTGTGGTCTTATTTGTTGAGGATTGGTTGAACCATTGAAGGGTTGGTAAAAGATTAGTACCCTTTATATCTTTAAAAAGTAATTAGGAGAACATTAAAATTGGAAAATTAGTTTCAAAGGGTGAATTTAATCCTATAAGATATAAAAGGACAAAACCTTTTCAGAAGCCAAGGGAAACACCTTATGGGAATGAAAAGTTAACACCTTATGAGAATCAAAATAAGTCATTCTACTAAAGAGGTTTTAAGTAAAATGAACTTCCAAAAGTGACTAACGACATGGAAATAATGAATTATATCAGAAGAAAAAAATTATGGTTCAATTTAAATGATCTATGGGAACAAAACCATAAACATATTGAATGTGGACAACTACACTACAATGATATTACATTCTATAGTGTATTGGATTCAGAAGAATCTAAACTAGAAATTGGAACCTGTGAGGTATAACAAGAAAAGGAGAAAGAGGTATATACTTTATAAGAAACCCTTGCCACATTTTTTTTTGCTCCTAGTTATCATCGGTTTAGAGTTTATGGTATTTTGTATGGGAAAAACATCATCGTGTTGATCTATTTTGTACAATCAAGCCCCATTTTAGGGTTTGAGCCATTGTCTTCAATATATTTATCTAGGGATGGAAACCATCTGATAGTTATTTGTGGAGGACTAAGACACTCTAACCAATTGAGGTGATTTCATCAAAGGATCATATTTGTGCTAAATGTAGACACCTATAATTACGCCCAAGCAATTTAAATACTTAAATTGTACTAATTATCCCCTTCTCGCAAATCGACGACATATCGTCAAAAGCACTCATTTTCCCTCATATCATCATTAATTAATTACACTAAGCTAATTAATTAAGTTGCCTATCCAACAAATACCCTAATTAACGACCTTTCGTTAATAAATCACCCCTTCTACCTAGACTAATTAATTATTAATAATTAATTAGCTTTCCCTTCCATTTAACCAATAAATCAATATTTAATTGATTTAGTCCCCTTATAATAGCCTAAATCACACTAATATTCTTCTAATTGGCTTCTATAAGCTTACATCTACCTATTAATTAATCACCTTTGATTAATTAAAACACCCCCCAATTCCCATGACTTGCTAAACATGTATTAAACCCTTCTAAAGTAAGGTTACCTTTAATAAAGCAACCTTATCCATTCCTAATCATGTTTTACGTTTATCCCACATTCATGAGAATGTGTTGAATCCTTTATCCTTTGGGCTATATAAAGAGCCCTTCACCTACCTTTTCACTTACACCTAAACTCCTTAGAGAGAAAATGCAAAGCATATAGCAAAGAGACTAAGAGCTTGCACCTTTCCCTTTTGAGAGTTCATCATCTTGAAGAGTTAAGCCTCTTTCTTAAAGTGCTTGGGTCATATGGGAGGTGTCAAAAGGGTCTTGTAGCCCAACTTTGATTAACCCCCATTCCTAGGTTCTTGAAACATTAAGGACAACTATTTTGATAGCCATGGAGCTTACTTAGGTCCATTCATTTATTTGTTGCTAGAGAATAGAGGAGTTTAGATATTTAGCATTGTTAGTTTCAAAGTTTGTATTGATGAATGCTAGCATCTAACCCTTGTTTAATTCTTATCTTGATGGTCTTTAGTTTGTTGTTCAATTCTTGCTAAGTTAAGGCTATTTAGGTGTTATTCTTTACTCATATTAGCATTATTTTGAAAGAAAACACATGCACACACTAAAGATTGAGATTTTATTCAATTATTAGTTTTTTGCACTTTTACTATAGGGGTCCGTACTATTTCCATTGAGATTGATCTTCGATTTTTAGTATGATTTAGGATTGTCATCATTTTTCAACCCTCGTGAGGATTTTATAAAAATTCCATAATACTCTACTGGATTTTAGGTGGCCTTTTTTACTCTTGAAAACCTTTGTAGCTGATGTTTCCTTTATTAGTATTTATTTCTGATTTTATATATTTTTTTGTGGTACTTTTGTAGAAAGTATTTATTATAAGTAGTTTTCAATTTATAATTACCTCCTTGTATAAATATTATATTTACGTTGTATATTTTCTATTTGCACATTATTGCTTAGAATTTTTTTAGCTCTCATAAATTAAGACAATTACAAAAACTATCATAATAGAGAAATATTATAAATATGAATATTAAATGTCATAAAAAAATACTCTATCCTTTTTAGCATATCTTAAAAAATAGAGATAAAACCATCTATAGAGGAGTAGTAAATAACAACTATTAAGTCTTTGTTTTCAATTCTTTTCAATATTTTCTGGCATTGATCTAGTATTTTTGAAGTTTAATACTTGCATTATTACACATATAAAGGTTTGGATGATTCTAGTGCTACGAAAAGATCCAACTCATCAACTATACATGAATTAATCCACTAAAATCCATAGATATTTCTATTTATGTAAATTGTATCTCACATATACATCGCAAGAAAATTTTGACCCTAATCTAGACATCCTTTTGCATACCTTGCAACAAGATCACCTAGAAACTAGATCCTCTTAACAAGCTCAGTTCTTAATGTGATATCCATTCTCCTCATTACAAGATCAACCTAGGTATAATATCTTAGTTATATCGAATCACTTTTTTAAATAGCTTTCAAAAAGATAATTTTCCTAAGCTACATATTTTGAGCCATCCCAAAACTGAGTTGAACCCTCAAGGGATTAATCCTTTTAGTTCTCCCTATATTTATTTTATATCTATTAGAGCTTGATCTAGTCTTTCATACTAGTGTGATATTTTTGGATCCATGTATTTGTAATAGACCCTAGTTTTAACTAGGCATATCCTTAACATCCTCAAAATAGTTACTAAATATGGGATTAGAGAAATTATCTTTGATATCCACAAAAAAACCCAACTCTATCTAAAAATTAACACAACAAACAACTCTTCTTATGATCACACATAAGTTAGTCTAATTGACCTTACAATAACACATAGAATAATCCCTCCAACTTATATGATGTTGAGAAGATACCACATAGGAAATAAGAAATAAGACCTAATTTGGGCCTAGTATTGCATTGACCCTACTCAAATTCTAAATATTGGTCATAACCCTATCTCACTTTGCTTTAAAAGTTGACTCCTTATTTAATTAAGTTATCTAGCACATGTTGGCGACTAACAATGAGTACTAAGAAACTTCTATAGTAAAGGTTAGGGGAATTATCCCCAACTGTGTCATACATATTATTATTCATAAAGGTTATTAAACAAAGGTATCAAATATAAAAACAAATGGATATAGTATTGTTTTAAATAATTAAAAATATTATTTATCAAATCAGGGGAGGGAAGCTTTGAATAATTATCTAAAAATAATAAACCAAATCATAAAAAATGAACAATAAAAATGGTTTTTTTTTTTGCATTCCTAGTAAAAACTTGGTGTAATTTCCTAAAAAATGTTTTCTAGCCAATATTTTAATTTATCCCTTTTGGAAGGGTGCAATGTTGGCATTTTAAAGACTAACTCTATATTTTACATTTTTATACTAATGTTGAGGTTTTTCGTAATGCTACCAAACCTATTGTGCGTGGAAAATAGAAAAAACTAAAAAATCATTCTAAAACACACTCACAATATTTTTGATATATCCATTAAAAATTTTAAGTAGTAGTAATGGCTCTATCTCAAACTTATATGTAATTTTTTCACGCTTTAATTTAAAAGTTCCAATTCCTAATATAGGTTTAATAAATATGTCATTATAAATTATTAAGGAATAATAAATACATTCTACTTACATCTATTTCCTTTATTTCCATTCTCGATGATTGTTAGAAATAAATTCTAATTTCAAGAAATATGAGTATATAAGGAGTTTTCATCCATGCAAATATATCTACCTTTAACCATGTTTCATTGGTCACATAGATCCCTTTCACATACATTATATGTACAAAGTACCACTTTACTCTCACATCTGTTAATGTTTCTCTTAGAGGTGGCTACATATATTGAGATGATACTATTCTTCCACGTTAAAAGGATTATATTAAAAAGGAACACATATAGATAGGTTTGGTATATTAGGTTGATAGTATATAAAAAAGAATTTTTTTTTTGGAGTCATAAGAAACTAATATTTTTCCCATAGTATTGTTTTAGCACAAAGGAAAGTTCTTCTAAATTATTTCTTCATAATTCAATGTGTTTATGAGGAGATAATTATGTTGCATGGATATCCAGGTTGTAGAGTTGTTTGAAGTTTTATGACTTGTATTCTATAATTGTGGATGAAACTTTTTTGTAGCATGCAATTGATGTTTAACAATAACAAGTGTATGACAATGTGTATTCAAATTCTAATCTCATCATCATGGGAGGAGACACAAATTAAGTAAAACATGATGTAATATTTTTTGGCACGACTAATAAAAATTGATACACGGTTTCTATTGTCTTTGATGGAATAAATAAATAGTTTTTTCCATTTGTAGACTCAATTACACAATTTGATTTTGATGATATTCAAATATGCACAAGGAATTTTGTAGAGAATTGCAAATTTGAGTGACTCTTTTTTAGTACATGAAGAAGTGTAAAATGATCAACTTACAAACATTGTCTTAAGATGTATTAAACCTTCATTTACAAAGTTTATGACAAAAAATAATGTCACATAAGAAAAACCAACCTTCAATTTTTTCTTCAACTTTTTTCAAAAAGTCAGATCCATTAAATTTGAAGAAAATCATAATGGCCAAGAAATTTCTCTGAATTACAAATGTAAGAAGAAATAAAATTCAAACAAAAAGCAAGCATCCAATTAGAATTATGAAGAATCTAGAAGAAAAAATGAATGCCTTATTTGTAATCAGGAGCATGCTCTAAAGAGTCTCTTGTATAATGAGTTGAAGGTTTTAAGAAAAATTTAAACCAAATTTTAAAAACAATATTCCAAAATTATTAATGTCTTCTAAAACATAGTCTTGTGTTTATATTAAGAATTAGAAGAATAAATAGAAACATCATGGAAATATAGTTGATGATGAAGATCATATATTGGCTACACAAACAATAGATGAATCAACTTTTCAGAGTTCCATCTAGTATGTATAGAGTAAGAATAACCTAGAATATTGCAGTGCCCACTCCTCTTTGACATTAATTATATTTTGATTTCGATTACTGCTGATTATAGACATGGATATTATTATATCATTTTGTTTTAGCATGATGTTAGATGATGGAGATATTTTGTTTATTGATGGATTGTGATTCATAGTATGGTTGTGTGGATTCTTAGATACATAGAGAGACATTTTATATTGATGAAATTGATGTGTTTTCGGCATATATATTACTAAAATTTGGAATTCTCATCATTTTCAATAGGATTTACAATTTGAAATAATTTTGTGATCTTGTTGATATTGAAAAAAAGATAGAATTGAGATATTGTTGGAATTTTAGACAAATGATGACACTGTTTAGTTGACATGATGATTTATCTATATGAGGATGTTTATTGATTGATATGCATATATTTTATCTTTGATGTTTTTGATGTTGTTGCAAGGTGAAAGGAGGTATTGTGTGATTTTGCAGGAAATTAAATCACACCAATTAAAAGGGGGATTCAAGACCAACCACAACGGAATACTAGATGGATAAAATGAAGGTCACCATGACAACTTGTGCAATGTTGTTGTTTTGTTTGTTTTAATTTGTTAGGGGGGTCCCCATGGGGGGGATGACCTCAAATTGTTACCATGGGCTATGTGTTCAATTATTTCCCTTGTTTTTGATTTATTGTAGTGTATGTGATTTATTTGTGATGTGATTTATTTAATAATTTTTTATTAATGAGCTTTTATTAAGTAATTAAATCATGTTGTTAAGCCATATGGGGATGTGACAAAAGGGATCATTTATTAATTTTTTTGGTCTTTTGGATTATGTTATTTTGATTGTTTGTAACTGATTTTGAGTGTTGTACACTTTACCTTACCTTGGAATTTCGGATTTGGTCTTAAGGGGCATTTTTGGAGGCTTGCTAGACAAGCAAAGCTTGTCCCACACCTCTTAATTTCATTTGCCAACCCTACCTATGGATTGGGGGGTCAGAAATAGACCCAATTATTTATTTTGTAAGACAAAAAGTTAAATTGATTGTACTTTTATTACATGGGTTTTAAATTTTATCCTTAAGGGGTACAGGTTTGGATTGTGTGTGTAAGAGGCTTGTCATTCCTCTCAACCACCAATTTTTTGTTCATTGGGGTTGAGGTTTGACTTGTGATGTGGAGTTATGGTTAAATTGATGTGGCATCCTACATGAAGCCACATCACCCTCCTCTTTCTTTTTCTAGATATGCAAGTTTAATTGTTTGTTTGGGGTATACTTCATTTCTTTTGTGCTCTTGTATTTTTTGAGTTGGAGAGTTTTGGAGTTCTTGTTGAATTTTTAGAGATTTTTAGAGGTGGATTGAGCTTGAAGGAGCTTGGTGTGTGACTCTTTTATCAAGCTCTACCATGGAAAGGTAGGACCTAGACCCTTGTTTTACTTGTTTGCCCTTATATGTGTATATTTGTATGTTATGCTTGTTGGGTTGTTGGGTAGAGTGCCTAAGTATGGTGTAGGATAAGGCTATGGGGATCTTATATGTAGGGAGGAATAAGAGTTTATTTTATGTTTTGGGAGGGATTTAGGTCGGGGTGACCCACCTTTGATAAGAATATACTTGTTTTTCTTACTCAGTTCTTTTGACTGAGACATAAGAGATTGTAGGGAGGAATAAGAGAATGTGGGAGGCATAAGAGTATCTTGAGGGAGGCATAAGATTTGTGTAGGTGTTTGAGATGTATATTAGAGTGTTTAAGGTGGGAACCTAATTCCATTCGGAGGCATAAGTGATCTCCTTATAGATCCTTGCTCCATTGGCTTCACATTTTCAAGCCTTGCGTATTTTATTAATTTCCTTCTTGTGATATCATCTTGCATTGAATGTATTTTGAAATGGTTGTGAATTTTTTTTTGTGATGTGGAAGCATTGTGTAGTTGCCATGAGTTGGATCCATCTTTTATTTCATTTTGGTTGCATCTTGAGGGCTATTGAGGAGGATAGCTTCTTCTCCTAATTGGATTATTTCTTGGGTGAAGAGTGTTACATATCCTCCATTTTTGTTATTGTGATGAAATGAGGAAATGGTGGAGCTCATGCTGAAGAATTAGAACTTGGAGATTTTGTGAAGTCAAAAAAATCCTTCTTTGTGAGAAAACCTTTCATTATAATCCCACCTTAGGTGGAAGATTCGTAGTATTGTATTTAAAAGAAGAGTTACATTACATATTTGTTTATCAAGTTGAAATGTTTGGTAGAAAAGAACAATATTTGTATTGTAAGGAATTGAGCTATGCCCAAAGACAAAAAAAATTAAATTTCATTATTATTTGTTTAAATTATATCATTGTCAAAATGAAGGAGGAACATAGAAGTTATTAACATTGATGATGTATCCCTAGAAAATATTAAATGTATAATAGTTGTTGTGTTTTCCTTGAGTAAATGGTGGTAGTAGGAATGGAAGGATCTGTTAAATTATAATTAGTTATTTTGTTGGAAAAATTGAATTTTGTTGTAGAAAGGAAAACAATGATAATTAGAAATAAATTAAGTTTCATTTATTCCTTGGAGTGGAAAACATTTTTTTGGAAAAATATTCTTATAGTGTTTTCTTCTTACTATTCAAATAGAAAATCTTTACATTTAGTAATTTTAGGCATGGAATGAATAAATGGTTAAACCCTTCAATTGGAGACTTTAGGCACATAAATTCAACTAAGGATAAACTGTAAAATACTCCAGCAAAACTTTTTTTTTTGGAAAAATTACGGAATTGATGGTTCTATTTTCAAAGAACATGACCACTGCCCTGTGCAGAGTAGTTGTCTCTAAACTGCAACTTAGGAAAGGTGGCATTTTTTTGAATCATAAAATTGTAGGGCAGAAGTCCCAAGACCACTGGCCTGCTTTGGGTGGTGGTTTCATCATTAACGGTGGAAAAATTAGAAAAATATGCAACTGGGAAATTTAAAACTTATTATATCAAACATTTAATCTTGAAAATTTCTAGAGGAAACCACCAGCAATCCATAACGGAATAAATTCATAGTTCTAAACTTGTTAAATATTTAAATATTCAAAGGCATTCAATATCATGGATAAAAAAATGAAGTAGGGTTTTTTTCCAATAGAAAGCAAAAAATGGAATTTTCTTTATAACAAATCCATATTTGGAGTGGATACCTATACCATATTCAAATGAAAGACATTATAATAAAAAATCCACAACCTAAACTAAAGTAAGCTTAATTTTGTGAATTCCTTCATGGTTCCTTCCCTCGTAGTTCTCATGGCTTACACTCCTCCAACCTGTAAAATTAAAAAAGAAAAAGAGACCAAATGAGGAGTCTTGGGAAAAGAGAAAGGTGTAATAACATTTCATAAGGATTGTTTTGGTTAGTATGGAACCCTAAGATCTAGTGACCACAATTGATTTGATCCAATGGTTGAGAATCTTCCCTATAATTGTTAGGTAAGAATAAATATTATTGGTTTTTAGATAATTTAAATGTATGTGTAAATGGGTGAATGGGGAAATTTAATACCATTGTATGTTAACTTAATTATTTAGTTCCTAGTATGTATTAGTAAATATTTAAATAGAATTTAAGGAAAATAATTTAAGTGAAACAAGATAACTATGGATAAGAGTTGATTAAATGTGAGTAAAAATGTTAATTCCGAAGGGGGAAAGTATTTAACCTATTGAAAGGAATTGTTTAACACTTACCTAGTGATGATAATTAAATTAACTTTAGAACTAGATTAAGAATATTTAATAAATAATATATACTGGATGTAGCCTATGAAATGTAACATTGCTGGTAGTAATTAATTAAACGTGTATTAGGGTTTGACACCCTTTCAACCTATTTAAAACAAAAAAATTGCCATAACTTTATGGATAATTGTTCAAGGATCAATGTTGCTTTTTAGAATGACAATTTAGTGGGCATTACACTTGGTATCATAAGGTTCAATGCTTGGACCCCGGGCACACTTGGAAACATAGGGAAAAACAATAAAACATAGCGCAACTCTAAACCTAGAGCACACAACTTGGATAATATTTGAAATGAATAAAACCTAGAAAAATGAAATAAAATCTAAAGTAATAAAATAACTCTCCCCTTGGTCTGTACAGGAGGCACAGACTAGATGAGGGGTTCTTGCATGTGTAACTATACTTACCACCCCAAGATCCAGAAGTAATCACTATATTTCCTCAGATACTTCAGAAGTTGCATGATGTGAATGCCGGTATACATGGAGAATCTTTGGGAGGGAGACACAACAGACATAAAAGAGTGCCATCAATAGAGGCTCGTGCACCTTACAGAAATAGTGATGAGCATAGGGTAGATAACTCCTATGTGGATTCAGTCAGATGAGATTCACCACAGAGATGTCAAGGAGGCACGGCTATATGACACATGGATAGATCTAGGAGTCCTATGAGGCATGAGGATCGTGTTGAGATACTTAGAGGTAGACAATCTATAGTGGAAAATCACCTCAGGGAGATCCTAAAACTCCATATATCTCATTTCACTGGGGATGATGGAGGATTCTAGGAAGAGGCATGATTGGTCAACATAAGAGGATGCTTCAAGCTATGTCCATGTACTAACAACATGAAGGCTCGTGTTTCCATCCACCTTCTAAGAGACGAAGATAGGGTCCGGTGGAGGACTGAGGAGAAGAAGCTCCATGTGCATTCTGAGATAGTCACTTAGGAGCTCTTTGAGGATTGTTTCAAGAGAAGATGATTTTCTAGGAGGTTTATTCAGTAGAGGATAGATGATTTCCATACTCTGCATTAGGCATATTTGACATCGGTAGAGTATGAGATTCGTTTCGTGGACCCACTTTAGTATGTAGAATATATGCAAGACTAGAAGGTGAGGATCCAAAGGTTCATCAGGGTCTTGAACTTGGAAATTAGAGGGGTAGTATGCAATTATTTTCCATAGACAGTAGAAAAGGTTATTGAGTATGCATTCACGATTAGCGAAAGATCTCAGGATGGGTCTAATGGGCCGTCACTTGATGATCATCATATCTTGAGGGAGTTTTCATATGTTATTCCAGGGGAACTTTTGGGGTTACCTACCCCATGTGAGATAGATTTTCACATTGATTTGGTTCTGAGAGCATAGCCTATATCAAGAGCATCGTATATGATGAATACCCCTGAGCTCTGTGAGCTCAAGTCGCAGCTTGAGCGCATTCTATAGAAAGGCATAATTCATCCTAGTGTATCTCCTTGGGGTGCATTGGTGATTTTTGTCAAGAATAAGGACAAATATTTGTGATTATTTTTTTATTATTGTTAGCTAAAAAAAGTAACGATCAAGAAACGCTACCCCCTTCCAGATATTGATTATTTGTTTTATCAGATGAAGGAGGCCATAATATTTTCTAAGATATATCTTTAGTTTGTATACCATCACCTAAGGATCACAGAGGAAAATATTCATAAGATAACCTTCTGTACGATATATGGCAACTACGATTTCACAGTAGTTCCTTTTGGTCTAATGAATGCCCCCGCATTGTTCATGATTTTGATGAATGGGGTATTCAAGATATTTTTCTATCACTTTGTGCTCATTTTTCTTGATGAAATTTTGACTTACTGATATATGCATGATGAACACCTTTGATAGGTTCTACAATGTCTTTGTGTGTAATAGATTTACGGGAACCTGCAGAAGTGTGTATTCTTTTAGTAAGAGGTACAGTACTTGGCTCACATCATTCTCAGGGAAGGTATCACCATAGATCCTTCCGAGATTCAAGCTATTATGGTTTGGCCTGTGCAAAATAGTGTGACTGAAGTGCATAGTTTCATGGGGTTTGTAGGTTACTAAAGGATATTTTTTCAGGATTTCTCTTCGATTACGCACCCCATCACTTCCCTTCAGAAGAAAGGGAAGAATTTTTTTTGGTGAAATGAATATGAGTAGGCCTTCAATACACTAATGGGATGCCTTATATCAGCAATGATTCTTGTTGTGCCTGACCCTCAAGGGGATTTCTTTGTGTGTACGGATGCTTCCTTGGTAGGATTAGGTGGGGTATTGATGCAAGAGGTCCGTGTGGTTGCCTTTGAGTCTCGTAAACTCAAAGATAATGAGCTCAATTATCTTATTCATGACCTAGAGCTTGCAGAAATTGTGCATGTTTTGGTTTGATGGAGACATTTCCTTCTTGGGAGGAGATTTAATCTCAGGACTGATCACTTGAGTCTTCTTCACCTCTTTGCGCAACAGAACCTCAATACTCATTAGTGGCATTAAATGTATTTGTTATGCTAGTATGACATGTAGATAAATTATATGAAGGGGAAAGAGAGTGTTTTTTCTAATGCTTTAAGGAGGCAGAGACATTTGGTTATGGACACTTCAGTTCCATAGCAAGATTTTACAACAAATTCCTCATGACATTTTCTTCCTTGCATCTTAATAAGGATTGATTCTTAGAGACCCCTTGATAGGACGTTTGATCATTTTTCATTACATTCTGATGGAATTGCCAGGCACAAAGGTGAGATATATGTACATAGGGATGGAGGTTTGAGATAGGATATCTTGGAAAAGGATCATTATGCACCTTATTCAACCCATCTAGGGGTGAGGAAGATACATGCCACCTTGAAACAACTTTACCATTGGAGATTTCTTCAAAGAGATATAGCTTAGTTTGTGTCATGATGTTTAGAGAGTCAGAGGCTGAATGCCAAGCATCAAGATCCAACTGGCATTCTATACCCACAGGTTATCTTGGAGTGAAAATGGGACACCGTTTCCATGGATTTCATATTAGGGCTACTAATATTGAGATACCACCATGATTCCATCATGGTCAGGGTGGATAGATTAATGAAAGTTGCTCATTTTTCTCTAGTGAAGACCACCTATATAGCTAGTGCAGTAGTGAGAGTGTACCTCTATGATATTTTTAGACTACATGGGATTCTCTGAAAGATCATCTATGACCGTGTTCCTTTGTACATATCACACTTCTAGACAACCATGTAACAAGCCCTTGAGACGTGTATCAACTTCAACACAGCTTATCATCCAGAGATAGATAAGGTAAATTTGGTTTTAGAGGACATGCTTTGGATGTACGTCATGGATCATCAGTCAAATTGGGAAGAGTGCTTGTATTTGGTGGATTTTTCCTACCAAAATAGTTTTCAAAGTTCGATTGACATGGAATCTTTTCAGGCACTATTAGTGCAAAATCACAACACCCCCAAATGAGTTCTATAGATATGCTTTTCTAAGGAAGAGTCATTTGGTGGGATTTGCATAACATTGAACTTCCCCCAATGTGTGGGACCTTGTAAAATGGAAAACCTCTCCAGATTAAAGGTTGGTTCATATTCCTTTGTTTAGGTGCATGCGTGAGAACTTGCAGAGGATCTATCTCTATACCTAATATAAAATTTTCCAACGAGATAGGGATAGAAAGGGATATAAGAAATAAGAAATAACTAAACTACAAGGTGATGCAATGAAGGAATGATGAACACTAGTTTTTCTGATAGACACAAACCAACAAAATACATATAATAATCAAGCACAGATAACCAGATTTGTAATGAAAGACCAAATGTGAGAAAAAAGGGACAGAAAGGATCTATAATCAATCAAAAACATGTTTTATTGCTTTGTAGATTGATACATTTCATTATAAAATAGCCACGAGGCAAGAAACATACTATAATTTTAATGGAAGGCCTAAACTCCATGAATTCCTTTACTAGAAGGAAAGGGACGCCTGTAAAACAAAATAATGTCTAACCCTTTACAACTAGTCTCGATCCTTTATTTATAGACTCGATACAGATGGGAAAAAAAGAGAGAGGTGGGGAAAAATAGCTCCAAGCTCAACCACCACTATTTAATGTCTCCCATAAAATCTGTTCCAAATCTATGTTGACTGCATCAAATCCTTATTTAGTGCGTCGAAGGAGGAAGAAACAACGGAGCATATCAAATCCGATTTGGTTTTTGAGGCAAGAATATCATGCATTAAAGACCCAAAGAATTTTTCAACATTTTTCACCTATCAGGGCCTAAAAAAATTATTTTTTATCTTCCCATGGCATAGAGGACATTGAGATGCTTTCTACAGTGTAAGATTTACAATATTTTGAGCCCTGAGTCGAAAGATATGCCCCTTCGAATTTTGTATCGGGTCAATACAAATGGGAGGGAAAAAATTTTGAAAAAATGGGTCTCCTTTTTTATATGGGGCATGTGCCACCCAGATTAGGGCAAAATCAGGTTTGCAGGTTGATGATTTATCTTTTTTCCCCTTTCCACAAAATAAAAAACTCAGAAAACCCCCATTTCCTGGATGCTCCACTTAGACACGTGGCACACTCTGGTTAGCTATAGAAATGCACTTTAATTTTATCTCTGTGCCTTTTTTACAAAAGGAAAATTTTCACCTTTTCCTCCGACTCCCCGCTTTGACCTTGACTCGGGCTCAAATGCTGACTTTTTCCTTTGGGAAAAGTTGCGGCCCATTTTGTAACTTTTACACCTTTGGAATAACAAGGGGCAGAAAAAAAATTTCCCCATGGTGGCCCAATTTAGTGCTACTAGTTTAGGCTTGCCACATGGTGTTTCCTTCGCCGCCTACCCAATTGCCATGTTTTTCGCTAATTCTTTTTCTTGGCAGCGTTATATCTCTTGACCTAGGACATGTGGCGGTCTAGCACTCATTTGGAAACCCTATCTCTGTTCAATCCTTAAATTAGCACCATTTAGACACTTGGCAGCCTCCGCCGTCCTGCCCCATGCATTGATTATTTAACCGACTTTGCCCATTTTATTCTGAGACTGGACACATGGAGGCACTGTGCTCACTTGGAAGCCTAATTCAAAATTTTCCTTTGAAGGAGCGTTGAGTTGACACTTGCAGCCTCCGCATGACTGTGGAATTTTTAATGGCCCCTTAACTTTTTAGACTTTGGGCTGCGTGGTGAGATCACGCTCATTTGGGTCTCCACCTTTAGACTAACTCTTGGAGATGCGCCACACTGACACTTGGCACCTTATTTCTTAGTTGAAGAATTTTCAACGGCCCGCAAAATTTTGGGGCTCTAACCACATGGAAGCCTGGTGCTCGTTTGGGCTTCCCATTCTGGATTAAGTTTTGAAGAAGTGCCACAAAGACACATGGTTCTTTTTGTTGCCTTCTCCATACTTAGTCAATTTCTGGACTCTTTTCTAAACTGTTTCAAGTCTGAAGACTTTGAATCCTCACCATATTTTCCCTTTCTTGCTCCTGGTTCCTTAGCTGTACTACGCCTTCTTTTATGACCTTACTATTCAATTTTTGAGTAATTCTATGACCTATTTACAAGATCTGAATGAGTTTTGTCAGGTCCTTATGTAGGGTTGTGGCTGATCCAATATTTGGCCCGGGGGGAGAAATATGGATAAAAATTTGGTAACTCGTAGGGGTATCTTCCTGCTAGATGAAAATACCAATTTCCTTGTCATATCCATTGGGCATGGAGTCGAGAACAACGTTCTAATACTGATTCTGCATCTGATTCACGAGACCAACTGTTTACACTCTCAATTTTCATACGAAATATTGAAATGAAGGTTTCTAAGATTAGAAAATTATTTTCACCCAGGGCCTCATCTGTCTCCCTGAATGGACTGCATAAGAGCAACAAAAAAACACCACAACTATATACAAAATTTGAAAAGTGTGAAAATCACTTACGAGAAAAGTAACCTAAACTACAGCAAGATAATGTGCATAAACACTTACAGGAAAAGGAATTAAACTAATATGTACAAGGTGATAACCTTCCTTCTAATAGCAGTGTTTAAGATAGAATCTATTTACTGGAATTTGTAATTCCTCACCATCCAAAATAGATAATTGGAAAGCATTGCTACTTTTTCACCTTGTGACTATGTAGGGGCCACTCCAGATAGCATCAAACTTGGAATGCCTCCCTGGTTTTTCCCAATCTATATTCCATTTGAAAACCATGTCTCCTTCTTATAAGGTCTTTGTTTTTTCCTTCTTGTCAAAGCATCTCTTGATCGAGGCTTGATCCTTCTCTATTTATTGGAATGCATGTTCTTTGGTTTCTTCCAATTCTATGAGTTCCACATACCTGGCATCTGTCAGTTTAAATTCAGACATATCTAGCTTCTTCACGAGCTCTAATACTGGAAACTCAAGGGTTATGGGCAACACTACCTATTTCCCATAGGAAAGTTTGAATGGAGAGATGCCTGTAGACCTCTTGAGTGTTATCCTATCAGCCCATAAGGCCAATTTGAGCTTTGAGTGCCAGGTTCTGTGATTTTCATCAAGAGTTCTTCTGATGATCTTTACCAAGTTCTTGTTTGTGGACTCATCTCAGCCATTACCTTGAGGGTAATATTTTCATGAAGTTCTCAATGAATTCTCGTTCTTAACATCCCATCTTGTGATCATGGAACCTATGAATGCCAATGCATTATTTGATATAATGGTGGCTGACACTCCAAATCTTGCATTGTTCTTAGCTTCCTTATGGCCTTGGCTTAAATTTGGATTGATGACTCCAATGAAGTCCAAGCTGCATTGCATGAAAGGTTGGTCGACCGAAATTGGGTGCAATGGAAGTGCTGCTAGCTTTTCTTTGCCTTTGAAAAATGCACAATTCTTGCACCTTCTGCTCTAAGCATAGCAGTCACTAAACACTCTGGGCCAATAATAACCCACCTTCATGATCTTGAGTGTTGTCACCCTTGGAAAAAAATTTCCTCCAACTACTTCAACATGAAATTCTTGTAACACTCTCTTAACCTGATCTGTCTCAATGCATCTCAGCAGAATGCCATTGATGTCTCTTTTGAACAAGACACCAACAATAAGAACATATGGGATGGGCTATAGTCTGAAATGTCTCTATTTTTCTTTAATCATCCCATGAGGACACATGCCTATTTGAAGGAAGTGCACCATGCCTTGAGTCCAACAAGGAGTAGGTACATCATCATTTCCTTCCTCTTGATTATCTTGTAGAACAAAAACAACCTCCTTTTCATTATTTTCTTCATGTTGTTGACTTGAAGCTAGTTGTTAACACAACCCCTTCCCATGGACCAGCTTAGTGACCTTGATCTAAATTTCATATTCTATGACAGGAGTGATCCACCCTACACATTTTTCATTCAGATCCTTGTTGAGAAGGAATTGTTTAACTCACGCATGGGAGACCAACAATTGGATTTTATTATTTAAAACTAGATGCTTAAACTTCTTTAATCCTCTGATTATTTCCAGGAATTGATTTTTGATGAAGGATTATCTCACTTCATAGTCTTCTATACCTTGACTAAAGGAAGCAATTGGTTATTATGTACCTTCATTTTTATGTTGAACTAAGATTATACAAATTGTGTCACTGCCACCGAAGGCATACAATATGAAGTCTTTAGATAAATTTAGATTCACGATAGTTGGGGCTTGTGATATATCTTATTTGATGGCCTCAAGTCTTTCCTTTCCTTTAGATGTCCAATTGAATGATAATCTCTTCTTCAACATCAACGTTATTGGCTTAACAAGGGCGGCAAATTTTGGTACAACCCTGTTGACAAAACTGATTTTTCCAAGGAATCTTTGAAGAGATTTCTTATGGATTGGCAATGGAAATGCTCTTATTGTTTCCACACTCTTTAGGTCAATTAACAATCCCTATTTTGATACCATATGGCCTAGAAGCCTTCCCTCATGGGCAAAGAATATGCATTTTTTAGGGTTCAATGATACCCTAAAACTCTTGCATCTTCAAAACACCTGACTTAGGTGGAAAAGGTGGTTTGCTACATTTTTAGAATAGACTGTAATGTCATCTAGATAGATCAGTACTATTTTTTTGATCACCCCTTTGAATGGCATATCCATTTCCCATTGAAACCCAGGTTTGACATTGGACAATCCAAATGGCATTTTTCTATAGGCATAGGTGCCCCATTTGGTGGTGAAAGTTGTTTTAAACTGATCATCTTCTTTCACCATTATCTGGTTGTACCCTGAGTAGCCATCTAGGAGGGAGAATCTCTCTGATTCAGACCCCACTTGCAAGATCTGATCCACTGAAGGGAGTGCGTAGTGATATTTGAGGGAATATCTGTTCAAGTCTCAAAAATCTACACACAACCTAATCTCTCCATTTTTATTCTAGACAAGGACCAGGTTTGCAACCCTACTTGAGTGTTTGATGGGAAATATGATACTTGCCTCTATCAGCTTGTTCATCTCTTTCTTCATCAGAGGTTTAATGTGTGGATTGAATGGTCTCTACTTTTGCTTGATGGGCTGAGTAGCTGGATTTAGTTTGATTGTGTGTTGTTCTAGCTTTGGATTGAACCCTCTTAGGTCTTCATATCTCCAAGAAAATACATCTGGAAATTCTTGGCAAAGTTGTATGAATTCATACATTTCTTACTTGGTGCCCACTTTGCCAATTTGAAGTTCTTTTCCTTCTCCAACTGGGATTGACTCTGAATCTTCTCCTTTGATCTATATGTTAGCCTTCTCTTTTCTAAACTGGTCATTAGGATTGAAGACAGACTCCAATGTCACTAAACCTTTGGGAAGCTTGTTTGTATGCAACTGTAATATTTGATTCCCATATTGCTGCTCTAATCTTCTTTGATTTCTAGCTGAGAATTCAACTTCTTGCAAAACATTAATGATCTATCAATCATTCTCAGACACCTTTCAGGATATGCTGTTATCTGGCACTGTTGGCCCCACAACTATATGGATATGTGGTTGTTCTTTATCTCTTTTGATGCTATCAACCACATCAAACGTTTCTCCAATTGATGTAAGCCTATCAACCTCTTCGTCCTCCTTCTTGGGTATGGACACAATGCTGAAGGCCTAAAAATGCTCCATGAAATCACATACCATACTCTTGTAGTTCTTGAACTGGTCATTCTTGATAGCATTAAGTCCTCTGACTTGATTGGCAACCAGTTCACTATCACCAAAAAATTACAAGTTCTTGATTCCTAGCTTCCTTGCCCAATGGATACCATGGACCAAAAAATCATATTCAGCAGTGTTATTTGAGCAGGAAAACTGTAATCTGAAGGATGAATAATATTTCATACCTTTAGGGGACACAATCATAGTTCCTTGTCTATTCCTTGATACATCAAAGAACAATTTCCATACCTCATTGTCTTCCTTATATTCTGGCTTAACTAGGTCAAGAAGAAGATGATTCTCTTCATGTAGATAGTAGACACCTAACTCCGATTTTTCCATATCTGTATAGGGGTAAAAATCATGTTTTTTTTGGCACACTCATTGAGATTCAAGTTGGGGATACATCCCACCTTGGTATCTCCTTCACAAGTTCTTAGGAGGTCTTCTTTATCAAAAGTTGAGTAGTTGGCTTTGATTGGGCTAGGCACATAAGATTCAATATGATAATCAACAATGGGCTTAGATTTGATCATGGCCTTTGCCCCATACCTTGTTCTAAAGAGCACATGTGACCAATCAGTAGATAGATAGCCTCTAATTTTGGTAGTGAATTCCCTAAACAAATACAAAGCAAAATGTGGTGGTAAATCTATGATTGATACATTCTGCAAAACAATCACATTGGGGAAGGAATGTAGAGTGAGGTTCAGATCCTTGATGATTCCAACAGTTTTTACTGTTGTCCCATATAATTGCACTACCCCTTTAGAGATGAATTCATATTGAAGACCTAGCTGATCTGCTATTTTCTTGGGAATTACATAACTACTTGCCCCATAATCGATCATATAATTATGCACCAATTTGTCTCCTATAATAAATGAAACATAGAATGGAGGAGGTCGCGGGTTCTTACCTTGTTGTTCTCAATGGTTTTCCCATTGTTGAGTTGTATTGGTAAGAAATTTCTCTTGTTCGTTAGGGGTGTGATTTGAGGTTGACCAGTTTTGTATAGTAGTCTGCAATAGATCCCTCTTCCCTAGAATGGCCAGTGACTCCTATAGTGAAATGTTCACACTTATCCTCCTAATTTTCTCAATGATATTGAATTAGCTATCCTTTTTCTTCCCCTTCCCAGGCACATTTTTTCTTGCACATGGGTTACTACAACTGGTGCTTGAGTTGATTTGGAAGGTGACTTGGATTGGTTCTGCATGTTGGGAGTTATATTTGGAGCACCAAAACCTTGTGGATTGATGGAAGGTTGAGGGTTTCCTAAGTTCATTTTTTGGCCTTCTCTAATATTTCTCCTTTTGGACCATGTATTGGAAGCTATACTTTGAGAAGGGAACTAATTCATCCCACAGAAGTCCACAGATTTCTAGTTGACACACATAGTTTCACTTGGAGGTCCCTCTTGTTGAGCTCCTTGCTACTGATCTCTTTCTTCACTAGGTTCGTATGACACCATATTGGTTTTTACCATCAAGGCCTGATTCAGTGCACTGTTAAAGCACATTGATTGGTTATGTGGTTGATTGCATGGGAAACTGTACGATAGAAAAGTGACATGTGAGTATGAGAATCGGTAAGTGACCTTCCCTGTACCCAACCTCCTGAGGTCATGTCAAGAAATCCAATGGTTTAAAATATGGGTGAATTAGATGAAGTCACAACTAGGATTATGGTTAGTTTTCTACTATAGAAAAGCTACAGGTGAGGATGAGAATTGACAAGAAAATTTCCTAAAGCTAACTACGGGAGGATCAGTGACTAAGATCTGGTAGTGTGATCTCCTGGTAACTGGAATGACAAAGGGGAGATTTAGAGGCTATTAATGGGTAGCGTAAATTCCCTATGGTTTATCTTTCTAATTAGGATCTATGTATTAATCTAAAATGAAGTCTCTTAATTAACTTAGACTAAAAATAACAATTTAAACTACTGCTGAAAGGGAAACTAATATAAACAAAATGTACGATTGAAACAATATAATTCCAAACAATTATCCAAAATACTTTTATAAATAAACTAAACAAGCGAGACAACCCAGTGTGGTTATTCACCTGTGTAAATGTGTAAATCAAGATGAAAGACAACTAATTAACTTAATTGAAAACCTTCAATCTTACCTCAAAAGTGAGGAACAAATCATAGCTTCTCAGAAACTATCATCCCCCACAACTTCCCTGGCAATATTGAAAGCAAGATTAACTAAAATAAAATGATTCACTACTCTATTTGATAATAAATTTGATGATTTAAAACTGGAGATTACTGAGGAGAGGAAAATCCAATTGTGTTGTATCTTGTTCCCTCAATGTGATCTCTTCATTCTTGCGTGTTCACATGAAAACAGAAAGGGCAGGAGTATAGTAGCATCGGTAAGAGAAGGCAATGGGATGATAGTTTCTTTTAAGGAAAAATGGCATGAAGCACAAGTAGGAGAGGGATGGCATAAGTGAACTGGCTTGGCCTATATGATTCCTAGAAAGTTCGTTGCAGTAATGATGAAACAAAATGATAAACAACAGGTACTCGAACAATGGGCAATAGTAACTTCAGAGAAATATAATGAAGTACAAGTAGGAGAGGGATTGCATAAGAGAACAGAGCTTGGCCTATGTGATTTCTAGTAGGATCATTGTCAGTATACAATGATGTATAACTAAATATTCAGTATTCTAGTCCATGCTAAAGATAAAATGATTCATAAACAAAATCTAGGACTGAGTATTGAAGACGGAAGCTCAAGAATGAAGACTCTAGACAAAAGAACCAAGACCATCTGCTTGTAAAAAAGCTACATATTTATAGCATTTACAATCACCAGAAGGAAAGTTCAAATTGAACTCTCTCACCATTAAAAAAAGAAAAATCACTATTTACCAGGTGGCCAGAACATAAATGCAAGATTTAGTGGTTGAGAAATGTGAATGCAAATTGAATTTTACTGTTTGACGAAATTGTCAGAACGTTCTGGAAAACATGCATAGGACTGCTGCCCTGTCTTGGGTGACAGTTACAGGACCACCACCCTGGTAGGGTGATGGTTATTGGACCGCCACCCTAGCCTGGGTGACGGTTACATGACCACCACTCTGGCAGGGATGCAGTCATGTAACTAATGACAAAAATGCAAGGAAAAAGAGAGAAAAGGTTAGGACAAAACATGTAGAGGTTAGACAAGGCTTTTTTGGGATGCAAATGTATGGTCAACGAGCTTTCTGGATTCCAAACACCTTTTGAAGAGATTTGAATCATCGCCGGTGTTTTTCGTAACCTCTTTCTGATAGTACAGTACATATAATTTTGGGTACATACATATTACCCCCTTGGAGAAGCGTTTCAGCCATGAAGAGGCATAAAATGTTGGGTTCAAGTATGGCGGTCCCGAAATGGGGACTTAGAAGCTATACCTGACACACCTGTGTGTCACAATATTGCCATCCAAATTCTGGCTATCTGTAAAATGAAAATGCGACTCAAGTGTAGATAAATAAAATAAATTGAAAATAAATACTAAATTAGAATGAAATGAGGACTCACCATTTGTACGGGGGATAAGAACTTACCTCCACTGTTGCTCTAACTCTACGTAAAAACACTCAAAAAAAGATTAGAATACTAGATATATATATATAACGAGCTCATTTTACTATTTATTTATGCGTATCGATTTGGTATTTTTTGAGCTTTTGGTCCATGGTGATCACTCTTTTCATTTTTTAGTATGATTGAATTGGAATGGGCTTGGGAATGATATTTTTTGTTAGGCTTAGCTTTTTGTTTGTTTTGAATGCTTTTGAGAAGAACTCCTAAGAAATTCTTAACTAGAGCTGTCATAATGGGCATCAAAAGGGTGGATAGGCATACTTCCTTTATTTCTTAGTCTCCATTTTGTGAGGCAAGTATGATGTTTTGGTATTTTGTGCTTATTGCAAGTGTTTTTACCACACCTAGTGTGCGATGACATCGTTAAAAGCTATGACACACCGTGATATGTACATATATCTCTTTTTGGTTCAGTTATTCATTGTATAGAGTTGGCTTATATTGATGAATTGATTCATGTGTGTACTCTTAGATGTTTAGAATTTTTTATTTTCATTTGATTTTCAAAATGTATGTAATGGATGACAAGTGATAAGAAATTTTGAATAGAATGTTTCTCCTTTTGTTTGTTTTTGTAATACTAATATGTGATGATGCAAACATACTGTTATATAGAATTGTTGGCTCCTTTGGGCAATATTCGTTTCTTCTTCTTGTCTTGGAAAAATGTGATGAATATATAGTGATAATGAGATGAACGTGCTCCATTCCTAACTCCACGCAACTAGTAAGATCCGAGGGCTCAAGACCAAGAGTTGGGAAGGGAAAAAATTATATGAGTTTGGCTGAATGTGAATGATGAAAGAAAGACAAGGTATTGAAAGAAATCAAATTCATACTTTCATACTTACTCTTACTCAAAACTACTACATAGTTTAGAATGCATTCTATTTTCTAGTTTATCTAGACTTAGATCCATGGATGGCGACTTGGTTGATAAAATCTGGTTTTAAGGATTTGATAGCTTTGGAATTATGATTTTTAACTTTACTTAACGCTTTTATTTAAGATATTAATATTCACTAATTTGTGTGAATAGACACCCTACACCCTGCCCCATGATACTAGTAAGAAGCATGGGCTCATCACCGAAGGTAGGACATAGGCGAGTAAGGACACTTCTTTCCTTTCTTAACCTCGTATCACTAGATAGAAAAGTGACATGTGAGGATGAGAATCAACAAGTTACCTTCCATGTACCCAACCTCTTGAGGTCGTGTCAAGACAGCCAATGGTTTAAAATACGGGTGACTTAGATGAAGTCACAGCCAGGATTATGGTCAGTTTTCTACGATAGAAAAGCTACAGGCGAGGATGTGAACTGGCAAGAAAATTTCCTAAAGTTAACTATGGGAGGATTAATGACTAAGATCTGGTAGTGTGATCTCCTGTTAACTAGAATGACAAAGGGGAGATTTAGAGGCTATGAACGGGTAGTGTAAATTCCCTATGGTTTAGCTTCGTAATTAGGATCTAAGTATTAATCTAAAATGAATTCTTTGAATTAAGTTAAAGTAAAAATAAAAATTTATACTACTGTTGAAAGGGAAACTAATATAAAAAATGTACAATTGAAACATTATAATTACAAACAATTATTTAAAATACTTTTATACTAAAAATAAACAAGTGAAATAACCCAGTGTGGTTTATTCACCTATGCAAATGTGTGAATCTAGATGAAAGAAAACTAATTAACTTAATTCAAAACCTTCAATCTTACCTCAGAACTGAGGAACAAATCATAGTTTCTCAGAAACTATCATTCCCCACAACTTCCCTAGCAATATTGAAAGCAAGCTTAATTGAAATAAAATGATTCACTACTCTATTTGATAATAACTTTGATGATTTAAAACTAGATTTTATTGAATAGAGGCAAATCCAATTGTGTTGTAGCTTGTTCCCTCAATGTGATCTCTTCGTTCTTCGGTGTTCACGTGAATCTAGAAAGGGTAGGAGTGTAACATCATCGGTAAGAGAAGGCACTGGGATGATAGTTGCTTTGAAGGAAAAATGGCATGAAGCACAAGTAGGAGAGGGATGGTGCAAGTCAACTGGCTTGGCCTATGCGATTCCTAGCAGGGTTGTTGCAGCAATGATGAATCAAAATGATAAACAATAGGTACTCAAATAATGGGCAATAATAGCTTCAGAGAAATACAATGAAGTACAAGTAGGAGAGGGATGGCGCAAGAGAATAGAGCTTGGCCTATGAGATTCCTAGGAGGATCGTTGTTGGTGTATAATTATGCATAAATAAATATTTAGAATTCTAGTCCATGCTAAAGATAAAATTATTCATAAACAAAATCTAGGACTGAGTATTGAAGACTGAAGCTCAAGAATGAATACTCCAAACAAAAGAACCAAGACCATTTGCTTGTAAACAAGTTACATACTTATAGCATTTACAATCATGAGAAGGTAATTTCAAATTGAATTGTCTCACAATTAAACAAATAGAAATCACTATTTACTAGGCGGCCAAAATATAAATACAAGCTTTAGTGGTTGAGAAATGTGGATGTAAATTGAATTTTTATGTTTGACAAAATTGTCAGAACATTCTGGAAAACACGCACAGGACCGCCGCCCTATGCAGAGTGGCAGTTACAGGACCACTGCCTTATCCTGGGTGACGGTTACAGGACTTCCGCCTTGGCCTGGGTGACGGTTACATGACCGCTGCCCTTGCAGGGTGACAGTTACACGACCACTTCCCTGGCCTGGGTGATGGCTATAGGACCATCGTCCTGGCCTAGGCGATGGTTACAGGACTGCCACCATGGTAAGGAGACGGTCCTGTAACTAATGACAAAAATGCAAGGAAAAAGGGCGAAAAGGTTAGGACAAAACATGTAGAGATTGGACAAGGATTTTTCGGATGCAAATGTGTACTCAGTGAGCTTTCTAGATTCCAAACACCTTACGAAGAGATCTAAATCATCATTGGGGTTTTCCATAACCTCTTTCTAATAGTACAGTACATACAATTTTGTGTACATACAGAAACGACAATCATATTCATGTGCCATATTGTTTTGTGCTAGATATAATGCCCTTGATGTGAACGTTGTGTTTGGATCATATGCCCTGAAAGGTCTAGCAGCTTGAGGCTGTCATTGGTTTTGGCTCTTATTCACACTCTGAGATGGTGGTCTATGTTACTGATACTGGGGTCTAACCTGCTATTTAGCCTGAGATTGATATGGCGTAGAACTCTGAGCTTGCTGCCTTTTGATGGTTACTAACTCATTACCCAGGTTTTGAAACTGTTTCGTAACTTTCTGGAGCTATTTTGAAGTGTTAGATGATGAGGTGGAGGCTTCAGCTGAGCTTTGACTCCTGAGAGTAGGAACAAAGGATAATGTTGGTGTTTTGCTGGTACCTGGGTTTCGTAACTCGTGGTACAGAGGCATAGATGGCCTATGATTGAGTTTTCTATCCTGAATCAAATGATTCTCTACCTCTATGGAAAGGCTATAGGTTGCAGGTAAGGTCAGGGCCCCCATAGACTCTATCATCAAAGAGATATCATAATTTAAAGCCATAAGAAAGTATAAGAAGGCACCTTCATTACTAGGCTTTACTGTTGTTGGAATCCTTTCCTAGCTTTGCTAAAATTTTAGGTTGAATTCTGTCAGCTACTCAATCAGGGATCTCTTGATTGTTGTTAGTTACTCCAACAAATATTATTTATCACCTTTTTCTCCAAACTGGTTGTGAAGAGTTGTGCACAACTAGTTCTAATTTTAGATAGAACCTGCTTGAAGGCTCTTGAACCATTGTGAAGCTTTACCTTTGAGTGAAGAGGTGAGAAACTTGACTGCAATGTCCATCTCATCGATTTCATGGATTATATTGACACTTTCCATATCTTTGACATGATCACCATGAGAATTCTTGTTTTCACCAGTGAAATATGGGATGCTCTTTAATGTTGCTATCGGGACTAAATTTTTTACATTCAAAGTGAGTGGGCTGCTACCAGTGAAATTGACATAAGGATTTAGCTAAGCCATCCTAATCACCCTAAGCACCCCTCTTTATTGAAAGAACGGCCTACTGGGAGGAGGTGTCGATAAGGCTCTATTTGGTTGGGATAGAGACTTCTAGGCTCTTCTTCCTCCCCTCCCTCTTTCTGGGGATAGGTCTAGATGGACAAACAATCCCTCCTCTCTAGTTATTGACCTTGCTTGTATCCTTCTCATGAACTTTCTTGGACTACTGAAACCTATGAATGTGTTTCTTTTGGAGTTTCCAGGCGTACAATTTTAGGACTTCTTAGAAGTTAGAATCACAACAAGTGCACATCAATCTTACTATAATAATATGGAGACTTCTCTGTCGCACTAGGCATTCCAAAACTATTAGTGCAAAATCACAACACCCCTAGATGAGTTCTATAGATCTAATTTTCTAAGGAATATTCATTTGGTGAGTTTTTGCATAACATTGAACTTTCCCCAAGGTGTGGGACCTTACAAAATGGAAAATCTCTCCAGATTAAAGGTTGGTTCTTATTCCTTTGTTTAGGTGCATATGTGAGAACTTGTAGAGGATATATCTTTGTACCTAATATTAAATTTTCCAAGGAGACATTGATAGAAAGGGATATAAGAAATAAGAAATAACTAAACTACAAGGTGATGCACCTAAGGAATGATGAACACTAGTTTTGCTGATAGACACAAACCAACAAAATACATATAATAATCAAGCACAGATAACCAGATTTATAACAAATGACCAAATGTGAGAAAAAAGGGATAGAAACGATCTAGAATTGATCAAAATTGTATTTTATTACTCTACAGATTGATACAATGCACTACAAAATAGCCAGGAGGCAAGAAACATATTGCAATTTTAATGGAAGGCCTGAACTCCATGAATTCCTTTTCTTGAAGGAAAGGGGATCCTACTAAACAAAATAATGTCTAACCCTTTACAACAAGTTCTGAGCCCTATTTATGGACTTGATACAAATGGGGGAAAAAGAGAGAAGAGAGAAAAAACAACTCCAAGCTCAACCACCACTATTTAATGTCTCCCAATAAATTTGTTCCAAATTTGTCTTGATAGCATCAAATCCTTATTCAGCACGTCAAAGGAGGAAGAAAGAGTGGAGCAGATCGAATCTGATCTGGTTGTTGAGGCAAGAAGATCTTGCATTAAATACCTGAATACATTTTCTCCAATTTTCACATACCAGGGCTTGAAAAAAGGATTTTTTATGTTTCCATGCAATAGAGGACATCGAGCTGCTTCCAATGGTTTAAGATTTACAATATTTCAATCCCTGAGTTGAAAGATATGCCCATTCAAAATTTGTATTGGGTCTGTACATATAGGCAGGATTATTTTTTTTGAAAAAATTGGTCTCCTTTTTAATATGGGGCACATGGCAGCCAGATTAGGGAAAAATCAGGTTTGCGGGTCCGTGATTTATTTTTTTGCCCCTTTTCCACAAAATGAAAAACTCAGAAAACCCCCATAGCCCAGACGCTCTACTTAGACACATGGTAACCTTTGGTTGGCTGATGAGATGCACTTCAATTTTATCTCTGTGCCTTTTTTACAAAAGCAAAATTTTCACCTTTTCCTCCGAATCCCCGCTTTGACCTTATCTCGAGCTCAAACGCTGAAATTTTCCTTTGGGTGGAGTCACGACCCATTTTGCAACTTTTACACCTTTGGAATAACAAGGGGCAGAAATCCAACTTTCCCCTTGATGACCAACTTTAGCGCTACTAGTTTAGGCTTTCCACGTGGCATTTCCTTTGCCACCTGTCTAATTTCCATGTTTTTGGCTAAGTATTTTACTTAGCAGGGTCATATCTCTTGACTTGGGACACATGGTAGTTTGGCTCTCATTTGGAAACCCTCTATCTATTCAATCCTTGAATTAGCGCCATTTAGACACTTGGCAACCTCCACCAGCCTACCCCATGTATTGACTATTCAACTGACTCTGCCCCTTTTATTTTAGACTAGACACGTGGAGGCACCGCACTCACTTGAAAGTCCAATTCAAAATTTTCCTTTGAGGGAGCGTCCAGTTGACACTTAGTAGCCTCCATAGGTTTGTGGAATTTTTAACAGTCCCTTAACTTTTCAGACTTTGGGCTATGTGGCAAGCTTGCGCTCATTTAGGTATCTGCCTTTGGACTAACTCTTGGAGATGCACCACATTGACACTTGGCACCTTCTTTATTACTTGAAGCCTTTTCAATGGCCCCACAACTTTTCAGGGCTCTGGATTCAGGGGAGCATGGTACTCATTTGGGCTTCCCTTTCTGGATTAAACTTTGGAGAAGCGCCGAGTAGACACATGGTTCTGTCTGCTGCCTCCTCCATACTTAGTCATTTTCTGGACTCTTTTATGAACTTTTTCAAGTCCGAAGACTTCCAATCTTCACCATTTTTTCACTTTCTTGCTCCTGGTTCCTTAGCGGCATTGCCCATTATATTATAACCATGTTATTCCATTTTTGAGTGCTTCTACAACTTATTTACAAGATCTGAATGAGTTTTCTTAGGTTCTTTCTATGTGGGGTCTTGGTTGATCCAATATTGGACCGAGGGGTTAAATATGGATAACAGGAACTTTATGGTAATGAGTGTAGGACACCTTTGAGTTGGTATAAACTTTAGGACAAAGTATCTATTGGCCCAACTTCTTTATAGGACATGGAGCAATAGGTTGTTTTGGTTTGATAGAGGTTATAGGAGGAACAAGACAAAAAGAAGAAGTACATAGATCAAAGGAGATTTCACCATAGTTATGAGGTGGGCATGCGGGTGTATCTTCATGTAAAATCTCATAAGATTCCTATCTGTTATGGAAAATACTATAAGCTGTCTTCTAGATTCGTGGGTCCATTTGAGATCTTGGAGTGGATCAGTCCCGTAGCTTACCGTCTAGCCTTGTAACCCAACTTGTCTCATGTGCATGATGTTTTTCACATGTCTTTTCTTAGGATATATATTCCAGATCCATCCCATGTATTGGATTGGACTACATTGCAGGTGCAGGAGAAAGGGCAGATGATGGTGGATCCCATGTGTATTTTAAAGGGTTGGGCCTTGGGCCTTTTAGGTCGATAGATTGATGAAGTGTGAGTCAAGTGGGGCATGTATGATGAGACTTATGCTACATGGGAGGATGCTACATTGCTACGAGTCAAGGTTCTACACCTATTTCAGTGACTTCCAGGAGGAATTCGATTCTAAGGGGAGGGAGATGTAGTGCCCACTCGTCTTCCAGATTTTTTACATTTTTATTTTGATTACTATTGACGATAGACATGGATGTTATTGTATCATTTTGGTTTATCAAGATGTTAAATGATAGATATATTCTAATTATTGATGGATTGTGATTCATAGTATGACTTTGTGGTTTATTAGATACATAGAGAGACATTTTATAGTGATGATGATGATGTGTTGTTGGCATATATATTACTGACATTCATAATTCTCATCGTGTTGAGTAGGATTTAGCATTTGAACTAATCTTGTGATCTTGTTGATATTGATAAAAAGATAGAATTGAGATGTTAAAATTTTAGACAAATGATTGCATTGTCTAGTTGAGATGATGATTTAGCTATATGAGGATGTGTATTGATTGATATGTGTGCATTTTATCTTTCACGTGTTTGATGCGTCCGTGATGCTGAAGGAGGTATGGTGTGATTTTAAAGGTAATTAAATCACAACAATCAAAAGGGGGATTGGATACCAATCACAACCAAACACTAGATCGATACAACGAAGGTTACCATGGAAACTTGTGTAATGTTGTTGTTTTTTTGTTTTAATTTGTTAGGGAGTACCCATGGGGGATATAACCCACAATTATTACCATTGGTTATGTGTGTAATTTTTTCCCTTGTTTTTGATTTATTTTAGAGTATGTGATTTATTTGTGATGTAATTTATTTAATCGTTTTTTATTAATATCATTTTATTAAGTAATTAAATAATGTTATTAAGCCTTATGAGGATGTACCAAAATAGGTCATTTATTAGAGTTGTTGGTCTTTTGGACAATGTGATTTTGATTGTGTAAGTGAATTTGAGTGTTGTACACTCTACCTTATCTTAGAAATTCGGATTTGGGAATAGGGGTCATTTTATGAGGCTTATGGGACAAGATAAACTTGTCCCAAACCTATTAATTTCATATACCAACCCTACCAATGGATTGGGGGGTCAAAAATAGACCCCATTATGTGTTTCGTAAGATAAAACCGGACATTGTTTGCACTTTTGTTACATGAGTTGTAAAGAGTTTCCTTAGGGGGTGTGGGTTTGGATTGTGTGTGTAAGAGGATTTTCATTCCTCTCAACCACCAATTTATTATGCATTAGGGTTGATGTTTGACTTGTGATGTGGAGTTGAGGATAAGTGATGTGGTATCCTTCAATGAGCCACTTCAGACTCCCTTTCCTTTTTTCTATATATGCAAATTTAATTTCTTCTTTTGGGGTTACTTCATTTCATTTGTGCTCTTATATTTTTGGAGTTGGATAGTTTTGGAGTTCTTTTTCAATTTTTTGAGCTTGTTATAGGTGGATTGAGCTTGAAGGAGCTTGGTGTGTGACTCTTTGATAAAGCACTAACATGGAAAGGTAGGAGATACACCCTTGTTTTATTTGTTTTCTATTATATGTGTATATTTGTATGTTATTGAATGTTTTGGTATGCTTGTTGGGTTCTTGGGTACAATGCCTAAGTATGGTGTAGGAGAAGTATATGTGGATCATTTATGTAGGGATTCATAAGAGATTATTTATTTATTTTTGGGAGGGATTTGGGTTGAGTGCCCCACCTTTGAAAAGAAAATACTTGCATTTCTTACTTAGTTCTTTCGAGGAAGACATAACACATTGTAGGGAGGCATAAGAGAATGTGAGGGACATAAGAGGATCTTAAAGGAGGAATAAGAGTTGCATAGGGGTTTCAGATGTATATTGGAATATTTAAGGTGGGAACCTAATTCTATTGGGAGGCATAAGTGATCTCCCCATAGGTCCTTGCTCCATTGGCTTTGCATTTTCAAGCCTTGTAGATTTTGTTAGTTTCCTTCTTGTGATTGCATCTTGTGTTGAAAGTTTTATGAAATGGTTGTGAAAATTGTTTTGTGATTTGGAAGAATTTTGTAGTTTCTGTGAGTTGGCTCCATATTTTATTACATTTTGGTTGGGGCTTGAGGAAAATGAGGAGGATATATTCTTCTCCTCCATGGATTATTTGTTGGATGGAGAGTGTTGTCTCTCTCCATTTTTTTGTTGTAATCAAGTGAAAAAATGGTGGAGCTCTTGTTGAATAATTGGAATTTGGATCTTTTGTGAAGTCAAAAGAAATTCTTCTTTGTGAGAAAACCTTTCATGTAATCCCTCCATAGGGGGAGGACTAGTAATATTGTATTTAAAAGAAGAGTTACATTACATTTTTGTGTATCAAGTTGCAATGTGTGGTGGAAAAGAAACATCTTTGCATGTTAAGGAAATGAGCTATGCTCAAAGGAAAGAAAATAATAATTATTTGTTAAAATTGTATCATTGTAAGAATCAACGAGGAACATAGAATTTGTAAACATTGATGATGTATCTTTAGCAAATCTTAAATGTATAATAATTGTTATGTTTTCCTTGAGTAAATGGTGATAGTAGTAATGAAAGGATGTGTTAGATTATAATGTGTTATTTTGTTGGAAAATTTTCATTTTTTTGTGGAAAGGAAAACAATGATATGTAGAAATAGATTAAGTTTCATTTATTCCTCTGAGTGGAAAATGATTTTGTGGGAAAAGTAATATTATAGTGTTTTCTTGTTACTATTCAAATAGAAAATTTTCAAATTTAGTAATTTTAGGCATGGAAAGAATATATGGTTAAACCCTTCAACTTAAAATTTTAGGCACATAAATTCAACTATGGATAAACTATAAGACACTCTAGTCAAACTTTTTTTTGGAAAAATTACAAAATTGATGGTTCTATTTTCAAACAATAGGACCACCACCATAGACAGATTAGAGGTCTCTGAACCACCTCTCAAGAAAGGTGGAATTTTGTAAATTGTCACCCAAGTAAGGTGGTGGTCCCAAAATCACCAGCCTAATTTTGGAGGCATTTTCATCACTGATGACGGAAAAAGTTAAAAAAATCTGCTACTGGGAAATTTAAAACTTGTTCTATAAAAAATTTAAGCTTGTAAATTTGTAGATGAAACCACCAGTAAGCCAAAAGGGCATAAACTCATTATTCTAAACTTGTAAATCTTTAAATGTGTATTTAAAGGCATTCAATACCATGGGTAAAAAATGAAGTAGGGTTTTTTCCCAAGAATGCAAGAAATGGAATTTTCTTTATAACAACTTCAAATTTGGAGTGGAAACCTATACAATCTTCAAATTAAATACATTACAATAATAAATCCACAACCTAAACTAAACTAAGCTTCATTTTCTAAATTCCTTCATGGTTTCTTCCCTGCTAGATTTCATGGCTTCCAGTCCTCCAACCTGTAAAATTAAAGAAAGAAAAGAGACCAAATGAGGAGGTTTGGGAAAAGAAAAAGGTTTAATAATATTTCATAAGGATTTTTAGGGTTAGTATGTAACCTTAAGATCTAGTGTCCACAATTGATTTGATTCAAGGGTTGAGAATCAACCCTACAATTGTTAGGTGAGAATATTCTTATTATGGTTGTAAATTTTTAAATAAATCAAATGTATGTGTAAATGGGTGAATGGGGCCACTTAGGGCTCTAGTGTATATTGTTTAATTATGTAACCTTTCTAGTGGGTTTTAGTGAATGATATCTATTGTACTTTAAAGAAAATAAATTAAGAGAATTAAAGATAACTAAGAATAAGCGTTTATTTAATATGTGAGTTGAATGTTAGTTCCCAAGGGGGGAACTTTTTAACCTAGTGCAAGAGAAATTAATAGAACACTCATCTAGTGATGATAATTAACTCCAGCTTTCGAGTGCTAAACCTCTAACAATCCATTTAATTAAGAATATAGACTGGATCTATCCTATAAAATGTCCAACATTTGAGGTAGGAATTAGAGCAAACAAATATTAGGGTTTAATAAAATTCCATAACGATGTTTAAAAAAAACAAATTGAACCCTTATATCTTAGTGGACACAATTGATTTAAGGATCCAAAGGTTGAGTTTATGGAACCCTACACTTAGTTAGCGTGACAAATATTATAAGTTATAACCCATGGTTGTACCATACTTTTTAAATAAACCACAAATGAAACATGTGTCCTTTAGGGATGATACTGGGGCCACTTAGGGCTCTAGTGTACTTATGTTTACATCAATGTAACCTTTCTAGTGATAGAAATTTTACCCTGACATAATTCTATTGTAATGCCCCAAGAAAATAAATTAAGAGAATTATCTCAGTAAACTATAGAATTTAAGCATTTATCTTAAATATGAGATTAATTGATTTGATTGAGTTCCCAAGGAGGGGGAACTTTTTAACCTAGCAAGGTGAGTTTCATAATTCATTAGTTACAACTCATCTAGTGATGATAATTAAATTTACATTAGATTTGGATTAAGAATAATTAATTAATAATCTAGATTGGATCTATCATATGAGATGTAACATTTAATATGGAAGCATGAGATATAGTTAAATGTATTATTAAGGTTTCAAACCCTTGTAAAATACTATTTAAAACATAAATCAAAAATGCCGCATACTTAACCATGATAATTATTTCAAGGATTAATGTGGTTTGTAGAACTGTGCGAATATTAGTTGGCGTTACTAGAGATAGGAACTAGCTAATCTTAAGCTAGTTACTCTGCGCATGCTAGTTGATCCAAACAAGGTGTTGCATGATAAGATCCTATTTAAAAAAGGGAAGCGTTCGACATATCCAAATCTTGGAGCACTGAAACATACAACATTTAGGTGTAATGGTTATGTCGAATCCCAGGCCATTTTGAATCAAACTACTCTGATATTCACGCTAAGGTATATTACTATAGATATCAACGAGAGAAATAATACATTTCAACTAAAGGAGGATGGAGTAGTCCATCTATGAACACAGAGAGTAAGGAGGAGTCATACAATGGCTCATGAGAGAGGCTACCCTCATCAACCTACTTAATAATATGCGACTCAAAGAGCTTTCTTGGATACTTCTATCGTGTAACCCCTTAAATAGGGGAGATCTTACCATCCAAGTCACTTATTGGGGGAGTTAAGTGAAATCAAGAATCCAGATAAAATAGAAATAGTCCAACCTTAGATCAGGAGCAACATCTCAAATTCCATCTGAAAATCTCATGTTGGTCTGTTTCTTTTGCCACCCGACCTCAAGTATTTGGTCCAAGAGGGTACCAGAAGAACATGTAGGAAATAAAGGGTGCCACGCTAACCTCTTCCATCAAGACCTTATTGTTCTGTGTTCATAGAATAGTAGCAACTAGGGTTCTTGTGCATCTTCATATTAAGTTTCATTTGTACAAATCCTTTAGTGGTTTTTTGGCCTGGTTTAGTTATTCCAGGTGTGCTCATTAGTTTTGTTGTACCCTGGGTGGGATCCATCAAATCGCTTGGTTCCAAGACTCCAGTTTAAAAGCGTCTAATCCTATCCATGCAAAATCACTGTGACTATTTATTGATGTAACCCTCTACCATGCTGAGATATGTAGTCTCAGACCTCTCAATATTTCGTCTTTCAATAGTCCATATCAATGACAGATAAATGGATGTCTTAAAAAAATAGTTAATTAGATTACTACCTACCAATGTCCATACCATGATGATGTGATAAGATAAAATCTTCACTGTGGTTTTGAAATTTGTAAAAAATGATTTTTCCATGATGGAAGAAATCTCACAAGTGAAGCTTGATATTCGTAAGTGATATATACTCATTGGATAAAGAACATAACGAAAGATTGCATTGGTACCATGTTGGATGAGTGACTAATAACGTATCATATCCATAAACAATGATATCATAATAATAAATAATAAAGTCCATTCAGTGATATTAATCATTTGAACTAATTGTTTTACACTATATATTCTTGTGGGCGACTGTCCAAATTTAAATTTGGTCAAAGATATTGAGAAACTTCATCCAATTATTTGTAAATGATCTTTGTTTTTGAGGAAAAATGGATTCTTCCCTTTATTATTTCAAACTTTTTAACCAAAATATCGTCAATCTATTCTCATCCTATCCACCAACCTTAGATAAATATAAATACTCCACTGTTTATTATCAAAAAAACATGTACAAATGAGGATTTAGTATATTCCCAATGAGAACATAATTAATGAAATACCTAGAGGCACATGTTGATTTTTTATTCCTTACTAAATTCTATCCCAGATGTTCAATATTTAAAAATATTATAGCATTGTAAGTTGTATTAAGGCTCGACTGGGAAGCCATAATATCGTGAATATATAAAATCATTAATATCAAAACAACTGCCTAATTTTTATCAATTCAAACTCATTTTTGATTTAATAATATTGAGTTGTGAAACAAGGAAATTGTCAGTACCATAGTTAATTAAATTATGGAGGATTTAAAAACAATATCATCGAAGATTTCTATTTGTATAAACTATGATTACGATGGGTAACATATGAAATAAGTAATGTTAAATGGTTATTATTCATAGTTTTGATTGCATGCTCTTTTGATTCTATATTAGAGTGTTATTTTAGATTAAGATATTTTTGATACATAGTCTAATTGTTAGGAATGTGGGTACAATTGCAACAAAATTAGTACAAAGCTTTTCAAACTAGAAGTGTGATTCTCTTATGAAAAGCAAACATCTTGTATGCTTATGGTGTTCCATATATCGAATAAAGGCAAGACCCATTAATACAAAATTTAGACATGGGAGGATTATCAATTTTGAATCAAGCTTAGTTGGTTTTTTGGAATTATTTCATTTATCACATTCTTTACCATTAGATTTTGTGGGTATCATTTCACTTGATTTCCTTTAATTTATAGAACATGGAAAGAGAAAATTTAAGAAATATGGCTATTAAAGAATGTAACATCTTATTTCAATATTCGTATGGATGAACTCAACCACTATAGGTGGAAAGACACTTCGATAAATTTATATTAATGTAAAAAATGTTTAGTATAAACATATTGAAAAGTTTCAATGCTATTGGTAGTGGAATTATAAAATGTGAAAAAGGTTCAATCCAGTATACATTTGCAAATTAGTTGAGATCACAAAAGGGAAGCATACAGTAGGTATGGATTATTTCCATGATTACACTACAACATAAAGTAACTTCTATCCACTTTAGATGATCTCCATGGTGCACGTTGATAGATGATAGGGGGATCCAATGGTTTATTTGGAAGCACTACAATCAACTTTTTTTCTTTTTTTGATATGTACATTCATTGCATAGATCATAGACCTGAATATGACATGTAAAATTTTCCTCCGTAATTTCTATTTCATTAAGTGTATGTATTGAGTGAATAGAGATCATTGTTAAGTAGTAGCGTCTGCATAGAAGATAACGGTGCCGTCAGTACGGTACCACCAATTTAATGTGGAGTACGGTAACAGTCAAAGTACAATAGGAATGTTGGATTAACAGATGGGTATAATATTGGTCGTAAGATGTAGATCCGGTATATGGATTTCCACAAATGATTCAAAGTCTTGTAGTATATTAGATGAAGTAGGGTCCTACATCGATTAGGAATTAGAAATATTATATTGGTCAATACCTTAGGACAAGGAGATGAGGTCATAAATATTTTTTGTACTATCTTAAAGATATTAAAATCTTTCTTATATATTGTGGTATTTTTCCAATGTTGAGTGAGCTTGATTGTTTATGAAGCATGTGCAAGAGCATTCCATCTACATAAATGACTTCATATGAGTGAGAAAACATGTATGCATGAGTGTAGATAATTTATATTTGTCAAATGTAAGCTGTCAAGGACCTATTTTTGAAAGGTGGAATAAATTAAGTGACCTTAAGAATCCAAACTACTTCTTAAAATTTAATATAAATTATCATTTGTGTATAATAGCTCATGGAAAAGAGATACCATTTCACACTTTTTTGAGAACAACAAATTTTGATGCATCAGAGTTGGAAGAAGTAAGAGTGACACACAATTTATATGAAAGAGTTTAATGTGAAACATAAAAGAAATTGAAAAATATTTTTTCCATATTTATCTACGGAGATCTGTGAATGATTAAAAAAGATAAATTACTTGAAGCAATGGGAGTTATCAATCCTCTATTTTGGATTACAGGTCTAGAGCCATTACTAAAATGTCCATAAGTAATATATTTATAAAATACATGAAATTTCTAATGGAACATTTTTTTAATAAGGAAGAGATAAACGATGTTGTTTTTGGAGTTATTTTTCAGTAGAAGTTATTGAGTTCTTAGTCATAAATTTTTCCCATGACTATGCTGGAGAAATTGTAGTTTAGCGACAATCCAACATAAAAAATTTCCATTAGAAGACATTGGAAGATGATTTATTATAGAAATATTTAACAAGATAATTTTTATTAAGTGTTTTCGATTATATAAACTGTGTCAAATTATGATCCTGGGGTGTGTTGAAGATGAGACGGTATCTACTACATTATCCTTCATAAAATTAAAATTTTCTATAAATTTTATATAAATTAAGAAATTTATCGGATATTGTATGTATCGAGTTATTTAAGGAATATAATTACGAATAATGGGTAGCGATAACACTGTTTTTAATTTCCATAGTGCTAATTTCTTGTCTATATTATTGACACTATTGAAAAAATGATTCGATATATTTATATATTTCATATCGATTAATTATCAATTGGTCTTAATAGACTATATTTTTTTTTGTTTGTAACAAAGTCAATTTTTATATATTTATATTTTTATTATTTTAATAAGGATAGTTATTTATTTAGAACCATCTTTATTTCCTGCATGAAACATAAATCCTTTATATACTCTAACGAACACACACACCAAACATTAAAACCATGCATTACATCTTCTAATAGTAACATAAAAAACATTCACAAGAAAGAAAAAATCCAATAACAAGTTTCGATATTAAATTGTTCAAACCTTTCAAAAAATGTGAAAAAATAGTAAATATAGTTCCAATTCAAAATGAAGCTTGTATTCATTCTAACAAGAGATGGATCACTTTATAAACAAATACATTTTTTCATAAAGCATTGTCATCTAATATAATTACAAAGTTATAGGTTATCAATTTCTTCTCAAAGCTTCTGTGAAAATTTCTGTCATATAAGAATACATTACGAAGGAATCATCTTCTCTTCCTATGATTCAGAATCATAGTTGTCCTTACAATCTACCACACTGAACAAAAAAAGTAGAAAATTGGCTTTCTAATATCTTTTAATTGCTCTGTCAATGTCAAAATTGTGATAAAAGACCAGTCAGATGCTTAAACTATTTTCTTTGTCAATTTTGTGTTGCAGGTGTAGCTTCAATTAAATATTATAAAAGAGTTAGAGTTTGGTCAGTTTATATAATTATTTCTACTAAAAATCCTGATACCTACAAAATCATGGACTATGCAATTGATATTTTGAAGAATATTGTGCTCCTCTCTCACAAAATCTCCTGATGACAATAGTGATGGATCAACATATATATTTTATTTTAATAAGATATCTGGATCCAACTTATGATCCTTGATTATCTTTCTTAATGGATGATTTTGTTTATTTAATAATAAAGTTTTTTTTCCTTCAACTATATAAGTGCATTCAATATTTTGTGGGCATTCTTCATATGTGAATCAAATACAATTGCTTCTTTCATTAAATTTTCGTATTCTTCCTACAAATCAAAAATATAGTAGATAAGTTCTAAATTTTTTTATTGCAATGCTTATAGTTTCACAAATTTTCATGTGTAAAAAATGACCCACCACACATTTCAATTTTTATGCATTTGCAATTAAAACTTTATTTTTTTCTCTATCCTATTTAATGTAATACGTCTGGGATTTAGCATTAAAATTCTCGAACTTGTTTAACATTTTATCTAAAAATTCATCATAAGAATAATTATTATAAAAAATTGTTCCAAGGTGAGATTTATTTAGAAAAATTGCAATCCTTTCTAGTTGGTTCTACACCGCAGTGAACAATTAATTAATTTTAGCATGATTATGGTAACAGTTGTTTATTTATTTGATAAAACATTTGGCCCGATAATCCCAAGTGCGCACTAAATCAACATCTTACATAACCACTTCCTCAATAATTTACCCCATACTATTTGATACTAGATTTTTGAAGCCACAATATTTCTTTTAAACATCATTGAGTGGAATTTGAATTAGAGGAGGAGTGTCTCTCATTTCATAGATATATTGTTGCACTTGTGGTTGAGTAGGTGGAGTACATTACATCATATCATGGGTGTAAAAATAATTACCTGTCTCAACAACACCACTATCAAAATTCAAAAACTCATCATTGAGATCAATATGGCTCAAAATTTGGGTACTAGTTACACTCAAGACACCACCTAGTGAAAAACCATGATGTTCTGATGTTGCAGGGTGATTTATTCCTGAAGAGTAAGTAGGAAATTTAATATGCTTCCAAAAAAAATAAAAAATTGTACAACGTGTGGCAGCAATATCAAAGGCCTATTTGAAATCAATTATTGTCAACTATTAATTATAAGAATTAAAGTATTAAAAAATTAAAAATTACACCTTTGTAAATACTAAATAAAATATTTGTAGGTAAACAAAAGAAACTATACATTATAAATTACCTTGCATTCTCAGAGATGTGACCGTACAACCTTGTGACTAAGCCTGAGTTTCATCTATGCTATCAAACTCGGAAGTTTTTACAAATAAAAAATGTACAAATATTAGAATACTTTACCACTTATAGAATAGATAGCTTGTTAATGATTCCTTCTAGTGTCTTCATTAGAAATAATAATATAAAATACATGTAAGCAATTCTTGAGGGAAATGTGGTGGTGGAGGTATCGATCCCTTAGGTATATTGAATCCATATTAGAATCACTCAAGGGCCTTCGAGGGGATTTACCCTAATAAATTTCCTTCTTATGAGATATTGTAGCTACATTTCTTCTCTACAGAATATAAATTATTGTTATTATTGCATTGAAAAATAATTAATTGTAATAATGTGTAACACCAACAATTTTTGGGGTTCTAAAACCACATTAAACCTTAAATAGTTATCTATAAAGTTGTGGATTTTTTAATTTATTTTTTGTTTTAAAACATTACAAGGGTGTCAAACCCTATAATATGTTTAATTAATTCTTACCAACAATTTTTTACATTACATTGGAAGGATCGGGTCTACATTAATAATTAAATATTCTCAATCCATTCTAATGTACACTTAATCACAATCCGTCAGAAATGTGTCCATTAATTCTTTTACTTGGTTAAATAATTTCCCCCTCTCAAATAAACATCTAAATCCACATTTAATAAACCCTTATCCTTAGTTACCATAGTCCCCTTAAATTATTATCTTTAATTTCCATTAAATCATTTGTTAAAACACACAAGGAGAGTTACATTTTTAACTTAACACCCTAGGGCATTAAGTGGCCCCCTTTTACCCATTTTAACATATACTTAAATTATTTAAAATCCCATAATATATATATATATATACTCACCTAAAAATTATAGGGTTAATTATTAACCCTTGGATCAAATGAATTGTGGCCACTAGACCCTAGAGTTCCAGCCTAACCCTATCCATTCTTATGAAATTTTATTAATCCTTTTTCCTTAACCTGACCTCCTCATTTGGTGTCTTTTATTTTCTTTAATTTGTACGTTGTAGGAGGGAACCATGGAGGGATTCATTTGTATCTAGATTAACTTACTTCATTCATGGATTTTCATTGTAATGTCTTTTATTTTATGATTGTAGAGGTTTTCACCCAAAATCTGGAGTAGTTATTTAGTTATTTCCATTTATGAGTTCTTTATTCTAGTAAAACCCTCTTTCCAATTAGTCTATGAGATTTAATACATTTAAATGTCCATTGAAGGATTGGCATACTTTAAAAAATGAGTTTATTCCCTTATGGTTTGTTGGTTATTTCTTTTTTAGGTTTTATAGGTTATGATTTTATTAAAATTAAGTTCAATTTTGCACAATCGCAAACATTTATTTTTCTGCCGAAAGTGATGAAACCACCACCATGATCAGGTCGGTAGTCTTGTGACGACCACCCTAGCTGAGTGACAATTCGTAAACCATCCCCCTGACTAGGTGGCAGTTCAGAGACATCCACTTTGGTGAGGCTGGTGGTTTAGAGACCGCTACTCTACACAGGGCTGGGGTCCTGTTATTAACAAAAAAACCATCAATTACTCATTTTTTTCAAAAAAAAAAAAATTCTAAGGTAATTTACAGTTTAACCTTAGCTTAAATTTATGTACCTAAACTCACTAGTTGATAGGTTAACAACATTTATTCATTCCATAACTTAAATAACTAATTACGTGGATTTTATATTTCAATAGTACACAAGAAACAACTACAAGAATACTTTTCTAATAAAATTATTTTCAAGCTCAATTGATGGAATAAAATTAAACCTATTTCTAAGTATTATTGATTTCTTTTCCACAACAAGAATGTAATTCTTTAACTAGATAATTCACTATAACTTAGTGCATTCTTCCATGACAGCCACAACTATTTATGCAAAGAAAACACAAGAAACTATATTACATTTCTTATTTTCTATGAATACATCCTCAACGATTTACAACTTCCAAGTTCTCCCTTCATCTTACAATATTGCAAAATTCTACTAGTAAAAATGAACTTTCCTTTTTCCTTTAAGCATAGCTCAATTCTTACAAGACAAATATATTTCTTTCCAAAAATATATTAAAACTTGATAAATAAAATATACAATACAACGTTTCTTTAAAATACAAGATTACTAGCCTTCCAACTTAAGTGGAAACTACAAGAAAAGTTTCTACAATGAACGGTTTCCTCATTGTTTCCTTTTTGACTTCTAAAAATGATCCAAGTTATAAATATTCAACAAGATCTTAATCATTTATTCATTTCAATCACAACAACAAAAATGGAAGAGTACGAAACACTCTCCACACAACAAATAATCAATTGAGGAGAAGAATCTATCCACCTCATTGGACCCAAGGCCCAACCATTATTTAATAAGGAATCGATACAACTCATGGAAACTAACACCATGATTCCACATCACAATGCACACTTTAACAAACATTTAACACACATTCAACACAATGATACCAATAAAAAAATGCAAATTTCAAAATACACAAGGCATGACACCAACTCAAATCCAATGGAGCAAGGAATCTATGGGGAGATCAGTTACTCCTCCCAATGGGATAAGGTACCCACTTTAAAGGACTGAATAACACAACTCAAAAACCCCTACATAACTCTTATTCCTCCCTACAATCTCTTATGTATCCCTGAAAATAACTAAGTAAGAAAAGCAATCAGTTTTATTATCAAAGGTGGGGTAACCAAGCCAACTCCCTCCCAAAATATGAAACAAAACTCCTATGCCTCCCTACACTAGAAAATCCACATAGCCTTTTCCTACATGATAGTTAGGCATTCTAACCATGATCCCAACAAACACAAAAACCATTCACTTGCATGCAATACAAACATATAAAAAAAAAAGTAAAACAAGGGTGTAGTTTCTACATTTCCATATTAATAACTTAATCAAAGAATTAAAATCCGAGCTCCTTAAAGCTCAATCCAACTCTAGCAAGCTCCAGAAAATCAACAATCACTCCAAAAACTCTCCCACTCTATAAATATAATTGCACCATAAAACGAAGTAACTCCCAAACAAACAATTAAACTTGTATATTTAGGAAAAGGGAAGAGGAGGGTGAGGTGGATCCATGTAGGATTCCACATCAGTTATCCTCAACCCAAAGGCATAGTAAATTGGTGGTTGCTATAAATGACAAGCTTCTTACACACTCAACCCAAATCCATACCCCCTAATGACATAATTTATAACCCATGTAAGAAAAGTGCAATAAATATCACTTTTTACTTACAAAACACATAATGGGGTCTATTTTTGACCCCTTAACCCATAATTATATATGGTATATGTAATTAAGAGGTGTGAGACAAGCTTAACTTGTGCCACAAGCCTCCAGAAATGGCCCTTAAGCCAAAATCCGAATTTCCGAAGGTAGGGTGCACAACACTCAAATTCAAATACACTCAGCGTGCCTCACAAAATCTAGAGGACGAACTACTCTAACAAATGGTCCCTTTTGTCACATCCCCATTAATAAACATGATTAATTCACTTAATTGAGGCACATTAATGAAAAAATATTAAATGAATTACATCACAAAATAAATCACATAATCCACAATAAATAAAAGAAAATGCAAAGAATTACATACATATCCCATGGTCCCATTTGGAGGTCATCCTGCAATGGGGACACCCTAAATAACTAATTAAAAAATTAAAAATTACACGAGTTTCCATATTTACCTTCGTTGTATCCATCCATTATTTCGTTGTGGTTGGTCTCCTAACCCCCTTTTGATTGTTGTGATACAATTACCTGCCAAAACACACAATACCTCCTATTATCTCTTGAAAGTGCAACCTGGTTGAGATATGACATCAGGGGTTATAAGATTTCTTTGAATCTCTCACTCTTGTAGATACAATGGAAACACTCCAGGCCTATGGGTATACCTATTGTTGAGGTGAGTCTTTGGTATCAAGGATAGTTCCTTTTTAATATATCCTATAGTAATTTTTGGGGGTTTTGAGGGTAAAAAGATGATTGTAACTAAAATTAAAATGGGGTGGTACACCAAACTTGTTAAGGGATTTGAATGAGTATATGCAAAATAAAAATGAGATTGAATTTTGCATGCATGAACTAGTGTTTTTCAACAGAATATGAAGGCAAAATACTTTCTATATTAGGGGAATAAATCAAAACAAAAAATTGAAATAAACATGCACACTAATATTATGTAGAAATTACCATATTTGTAGCAAGGTAAGATTATTAATCAGGGAATTTACATTCACAAGAATTAATATTTAGATACACACCACTGTAAATAATAGGAAAGGAATAAATTAGTTATCATTCAAGGGGAAAAACAAGCAAAAATTTATTCGTCACTCCTATGTCTGAAAGGTCCCCCTTGTGCCTTGAAATTGCACATAATAGATAAAAAGATTATTCAACAATCCCATCCTAAAAATAGGTTAAAATTTCTACTTGCCCATGCTTGCTAATTTTACCCCTTTATCATCAATAAATAAAGGATTAAAATTGACATGTTGATTACAATGAGGCATTAATAGCCTTAGTTACAAAAATAAATTTCAGTCCAAGTGCAGTTGACTGATCTGTTTTTAATAAAATTGGATACATAATTTAGGGGATAATATCCCTTTCTTTATGTGTAAGTAATCTCTAATGTATACGTAATCTTTTTATTCTTCTATTTGATGTGAAACATTCAACTTGATCCACTTGCCATGATATTTTTAGGCATTCTTTAATTTTTCCCCTTTTGATGCACAAGTAAAAAATTAATCTTCCTGTGTGAGAAAACATTAATTACTTTATCCTTGATACTTTGCAAAATATTCACCCAATGTGTGGGGACCACCTATTGCCATCTCCAAAAAAACAGTACCATTATTTTTTTTAAAAAAATGCAATTAACATGTCAAAGGGTCTTATTGATCTCTGATATGACATCTATTTGTGTTCTTTGATATTTTTTATTTTAGTAGATGAAATGCCAAATAGACTCCCTTTCATGATCCATGTGATGAATATGATGTTGAAAATATGTATATATGAACTGTTTTTCCCTCAATTTTCATGATAACACACCTTGTTATATTTTTGTTCACATGTGAAAGATACATGTATTTCTTTTTAATTTATCTCCATGAGGATGAGATTCTTAGAAAATATTTAGGTAACTTCTAGGAAAATAAGGTAATTATGGAAAAATACATCTCGACGATCCATTACTTGGACACCTCTCCATTTGAATTGATCCTTGTATTATTTCTTGGTCTCTTTAATTAGACCCCTTACATAACATAATAAGCTTAACTTTACCTTTTGATAACCTTGGGTGCATATATGTTGACCACCTATTAAGAGCACATGGTTCTGGACCGTTTTGATTAATCTTTTGATTTGGATGTTGCAAATACTAGATTTTTTAGCCTTTTGAATGATCATTTGATTATCATTATTGTCAGCATATTTGATTTATTAGAAAAAAATAGTATATGAATAAGGACCTTAGTCATGTCAAAGCAATGATTTTTCATAATCATGTGGCTAGACCCTCTTCCACAATGACTCACCACATAATTCTATTGTTGGTGATTTTATTATTTCAATGTGTTTAGGTTTTGATTACACAAATTCCATGTTTGTACCTTCTATAACTCTAGTTGAATTCCGTAACTATGGCTATTTTGCATTGGAAATTGGTGATTTCAATGTGGGGCCATCGATCTCTGTACTATCAAAACTAAATAGTTGATGATTATCTCATTTGCATTTTCATTGGAGTTGGTGGTTTTAGCTCTCAACCATTGATACCTATCCTTTTTTTATCTGTAATGTTGATTTCTAACTCTGTAGGAGTTAGGTTACTTGTGGAAGAATTGTGGTCATTCTGTGCATCGTAGTTCTTGGTACCTTACCTCTTCCAACCATTTGATTTTGTACCCTCTAATGACATGGTGGTTGAGTTGGGTTAGCATTTACATAATTGATTATGGTACCCCACCAGATCTATGCCATCAATTCATTAACCTTGATCAAGTTCTATTACTTTGATTGAGTTGATTTGTGGTAAAACAACTCAAACCCTATCATTTTTATTCATTACATTGTCGAAAAATTAGGGCAAAGCCCTAGCAAAATTTTCCAATGATGGCATATTTATGTGAAATAGAGATTTAAAAAGTTTCAAAATGGCTCTGTGAGTTCATTTCTTCAATTATTTCACTATGTTTCTCTTTGTGGACTATGAATACTTGTATCTTTCAGCCATTTTCCTATTTTTGAGCTATCTTGTGAAGTTGTTTCCACCATTATTTGATTTTGAGCATAAAACTAAGATTCGTTTTGATGAAGAGATGGTAATTACATGGTACTCGGCTCTAAAAATGTTCTTCATTATAATATTGGATCCCTTGTACTAATACATCCCTTGTATTATTTTTATGCTTCCTCTCAATGGAAATCAATTTCGAATTTGGAAAATTGTTTTGTACATTTTACCGCTCTTTGTAGCTCAAGTGTTTTTAATAACTTGAAATTTTGGTAATTCTTCAAGCATTGATTTTAAAACTTTCATAAAAATTTGTGGATGAACGGTCATAAATAAAAAGAGAGCTTTCCTTTTCTAAGTCCTTAAAAATTGAAATAGAATGATTAAAATAATCATTAATGGGTTTTCTAAAACTTGTAGTCAGAATGAGAGCCGTCACTTCGTTCTTTGCTTTTTTTTTTCCATTGAAACCTTTTAAAAGATTCACGAGTTAGGTTTCTTTGAGATTTTCCTTCTATATTCACTTATCTGCAAGTAATTTATTGATGAATTTTTATACTCAAACTTGGTTTGTTCATTCACTTGAAAACATTATGTCAAATATTTTGTCTATCCTATAGTTGCATTTGCATTATTTTGATGTTTCAAAGGATTATAAAGTGGGCATTCAAACAAAATATCTTGAAACTCTTGAACTTTGTCCCCCTTTCTCAGAGGTGATATTTATATTATTCTGTCACATACAGAAACAAAGTAAGTCGATATTTCTTTCCCATGGCCATCTGCTATCAATTTCCATGTCTCTAAATATTTGTTATAATATCCAGAATTGGGTTTGCATTCTTTCATGACTTCATTGAATGATAAGTGTGTATATAGTAGTTATGGATTTATACCCAAAACTAGATTTCTCCTTTTCTTATCACTGTGTATTTTTAGACCTTGAACACATGGGTCTTCATTACTAGGTACAGTGATTCTGGTTGTGTTTCACCTCAATCATTTTAGGGAAATTTCAATACTTGTAGTTTTGAATATGAATAGTAATCTAGAAAAGATCAATATGACTTTTTACTTTTTAATTTCTCTTGTTGATAGTTCATTATTACTTTCTATGTTTCTTTTCTTCTATTCAACATAAACCAAGCACTCTCAGAGGTACATGTGGTTTACATCTTGATTACATTCACATATTTTGGGAAATCTAAGATATTGTGGAAATGGAAGTACTTGAAGTTACTTAAGAAGGTTGTTTCTATTTCTATTTTTACTATTTTAGTGTACTTCGTCACTTGGTCACCTTGACTTAAATCGAATTTAGCATTCATAATTTGTCATGGAAACTAAAATTACTTTTTTCTAGAATGAAATAGGATCATGTCTTATAGATTATGTCACCTCCTGTCGTTGAACATTGATTTCATAGTTAACTTAATATTGTATCTTAGTTTCATTTCCTTTTATCTATACCCTTGATTTCTAAATCTTCAATCACGGTATATAACTTGAAGCAATTTCTTAAGTTGAATATGTTAATGCTTGTAGCCTAAACTGATCACTTGAATACTTATATATTTATCAATACCTTACTATAGATCATTAATTTTTTAGGATATGATAACACTTTCCTTATTTTTATAAGTGCATACTTCTTTATTTACCTTTGTTGTGATTCAGTCAATTTCTTCAAAAACAACTCATAGAGCAAGATCACACGCCACTACTACAACATGCATACCTTTATTTAAATAACTCATTACATTTTAAAAAATAAACATGAAATATCCTGAAAATGTTATAATACTATACTTATACCTCTAATTCTTTAGTAACTTAATGAATCTAATAAATTTATTATTTTTATCTCACTTTCTTGGAGTTACGAAGTAATGCTTTTAAAAACTCCTATCCAAAGTTATTTAATCTTGTACTTCATACTTTGTACTTGAAGACATCATGATTTGAATCTATAATTTTTATTCTCAATTTTTACATACTTTTTGGCTATAATATTTTATGTTTTTAAATCTACATAAGTACCTTGAGTTAAAAAGATGAAACATGTGCTTCTGTTTGAATCTCTTCAATCTAAACTTGTACCCGAGTCTGTACTTTATATTGCATCATAACTAGAAACTACTTTATTAGTTTGATATTTAGAATCGAAGTAATCTTTTGAAAATGAAAAACTTATTTGCTAGTTGATGAGGTGTTCCATTTTAGTAAGCATATAATGGAACCTATTATCCAAATTTTGCATCCAGATAAAATTGGTTAAACCTAAGCCCGCACAAAAGAAACAAGAGAACTCATGTTCAAATATAACAATTAGGCAAAAAGGGAATCTATAATGGATGAGCAGGGTCTGCAAAGGATCAAACGACCCCACATCAAAGAAATCTAAGGGTCGCTTCTGTTGCATGAGCCCATGTTTCAAATCTAACAATCAGGTCATAGACAGGATCAAAAATGGAGAAGCAGGGTTAGGTAAGGAGGACAACAATGTCAAAGAAACTAGAAGCTCGAGAGAGAGGAATGGGAAAAGGTTCAAAGGCTTCGGGATTCACAAATGATTCAAAGTGAGCCGAAATTTGCTAAGTATGGAGGAGACAACAAAAGCTTCCATGTGCCTCATCAACGAATCTCCAAAACTAAATCCAAAACTGGAGAATCAAACAAGTGCCAAACCTCCATGTGTCCAGAGCCCCAAAGTTTGCACCATCCATTGAAAAGCCTTCAACTTTGAAAAATGTACCCAGTTTCGATTCGGCACAACTTTGAAAATAAATATCAAAGAAGAAACCCCAAATGAGCGTGGGCTCACCAAGTAATCCAAGTTAAAAAATTAGATAGAGAGGGCCCAAAATGACTAACTATAGAGAACCATCAGAAGACTCCATGTGTCTCATCGACGCAATTTAGAAAGGAAAGTCTGAAAGTAGTCTGTAAACGAGCGCAGGCTCGCCACATTTCCCAGGTCCAAAAAAGGGGACATAGTCGGTGGGTTGAATAGTCAAAATAGAGGTAGGCCAGTGGAAGGAGCCAAGTGTCATCACGTCGCTACTTCAGAAGTAAAATTCGGAGGGGAATTTCAAACAAGTGCCAAGCCTTCATGTGTCTAGGGTTAGACTATATGGCCCCATAAATTAAAAAAGGACTTAGCCAAAATACAAAGGAACAGAGAAAGCGACGGAAGGTGCCACGTGCCTTCTCCCTGCACATATTCAAAAGGTAAATCTAGAAGCAGTCCCCAAACTAGTGCTAGCTCACCACTTAGCCATGTTGAATAGTCAAAGTAGGAAGGCGGGTCATCGGAGGTAGTTTGAACTTTTTTCCCTAAGAAGGCGTAAAGTGAAAAAATGAGCCACACCTCCACTGATGCTCAAGGGAGCCACGTGTCAAGCCTCAATTTCATGCAGGACGGTGGGCCTGGGAGAGACCTTTTTGCTCAAATGGAAAATGTAAACCTTTGGGCCCAAAGATGGTTTTTTGACAAAATTGAGTTGCAGGGTTGCAGGGAAATTTTTACATTTTTTTTTTTGTGCCAAAAGGAAATAAAGTGAGTTTCGGGCCCGCAGACTAGTTTTGCTAACTGATTTTCACCATTTTTATATGAACCTAACTCACACATTCAAATGGACATATCTTTCAATCCAGTGCCTGAAATTCAACAATTTTTACACCGTTGAAAAGGTCTGAACCTTTTGTTACGCCGTGGGAGCCTAAAAATTAAATTTTGACGAGGTTAGGTTGGTGAAAAATGGAAAACATATTTCAGGCCATTAATGAAGAATCTAATTGCTTCAACTACCAAATCTGATTTGATTCGATCCACCATTCTTCCTTATTCAATATGCTGAATAGACATACAGTCTCAGACTTGATAGACTGTAGGTAGATTCGTGGTGGGCATTGATGGTTGGTTGTTGAGCTTTAAGAGATGGATTGAGCATTTCTTCTTTCCCTCTAATTTTCATTGTCTATATATTGTAACAATTCTCATTTGAGAAGGGGAGACATTCTGGGATGTGGGGAAACTCTTTCAAAGTCATTTCCTGACTCCATTTGAGTTGGAGGCCTTCCCCTACACCTGGAGAACGTATTTGTCCCTCTGAGCACCACATGTAATAGTTTATGCACCTTATCGAGCAATAAAATCTTGTTTTGTGGCATCTTTTAACCCTTGGCATTGTTTTTTTGTTTCTTTGTGCCTCTCTATCTCATGTTTTCTCCCTGTGTATGTATTTCATGTTTATAGAAGTATGATGTCATGCTTCATGAAGTTTCAATGGTGGATTTGGATCTGTGTCTGTGTGACTTCTATCTAAACTCCCTTAGTCTTCTTTTCCTTTTTTTATTCTCTGTAAGAGGGGTATCTCACCACTTCCTTTTCATGTCTATCACCACTTAGTGTAGGATCTTTCATCCTCTCTCTCTCTCCTTGTATCCTTGGAATGGTTAGATTAGGATTAGTTAGATTCCACCTACACTCGAGTAGTTTGTGGCAAGTAGATTAGGAAACAAGAACCATCTTTCTCTGGAGGTCCATCTCAAGTTTTGCAAGTACCACGGCTTGAGATATGGTCCCATGTTGTGAAATCACACTGAATGCCCCACTTCACCACTTAGGCTATTTGAAGGTGCTGTGATTCTGAACTTATAGAACCTTGACATCACTTCTTTATTTCCTAAACATTTTTGTAGTTGAGCATTATTCTGTTTCATGTACTGATGAAACCTATATTTGTTACTAAATAATTTGGATCATGAATTTTGTTTTCTTCTGTTGCAACCTGTACCTACGTACTTACAAAAAAAAAGTTAGAAAACAATAGGATTTATCCTCTCTTATATTCCATAGTGGGTTTCTTTTGTCTTTATTATTCTATAATGATTTTGGGAATCATATTTGGTGTTGTAGAATACTTCCTTATCAGTTTTGTATTTTTCTCTTATGTACCTTATGCTTCTGATATTTATAAATCTATTTTCATGTAGTAAGATAGTACATGAGTATAGATCAATCCCTAAGCTCAATATTGATGTCATTTTTTCTTCATTTTCAGGTACATTGTGGCTTCCGGGAGAGTTGGATGAAAGATGAAGCTATAACTGAAGAAAAAAGGATTAGAATAAAAAACCTAAGGCAATGATGGGTTTCTTCTAGGCTCTTTTACTTTAAAATTTATGCACATTTACTTATTTTTTCATTAGTTATGAGTTACATCCCATGGATTTTGTGGGAAACATTTAATATCTTAATGAATAAATAACATTAATTTTTATAACTAAGTTGTATACCTTTTTCTGCATTCAACTTTTATGATGGATATCGATTGTATAATGAAATAAAAAACTCAATCACATAATTAAATGTATTTAAACATGTAGAAGTAATGAGTTTTGAGGTACCTATAACTTAATAATGAATCACTTTCATGTAAACTACAGCTTTATTTGTTTTTCTTTGATTTACCCTAAACTGTGATTCCCGCCTTTATCAAGGAAACACATTAGTCCTTTAGGGATATTGTGTTTGCTTGATGAAGAAGAATATGGAATGATAGTCTATGTGAGGTATTACATTTTATAACAACACACATAGATTTAGATTACATGTAGTGAACCAATTGTTGCAATTGAAAACACAATAAAACTTTAATGCACCCCCCCTAGTTAGGTCCATTTCATCAATTCCTTCCATTGTAAACAAAGCTACGAGTTGCCCATTTTTTTCACAAATGTAAATATTATCAATATTTCTGGTGATCTTGTGGGGAAAACAACTTGTTAGATTATAGACTAGTGACTTACTCTTCTCCCTTGGGTATGGATTCAAAACATATAACCAAAATATGCCTTTTCCAAGAAATAAACTAAAACTTGAAAAGGAGCTAGTGAACCATATCACGTGAAGGAGTGTACTTTATAGATTTGAATAACATTGCAATGTGCATGAAATGCACTTATTGAAAGGGAATTCCTACTCTAACCAAACATTGTAGGATTTTCAATAACAAAGTTTAAGAAACATACCATTCTGAGGAATGGGAAGTTCCTCTCCATTCAGCATTGAAAGATGAAATCATATAAGGACCACTCCAGATTGCATCAAACTTTGTGTGGTTTCCTAGCTTTGCATGATCAACATTCCATTTTAAACATAATGTCTCCTTCATTCAAGAATTTGAACCTATCCTTCTTATCATTTCTTTTCTTGATTTTTATTTGATTCTTTTACATGTTCAAAATGAGATTTATCTCTTAGCTCTTGCAACTCCATTAATTCAACAAAATGAACCTACAATGGTGCATTCTCAAGTAATTCTATCTCATGCAATAAATCCAATGTGGGCAACTCAAATAAGATAGGTATTCTTTCCCTCTCATCCATAAACAAGCTTGTAAGGTGAATTTACAAATGATATTTTAGGATTCATTCTTTCATCCCAAAGTGATGAATTTAACATCAGATGCCAAGCTCTTTTATTGCCGTTGAGTGTTCTTCTAATAATTTTCAGAAGATTTTTGTTAGTACTTTAAGCTAATCCATTACCTTGTGGGTAATAATTACATAAGGTACTTAAATAATTTCCATGCTTAATAGCCCACAATCTGTTGCCTTTGCACAAAGAAATGCAAAAGAATTATCTGAAATGATAGTTGTTGGATACTAAATATGCAAACTGTTCATTTGTAAAATGATAAGATTGAAGTCTCATTAGCTTCTTTCAAAGATATTGTTTTAGTCTAGAATGTAAATTAATCTGTAGCAGTTAGGATCAAATTGTTTCCTTGTGATGAAGGTGGATTTATCATTCCAATGAAGTCAATACCCCCACTCCATGAATGACTAATTCATTGAAATTGGTTGCAGGCGCAATGAAGATAAACATTATTTTCCAACAAAGAAAGCACACTTCTTACAGTTTCTAATGCATTTGAAGTATTCCTTGAATATGCTAGGCCAATAGTAACCAGCTTTCATAATTTTTTAAGGATGTAGTACATGTAGAAAAGTGACGTCCTGTAGGTCCCTCATGAAACTTAGGTCCCTCATGAAACTTAGATAATAATTGTTGAATTCTATCATAATTAATACATTGCATCAAAAAAATCATTTATATCTCTTTTAAACAATACACCATCAATGAAAACATAGTGTACAACTTGTAGCCTGAAATACTTTCTTTTATTCTTGTTCATTACCTTCCGAATAAGTACCATGCTATAAGTAGTTATACAAATCAGTAATCCATGTTGATTTCCTTAACTTCTCTACTAAGTTTTGGTTCCTGATTTTCTAGTTGTACCAAGATATCTGACTATTGATACGTGATTTTAACATGTTATTCTAAATATTCTAATTTTTCCACCTGCTATATTTCCATATCTATAATCAGATGTTAACCTTTTCCTCAAACTATTTTCGCAACATGAATGTTGACATAATATTCTATAACCTTCATAATCTAGGCTGCTCACTTCTCATTAAATTCCTTTTTTAACAAGAAGGCTTTAACACTTAGATGAGAGACTAAGACATTTATCTTATAATTGGAAAGAATTTACTTAAATTTATTAAATCCTCTAACTAATGAAAGTACTTATTTCAAAAGAAATGTGTACCTTGTCTCGTATTTATGTAAACTTTTCCCAAAGAAAGAAATTGATTGCTCAGTGTTTTCATCATTAACCTGAGTTAATCACTGAAATAGTTTCAGCACCTGCAAGTGCATACATTACAAAATCCTTATCAAAATTTAGATTTGCAAGAGTAGGAACTTGTGAAATAGTTCATTTGATGGCTTGGAATTGTATTCTTCCTTTGTTGGTCCAAGAGAAGGTATTATCTTTCTTTAACATGGGTGCTAATGGCTTGACTAATGCTTCAAAATCTAGAACAAATCTTCTGACAAAGTTTATTTTTCCAAGAAAACTTTGTAGTGCTTTCTTATAATGAGGCAAGGATAGATGTGAAATAGCTTCAATTCTAAATGGATCAATAGCTAAAACTTATTTGGAAATAATATGTATAAGTAACTTACCTTGATGGACTGAAAATATAGTCTTTTTGGTATTCAATGCTATTCCAAACTGTCTACAAAGATGAAATGCTTGCCTTAAATGTATTAGATGTTCATCAGAATTCTTTGAAAATATGGTGACATCATCTAACTAAACCAATATGCAGTTATTTAATAAATTATTAAAATCCATGTCCATTGCACGTTGAAATGTTGCACCAACATTGGAAAGTCCAAAAGGCATTATTTTGTAAGCATAAGTACCTCACTTTGTGGTGAAGGTTGTTTCGTATTAGTCTTCTACACACACAAGAATTTGATTTGATCCATTATAACTATCCAAAAAGGAAAATATGTCTAAACCTGAAACTATTCTTAATATCTGATCAATGTTGGGAAGAAAATAATGATCTTTTAATGAAGCTTTATTAATATCTTTAAAATTCACACATAGTCATATTTTTCCATTATTTTTCCGAACATGAACAAGAATAACTACCCAGCTTGAATGCATAAATGCAAAGATAATACCTTATTCTATCAGTTATGAAAACTCCTTTTTCATCAATGGTTCAATCTTTTGTTTTACATGCCTTTGTTTCTGCCTAACTAGCTTGGAATTTGGCTATAACTCTATTGTATGTTTAGCTAAATTGGGATAAAAAACTCTCAGATCTTGATATTTCCAAGCAAAAAGATCTATGAATTCTTTAGATAAATTGATAAATGACTATTTATAAGTTGAGGAACATACCTTCTAGATAAATAGTTTCTTTTCATCAACCACTATGATCTCATCATAGTTATCTGAGTGAGTTGAAATCTTGCCTTTTTCCTTTCTTAAGAGATCATCAGAAATGAAAATATCTTCTAGTGTGACCAATTCTTGAGGCAAATTATTTTTATTCAATTGAAAAATTTGATCACCATAGAAGTGTTCCAGGTTTTCTTTATTTACTACAGAAAATTTAGCTTCTTGATGCAAAAATCTACAGATTTGTCCATCATCGTCGAAGACTTGCCAGTTTTCTTCATTATCAGGTACTGAAGGTTTGATAATCAAATTTATATATGATTGTACTTTTTTGTTCTCATTATGTTTTAGCACATCAAAGCTAGCACCGACTCTTACAATTTTTTCTACTTGTTTATTTTCAACTCTTGGAACAAATTTCATATTAATAGCATCAAAATATTCCATTAAGTTGGAAACTCTATGTTTGTAATATTTTAGCAATGAATTATAACACACCTTAAAGTTTTTGATTTGATTATTTACTAATTCTAAATCACCAAAAACTTGCAAAGTGTTGATACCTCTTTGTTTGGACCATTATAAGCCATGAATTATTCAGCTATGTTAGAAGTGCATGAAAATTATAGACTTAGAGCTTAAAATTACCTTTTATTTGTAGGGCGAGTGAGCATCAAACCTACACCTTGTCCTTTCTTATTCTTGGCTCCATTGAAATGAAGCTTCCATAGCCCTTCTATTTCTTATTTTGTTTATGAAAGTAAGGGGATTGTTGCATTTTCTTCATGCAAGAAATAAATGCCGAAAAAATCTTCCTCTTCTTGTTTGAAAGGATCATAAGCATGTTCTTCCTAAGTTTTTTCATCCATAAATATATTAGAAACACCATCTAGTGGATAAAAATGTGTTATAACATCAAAATCATATTTATCTAAAGCTGCATAATTTGCTACAACATTTGAAGCATGAGGCTCAATATGAAATCTAGCTAGAGGCTCTGAATTTATAGTAACTTCAGTTACATTCCTTGTAGTAAAGAACAAAAATTACCAATCTGAAGAAATATAACCTCCTATCTTTGTTGTAAAATCTCTTGATAAGCATAATGAAAAGTAGGGAGGTAAATCTACAAGAGTAACATCTTGTAAGATAGTAACATTTGGGCAAGCATGTAAGGTTACCTCAAAAATTTTGATGATGCCAATTTTGTTGGTTTTTGTTCCATCTAGTTGTAACACACTTTTCTCTATAGGATCATATTGTAGAACCAATTTATCTTCAATTACTTTTGGCATAATCGTGTTACTTGCACCATTGTCAACCATGTAGTTATGAATTAAATGATCTATGAGAATCAAAGATAAATAAAATGGTGGTGGTTTCTTGAAATCATGAAAATTTAAAACCTTTTGAACCATCCATTTAACTTCCTTCATATGATTTTGCTCCATTGTTCAAAGAATCAAGTTTGCTTTTTGAGATTCCTTTTTTATTGGTTTTGATGAAATCTGTAGCTTAGCATGTGTTGACACGTAATCATAGTACCTCTAAATGTCTGTAACTCGATGGGTTGAAACTATTAGTGTAATTACATAACATGGATATTTTTGCAAAGTGAGGGAATTTATAATTAGGAAAGCTCTCCGAATGAAGGCCGGTTCATATTCCTCTATCCATATGCACACATTAAAATTGTAGAGGATCTACTCTAAAATCTACTCTAACTTGCTAAGGAGACATGGTTAAGAAGATAAGCTCAGTAGGAATTCCTCTTATTGATGATCTTATAGTCACTTTAGGCATGGAATATGGTATAAAAATGGTTTGAAATCAACCTTACAAAGTCGCCGAATAAATTTTTTGATATTTAGTATAAATTGTTGCTACTTGTTTCTCCAAAAAATGTCTTTCTTTCACTGTAAATCTGTTGTAAGTTATTTTAATTTGATATAATCAACTATAGATTTGATTTGTAGTCCCACTGAGCATGCGAAAAAAATTTATCTTTCAAAAGTGTACCCTAGTTGAGAGATAATAGCGGGGGTTCTAAGATTTCTTTGAATCTCTCACTCTTGTAGATATAATGAAAACACCTCAGGTCTGTGGGCATACCTATTATTGAGTTGTGTCTCTTGTATCAAGGTGAATTTCTTTTTTTATGTATCCTAAACTAACTTTTTTTGGCTTTGAGTGTTGTTGGTTTTCAAATAGGACTTTTTAGAAGAACAACAGTCAGGGGACAAGAAGTCCCTCCTCTTTAATGGGCGAGGTTCCATTATTCTGAAACAAACTTATTTACAAAAGTATAGAACATTATTTTATGGTCAAACTTGGATATTACGAGAGTGTTTTCCACAAGGATCATCAGTTACGCCAAGACTGAGGAAGGGGAATAAGAAGATGGGCAGAATAGCAACATTCAGAGTTATAGATAGCAGAATAACTCTTTGTGTATGCGAAGCTTCAAAGGATTTGAGACAAGATCATTTGCATTAGCTGAATGGGATTAAATTTAAAGACACAAAGTTCCGTAAATAACCTTCTTCAGATTTGTTAATCAAGGACACAAAGTTCCTTCTTGGTTGTACAAGATCACTGTACTTGCAAAACTAAACAGTATGCAATCAGAGAGACTAAACGAGTTAGGAGCAAAATGATCTTCACAATATTAAAGGAAAACGCAGAGACAATAAGAATCAAATAGACAAAGAACGAAAAGCCCTTTTGTATTGATTTCTTTAAGATCTATTTACACTTTCAGCAAATATCCAAGTTCTTCCTCCTCTGTAAAATGGCGTGGAAAGGCCATTATATAGATTACAAATCCGTTACTCCTCATAACCGTTTCTTTTAACTAAAGAATAGTTAAGGACCGCCAATTGCAATGCCTTAACTAATTACAAGGAATATGAAAAGAAAGGGAAGAAGAGAAAAGAAAGGAGAAGGAGACAGGTGTCCAGTTCTAAGAAGGACCCACTGTCTTCAGAAACCACTGCTTGAATCTTTCTAACGTCTCAGCTCTGCCTCTACCACGTGGAACTGACGTTTCATCTTGAGGATGACAATGAGTGTCTTTGAAAACTGATGCAACCAGCATCTTGAGAGCTTCGTCCTTCTGCCAGCTGTCCTTGAAACTTGATCTTCAGATTGATAGCATCAGATCCGCAACTTAAATTCATATTTTGAAAAATAGCATATTCGGGTCGAGTGGGAAAAACTAAGTGTGAACGACACTTGGTACGCTTGGGACAGGTGAGACGCGAATGCGCAAAACACGCGGCTCGGCCGGTTCAGACGAAACAGGGAGAAGACGCATAAATGTATTTGGGACAAATGGGGTGAAAATGTGCGAAGTACGCTGTTCCAATTTCGGCTGAAACACCCGAATCGTGTACTTCGCACATTTTCACCCCATTTGTCCCAAATACATTTGTGCGTCTTCTCCCTGTTTCACCCGAACCGGCCGAGCCGCGTGTTTCGCGCATTCGCGTCTCACCTGTCCCAAGCGTACCAAGTGTCGTTCACACTTAGTTTTTCCCGCTCGACCCGAATATGTTGTTTTTCAAAATATGAATTTAAGTTGCGGCTCTGATGCTATCAATCCGAAGATCAAGTTTCAAGGACAGCTGGCAGAAGGAAAAAGCTCTCAAGACGCTAGTTGCATCAGTTTTCAAAGACACTCATTGTCATCCTCAAGATGAAACGTCAGTTCCACGTGGTAGAGGCAGAGCTGAGACGTTAGAAAGATTCAAGCAGCGGTTTCTGAAGACAGTGGGTCCTTCTCAGAACTGGACACCTGTCTCCTTCTCCTTTCTTTTCTCTTCTTCCCTTTCTTTTCGTATTCCTTGTAATTAGTTAAGGCATTGCAATTGGCGGTCCTTAACTATTCTTTAGTTAAAAGAAACGGTTACGAGGAGTAACGGATTTGTAATCTATATAATGGCCTTTCCACGCCATTTTACAGAGGAGGAAGAACTTGGATATTTGCTGAAAGTGTAAATAGATCTTAAAGAAATCAATACGAAAGGGCTTTCCGTTCTTTGTCTATCTGATTCTTGTTGTCTCTGCGTTTTCCTTTAATATTGTGAAGATCATTTTGCTCCTAACTCGTTTAGTCTCTCTGATTGCATACTGTTTAGTTTTGCAAGTACAGTGATCTTGTACAATCAAGAAGGAACTTTGTGTCCTTGATTAACAAATCTGAAGAAGGTTATTTACGGAACTTTGTGTCTTTAAATTTAATCCCATTCAGCTAATGCAAATGATCTTGTCTCAAATCCTTTGAAGCTTCACATACACGAAGAGTTATTCTGCTATCTATAATTCTGAATGTTGCTATTCTGCTCATCTTCTTATTCCCCTTCCTCAGTCCTGGCGTAACTGATGATCCTTGTGGAAAACACTCTCGTAATATCCAAGTTTGACCATAAAATAATGTTCTGTACTTTTGTAAATAAGTTTGTTTCAGAATAAGGGAACCTCTCCCATTAAAGAGGAGGGACTTCTTGTCCCCTGACTGTTGTTCTTCTAAAAATTCCTATTTGAAAACCAACAGTTTTTTGCGACTCCGCTGGGGAGGAAATTTGCTTTCCAGCTCCACTCGGGAAAATCGCATTCCAGTACTACAATTTTTTGATCATCCTTTGATCTGGCGACTCCACGTTTCACTAGAGGGAGAAGGGCCCTTGGTATCGAAGATTCTCAGTTTCAGCTTTTGGAGCAACAGGGTTTTCCTTTCCCTTCAAATAGAAGAACTCGTTCGACGAGCACTCCACCTGTCCAAGATAGAAGTCATGCGGATGGTATTCCTTCAGAGCCTGCTAGTCCTAATCTACGAGCTTTGATCCTTTCCGGTGTTACAGTTCCCCTCAAAGCCGTATTTCCAAGAATGGCACAATTACCATGGGGTCAACGTGTCGGGCCCCTAGCTCTTGCGCAGCCTTTGCATGAGTTACCTAGAGGTAACCGAAAGAACTTCCCAAAATTTAAAGGAGATGGCAAAATTCACCCTGATGAACATATTGCAGCATTCATAGTTACCTGTGGAGTCTTGGGGGTTGAACATGAAGACGTCTCAGTAAGACTGTTCGTTGAGACGTTACAGGATAATGCTGCTGACTGGTTCTATCACCTTCCAGCTGGTGCCATCACCGACTGGAATACAATGAGAACTCAATTTGAAAGCTGTTTCAAGCCGGCAGAAGATGTGCATGCCCTGCTTGCCCAGATTTCTCAGATAAAGAAAGATCCATCAGAACCTATGAGAGAATTTGTGGCTCGGTTCAACAGATTGATCAACAAAATTCCTGTAAATACTCGACCGGTTGATCAAATTCAGAAATGTTTCTTTTTGAATGCCCAAACGCCTAAAGTTAGTTATGCTCTAAGAAGGGCTAATCTCAGAACGTTAATTCTAGATCAAGAACTGGCTGTTAGTGTCGAGGATGACCTGATCATGTCAGGGAAGTTGAGAAGAGATCCTCCTAAATCTAAATCTACTGCTTCTTCCTCTTCCACCTCTGGACCCAATACTGATCCATTAGTCCAGAAACTTGCAAATGATCTAGTGGCTATAAAGAAACAATTAGCCCAGCATGCACCATATGCAGACGTTCCGAGAAGAAATTTTCAACCCAGAAACCGTTTTCTAGCTCCCCACACAAGACTGGCACTTGAAGGACCTCCTGTCAAAGTTCCGGTGAATGCAACTTGTGAGGTTGAAGAGCCAGAAGATGATAATGAAGCTTGTGAGGAGTTCCTGGAGGAATTCGATGATGAGGCAGAAGAACTCGAAGGATCTCGAGTCAATTTATTTACCACTGAAGGCATTGATGATGGAGATGACTATGATGAAGTGGTAGTAGACATGAACAGTGAATCATTTGCTGTCATGACTCGAGAACAAACAAGGCAGAAGGAGAAGGTGACACAGCCCCTAAAGAAATCTAAGGAGCAGCCGGCAACTATCCCTGTAATTGCCAGAAGAGGATCTCCTATCCCTACCTCATCTGCACCAAAGGTAAGTACTGTCAATCCTACTCCCAAAGTTTCTTCTTCTTCTTCTTTTTCTCCCAAAGTTGATAAGCCTAGAATTTCAAATGATGATGGCCCATCCACCTCAGATCCTTTGATATTGTCGATCATCTTAAAAGGACTAAAGTTCAAATTTCAGAAGCTGAATACTACCAAACCCACCCTAAAGCTTTTTCCAAGATGATCCAATTTGTAAATTCCCATTCCAAGACCACCTCTAAAGGCCTTTTTCCCACACCTCCTTCTGCACCACAACCTAGCCTGGTAGCTGCTATCACCTCACCTGGAGACAAAATCAAGCCTTTTTATGTAACACTCCTTATAGCGGGCCATAGGCTCAGTAACTGTGTCATAGATTCCAGAGCCTCAGATAACGTAATGCCTGTTAAAGTAGCCCATGCTTTAGGCTTGACCCTTACTCGTACTTATGGATCTTACTACTCCATGGAAAGTAAGGAAGTACCTTTGGTTGGAAGGATTAAAGATGCACAAGTGGCTTTTGCTGCTTTACCTCAAAAGAAAGTCTTGGCCACCATCCTAGTAGCAGACATTCCTCCTTCTTACGGAATGTTGCTAAGTCAGAACTTCTGTAAAGATGTGGGTGGGGAGATTCAAATGGATTGGTCACACGCCCTCATACCTGTCAATGGACAAATGAAGAAGTTACTCCCTGAGAAACAGTCTGAGTATATTGTGCAGAAAAGAAAACAGATGATCCTAAGGCACAAATACTCTATGAAGACATAGGTCATGGTAATTACATGATTCTATCCCCTGATGACCTACCCCACCTTCTCTTCACCAAAGTGAGTACTGCAATCCTACTCCCAAAGTTTTCTTCTCTCGTCTCTTTTTCTCCAAAAGTTGATAAGCCTAGAATTTCAAGTATGATTGCCCATCCACCTCAGATCCGTTGATATTGTCGATCGTCTTAAAAGACGAAAGTTCAAATTTCAGAAGCGAATACTTACCAACCCACCCTAAACTTTTTTCCAAGCTGTCCAATTTGACATTCCCATTCCAATACCTACCCTAAAGCCTTTTTTCCCACACCTCCTTCTGCATCCACACCTGCCTGGTAGCTGGCTATCACCCTCACCTGATACAAACAAGCCTTTGTATGTACACTCCTTAGATCTGGCCAATAGGTCAAGTAACTGTGTCAGAGATTCCGAGCCTCAGATAACGTAATGCCTGTTAAGTAGCCCATCTTAGCTTGACCCTTACCGCGGACGGTAATGGATCGTACGCTACTACGTCAGGGAAAGTAAGGAAGACCTTTGAAATCCAACCCTCCAAAGTATCACCCAAAGATCCCAATGGTGTTTGGATTTTGGAATTTGATGGAAGTTGTTCCTCGGCTGGTTCTGGAGCTGGCGTCTTGCTAGTATCACCTGAAGGCTGCCTGCACCCTTTTTCATTTAAGTTGCAGTTCGAGAACACCAACAACACGGCAGAGTATGAGGCTCTCCTTCTTGGACTGTAAGTAGCCAAAGAACAAGGTGTAAAAAATCTTCTAGCTCGTGGTGATGCAGAGCTGATTGTGAAGCAAGTCAGAAGCCTTTTTCAGGTAAAGAATGGAAGGCTGAAGCATTATCGGAATCAGGTTTGGGATTCAATTGAATTCCTTGATGCTTTCTCTATTGAAGCAATACCTAGAGAAAAGAACAGCAGGGCTGATTCACTGGCTGTCTCGGGGTCACTACTGATTCCCCATCCTGAATTCTCTCAGGATAAGTTCACTATTGAAATGGTCCATCGGCCTAGTGTCCCTGACAATACCAATAACTGGCAAGTTTTCAACGATGACCAGCATCTTCTTTCCTTCCTGGAACTCAAGGGGAATTTTGAGCAACTGTATTTTGAGGGAAGTGACAACCTGCCTCGTGAGAGTGTGTCCCTCTGACCAAGCTGTCACCCAAGGAGAAGAAACTGATCAGGAAGGGTACATCAAGCTCAAAGGAAACAAGATTCCCAAAGGTTTGGTGAGTTTGGAGGAGTTGTTTGATAAACACGACAGATACGTGAGATCTAAAGCTTCTACCGGACCTCAGCAATCAGCTGAGTATGATAAGATTGATATTGGGAGTTCTGATGACCCGAGGATGGTAAATATTGGGAAATGTTGCACAACAGAAGAGAGGAGAAGAGCAATTGATCTTCTAAGGAAGTATAAGGATGTTCTTGCATATTCTTATGAAGATCTAAAAGCCTTCAAGCCAAAGGAAATGCAACACTCTATTCCTCTCAAACCAGGAATCAAGCCTTTCAAGCAGAAGCAAAGGCAATACAATCCAAAAATAGCTGACACCATCTTTCAAGAGATCCAGAAGTTTTTGAAGGCTAAGATTATTTTTCCCATTCACCATTCAACATGGATTGCAAACATTGTGCCTGTTAGAAAAAAGAATGGAGAGATCCGCATCTGTGTTGATTTCAGAAACCTGAATCGGGCCTCTCTGAAAGATAACTACCCTCTGCCTATGATGGATCAGATTTTGCAAGCAGTAACAGGATCCGAGATGTTATTTATGCTTGATGGATTCTCGGGATACAATCAGGTAGAGGTTGACACTGCAGATCAACACAAGACAACCTTCACCACTCCTTGGGGTACCTTTGCCTACAAGAGAATGCCTTTTGGGCTGATTAATGCTGGTGCCACTTTCTAGAGAGCTATGGATTTGGCTTTTGGAAGCTTGAAAGGGAAATGTATAGTCATATACCTTGATGACCTGACAGTGTTTTCAAAGACAAGAGCAGATCACTTAGACCACCTGGAAACAGTTCTGCAGAGATGCCAAGAGCATGGGATTTCTTTAAATCCTAAAAAATCTGTCTTTTGTGTTATAGAAGGAAAGCTATTAGGGCACATTGTCTCAAAGGACGGCATCAAGATTGATCCTGAACGAGTTCAGGCCATCCAGCAAATTCCTCTCCCTACTAGTAAAAAAAGCGTGCATTCCTTCTTCGGTAAGATCAATTTCTTAAGAAGATTTATCCCTGATTTTGCTGAATTAACGTTGAATATTTCTCAGATGATGAAAGGGAAGCAAACATTTGGATGGTCTTCTGAAGGAAAGAAATCCTTTGAGGGTATCAAGAAAGCCATTGCTAAAACTCCAGTTTTGGCCTGCCCTGACTTCAGCAAAGATTTCATCATCTATTGCTACGCTAAAGACAATACCCTGGCAGCTGTCTTAACCCAAGAAGATTCTGATGGACATGAGCTACCAATTGCCTTCATGAGCTATATCCTAAAGGATCATGAGCTAAAGTACACCATGATGGAGAAGCATGCTTTTGCAGTAGTCAAGGCTGTTAAGCAGTTTCACTTTTATATCCTCAATTCTCACTCCATGGTGTTGGTTCCAGATACGACTGTTAAGTCAATCCTTACACAACAAGAATTTGGATCCAAGAGGGGCAACTGGGTGGCTAAGGTCCAGGAGTATGACATTGATATCAAACCGACCAAGCTGGTTCGTGGAAAGGGTCTTTGTGAGCTCATTGCTGAAGGAGCCAAACATGAGTTGCTGGAGGAGAAAGCTGACGTTCCTACTGTTCTATTCCTTAGTTCAGTTGATGAATGGTATGCTGACATTGCCCATTTTCTCACCTATGGGGAATGCCCATCTCATTTAATTGCCAAGGAAAAGAGGACTGTTAAATTGAGATCAACGCAATATGTACTGTGGGAAAATGCTTTGTTCAAGCGTGGCTTAGATGGGAGATTTCTGAAATGTGTTGATAAGGAACAACAGAGAAAGTTGCTCTCAGCTTTCCATGATCAGGCATGTGGAGGGCACTATTCGTCAATAGTCACAGCTCACAAGATACTCCGGGGAGGGTATTACTGGCCTTCCTTGTTCAGAGATGCATCCAAGTGGGTGGATAAATGCGAGGCCTGTCAGACTTTTGTGGGAAGACCCAAACTGGCCGCCTTACCTCTCAAGCCAGTTGTGATCGAGGAACCGATCCAACAGTGGGGTCTAGACTTCATTGGTGCACTGAATCCTGCTTCTAGTGCTGGCCACACGCATGTGCTAACTGCCACTGACTACTTCACCAAATGGGTGGAAGCTATTCTGGTCAAGAGCACTACTTCTGAAGTTGTATGCAACTTCCTCAAAGAGAACATCTTGGTAAGGTATGGTGTACCTAACAAGATTGTAACAGACAATGCTTCGAACTTCTCCTCAACTGAGATCATGGATTTCTGCTACGGGTATGGCATCTCTCTGGCTCATTCTTCAGATTATTATCCCCAGGGGAACGGGCAAGCAGAATCCACCAACAAAAATCTGGTGACTATCATAAGGAAGTTGGTCAACGAGTCTCAGCAAAACTGGCATAAGAAGCTTTATGATGCCCTTTGGGCAGACAGGATCACACCTAAAAGAGCCATTGGAATGTCCCCCTTTCAAGTAGTGTATGGAGTAGAGGCCCAATTGCTAGTGACAGTGGAACTGCCAGCCTTGCACCTGATGAAAGCCATTGAAGACACTAGTTTCAGTGATGCTCTGGATAAAAGAATCATGTACCTGCACAAACTGAATGAGGATAGATTGGAGGTTGCTGACAGAATATCTGCTCACCAGCAGAAGGTGAAGGTTCTGTTCGATAAGAAAGCCAGGTCCAGAGAGTTCCAAGTTGGTGATACCATGCTGTTATGGGACAAAAGACATGAACCTCATGGCAGCCATGGAAAATTTGATTCTCTGTGGCTTGGACCTTTCAAGATAAGACACTTTGCTGGTAAGGACTCTTTCTATCTTGATTACATGGATGGTTCTCCCCTCCCACTTCCTTATAGTGGGCAGTATTTGAAGTTGTTCAAGTCCTAGGTGACTAGGGAGTCCCTTTGTATATTATGTACAGTGTTTTTGCTTTTTCTGCTTTTGGTGTGTTTCCCTTCTGTTGTGTGTGTTGCCCTCTGTATTGGTTTGTTTTTGACTCCTTCGCCCAATGGATAAGGCACTGGTCTACTTCACCGAGTTCTCTAAGTTCTTGCCTTGTCTCATTCTATGAATTTACACCAAGTCATCCCCAGAAAGAGCCAGCTGTTGTCCACTCAAAATTTCCCGCTCTGATAAGAGTAAAATTTTCAAAATTTTGAGTCTTAAGTGTTTTTTTCTAAGGTGCCTAAGTCATGAAATCGAAAAAATCTGTGTTCTGGGTCGTTTTGTGTGATTTTCGAGCCTGTCGGAACTTTTTGTCCCATCTGTCCCAAGTACGAAAGTGTCTTCTGTTCTCCGATCGGCCGAAACCTCTGAATTTGTCCTATTTTCGGGCCTGTCGGAAGTTTTTGTCCCAAGTGCCCCAAAGCCAAAAATGCAATTTGTTCCATTTCGGCCAAATCATCCTTCCCGCGTACTTCACACTTTCCTGTCCCGTATGTCCCAAGTAAAAAGTGCGAGTCGTTCCATTTTCACCCGAACCAGCCGAACCGCGTACTCCGGAACTTTTTGTCCCAAATGTCCCAAATTCGAACGGACCTGTTGTTCCATTTTCGGCCGATTCACCTGATTTTGTCCCAACTGTTCCGAGTTCCAAATTGCTCTCTGTTCCATTTTCGGCCGGTTCGCCCGGACCGCGTCCTTCGCGCAATTTTGTCCCAACTGCCTCATTTTAAAAAGTGCGAGCTTTCCCTATTTCGGCCGAGCCGGTCGAGTCGCATACTTCGGAACTTTTTGTCCCGAATGTCCCAAGTCCAAACGGGCCCGCTGTTCCAATTTCGGCCGAAACACCCGAATCGCGTACTTCACACATTTTCGCCCCATTTGTCCCAAATACATTTGTGCGTCTTCTCCCTGTTTCGCCCAAACTGGCCGAGCCGCGTGTTTCACGCATTCGTGTCTCACCTGTCCCAAGCGTACCAAGTGTCGTTCACACTTAGTTTTTCCCGCTCGACCCGAATATGTTGTTTTTCAAAATATGAATTTAAGTTGCGGCTCTGATGCTATCAATCCGAAGATCAAGTTTCAAGGACAGCCGGCAGAAGGACGAAGCTCTCAAGATGCTGGTTGCATCAGTTTTCAAATACACTCATTGTCATCCTCAAGATGAAACGTCGGTTCCACGTGGTAGAGGCAGAGTTGAGACGTTAGAAAGATTCAAGCAGCGGTTTCTGAAGACAGTGGGTCCTTCTCAAAACTAGACACCTGTCTCCTTCTCCTTTCTTTTCTCTTCTTCCCTTTCTTTTCGTATTCCTTGTAATTAGTTAAGGCATTGCAATTGGCGTTCCTTAACTATTCTTTAGTTAAAAGAAATGGTTACGAGGAGTAACGGATTTGTAATCTATATAATGGCCTTTCCATGCCATTTTACAGAGGAGGAAGAACTTGGATATTTGCTGAAAGTGTAAATAGATCTTAAAGAAATCAATACAAAAGGGCTTTCCGTTCTTTGTATATCTGATTCTTGTTGTCTCTGCGTTTTCCTTTAATATTGTGAAGATCATTTTGCTCCTAACTCGTTTAGTCTCTCTGATTGCATACAGTTTAGTTTTGCAAGTACAGCGATCTTGTACAACCAAGAAGGAACTTTGTGTCCTTGATTAACAAATCTGAAGAAGGTTATTTACGGAACTTTGTGTCTTTAAATTTAATCCCATTTAGCTAATGCAAATGATCTTGTCTCAAACCCTTTGAAGCTTCGCATACACGAAGAGTTATTCTGCTATCTATAATTCTGAATGTTGCTATTCTTCTCATCTTCTTATTCCCCTTCCTCAGTCCTGGCGTAACTGATGATCCTTGTGGAAAACACTCTCGTAATATCCAAGTTTTACCATAAAATAATGTTCTGTACTTTTGTAAATAAGTTTGTTTCAGAATAAGGGAACCTCTCCCATTAAAGAGGAGGGACTTCTTGTCCCTTGACTGTTGTTCTTCTAAAAAGTCCTATTTGAAAACCAACAAGTGTAAAATGATGATTGTAACTGAAATTGGAAGGGGATGATACACAAAAATTGTTGAGGGATTTGAGTAAGTATATGCACAATAAAATTGAGGATAAATTTTGGATGCATGAACTAGTGGTTTTCAATAGAATATTAAGGCAACATACTTTGTGAATTGAGAGAATAAATCACAACAACACAATAAGATAAAGATTCATGCTAATATTATGAAGAAACTAAATTTGCACTAAGGTAAGATGATTAATCAGGGAATTGACACTCGCAAGAATTAATAATGAGATACACACCACTATAAATAATTGGATAGGTAGAAAGTAATTCTCATTCAAGGGGCAAAACAAACAAAAGTTGCTTCAACACTACTATGTCTGAAAATTACCCCTTGTGCCTTGGAATTTCACACAATATATATCAATATTATTCACCTATCCCATCCTAAAAATAGGATAAAATTTGTACTCCCACATGCTTTCTAATTTTACCCCTTTATCATGAATAAATAAATTAATAAAATTTGACATGTTGATTACAATGAGGCATTAATAGCCTTAGTTACAAAAATAAACTTCAGTCCAAGTGTAGTTGACTGATCTATTTTTAATAAAATTGGATGAATAATTTGGCTGATAATAGCCCTTTCTTGTTGTGTAAGTATTCTCTAATGTACATCTAATCTTTATCTTCTTCTACTTGATGTGACTCTTTCAACTTGGTCCACTTGCCATGATATTTTTAGGAATTCTTTAATTTTTCCCCGTTTGGATGCGCATATAAAAATTAATCTTCCTATGTGAGAAAAAATTAATTCTTTTATCCTTAATACTTTGCAAAATATTCACCCAATGTGTGGGGACCAGCTATAGGCATGTGCAAAAAAATAGTACCATTATTTGAAAAAATGGTAATTGGCATGTTAAAGGATCTTCTTGATCTCTGATGTGACATATGTTTGTGTTCTTTGATATTTGGTCTTCTAGTGCATGACATGCCAAATATACTCCCTTTCATGATCCATGTGATGAATAATATGTTGACATCTATATATATGCACTCTTTTGCCTCAATCTGCATGATAATACCTTGTTACCTTTTTATTCACATGTGAAAGATACATGTCTTTCTTTTAATTTATCTCCATGAGCATGGGATTCTTGGAAAATTTTAAGGTAACTTCGAGGAAAAATAACGTAATTATTGAAAAATACATCTTGACCATCCATTTCTTGGACACCTCCATTTGAATTGATCCTTGTATTATTTATTTTTCCCTTTGATTAGACCCCTTACATAACATAATAAGGTTAACTTTACCTTTCGATAACCATGGGTGCATATAAGTTGACCACCTTTTTAGAGCACATGGTTTTTAACCATTTTGATTAATCATTTGATTTTGAAATTACAAATACTATATTTTTTGGCCTTTTGAATGATCATTTCATTATCATTATTTTTGACATCTTTGACTTATCAGAAAACACAGTATATGGTTAAGACCTTAGTCAAGTCAAAGCAATGAATTTTCTTAATCATGGGGTTAGAACCCCTTCCACGATGACTCACAACATCATTATATTGTTGGTGATTTTATTAACTTAATATGTTAGGTTTTGATTACATAAATGCCATGTTTGTGCCTTCTGTAATTCTAGTTGAGTTCTATTACTGCAGTTGTTTGCATTGGAAATTTGTGATTTCGACGTGGGCCATCAATCTCTTTACTGTTAAAACTAAACCGTTGATGATTATCTTTTTGGTGTTTTTATTGGAGTTCATGATTTTTTCTCTCAGCCATTGATGCCTGTCCTTTTCTATCTGAAATGTTGATTTCTAACTATGTAGGAGTTAGGTTATTTGTGGCAGAATTGTGGTCATTTTGTGCATCATAGATCTTGGTACCTTATGTCTGCCCACTATTGCGCTTTTACCCTTTGATGACATGGTGGTTGATTTGGGTTAGTATTTACATAGTTGACTTTGGTTCCCAGCAAATATATTTTGTTGATTCATTAACCTTGATTGAGTTAGGTTACTTTTATTGAGTTGAGTTATGGTAAAACAACTTGAACCCTAACATTTTTCTTCATTACATTGTTGAAAAATTAGGGCGAAGCCATGGAATTTTTTTTCCATGAAGCCATTTATTATGTGAATTATAGCTTACAAAATTTGTAAAATGGCTACGTGAGTTCCTTGCTTTCATTATTTAACTCTGTGTCGCTCTGTGACTTTGAATACTTGTATTTTTCTGCAATTTTACTTGTTTTGATCTCTCCTGTGAAATTTTGGTTGTCTTTATTTGATTTCGAGCATAAAACTAAGATTCATTTTGATGAAGATATGGTAGGTTCTCGGTACTCGGTTCTTAAAATTTTCTTCATTATCATTGTGGATCCCTTGTATTGATACATTGTTTCCTTGTATTATTTTTATACTTCCTTTGAATGGAAATAAATTTCGAATTCGGAAAATGTGTTATGTACATTTTACTGCTCTCTATAACTCAAGGGTTTTGAAGAACTTGAAATTTTAGTAAGTCTTCAATTGTTTATTTTAAAACTTTGGAAAAAAATTGTGGATGAATGACAATAAAGAAAAGTTGAGCTTTCCTTTTCTGAGTTTGTAAAAATTGCAACAGAATGATTAAAATAACTGTTAATGGGTTCTCTAAAACTTGCAGTAATAATGGAAGTCATCACTTGATTCATTACTTTTATTGTTCCACTAAAACCTTGTAAATGATTCCTGAGTTAGGTTCCTTTGATATTTCATTTTGTATTCAATTATCTAAGAGTGATTTACTGATGATTGTTATACTCAAACTATGTTTTTTCATTTACATGACAACATTCTCTTAAAAAGTTTATCTATCCTAAAGCTGAGTTTTCATTATTTTGATGTTTCAAAGGACTCTTAAGTGGGCATTGAAATAAAATATCTTGAACTCTTGAACTATTTCCCCTTACTTAGAGGTGATATTTGTATTATTCTATCACATACCCAAACTGGTTCTTTCGATATTTCTTTCCCATGACCATCGGTTATTGATTTCCACTACTCTGAATATTTGTCATAATACCAAGAATTCGGTTTGAACTATTCCATTAATTCGATGCATAATAATTCTATTTATATTAGTTCTAGCTTTATACCCAAAACTAGGTTACTCCTTTTGTGATCATTGTGCATTTTAGACCCTAAACACGTGGGCCTTCCTTACTGGGTACTATGCTTCTAGTTGTATTTCACCTCAATTGTTATGGAGTAATTTCAATGCTTACATTTTTTTACTATGAAATGTAATCTGGAAAATAACATTATGTATTTTTAATATAAATTTCTCTTGTTTATAGTTCATTATTACTTTCTCTGTTTCTATGCTTCTTTTCAACATATACTAGGCACTCTCAAAGGTGCATGTGGCTTGCATCTCGATTACATTCACATATTTTGGGAAATTTTTGATACTTTGGAAATGTAAGTACTTGAAGTTGCATAAGAAGGTTGTTTCCTAATTCTCTTTTGATTGTGGTGTTTGTACTTCATCACTTAGTCACCTTGACTTAACTCAAATTTTCCAATCTTAATTTTTCATGGCAACTGAAACAACTTTTTTGCATAATGAAATAGGGGCATGCCTTTTAATATGTCACCTCCAATTGTTAAACAATGATTTCAAACTTATGTTCATATTGTATCTTCATTGCATTTCCTTTTATCTGTACCCTTGAGTTGTGAATCTTCAAACGTGATATATAAATCAAAGCAAATGCTTAAATTGAATACTTTAATGCTTTTAGCCTAAAATGATCACTTGAATACTTGTATCTTTATCAATACCTTGCTACAGATCATGAATTTTTAGGATATGAGAAATCATTTCTTATTTTGATAACTGCATACTTCTTAATATACCTTTGTTCTAATTTAGTCAATTACTTCAAAGCAACTCATACATCAAGATCACACACCACTGCTACAACTTCCATAACTTGATTTAAATCCCTCAGTGCATCTTGAAAAACAACCTGAATATACATCAAATGTTATAAGACTATACTTATACCTATGATTATTTAGTCACTTAATGAAGCTAATAAATTTAGTATTTTATCTCGCTTTACTGGAGTTATGAAGTAATACTGTTACAAACTAGTATCCTAAGTTATTTAATATTGTACTTCATACTCTTTACTAGATGACATCATGATTTGAATCTATACTTCTTATCTCAATTCTTACATACTGATGGTAGTAATATTTTATGTTATTAAATATGCATAAGTACCTTGAGTTAAAAATCTTAAAAATGTGAACTCTTCAATTTCTATCTCTTCAATATGAACTTGTACCTGAGTCTGTAATTTATATTGCATCAAAACTGGAAACTGCTTCGATAGTTTGATATTTCAAATCTAAGTAATTTTTTAAAATTGAAAAATGGAAATGTTAAATGATGAGGTGTTCCATTTTAGTAAGCATATAATTGAACCTTTACATCACTTCTTTATTTCGTAAACATTTCTATAGTAGAGCATTGCTCTATTTCATGTGTTGATGCAACCTACACTTTTCAGTGCATAATTTGCATCTTGAATTTTTTTCTCTTATGTTGTAACTTTTACCTAAATAATTAAATAAAATAGTTAGAAAACAATAGGATTTATCCTCTCTTATATTCCATAGTGACTTTCTTTTCTCTTTCTTATTCTGTAATGATTCTAGGAATCATTTGTGCTATTGTAGAATACAGCTTTATCAATTTCATATATGTCTTTGATGAACCTTATGCTTCCGATATTTAGAAATAAATTTACATGTAGTTATATATTACATGAGTATAGATCAAGCCCTAAGCTAAATATTGATATCATGTTTCCTTCAATTTTTTTAATATCAATCTCCCCATTGTAATGTTTGTGACATGGCACCTTACTTGTAGATTCTAGAATTGAAGGTAATTTACTATTATAGTTAGGTTGCATTAGGTGTGAATCTACTGCGGTGCTTGATAAGTTGACCCATGACTATTACCAAGACATGTAACACTCTAACAGGTTAATCGATATAGGTGGTATACATCCAAAAATTAATGGGTTAGGGGTATTCTATGTTTTGTGTTTTGATTAATAATAAGTGTGCAATACTTGTCTAAAATAAGTTTTTTTTAACATGAATATTTTCTCACTTGTTTTATCTTTAAAATATTTGAGAAAATTTGGAAACTCAAGTTTCTTAATATTTCTCGGGCATTTTAAGTTTTTCAATAGCCAAATCAAAGAGTAATTAGCAATATAATATTTTTTACATATATTTAATATCTATTGTAGTGCAAAAATTTCAGACAAGACCATGTCTCATTTTTGGGTTGGTTTTATCTTTTGATTTATGTTTTTACGTTTACAATCATAAAATTTTATATCAATAAAACAATCCTCCAAAATTGAGCAATGTAAGAGACATACTCAATCATAGTCATTTGTGTGCAACAATCACATTGTATATTTGAGAAAACAATAATAAATTCATCACTTCAATGTTCATCTATTTCATGGATATAAGAAGGAAGGAAGGTACACCAAAAGAAAATGTATTTGTAAATCGAATGGGAAATCAAGTGCTTAAATCAATTAATCATTCTTTGTAGTGTATTTAGATGAAATAAAACCTATCTATTAGTTACCAGGAAGATTGGGGGGGATTTAATAGACACAAATACCTATAGATTTGATTTTATGCGTATTAAATACAAAGGTCAGGCCTCTACAAGATGTAATCTGCATTTCAAATATATTATACATAAATAGTGAAAAAGAGGAGGAATCAACACTTGTGTTTGAGAACATTTAACTACTAAATACCCTACATAATTTACACCAAGGATCTCTGTATTATTCCTTCTAAATAGACAACCATCATAGAAAAATCATCACGATACTTACAACAATCTCCCTAAGGTATATCTAGAAGCTCATTGAAGTTCATCCCTATATTCACATACTAATAAAGTATCAGAAAAAATATGAAACTATATATCAGAGGTTAGTAATTTGTATAAATAAAAAATGGAATCACAATCAGATATTTTAAAAATTTATTAGATTCTTTCTTATTCCCAAACTAGATGTGTCAACACCTTCTATAGCGAGCGATGGAGATAGTGACGGTGGTACAGTCAGTGCGGTCTCCATTGTTTTGGCTATAGAGTGTTTGTGATCTAGGCCAATATTAACTGAAGAGAGGCTACTTTCTGACAAGAATTGAATAGCTGAAAAAGCTGCGTGCGGAAAAGGTGGACACGCTGGGTTCCACACCTCTTCCCTAGAACAAGATTCTTCAAAACTGTAACAGCAAAGTGGGTCCACAGTCAATTGCAAGAGGACAGTTCACGTGGGAAAAGAAAAATGAAGGTGCTACTTGTCTTTTAATCCTAGATGGATGCGTTAATAGGGCATTGGACAAAGCGAATCTCTCTCTTGTTGGTAAGTTTCTAAGTTCCAGACCCAATATTGACTTTATTAGAAAATGGGCTTTTAGAAATTCAAAACCCATGGGAGATATGAGTATTACCATCATGCCACGGGGTTTTTTTCTGGCAAAATTTAACCAACAATCTGATTTAGAATCAGTGCTTCTAGGAGGGCCGTGGTGGTTGCGAAATGTGGGCCTATTTTTGAAAACATGGTATCCAGGATTCGACCCGAACACAGAAAACATCAATACCATTCCAATCTGGTGTATACTACCTGGTTACCGTTACAATTATGGGATGATGAGATCTTGCTAAACATTGCTAAATCCTTGGGTGCTCTAATCGGGTTGGACGGACCCATAAGAAACAGATCCAGACTTTCTTTTTCTCAATTCTGCATCTCTTCGGAAATGGAGCAGGAGTTACTGGATCACATCATATTAAAATCTAAGTATGGAATGTGGACACAAAAAATTGAATTTGAAACCTTCCATCTAAGATGTAAGCTCTGTTATTGTTTAGGACATTTTTCCAAAAAATGTCCTAATAAGGAGATCTCTACTGTGGAAGATAAACCCAAAAAGAAAGAACAACAAAAGGGGGATCTATAAATAACAAAAGAAAATCAGATGCTAAACAGTGAAAGATGAAGAGAGGAAAAAACCCCTAATCAATCTGATTTGAACAACTATAAAAAAGGAGTAAAAAGGGGGTTCAGAACTTCAATAAGGAAATACCTAGTTTGGTGCCCTAAAACCCCAGCGATAGTGCTACTTGAAGCACCCACCAGAAAAAAAGAAGACTTACAAATACAAAATAGAGTAAAGGTGACTCTGGAGGTGGACAAACAAGAAGGAAATGTAAAGGTGAATATTTGTCCCCAGGAACTAGCTAAGAGCCTAAATGACACTATTGAAGTAGAGATAGATAATGCTTTTGACTTCATTAAGGAAGCTGTGGAAAAGAACAACATGAGTTCAGAAGAAGCTCTAACTCCAAGGGACGTAAGCAAAATAGCAAGCACAAGAGGAAGCTCTCATCTCAGCAACATATTTGCAGAACTGCCTCCTTGCTTTAGCAACAAATCTACAGATATGCACTTCATTGATAGTAAACAAAAAGAGGAAGAGGAGGGAGAAGTAACACCAGTTAAAGAAGATGAGGAACTTGTTTCTGGATTCATAGAGGCCAGTTCAAAAAAAAAAAAAGAGAATGAAAGGATTCGAAATGATCCCAGAGTCACTTTATAGTGAAAAAAATAAGAAACTTGACAATTGGGAAACTTCAACATCTAGAACTACTAGATCTTATGCTAGAAGATTGGTAGATTTTGGTAGTAGTTATAAAAGAGGAATACCCTCAAAGAAAGCACTTAGATCCAAGAGAATAGAGAGAGACATTGCAGATGGAACTCAACGTCAATTAAACCATCAGGCAATACCAGCTCGCATTCCTATTTAATGAAGATTATCTCTTGGAACATCAGAGGTCTTAATGGAAACTCCAAACAGAGAACCATTAAGGAGTTACAGGAATCTAGTAGTCATAATATTTTTATTTTGCAGGAAACTAAGATGAAAGATAAGATCCTTGAAACCAATAAATTTTTTTTTTGGGAAAATTCTGATATGGTTGCGGTGGACTCTCAGGGAGCCTCTGGAAGTATGGCTACTCATTGGGTAAAATACACTGCACTGGTATGATTCTCAATGTTAGCACTAATCATATTGCTATTAAATTTCATGCTATTGAGAATAATAGTGAATGGATCCTTTCTAATATTTATGCCCCTAATATGGTTAGTGGGAGACGTAAGCTTTGGGCTGATCTTAAGATCTTTAGAAACCAGCACTCTACAACCAAATGGCTTATTATGGGGGATTTTAATACTCCTCTAAACCCAAGTGAAAAATATGGAGGTATATCCAGCTTTTCAATAGGTATGGAGGAGTTTGCTGATTTTGTTGTTGATCTCAATCTCTTGGATGTGGATCTTCATGGAAATAAATACACTTGGAATAATAGAAGGCTGGGAAAATATTTTATCCAAGTTAGATTAGATAGGGCCCTGATTTCTGCTGGTTGGATTCTCATCCAGGACTTTCATCTATCCTCTCTTCCCAGAATTCGATCGGATCATAATCTGATTGCCTTGAATCTTCTCAATTGGATTAAGCCCAGCAAAAGCTCATTCAAGTTTGAAAATATGTGGATGGAACATGATTATATTTATGAAAAGAGTGGTGGGTTTGGAATGGAGAAGGCACGACTCAATATAGATTAACCCAGAAGCTCAAAAATGTAGAAAAACAAATTAAAACTTGGAATAAAAGAGTTTTTTGGAAATGTTTTTGATAAAAAAATAAGCTAAAGCAAAAGTTCCAAGATCTGGAAATAAAAACGAATACAATGGGGAGATCTATCGGAGATCAAACTGAGGAAAAAAACATTCTTGCAGAGCTACATACGATCTACAGTAGAGAAGAATCCTTATGGAGACTAAAATCTAGGGCTATCTGGCTTAAAGAAGGAGACAAAAATACAAAGTTCTTTCATATGACTACTTTGAAGCACAAAGCTTGTAATAGAATTATGGAAGTCACTAAAATTAATGGTACTGTTATTAAAGATCCCAACAGCATTAAAGAGGAAGCTCTCAATTTTTATAGAACACTTCTTAATGAGAGGAGTATTATTTCTGAAGAGGCAATCTCTTTCATGTCGGAGGCTATTCCCCATAACAAAATTGAGGAACAGAGATTTAAGGATATCACTAAAGCTGTCACACTTGAAGAACTGCAAAAAATTGTGTTTACTCTAGAAGACTAAAAAGCTCCGAGCCCGGATGGATTCTCTATAAAAAAAATTCAAAATTTTTGGGATATTTGCTCAGTTGATCTTCTCATAGTAGTGAATGAATTCTATAGAACTAGCAACCTTTTGAAAGAGACGAATAACACCCACCTCGTGCTTGCTCCAAAAAAAATGATGCTAAGGACTTCAAATATTTCAAACCTATCAGCCTTGTGAATGTTATCTATAGAATTTTTACTAAAATCATTTCTACCAGGCTTCAATCTATTTTGAATGATTTAATATCAAGGCAACAGAGTGGATTCATTAAAGGCAGGATTATTCAAGATGGAGTGATTATGGTGCATGAAACCATATGCTCTATGGATAATAATAAAAAAGTGAACATGATTCTTAAGTTTGATATGAATAAAGATTTTGATAAAGTCTCTTGGACTTTCTTAGAGAGAGTTTTAATTAAATTTGGCTTCCCTGCTAAATTCAGAAAAATAATTAACGCTTGCATCACTATGGTCAGAGTCTCATTTGTGGTTAACTGTGAGCCGGTGGGATTTTTCACAAGTAGTAGAGGATTAAGACAAGGGGACCCAATTTCCCCCCTACTCTTCATCCTTATGGTAGATAGTCTTAGTCGAATAATTGGCCAAGAAGTTACTGACGACCTTTTGATTGGATCAAAGCCCACTTCCATTAGTCATGCTACTTCTCATCAGAAATTTGCAGATGATACAATTCTTCTCTTAATGGATTTTGTCCTTGAAGCTCAAGCTATCAAAGCTATTTTGAAACTTTATGAAGCTACTTCTGGGAAAGAGATTAATTATGAAAAAAGCTCCATTTTCTTCTTCAATACACTTGAGGAAAGACAGCTGAAAATTGTAAAAAATTTGGGATGTAAAATAGGTGCGCTCCTAGCCACTTACCTTGGTCTTCCTCTGGGCACCAAAAAAGTTTCCACCAAGGTGTGGAATGAATTGTTGGAGAGATTTAAAAAAAAAATGGCGTGATCGAAAGGATCCATTCTTTCTAGTGCTGGTAAATTCTTGCTCATCAAGAGCACTCTTTAAAATATACCCATCTATATTATGTCTCTTTATAAGATCCCTAGTACATTCAGAGAAAAAATTGAGAGGATCCAAAAAAACTTCTTGTGGTAGGGCACGGAGGAAAAGTTTAAATTTCATTTAGTTGCTTGGGATAAGGTCTGTACTCCAAAATCTTTAGGAGGTCTGGGCATAAAAGATGTCAAGAAAATGAATGAGGCTCTTATTGTGAAAATGGGCTGGAGAATGCTTACTGAGAAGCAACCCCGGATAGATTTAATTAAGGCTAAATACCTTAATCAACAAGCTACTTATTATTTTCTTCAAAACGAGCATCTTCCTTATGGTTCCTTGTTCTGGAATAACTTAGTGAAGATTAGAAATTTCATAAAACAAGGAAGTAAGTAGAAAGTGGGAGATGGTAGTGATATTAAATTCTAGGATGATAACTTGTTTAATGGCGGCCTCATGAACAGATTTGGAGCAGTTAAAGACATCATTGTAAGCAATTATGGTACTAGAATCAAAGATTATATTGAAAGAATGGGCAACAAGAAGAAATGGAAAAAAATCACTGTGGATAGAGACGACCTGACCCAGATTATTTCCTCCATGCAAGATCAATTGGACCTTATCCCCCTAAGTCAACTCGAAGTTAAGGATGAGTTGGTTTGGAGCTGTTCTATTGATGGGAACTACTCTGTTAAAGCTGGTTATAATACCTTCTTTGATAATATTCAATCTGAGTTTAAATGGAATAGAATTTGGATGAAGGAGCTAACTCCAAATTTATTTTTTTTCTTTTGGCTTGCTCTCAGGGACAGAATTCTTACCACTGATAGCCTAATAAGAAAAGGCTTTATAATGCCTAATAGGTGTCATTTATGTAAAAAATACTAAGAGAATATTAGTCATCTGCTCATCCATTGTGAGTATGCTACCAAAATGTGGAGTTTTTCCCTCTCTAATTTTAACTCTTCCTGGGTGATTCCAAGGGATCTTAGTCAGCTCTAGACACAAGGAGACCACCTTACAAACATTGTGTCGTGAGAAAATTCTGGAATTTGATAATGCCTCATATTATTTGGAGGATATGAAAAGACAAAAATGACATTATCTTCAGAAATAGCAAACGTAACTATAAGCTCAGTATTGGAAAGATCTCCAATGCTATTAAAGAGAATGTTGCTAAATTTAAACCCCTTAAGAACAAGAGTTACCCAGCAAATGAAGAGCACATCTTGTCTCAATGGAAGATTAGGGCTGATAGTATCCGGAATACTACAGGAAACACTTTTGATAGATCGTTGATACACTGGCATCCTCCAGATCTTAACTGGTTTAAGTTGAATTTTGATGGGGCCTCTAAGGGTAACCCTGGAATTGTAGCGTGAGGAGGAGTGATCAGGGATCATAAAGGAAATTTGGTGACTTCCTATGTTGGTAAAATGGGAATACAAACTAATCATTTTACTGAAGCATTATCTGCTTTATGGGGCCTTAGGATTGCTCTGACTCATAATATTCAAAATCTCATTCTGGAAGGAGACTCTCTCAATATAATCAATCATCTTAATCAGTGTTCACCCCCAAGTTGGAACATCAAATATTTCATTTTAAAGTCCATAAGTATTTTCCAATCATTAAAAAATATTTAGATCAAGCATACCTACCGGGAGGGTATCAAGGTGGCAGACGCATTGGCTAACTATGGTATAAAATGTTAATCTTATTATATGGGATAATAGTGTTCACATCCCTAACGTAGATTAAAAACAACATACAAGTGGATAATTATGGATATAAAAATATGGGATAGAATCAATGAGTATAAGGAAGGAGTCTTTATTTATAAAACTTGCACACGCGTGGATAAGTTTAAATCAGCGCTTGATCAAGTTTTTGATGGGCATTCAAGATTACACACTAAGTATAATGATTATTTAGAGCGGTTCTATCTTAAGAATAAATCCACACACGGGGGAAATATTATGCCTTTTGCTGCTAATAAACAGCTTCTTATGGATTCTCATGCCTGGGGTAAGGATGATGATGAGCTGGAGTGGATTACTAAGAAGACTGATGCTTATGCATGTGGGAACTTGCGCAGGATCATATCAGCAATATCACTGTCACTCGTGAGAAGTGCCACATCAACAACGGCTATACTACACATCCTTCCAATAATGTGAGTAATAACAGTGCTAGACATCACTGTGGGCTCAAAAATCAGAGTAAGGAATTCTGCTTTCGCATATTTCTCAAAGGGAACTTGGTGCTTTACACTGTTAGTTATTCAAATCTAATGAATATGGGGGCAGAGCCCCATGCCAGATCGAACCTAGCTCAGAACCGGAATGGAAGACCAACAAATAGCTCTGCAATCTTCTAAATAAGGGAGGCATAACTAATTTCATTGAAAAGATACAGGGACATGATCAAAACATCTATGTTTAGTTTGCAAAGGACTGGAAAGACCGTAGAGTCGAGTATGGAGGCCAGGAAGTCTTGATTAATGAAGAAGTAATCGCCAAAGTTACTGGATTGGGAATGGATGGGTATAGGTTTTTTAATAAAATAATTGATAGACAGGCAGAGGAGAAGAAATTTTTGGAGGATTATGAGAACTTGGTTTTTGTTATGGCAGGGCTTCTACTCAACTCCATTCCTCCACCTTTTGACGAGATCACCTCGTATTATGGTGAAATATATTTCTCTTGAAGGGAGATTTGTCACTGGGCCCTCCAAGCGTCTCGTGTTTCTCAACCATTTTCGCAAGAAATTCATGGTATGTTTCTCGCACTAATTTCTCAACTCTATTGAACGCTCTATTTTGGAGTTTCAAAAGCATGCTCTCCAGTGATCCCGTTACATCAGGGACTAATTTTCATGATTCATAAACTATGCTTTTCAAAGCTTCCCGGTCTCCCTATCTCCCCCAACTCTGTTCCTCCTGTTCCCATCACCGATGTGGATACCACTCCTTCCACACCCTTCACTGCGGGTTGCTTCCCATTCACTGTCCTTCTCATCTCCCCCTGCCATCCCCCCCACATCTACCCCCACCCCTTTCACCTCCACCTCGAACAGGCCTAGAACTAGATCCTTTAAAAGGATGAACTTGGAAACCCCTATCTCAGGGAATGTGCCTCAGGACGTGGAGGTGGCCCACAATCTCCTCCACATTCATAGTACGGGGGCATCAGGACGTGGAAGTGGCCCACAGGCTGAGAGCACTAGTAAAATGATAGAAGCAATTGAAGCTGACATACTGCTACTGAAAGAGGAAGTAAAATAATTGTCTAAGCAAAAAAGTAAGCGCTTGAAGGAAGAGGAGGCCGATTATTGATAACAATTAATTGAAAGAAATATACAAAAAAACTTTATTCCTTGGATAGTAGACTTGAAAAAAGTAAGACTTGCCATGATTATAATATGGCTATTTTTAATACAATTGAGGAATTTATTGAATATCACATTCGCTGTGTTTCTAATCTTAGTAACATTCCAGCTACTCTTTGGGGATCAGAACAAGAAAGCAAGCAAACCATCCAGCAAATGGATTCTACTAACCCTACTCGCATGATGAAATTTGACCATGTTCACCTCTTAGCAGAATATCAAATCCAGAATTTCCAAAGCCTCCAAAGAAATAGTTGTCGATCTTCGCTGTTCCTACTGGGTTTTTTTCGTTGTTTCCGTTGTTTTGTTACTTCTTTTCTGCTGCTCTTTTGCAGTTTTTGTTCTAGTTAGCTATTATGGGGTAACTGATACTTGGTTACACTGGTTGTTATGCATCTTTTCTGGATCTTGTTCCTTTTTGTTGTGTTTCTCCACTCCTATTCTGGAGGCTAGGCCTCCCTTTTTGTATATAAGGGTATAGTTCCTTTCAAAAAACTATTTACCAATAAAAAAACAAGATTTTGGGCAGGATCTCAAGTAGGAAAAGATAACATAAAATTTTTCTATGTGGAAAATAATATTCCTCTATTTTATTCAGTGGTGAGAATTTCTATTTACATTTTATAGAATTGAACCAGTCAGGAATCCTACATCAGCAATATGAAAATAGAGTTCTCTTCTCTTGTTTTTACTTGATCTTAATGATTGTTTAAATGAATCTATTTTATATAAGAGAATTTTCATACAATTTATAACAATTATGTTGATCATAATTACATTATCTATATTCATATCATTTTAAGAACCCTGGCTTACACTAATAATTGGAAGTTTCCACCGAAACCAGAGAATCTTTAATTCACAAAAAAATCCTAACGACCACCATAAATAACTAGCTCAATGTCTTAAATAAATTCCTCTAAAATAAATCTATCTTTATGGGTGATACTATCCATCAATCTATCCACATCGTGCATTCTATGTATACCTATAAGTCTTTGATTCTTAAATTAATTTGGATCTTTTTCAAAAACATTATGTGACATTGTGTTCTCTTGACTAGATTAAATCCACCCTAAATAAGGCACATTTTTGTAGATCTTATAGATGAGGAAGAGAGGTGAGAAACATACCATGATAGCCATATGTTTTTTACATTTTTGGGAAATTGTTCTATCCATTTGGGGAAGGTTTATCACAATATATTTGTGGCCTCCACTAGCCACTTTGTGCAGTGTTGTTTTACCCACTTTATCAATAGAATGAACAAACCCTCCTCTAGCTTTTGGTTTCTCAACCATTTTTTATGTTTCTCGTTTCAATAAAAATATTTAAGGGTTTTGTTTTGCTTAAATCATTGGAAATAACTTTACTGATGCCTTATGCAGAAGAACTTATACATATCAAAGCATCTAAATCTTCATACATATCATCATCGCCATCACCTTGCATGGTATTGATCATTTTGACCATCACAATCACTGCAGTCCATGTCTATACCATCCAAGATTATAATCCTTTCACAAATTCCCTTCTATGCAAGGAGAGATGAAATGTGGAGCACAATGTTTTTTACTTATCATATATTATAACAATATAATCTTCACCTAATATTTTGATAATTTATTTTGCTATTTATATCACTGGTTTTGACCTAATATCACCATGAAATGTTTTCATACAAGTTCCCAATACGTTTTGGATTCACATACGAATACACTAAAAAAACATTCCCCCACATGTGGTTGTACAAAATTTATAGAAAAACAAAGAAAGATATAAATTCCATTATGATAAAAAGGAAATAACCACATATTCTGCATATGAAAACAAAATACCATGATTTATGCCTTTATAGATGTCCATACCCTATTTCAAATCCCCCATTTTGGCATAGGCCAAGAGTATGTTGTCATAGGAGTATTAGGATCATGATATATTGAATTGTGTATACTAACATTGATCAAGTGAACCAATCAACGAAATATGTATTTTTTTTATTTAGTAATTATTTTTAAATTCATAGAGACAACTACAAGATACACCAAAAAGGAACATTTAACTATACAAATTATATATTTAAAGATAATTTTGAATCTTTGTTTGAGACAACAGAGGATAAGGTGGAGCAAAATAATTTAAGGATAGATAACTGAGAGAGTTCTTATTACATTGTTACACCATTTATTAAACAAGGAATCCTACGAGGGAGTTAATTTTTTTGTGAAAATATTTACTTTGGCTATGGTGGTTGTGAAACTTGCTGTAGGTACCTGGCTAGAGATTTTATCCATATAAAATGTTTGATTACTATGATTTATTCAGAGTGGTGAGCCTTTTGTGTCTTTTTTATTGACATTTTGTTTAAACTCTCTTTAGTAGGTCATTTGAGTACTTGATATGAACTGATGGATTAAAATGGATATGTCCTTTTTTCACCAAGGTTTTAATAAACTTTGATGAATGAGATATTATATTAAATTAACATTAAAAATGATACAAGATAATTCACAAAAAAAATGGCGGTGTTGTAGCACGCCCCAAAACAAAGAAATAAATTACACTAAAAATTCTAGGAATATAAAAGAACAAAAAATGCCGAAACATAAAATAAACTTGTCTGTTTCAATTTACAAATGCAATTACAAATTTATTGAAGAATTATATTATATTATGCCAATACACAAAAATTATAACTTAATGCTAATGTAAAAACACATAAAATACATGTACACATTATTTAATGAAATTTATTATCTGTTCAGAAAACCCCACACAACATCAAGATGACGACCCACCCATCGTTTAATGTGCTTAATGGAATGAACATGAAAATAAATAAATGAAGAATAAGATAATACCAAACAATATGGATGGAATCACTGCCATGAAAGTGGAGCCTATAATCTTTGAAGGACTTGGTGCCATGGAAGTGGCTCCTCTAAGATTTGAAGCACTGGTAAACCACGTCTACGTTTGTGTCTACATCTATGTATATGTCTACGGTTTCAGGTGTTATGGAAGGAATGGGTACACTTTTAAGCATGGAATTTTTGTTTTCCTATATGTCTTAATCTTCTGAATCTGATGTAAACACTGCAAAAACAATCATTATTAATATTGAATCAAAAATCACTTTCCTATTCTCCAAATCAAGTTGCCCAAAAAATTGTTTTGAAAAATCTACTAGTTTGCACCCTTTATGCCACTTTCAAGACCTTAAAATTCCTTCAATAGGAATAATTTTCTTCTCTCTTTACTCTCCAGGTGATATAAATTATCAAATCATCCATATCATGCTTTAATCACTTCATTATTTCAGCAAAAGAAATCTTTTCCTCGAAAACCTACAACCTTCTTTCTCAAAAATTTTATTTTGTGAACCATAAAATATCATAATCATGAGACAATTTTCTATACCCATTGAAATATATCTTATTCATCTTTCCATTACATACTGGAACTCCTTCTAACTCCAAGTGGGAGGCCTTCAACCAAGCTTATCTCTGTAAACTTCCTGAAACTACCCCAAAATTTCCCTTGGACTAGTCTTCACAAATAGGGCACAATTTTCTAATTTTTTGCATCCTCGTGACCTGAAACAACCATGTACATAAATAAAAAATCCCATACTAAAACCAATGTCCATTTAATTTGTAGCTCATTTGGACAACCTTGTCCCAAAGTGAACTTCTTAAAAAATAAGCACATGTTTGAGTGGGGTTCACTCATCACCGAAACCACTAGCATACATTTTTGGAATCCTAGATGAGTATTATACATCATAAAATATCCATCCATGCAATATAAATCAATTATGGGAATTTAGGAGATAAATCTTTCAAATGACTTTCTAGATAGGGTTTCAAGCACATAATAAGTTCTTTACCTTCTTAACATTCATTCATACAAATGTGAGGATGAAATGACCTAATTATTTTTGTGAAACCTTATAGAATAAATTTAGAAACATTCTTGAAATCCAAAAGGTTGCATGAAAATCACACGATTTAGGGTGAGCATCAAAAGGTGCAATTCAAGGTAGAAATGACCTTGTTCTTGACCATATTTCACCAAATCTCTCATAACTTGTAAAATACACATCATGACAACATGAAATTTTTGCCACAACATAATGACACATACTACAAACATATTCAATCATCACCATGTCACAAATAGCTATAAAAATTTCAATCCTATCTCATTTTCATATCTAACCCTTAGCATTTTGCATTGTTTAGGCTAGGGTTAGCTAAAATAACATCATAACTCACCATAAAACCTCTCCAAAGGGACCTAGCATACCTAAAATATATTTTATAACATCCTTTCATGATTCCATGAAATCAATTAGATCCACATCTCAACCTCATGCCTCATAACACCTAGACTTAGTCTAGATGAGAACCTAAAACTTGGCCTCCAACATGTATCTAAATCCTAAAACTCATGTGAGTTCCTAAATACTCCCCAAACATGATTTCCATGCTGAAAATATTCTCCTCATGCTATCAAGATGCTCCAACAACCATGCATCATAAACTAGACTAGCAAGGTCACCTAATTGGGGTTGTTATGACAAGGAATTCTCACTGAATCACTTTATACAACCAAGAATATCATTTGACTCTACTTCATCCCATTTTTCCATTAATGGGATTTTACATAAATGATAACACATAAATCACAACATGCCATAACATCCATCATCACTCTGATAACTTAATATAACTGCTAGGTATATGTCATCTACTTGTGGGGATAATAGCTAAGTCAGGATTGTCCTTAACCATATCCATTCTCTATAAGTTACATACATACACTACCTCTATCGATATGGTGCTCAAGGCATGAATTTAATAATCCCAAACAACCACATAAGTTTCCTATATTATATTAAATTTCTTTGGTGGATAAATTGATCCTTTAGCCACATGGTATGTAGAATCCTTTTTAGATCTCCATGAAATCATCCAACCACCCTTATAAAATCATGTATGGCCTACATATAATTTATTGCAATGGAAACCTATTCAAAATGGATCTATAAGTCATCGTTTTCAATATTTTTATCTCGACATCACTCATATCATTTCCACAATCTATGAATATGCCCAATCTATGTATGGTCCACCTATCAACCACATAACAAGATTTTTCTCATGGCCCACACATGTATTAATGGTCAAACTATAAAAATGTGTAGATTTTCACCTTGTTGACATGTAAAAATGCTTCTTATTGTCACATGACAATGCCTTCTCCTGTCACATGAAAACACCTCCTATCACGTGACAACGCCTTCTCCAGTCATGTAACAACTCCCTCTTCCTGTCACGTGACAACGCCCTCTTCCTGTCACACGATAACACCCTATTCATGTTACATGAAAATGCCCCTTGATATCGCTCAAAAATGATTACTTCCTATCATGTGTCAACCTCCCTCCTTGAAGCATGTCATTTTACCTTCCCCATCAGTACTTCTTCCTATCGTGTCAAAACTACTCCTTTTTGACGCGCGTCAGCCAAACCTTCTTATCATGTTTCAACCTTTCCTCATTTTCATGTGACAACATTTCTTATCAGCATGTGACAAGTGTTTGCCTCATCATCAAAGAATTTTCCCTTGTTGTTGTGTGTCAACTAGTGTTTTCCGTCGGGAGACAATAAGGAGTTTCATATATGGCCACACATTAATGATACCATATTAGGTAGCTCAACAACAAGATTAATGAGGTATGGCACCCATGTTTTCCATGTAAGAAAATTACCGTTGAAAAATGAACGATCATGGCTGCCTATACCTACGTACATGAATTTAATAAAGGATGTTGGTTGGTAGCTCCCTTTTTCTATATATATGTAAATTCCCCTCATTTGAAACGGAGGAGAATTTCAAAATTGTAAAGGAACTTTGCAAAATTGTTCCATCACTTTTGTGAGCTACAGGCCTCAAATTTATGCATTTTGTGAAGGATTCTTTCCTTGTTCCTATACTGTAATGGATTTTTCATCATTATAAGCAATAAAATTAGTGTTTCATGGATCTTGTTTCCCTAGATTGATTTATATTGCATTTCTTGATTTCTATTATATTTTTTAGATATATTGTGTTCCTTTCTAGGGATTAAATTCATTTTACTCCACAAGATTGGAGGTTTTAATGTGTTTTGAGATTGTGGAATTCTATCTTCCCTCTTCTTCCACATTTTCCTCCACTTTCACTCACTAGGAATCTTTCGAGTCTTGTTTTGGTTCTATCTCGTCCCTTAGTTTAAGATTTACATTTATGTATTTCTCTTCCTCTAGTCAAAATTCCCACACCTTGAGATAATCCCATGTTAGTCAAAAGTAGGGTTTTGTAATGTGCAAATCCCAGGGTGCTACTTTTTTCCATAATAGTTTTGGCACACCCGGTGGGAGAGAAGTCAATATTTTCATTTTTATCAAGATTGGGTGTGTCTTGGTGAAATTCTAGCCTTTGTAGGCTTTACAGAAACACATCTGGTGACTCCATCACTAAAATCTAGTGGTTTCAATAGCCCAAGTTTATCAAGTTCATGACAATAATCTAAACAAGGTCAATAACTAGAGAGTATGGGCTATTTTTCTATGTACACTTATCCCTAGATAGATAAAGAAGGGGAAGAAGAGCTCAAAAGTATCCATATCCACTAAATATAACTTTATCAACACCTCAACTAGGAATACCCTTTCTTCAATTGACTAGGGTTCTTAGGCCATTGAGGATGGCTCATCTATAACCACCAAATCAGCCACCCCCAAACCCATATGCAAATTTTACAAGCAGGATTCCACTTGCCCTTAATGCACAAAATCCGGTCCCAATAGCATCATTAAAATATATATTGCACTTCATTGGAAAAAATCACACAAATCCCCTTGACCACATTCAAGACGTTGTAAATATTTATGCCATACATGAGATTTCCAAGATAGATGTTGTGGTCAAGTTTTTGGCTTATTATTTCAAAGGAAAAGGATTGTAATGGTTAAGAGGCTTGGGAGTAGGATCGATTCAGAATTGGAATTAATTGTACATAGCTCTTTGTGGCTAGTTTGGGGAGAGGGATGAAAATTTATACCTCTTGGAGCAGATCACTACAATCAAAAGGAAACCAACTGAGTAGATGAAAGACTTCAATGACATATTCCATAGAACATGGGAAAGGATCCCAATTATGGTCAGACCAACAACTGTAGTTACATTTATATATTTTCTTAAATATCAAAATTATGATATATTTGTTATGATACAATCTATGGGTGGAATAACCCTACCAAATGCTTATTCCATAGCTATTAGAGTTGAGAATTTCCTAATTCAAGCTGGTAAACTTGCACCTAGGACACCTATGCCTCTCGATCCAGATATATGGGGAATCCTAATCCTAATAAATTTTCTACAATAGCTCTAATCCATGCTCTAAGAAATCAGAGTTCAAATGAACTCTAAAAGGTTATGAAGAATTTGCAAAACTGAGGAAATGAGATGGTAACTCCTAAGAGACATCAAGCTCAAAATTCTAAACCTTATCATCCTGATTTTGAACCTAATTAACCTCCATATTATCCAAACATGCCACATTTTCAAGTTATTATCCATAACGAAGGACAACCCCAAGCTGCTATGCCATTCCAAGCATATAACCCTAATGTACTTTCAAAATATAGGGCCTTGGTTCTAACTCAAAACAACATAACACAAGAATATGAATGGTGTTTTCCATGTACCCAACCACATAATCAAGCAACATGCTTCAATGGTGCTTTAAATAAGGCAATGATGGTGATTGTGCTAGGTGTTCCTCAAAAACCAAATGAAGAAGAAATTCAGCAGCAGGTAGCTAATCAACAAACATCTCCAAATGAGGCAACACTTATGAATTGGTAAGCTAAGGCTTTCTATGGAATAAATCAGTCCCCTCCTCAAAGTGTGGCCATTAAAATAAGCTCTACGAAAATAAATATAGATGAAGGGAAGTTATCTAATCCAAGTAATTCTCATCCTTTTTGCACACTTCGGGGTATTAGCAATCCAAGTGCAACCCCAAATATACATGATCGGCCCAAACTACCTTATAAGCCAACTCAGGTGTCAATTGCAGTATCCCATGTGTAGGAGATATTCATCCTAAGTAAAGGGAAGAAGAAGGAGAATCAATCTCCTTTTAACATTATTGATCAAATGAAGAATAACAATGTAAGGATTTCTATGTGGGAGTTATTGAAGATTCTGGGCCAACAGGATTTGTTATAAGTAGCCATGGAGAATTGGTCATCATGAAATGAGTTGTCTTGAAATCAAGAGAAGGTACTGACTAAAGCAGCTCCAAAAGAAGGAATTCAGAAAGGTAAAAACATGAAGCCTCCTCCATTCTATATATATTTAGTTATTGGGAACATACTTGTACACAATTATATGATTGAATTGGGGGATATCAATTCAGTAATGCCGAAACAAATTGTAGATTAGTTGGGCCTGAAATATGACCTTGTTTCCAAAGGAGTAGTACAGTTAGATGGGACAGTAGTGTGGACTATTGGGATCATAAAAGGTTTAAACATTAAATTTCACACATGTCCTAATGTCATGGTTCAGCAAGATATATCAGTGATTGACTTTCCCCCACTCTTTACAGTGTGCTTGTCAAGAGACTTCTCCACCAACATTAGAGGCTACTTATTAGCTGATTTGTCACATATGCTCTTCAAAACAAGGTATGGAGCTAAGGCTGCAATCTGTTCTAAACCTATTGCAAATTTCCATATCAAGCCTCATGTACCAAGCCTAATCAATTTAAATTTCTCATCCTTTGATCAAGAGGATTTCCCAAACACTCAGAAAAAAATACCAAAGTTGTGGGCATCCTAGGTTCAACTCTTAATGAATGGGAAAAAAAAATTCATGAATATGATCCATACAAGGAAATAGAGGAGGTTGAGTTGGGAGTTTAGTTGTTGCACAAGGAAAAAACACCCCTTCCTAGACTCACCAAACTGGATGATAAGGGTTATAATGAAGTATGACATCTATTTATTGATGGCTCAATGAGTAGGCAAGGTATTGGAGGAGGAGCAATGCTTTTATCACCATAAGGTATGAAGTACTACTCATCTTTCAATTTTTATTTTACTTGCTCAAACAGTACTGCTGAGTATGAAGCTTTGATACATGGATTGAATTAGGCAAGAAAGAGGGGTATACAAAACTTGCAAGTGTTTGGGGATAGTGAATTAATTATCAACCAGATTAGGGGAAACATGTTACTAATAATGATCTAGTCAAATCCTATAAGCATCATGTATGGGATCAAATTTATGATTGTGAAGCGTTCAATATTCAAGCCATACCAAGGAATAAGAATGAGGCTATGGATAGGCTTGCAACAATTGGAGAAACATTTGATGTGGTGGACAATATTAAAAGCGATAAATTGTAGCTACATATTGATGTAATTGTGAGGCTAGCTGTGTCGGAAAATAACAGTAGATGGCAAGTATTTGAGAATGATCAACATATCATTAACGTTTTGCAGAAGGAGTATATTTTCTCGTTTAGAAATCACGATAAATTGGAGAAACAATATGGTGATCAAGTTGTTCAACTGTGGACAAATAAGTGAACAAAGGGTTTAGTGACTCTAGAGTTAATATTCAATCCTAATTATTAGTTTTGAATGCAAAGAGAAAAGATTCAATACAAAGGTGAGGATTCATATCCAATTTTAGTTAGAGAAAGGAAAACACTTCAAATTGGTAACGTAAGCACTGAACAAGAAAAATATGAAGTCATACAACTTTTCCAAGAATTTCCAAATGTGTTTTCTTAGAACTATGAATATTTGAAAGGATTTAATCCGAAGCTAGCACAACACATGATTGAACTGGATTCAAGAGCTAAACCCATCAAGAAAAAGAAAAGGCTAGTCACTCCTCATATCGAGCCTCTCATGAAAAGAGAAATGAACAAAATCTTTCAAGAAAACATCATATTTCCATTGAAACACTCTTCATGGGTAGAAAATATGGTCTCAGTTAGGAAAAAGAATGGGGAAGTCAGGTTATGTGTTGATTTTTGAGACTGGAACAAGTCCTCTCTCAAGGACCACTACCCACTTCCTTCCATAGATAAAATATTACAGCTTGTAGCCAATTCTAAAAGGTTCTCATTACTAGATGGCTACTTGGGCTATAATCAAATCATGGTGAAAGAATATGATCAGTTCAAGACAACCTTCACCATGAAGTGGGGCACATATGCTTATAGGAAGATGTCATTTCGACTGTCAAATGCCATAGCCACTTTTCAAAGGGCGATGGATATGGTATTCAAAGGAATGATTAATAAGATAGTTCATGTGTATCTAGATGATATTATTGTATTCTCCAAGGAAAGAGAAATTCATCTCTTTCACCTCAGAATCGTACTCCTAAGATGTAAGGGATTTCGAGTGTATCTGAATTCAAAAAAGTGTATATTCTTAGCTCATGAAAGAAATATCTTAGGCCACATTGTTTCTAAGGAAGGGTTGGAAATTGATCTAGAAAGGGTAGAAGCTATTTGAGCACTGTCATTTCCAAGTCATAAGAAGGTTCTCCAAATATTTTCAAGGAAAAATATTTTTTTAGGAGGTTTGTTCCTAACTTTTCCCATCTTGTCAAACCACTCACATAGATGCTGAAGAAGAGCATAGTTTTACAATGGATTTCTGAACGAAAATAAAGCTTTGAAGCTATAAAGCAGGCTATTACATAGGCTCCAACCCCTCATAAATCTAGATTTCTCGAAGGATTTCATTTTATACACTTTTGGAAGCATGAATGAAATATTTACCATACTAGTACAGATAAATCAAGAAGGAATGGAGCATCCTATCACATTCTTTAGCCAAAACCTTTCGGATTATGAGGTGAGATATTCATTGATTGAGAAGCATGTCCTTGCTGTGATAAAAATTCTAAAGAAATTCAAAAATATAGTGTCAAATAACATATTTCATTTATTAGTTTCACATGTTGGTGTAAAATATTTTCTTTTGAACAAGGACCTTAATGAAAATAGACCTGGTTGGATAACCAAGGTCATGGAGTATGATATTGATAGAAATGTGACCAAATTAGTTAGGGGAAAAGGGTTGTTTCAACAACTAGCTTATAAATAGCATGCTAAATAAAGATAGGAGGAAGAAGTTGTTATGATGTTGCAAGATAATCAAGAACAAGCTGTAGTTAGTATACCCATTCCTATTTGGACTAGATATATTATATATTTTCTTCAAACGGGTAAAAGTCCTTAAGAATTTAGTACATCCAAAAGGATATATTTCATAATTCATTGCATATCATACGTGTTTGTAGATAATATTTTGTTCAAAAGGGATGTGAATGGTGTCCCCATAAGGTGCATCAAGACATATCATATAGAGAGGGTATTGCACAAGTTTCATGGTGGAGAGGTAAGTGGTAATTTTTTCCCAAAAGCAATAGCAATTAGAATCATGAGGGCTTGTTATTATAGGCCTAATATTTTAAATGACTACTACTCATAGATTAAGAAATGGAAGAAGTGTTCCTTCTTCGCAGGTAAAGAGAAGCTAGCAGCCCTCCCAATCTTTCCTATCTCAGTTGAGAAAAATTTCATGTAATGGGGGCTTGATTTTATTGGGATGATCAATCCAAGTTCTAACCTAGGTCACAAATGGATTCTTACAGCCACGGACTAGTTCACTAAGTGGAAAGAAGGAATTGCACTTACAAAAGTAAGTGAAGATAGTATTCTTGACTTCTACAAAGGTATTGCAATAAGGTTTCATGTTCCTTCGACTATAATATTAGATAATTCCTTATCTTTCATTGGAAAAAAATATCTAATTAGGCAATTAGAAATGGCATCTACTTGAGCACTTCTTCTAACTACTACCCTGAGGGTAATGGACGAGTACATTCCATGAACAAGAACTTTTTGAGAATCATAAGAAGAACCCTAGAAGATAATTACAGGACTTAGCATAGAAAATTAAAATAAGCCTTGTGGGTTGATAGGATCAATCCCAAGAAATCAACTAGTTATTCCCCTTTCAAGTTGGTTTATGGAAGGGAAGCAAGGCTGTCAATATCCCTTGAATTACAAGCCTTAGAGGCTTATCAAGAAGTTGGAGTTGTGTGAGTTTCTAGCTATGGGAATCAGGTATGCCGAGCTCATGTAGCTGGAAGGGATAATGAACCAGGCCATGAAAATAATGGAGAAGGACCAAGGTCAAATCAAGATGAGTTTTGATAGAAAGGGAAAAGATAGAACTTTTCAAGAAGGAGACTTGGTTCTAAAAGTGGGATGCACACATAGCCATACAAGGAAGGCACTCCAAGGTTGATGTAATATGGAGTGCCCCCTACTTGATTTCAGAGAAAAAAGAAAACAATGATTTTCTAGTTGATGAAGTTGGACAAAAAATAATTTTAGATCCCAATCAATGGAATTTATCTCAAGTATTATTACTGATGGGAGTATCTTTCTTGTTAATTTTAATTTATAGTCTGTAATTCCCCCAAGTTCTTGCAACACATTATTTAATTGTAGATAGGTTTGCTTCCAGATAATTTCTTGTGCACTCTTTACATTTTCCATTTGGGATGTGTATGATGTTTTTTTTTGCACATGGTTGTGCTTTGTTGCTGTTGCACTTTCTAGTGTCAGGAAGGATCCAATGATGTAGTAATGTCTTAGTAGTGTTCTAGAGGAACAAGAGGTTTTAGACATCAGAACAGTTTTAACAATCAGAATAGCTCCATACCCAATAGATGCAAAATTAGTGGTCTATCAGATCTAGCAGGCAAATCACCCCTCGAGTCACCATTTTTTTATCCTTTTTGGAAACCCCTTACAAAATGGATCAACCTAAAGGTTTAAGCATTGATAGTTAATGGAGAAGTTTACAAGGTATCTTTTGGTGATCTTACAAGCCATGATGAAGTTTTGGAACAAGATTTGTATTAATGGTCAAACTAGGAAAATGTACAGATTTTCGCCTTGTTATCGTGTGACAACGCTTCTTTTTCTCACACAAAAACAATTTCTCCTTTCGTGTGAAAATGCCTTCTCCTATCACGTGAGAATTCCCTATTCCTATCGCATGATAATTCCCTCTTCTTATGACATGAAAACACCCTCTTCCTGTTGCATGACAACGCCCTCTTTCTGTTGCATGACAAAGCCCTCTTCCTATCGTGTGACAACATCCCTCACTATCATTCAAAAATTCTTTCTTCCTATCACACATTAACCTCCCTCCTTAAAATGCACTATTCTACCTTTCCTATAACGTCTTATTCCTATCACGCGATAACCACTAGTTGTTGACGTGTGTCAACCACACCATATTATCGCACATCAACCTTCCCTCGCTGCACTTTGACAACAATTTTCCCTTCACTAGAGGTGATTTTTCCCTTCTTTTCACGTGTCAACTAGTGGTTTTCATCGGGCAACAACAAGGAGTTTCAGATACAACCAAAAATTAATGATACCATACAAGGTAGCTCAACAACTAGATTAATTATTTATGGCACCCATGTTTGTCGCATAAGAAAAGTACCATTGAAAACTGAACCATCAGTGTTGCCCATACCTTCGTACAAGAATTTAATGAAAGATGTTGGTTGGTAGATTATTTTCTCTATATATATTTAAAATTTCACCTCATTTGAAATGGGAGAGGAATTTATAATTGTAAAGGAACTCTGCCAAAATTGTTCCAAGACTTTTGTGAGCTGCAAGCCTCAAATTTATGCATTTAGTGAAGGATTATTTGCTTATGCCTATACTGTAATGGATTGTGCATCATTTTAAGTAATAAAATTAGAGTTTAGTAGGTATATACTGTAATGGATTTTTATTTTTTCCCTAGCTTGATTTATATTGCATTTCTTTCCTTCTATTATATTTTGTAGGTATATTGTGCATATTGTGTTCCTTTCCAGGGCTTAAATTTGTTGTGCTCCATGATATTAGAGGTTTGAATGTGTTTTGGGATTATGGAATTCTATCCAACATCATCTTCCCCATTTTCCTCAACTGTCACTCACAAGGAATCTCTCTTGTCTTGTTTTGGTGCTATCACCTCCCTTAGTTTAGGATTTACATTTATGTATTTCTCTTCCTCTGGTCCCTTAGAATTGGTACTTTAGGAGTAGATCAGTATTGCAATAAGTCATGAAATAGCTTTCTCTGGATGTTTGTCTCAGTCACAAAGGTCCCACACCTTGAGAAAAACCCATGTTAGTCAAAAGTAGGGTTTTGTAATGTGTAAATCCTAGGGTGCTACTTTTTTCCTTAATAGTTATCCAATGTGAACCTATAGAAATACCTATACAAATGAGCTAACAAACAATAACCCCATGCATATTGGATTCCATGATCCTCTATCACCTTGCAAATATATCACATCATGTATATGATATTGATGCATGTCCTTCCATCCATTGCTATGAATAAGAGTAGTACAAGAAAAATAGATTTCCACAATTACTTAACAACAAGTTAGTCACCAAAATAATCAACCTAATCATGGGCTCTCCAATACTACCAATCCTTAATCAAAATATCTATGCATATGTGATATGGTAAGGATGAAAATGAATTATTTTTAAAGCTATCTCCATAGCCCATTGCATCAAGGATTTTTCCATCACCTCCCCATGTTTCTTTTGAGGGGATCAAAAAATTTAAACATGATACATATGTTACTTACAATAAGAAATAAGAGTTTCATCTAAATTCCCTCCAACAGTTTCTATATGCTTTAAATTCTCCTTAGTCAATTAATTTCATCATCACCCATCCTCTTCATAGAGTGGTTCACATTTAAGTTCTTTAACACCTTCGTATCAATATATCCAATGTAATAATTTGATCTGATGGATAATAAATATACAATAACAAGTTTTAGTATTCTTTAGGATTTCCCTTTGCCAACATTTCCAAACATAAAACAAAATTTTAACATGTTTATAAGAGTTGTAGAAAACTACACCCCAAAAATTTAGTGATGTTACTTTTTTTTATGGAAGAATATTTCATGTTTGTTAGCTTCATAGAGTATCAATGAGTGGGAACTCCTCCAATCTCATTCTCAATTATTTTCTCTCATTTTGGTTGTACTAAAATATTTTTAACTGTTTTCTCAACCTCTTCTTTCATTTGGATAATTTCGAAAGTTTTCGAACAAGGTAAGATAAAAAAATTTGTATATGTTGTAGTGTTAGAAATGATGATGATGATGGTTTCGATGAAGGCCACTTACCATGCATAGGTTCCCTACCCATCTGTGCATACGATAAACAACTCAATGATGATGGTTTCCTCTAGTTGTGTCTCTCCTTAGCTCCTTTCTTTTGGTTTTAGTTTTTGTTGTTGCCAAATCACTGCACCCTTCGAATGGCTAGACTGTAAGTAGGATGTTCAATGTGATTGGGAAACACGAGATCACCTTTCAAGCTATGGGGACTTGCGCTTGAGGTAAACCTCTACAGAAGGCCCAATTCCTTTTCCTAAACTAGGTGTTGTACTATTCCTAGTGTCATAAAATGATTATCCAGTCCTATACTAACATTTCCATCGATTTTAAGGAAAGAGGTTTGCAGAAAAAAGGAAACTATACTGGGTATGGTGAAGCACCGAATATAAGGATGTTTTTAATCTCGGGAAGGGTTAATGTGAGTATGATGTGGGCATCGTTAGTCACCTTCACCTATTGTAACATAGAAAGGGAGAAAAATACCACAAACTGGAATAATGCAATCCTTTTTCAGACTCAAAGTACACATAATAAAGAGATCAAATTTGATTGAACACAGAGTTAAATAATCATGAAGATAGAGCACATGCACATGTCAAACATCCATTTCAGTAATTACAATGAATAATAATGCAACCTTTAACAGAGAAGGAAAACAATATTTCCACAACTAACATAAAATATAGTTACATTACTTTCCTCATAACATAAAATAGGTAATATTAAATAAAGGTAAGTTAATCATTCACACTAAGGAATTATGCATTCACAAAACACATACTGATTAAACATATGACTACAATAAATCATGTTATTAAATGCAAGATATCACTCTAAATATAATTAAAAGGTTTTAAAATCTCTGAAGCACTCTTCTAAGCTTGAAGAGCAAATTCACTAAAATAATCTATCTCTATATGTCTCTAAGAATCCATGCATTTAACTATTTATAAGTTATTTAGGCTAAGCCATTACAGTTAGGACTTCAATTAACATTTTAATAAAAAAGGAATGCCATTATATCAAGGGAGCAGGCTCCCATAGGGTAAGTGCAGGAAGTTGATGGACAAATATAGGGTCATCCGTGGACATCATATTGCAAATAACAACATAATATCAACTTGTAGGGATTATTAGCAATACATACACTCAAAATTAGACAAAATTATACTAATATGAATTGTAGAATCCAAAATCTAGTTTCTAAAATACTAATTTTTGTAAAAAATGGACAAGATTAGCTATATTAAACACTCTAAATTTAATGACTTGGTATTTTTTATAAAAAACGCCGATAAGATTATAGTCCCGTTTGCCCACAATTTGGATGACCAAAAATTGATATATATATTTTTCCTTTGGTGAGAAGTTATATGCCACTATCTATCTTGGGATGGATTTTATTTTGTATTTTTTTTGAGTAATATTTAATTTTTTATGATTTTTTCCATGAAAGTGGTATGAAAACATAAAGAAAACAAAGCACTTTCCATTTTCCCGCCATAACTTCATCAAAAAATATTGAAATCAAATAAATTTTTTTTAACATGTATATAATTTCACCACGGTTGGGATGGTATAAGTTTTATCACATTCTGATAAGTGAAACAAATTTTGCAGTCTTAAATGTAGACATAAACATTCACAGGAAAAAGTGTCTTAAAGACCTACTATTAGTAAAAAATTATAAAACGATATTTATCCTCTTCTATTCACTTTAAAATTAGTATTTATACAAAGCTAATAGTATCCCCTACACAATGGTACCATTTTTTATGACATATTTTTTACTTTTTGGCATGGTTCAAGTCCGCGGAAGACTAAATTCGATGTTTTGTTGTAATAATGTAAAATTCAGGATTTGATGTCCACTTAATTGTCCCCCAACTTGGTGCACTTACCCCATAAATATAGCAAGTTTTTTCCAAGGGTTTGACTCAGTCAAGCCTACAACTTTGACTGGTCCAGAGCTTGGATCTACCCTTTTATGTCTTCTCATCTTTTTCCTGGTTCTGTAATGCCTTCCACTTTCACAGGTTTTTGTTGTGCTTCCTCCAATGTAACCATATGATGTTTGTATTCGAGGAAACACTTGATGATCCCCTGAATTTTTTCATCTTCTGGCACACATGCGAAGTGATTTACCACATATGTTCTCTCGATTTCCCTTGTGATCTTGGCTGGAATTATTATAAGTTTACTCACAACTTTATTTAGTCTTCTTATCAAATTTTGGAATAAAACCAATCTATCAATAGATTCACTACTGAAATTTTTGGTAACCTCATTGTCACACTCCACCAAATCTTTGAAATTTTCGTTGATTTGACCTTTTAGGAGAGCATCAATGTTTTCGTTAAAGAACTTGCAATTAACCATATCGAATTATTATGATATATCATTCAATGCATCCATAATTTACATTAATTTCTCATCTACCTTCTTAATTAAATCTTGCAGCACCTAATACAAGAATTCCACGGCCTTTTGATATTAGAACAACTTTGAAGCATCTTCAATTACATTCTCCTAAAGGATTAGATCTGGGTCTTCTTCTATGATTTTAGTCCATGTTTCCAAATTCAAATTAAGATTATTATTGTCCTAAAAAAAGGCTTCATCCATTTCACAAATATCATCTCTTCCAGCCTATAGATCATTTATATATCTCAATAGCTTCTTTTATTAAAGGATAAACTTCTTGTAATATACATTCCATCCATCCATTTATTGATTTCCCTTTTTCACCTATCTTATCGATCTCGTGATAAGAAATTTCATCGATTGTAGATGAAACTATCATAGCCTTAGTATTTGAGACTTTAGTAGATAGATTTTTTTATTTTACTTTCCATACCAATGCATTGAGTTGATCAACCTTAGCTTTAACCTCATCCTTAGAAGCTTTATCCTTGTCATATTTCTCTAGTAGATTTACAAGAGAAGTGTGTACAGGATTAGCAACCTATATAACTCGTTCCCTAGATGGATTCACTATCAAGCTTGAAACAATATTTGGCCTATTGGCTTATCATTTTGGTGTATGCTCCAATGTACTCAGATCTATGAAATACCCCAAAGGCACCTTCTTCTTCTACTTTGGAGTCTACCTAAAATTCCATTCTGGGATGACTAATGCTGATGAGGGAATGGAAGTTGTAATAATGGATGGGGTGGATGTGAGGATGGCCATATGAGTGGATATAATGATATGATGAGATGGAAAAAAATGGAATGGTTAGGGGAAGTGAATAAGAAATGGGTGACCCAATGGTTTCCCTAGCTGAGAGAAATGGAAGGGATGAGCATACTTGGCCCATGGAAGTAGATGGGAAACAAGAAATTATTGTAGAATTGGAAGGAACTAATTTAGGAAGTGACAATGGAAGAGGAGGAAGAGACGATGGGTCTTGTGGAAAACTTGGGGAATCAATGAATTTAACTACTTCTAAAATGGGTGATGCAGGAGACAATGATTTGGAAACAATATCCTTAGAGAGAGATGAGCTCCCAAAAAAAAATGAAATATTTTTTTGAATTGTATGGGGGTTTTGAATTGACCTTTTCCCCTTTGCAGGTGTTTATTGGCTCATGGTTGATGGGGATTTTGTATTTGTACGTTGATATACCCCCCTTGGGTGAGACTCCCAAGTTAACCAACCAACTCTATGTTATTTGTAGAATGGTCACCACCCTCATATATTGCAACATTCTTCCACATACCAATCAGTCCATGACAATGGTTCATTGGCAACATTATCATTTTTATATGCTACATCCAAAACCTCATCATCATCTTGCATGTATTTTGGGACATAGAATATACCACACTGTCAAACCTCATCAAAATTTAGCCTTTTGTAGTCTCTTTTTTCAGATGCTAAATTCATCCTGATAATAAATCCAGATGTCTTCTAACTAGGGCACATGGGAACTAGACCAAACTGTTTCACTGAAGTTACCCCAAGAGTCAACACTAGTCTATGGATGAAAAATTCTGTAAGGTTACTTCTATCATTTATACATCCAAATTCTTCACCTTATAAATATTTGGGTAGGCGTATCTACTAATCGAAATAGGGAATTGAACTCCCAATTTGTATAGTTTGTTCTGGATCTTATGGTAGTCTAGCAATTGTCAAACCAATTCTGACAAGACCCACTTGTGAGTAGGACATCTTGGCAACTTGCTGGGAGCACCTACAAAGCTAGGAATCCAAATGTAAGTAAATGTGGGAAACTTCATGTAGATAGCTCCCTATGCACGTACTTCCTTGAAGGCTTCGTGAAAAATCCTCCAATTATACAACTCCTTATCGAAACGATAGATAATAACTGTAAAGAAAACATCGTTAACTATGTGGGCGTTCCTGCTTCCCTTATCCATTGTAAGTAGTGGATAGTAATCATATATTTGGGAGGTACATTGAATACCCTTAGTATTCAATCCAGTGAATTCTCCCATGGAAGTTGCAGCATAGACCAAAAATGATGTCATATAGAAACTCTTTGAGGACAATACCTTACTCAACTGATAGAAAATGGTTCTACTGGTATGCTCCCCCCATTTGATAAATTATGTATTCTTCTTGATGGTAGTGATATATAAGAACATCCACTCCTAGAATTCCTTCGTAGAGGGAACACCTGAAACTCTTCTTAGTAGCACAATAATTCCATTGACCTTCAGGATGAAATACATTGTCTTTGGTAATTTGGCAACACTCTTAGCCATAAACATTTTCAATATGACCTTTATGCATAACTTTTTTTCCTTATCCAAGTGTTCCACCAATAATTCTGGTGAAATTTTTGTGTACTGTTTAATGTTTGGGAGTTTGAGAAAATCTTCAAAGAAATCTGGATCCAAGTTGATCACAACTTTTCCATCAACATCTTTAACTATCATAGATTCTTCATCGAAGTGGGTTGTTGCGACTAAAATGAACTCTGGGAAATGCATGGACATGGGAAAATTGACAGAAAGAACAAACCCATTGTCATTTATGGCTTACATCTAGGGTTTTTTGTTTGTGGCCTTCACCTTTGCCTAGAAGTCTGAAAAATCAATATTTCTGAGATCAGTGTCTATTGTACTTCTGAAGTCGAAAGAAAAGAAAGAGTGAGGAGAAATGAATATTTCAACTTTTCATTGCCCTTGGATGTAGGGATAAACATCAATTTTTGAATTTCAGAACCTAATGACTTTTTGAATTTCAAAATACCAAAGTTAAAAGTACCGAAAGCTTTAACCTTCAAAAACTTGAAAGGCTGCAATCTCTGAAAACTAGAATTCTGAAAACCTGAGTTGGATAAGTCTTAAATCCTAAAAGCTTCAACCTCTAAAAACCTAAAATACTGTAATCTATGAAATGTAGACTTCTGAAATTCTGAAATGGAGATAGGAACTATTCCTGAGAATTGATAAATTTTGAACAATCAAATCCCTGAACCCCAAAAAGCAAATCTTCTGAACTCCAAAAAAATGAGAAGTGCCGAAAGAGTAGATTTTGAATGCTTAGGAAAATGAGGACTATGATGAGATCCTTCGTAAATTCTTGTAGAAAATTAGATCCAAGAACCATCAGGATCAAAAACATAGTCAAAATGAATAGAGTGGGTAAGGATATCTTCATCTTCCAAGACATACAGAGGAGGAAAAAGAAAAATGAACAAGGAGGAAATAAAACAAAATATCTTAAACCAAAAATAAAATAACCAAAATAAAATACCTTGAAAGTAATGTCAAAAAGTACAAGATACAATTAAAACCATGGTTATGAGAGTAAAATGTTAGATGAAAATGATAGGTAGAATAAGAGTTTAAATATGAAAAAAATGACATTAATGACCGAATTTCGATCCGTATGGGAAGTAGGTAAGAAATTAAATGAGCAAAGAACTCCAAAATTCTGAAACCTAAAAGTCTGAAATCCAAAAATTTCATAATTTTGGGGTGTTAGACTTTGGAGATTAAGAGGTCTAAATTGTAGAATGTGATGGAAGAACTTTGAAACCCAAAAGCCTGAAATTTCAATGAATGAAATTACTCAAAATGGTCAGGAGAGTTTTGAAACCAAAAATCTTGAAAGTCTAAAATTTTTGAATTTCAAACTTCAAAATTCCAAAAGTAACTTTTCTAAAAGATGCAACCTAGATTTCTAAAACCCGAAAGCCCAAAAGACTGAGATTTCAGAATTTTGGGGTTTTAGACTTCGTAACTCTGAAGGGAATTTCCTAAAAATTGTGACATAGAAATCTAAAACCCGAAAGGTCGAAATTCTAAAATTTCAGACTTTTGGGGTTTTGGAATTTCGAACTCTAGGCTCAAAAATTTGCAATTTATAAAAAGAAAACTCTAAACTCCAAAAACCTAAAAGTATGAAACTTCGGACATTCAGGGTTTCAGACTTCGTAACTTGAAAAACAAAATTTTAATTCCATGCCAATAAAACTCCATGTTAAGCATTTAGATCAGTAGCCTTACACAAACTACTTGGAAAAAGGTGTCTTGCAATAAAACAACATTTAGGGAACACCCAAAACAAAACAAAACAAAACATAAATGAAACAATGTGTAAACCACTTTAGGAAAAGACAAAAAAACTATACAGGGATGAAACTATCTCATAAGAAAGATTTTCGATGTATCCCATTCACATAAATGGTCAATTATTTTCCATTGAATCTAGATATATGAAATGAATTCCCCTCTTTGTAACTTTTGATGATATAAGGTCCACTCTAGAGGGCTTCAAACTTGGTATGCCTGCTTGATTTGGCTCTGTCTTCATCCCACTTGAGAATAAAATATCCCTCTTGAAAATGCATATCATAAGGTTTCCCATCGAAGGATTTCTTAAACTTGATCTTGATGTTGTCCTAAAGTTTTCATAGCCGTGTTTCAGAATTCTTCCAAAACCATTAGTTCAGTAGACCTCATTGTTAAGGAGTAATTTTCCATAACTTCAAGCTCATGAGCCAACTCCAAAGAAGGTTATTCCAATGAGAGTGGTAGCATTTCCTCCCTCCCATATACAAGCATAAAAGGTGAATTTCCAATGGCTATTTTAGGTTTGATTCAATATTGCCATAAGGAAGTCTTAAGGTGTGTATACCAAGTCCTTTTGTTATCCTCCATCGTATGTTTGATGATCCTTATGAGATTTTGGTTACTAGATTCAGCAAACCCATTTCCATATGGATAGTAAATAGATGAATTCTTGAGGTAGAATCCGTTCTTAACTACCCATTCACTCAACCTAAACCTGAGGAATGCCATTGAATTGTCAGAGATAATGGTAAATGGAACTATGAACCTTGTGATTATATTTTCTAGAAAATATAGAACCACCTTTTCGTTACTTTATTTTAAAGATACTACCTCTGTCCATCAAGTGAAATAATCCATTGTAGTAAGAACCCATTTATGTCCATCACTCGAAGGTGGGTGAATCATCCTGATAAAATCTAATCGAAATTGAACAAAAGGTGGATCTACTTGAATGGGGAGTAGGGGAAGAGGTGTCATTTTTTGTTTGCCTGTGAGCAAGGAAAATTCTTTACATTTTCCTTACCCAGAGATGGGAATCTTTGAAAAAATTGGGCCAATACTAACCTGCGTGCATGATCTTGGTAGTATTTTTTCACGTAGAGTAATGCCCCCCAAAAAAACCATTGTGGAATTCTTCTAATATATTACTTACCTATTCTAGTTTGACGCAATGCAGAAGAACACCATTTTAATCTTTGCGGAAAAGAGTATTATCGACTGAGACATATGGAATAGACTAGAGATGAAAACTGTGTCTCTAAAATTTGTCAATATTTAAAGGATATATGACTAAGAGGAGGAAATTTTGCATTTTTGTTAAGCAATCCGCTTGACCATCACCTTCATCGTCGTTTAAGAGTGTAGCATTTTCCACATCCTTGACCTCTAGGTCTACAACCAGTTGTTGACATAATCCTTTTTCTCTAACAAGTTTAGTTACTTTGATGTGCACATCATACTCCATTACTTTTGTGATCCACCCATTGCATTTCTCATTCACTCTTTGTTCAACAAATAATCCTTAACACCCGGATGAGAGATCATCAGGTGAATTGTGTTGTTGGACAATATGTGCCTAAATGTTTTCAAGGCTTGAATTATTGCAAAGACTTGTTTCTCAACAAAGGAATATTAGAGCTAGTATTCCTTGAAGGATTTCCTAAAGAAGGCAATTGGTTGTTCCATCAGATTTTCATTTTGTTGGGTGATAATACCCAAAATTCTATCCATACCTATGAAAGCATAGAGAATGAAATATTTTTCAAACCTTGGGTTTACCAGCATGGGAGCTTGAAAATTTTCCATTTTAATAGCCATTAATCTCTCCCTTTTTTTCTTCGTCCATGAGAATGGAATATTATTTTTTAGCATGGCGGATAGCGGTTTAGCTAACGTTCAAAATTGAGGAATAAATCTTCACAAGAAATTTATCATTTCTAGAAAACTCTTGAGACCTTTATTGTGACTTGGAAGAGATAAGGACATAATTGAATGAATTATGGATGGATCAATAGACATTCCTTCCACAGAAACAACATGTCCCAACTACTTTCCTTCTTGAATTGTAAAAATGCACTTCTTAGGATTAAGGTAAACTCCAAATTCTTTACATCTTTGAAAAACCTTCCTTAGATGTGTGGTATGATCTTCGGCATGCTTAGAATATATAGTTATATCATCAATGTAAACCAAGATGATCTGATTGATTAGTCCCTTAAATTCCAATTCCACGGCTCTCTGAAAGGTATCCCCCACATTGGACAATCAAAATGGCATTTTTTTCTAAGCATAACTTCCGCACTTAGTAGTGAAAGTTGTTTTGAATTGATCAAATTCTTGGACCAAGATCTGACTATATCCTGAATATCCATCAAGCAAGGAAAAAATTTTGGCCCCTACCATTTTTTGAATCATTTGTTCCATTAATGGGAGAGGGTAGTGGTCTTTTAGTGAGGCTCAGTTTAAATCCTTGAAGTCTATGCACAACCAATATTCTTTTCTATTCTTCCTTACATGCACCAGATTGGCTACCCATGAGGAATGCTTGATGGCAAAAATAATGTAGGCCTTAATGAGCTTTATTATCTCCTTCCTCACTAATGGCTCAATTTTTATGGTTAATTGGCCTCTATTTTTGACAAACTAGCTTGGAGTTTGGATGCAACTCAATGGTGTGTTGAGCTAGACCTAGATCAAAACAACATAGGTCTTTGTAGCTCCATGTAAAAATAACATGACACTCTTGACATATTTTAATGAAATTTTCCTTCTCTTGAGTAGTACATAGATTCCCAAGCTTTAGAAGCTTTTCACTTTCTACCTTGACTTCCTCAAAATCTTCTTGTTTGATTACCATGTTGGTACCTTGCCATTTGACCTGGTCATCTATATTAAAGATGGATTCAAGAGTAACTAGGACTTTTAGAATTTTTTCTCCTTTCAACTATATAATTTGATCGCCATAAGAGTTTTAGAGTTTATCTTGGTGTTTTGCAGCAAACTCTACTTCTTGCTGTAGGAAAGGGACAATCTATTGGTTACTATTGAACACCTACCAACTACTTACGTTATCTGGTACTATGGGATGGACCACCATTTTTACCATCTTCTTCCCTTCTTTCATAATGTTTTTAGGTATATCATATTGTGAGCCAATGGTAGCCATCCTATCAACATCTTGAGTTTGTTTTCTAGCTACTGTATGAATTCCAAAAGCTTAAAAATATTCTATCAAATCCCAAACTTGATTCTTATATGATCTAAATAGATCATTTTTTGATGCACTGCGGGATGTTATTGTTGATGCATAATCATAACACCCCTAAATGTCTGCAACTCGATGGGTTGAACCTATACACATGATTGTATAACATGGATCTTTTCCGAAAGTGTGGTACTTTGGAATCAAGAAAGCTCTCTGGATGAAGGCCGGTTCTTATTCCTTTGTTTAGGTGCACACATAAAATTTGTAGAGAATATACTCTAAAATATACTCCAACTTACCAAGGAGACATGGCTAAGAAGATGCAAGAAAATAAACCTATTCTAAAAGAGGTGATACACTAAAGGAATTTTGAACACCTACTTTTCCATTAAACACAAACCATTAAAGATGAAATACAACCCCATTGACAGATAACTAGGATTGCAATGAGAGATCAAGAAGATGCAATAACAAAAGAGAGGGTTGAAAATAATCTGTAGAATTTTTATTATTGCTCCAAAGATTTGATACAATTCATTAATATGGCCAAGAGACAAGATTGCATTTACAATTTAGATGGAATGTTTGAACTCCAAAACTTCACTTGCAGAAAAGAGAAGAAAAGAGGTTATAAAAAAAAAATTCCAACTTTAGAAAAATTCCCCTCCATATAATATATAGGAAGAATGAGAGAAAGATATGAGAAGAATTTGATTTCTTGCCCCAACCACCTAAGAAATGCATTGAATTCACCTAAACAAATGATGGGTTTCACTGTAAAACCCATTTATCCATGTACTATTCCTTACTGGGCAAGAAAAAAATCCCATAACTTCATTATGGTCATAGGTGAGAAACCTCAGACACCCAAAAATGTCAAAATGTATTTTGCATTTTTAAGAACTTTCCAAAAAGTCCTTGCAAAAATCTTAGCTACTAGTCAAAAGTTATGGCCATTTGAAGGTCAAGGTGTCATTCTGCAAAAATGGCGGGTTATTGATCTGTCATGTTTCGGAGTCTGAAACGCATGAAACCTCTGAAATCCTAAAATTCATACTTTCAGACATTACCTTTTCAGAAGTTGATAAACTATTCATCCTCCTAATTTTCTTTAGAGTACCGAAAGTCCAAAACCTGAAAACCCCGAAGTCCAAAAATTCAGACTTTGGGAATTAAGAATTTTGGACATTGAGGAGTGATTTTTGAGTTTTGGGGTTCAACACTCTTGAAAATCCGAATCTCACACCTCCGAAACTCTAAAACCCAAAATTCCAAAATTTTAGACTTTTAAAATTTATAATTTCAGACATTGACGAGTGAATTTTTCTCTCACTGAGATCTCGACACCTCGAAACTAGAAAGTCCAAAATTTTGGACTTTTGGAGTTTTGGGTTTTAGAGCTTTTCCTTTCATTTTTTCAACTTTGCGCTCTGAGATCTCTGAAACCTAGAAACTCGAAAGATGAAATTTTAGAATTTTAGAGTTATAGACATTTTGTTGATCGATATCTCCAAAAACCTCCACCTTCAAAGTCCAAAATTTCAGACTTCAGACTTCTTCTTGATTCTTCAAAATAGGTCGAGCTCCTATTTGTTCAATCTTTCCTGAGGGGAAAAATTGATAACAATTCAGTGACTCATGGGATCACCTATCTGCTAGGTGGAAGATCAATTACCTTGAATTATCCCTTGGGCATGGAGTCATGAATGATAGCCTGATATTGATCTTATACTTGAAACCTAAACTCAACCACTTGCCATCTAAATTTTTATAGGAAAATCTTGAAGGTGAGATTTCTGAGAGTAGAAAATTATGTTGACCGAGAGCATTCACCTACTTCTAGAATGGATTGTTACAGCATTAACCTAGAATCACATTGAATTGTATAGTGATACAACCTTGGAGCAACAAGACCTGTGCCGATGTACTTAGGGAAATGATAGTAAGACAAATGTGCATACACACTTAGAGGAATTAAAATCGTAGGCTAATATTTATAAGGATGACACCTTTTCTCTTTCAGTAGAAAATTTTAAGATATATTTTGTTAACCAGAATCGTAATTTCCTCTCCATCCAATGTAGACAATTGGAAGGAATTTTTAATTTTACTCATATGACCATGTAGCGGCCAATCAAAACGGCATCAAACTTGGAATGCCTTCCTGGTTTTGCGCAATCTACATCCCACTTTAGAACTAAGTCCCCTTCCTGAAAGGTCCTTACTCTTGATTTCTTATCAAACCATCTTTTGACCAAGGCTTGATCTCTTTCCATGCTTTGTATTGCATGTTCTGTGATTTCTCTCAATTCCATCAATTCAACATACATGGCCTCCATTGGTTGAAACTTAGACAATTCCAACTGCTTTATGATCTCCAATGTGGGTAGCTCCAATGATATAGGTAACACTACCTCTTTACCATAGACTAGCTTGTACAGGGAATTACCTATTCACCTCTTCAGTGTGATCCTATCACCCCATGATGCTAAATTTATCTTTATATGCTATGTCCTTTGGTTTTCATCCAAAGTCCTTATGATGATTCTTAGTAAATTCTTATTCATGGACTCTGCCTACCAATTACCCTGCAGGTAATAGTTTGAAGAGGTGCTCAAGGAGATTCACTTCTTGATAGCCCATTTTGTGATATTGGAACCTAGGAATACTAATGCATTATCTGATATGATAGTGGCTGACACTCCAAACCTGGTCACTATCCCTTCATAAAAATCTAGTATGCTAGACTCATTTGCTTCTTTGAGAACTACTACCTCGATCCACTTGGTGAAATAGTCTATTGTTGTGAGAATCCACTTGCGGCCTTTGCTTGAGTTTGGATTGATGACCCCAATGAATTCCAATCCCCATTTAATGAATGGATGGTCAACTGAAATTGGGTGCAATAGAAAGTTCTTCTAGTCTTTCCTTGCTTGTGAAGAATGCACACTTTTTACACCTTTTAATCCACATATAGTAGTCACTAAACACTATGGTCCAATAATATTCCACCTTAATTAGTTTGAGAGTTGTTGATGGTGAGGGAAAATGACCTCTAGCTTCTCCATCATGAAACTCATGTAACAATCACTCAATTTGATCGGTTCTAATGCATCTCAGTAGAACACCATTGATGTCTTTCTTGAACAAAACACCATCAACAAGCCCATATGGAATGACTTGTAATCTGAAGTATCTCCTCTTTGATTTTCTCATTTCTAGAGGGCATAGGCTTGTTTGTAGGAAGTGTAACATATTTTGAGTCCAACAAGGGATAGGTACATTATCATTTGTTTTTTCTTGACCATCTTGAAGTACCAAAACTACTCAATTTTCATTACTTATATCAGCTTGTTTACTCAAGGATAGCTATTCACATAGTCCTTTTCCATGGACCAGCTTAGTGACCTTGATTTCAATGTCATATTCCATGATTCAAGTGATTCATCCTACACGTTTCTCATTCAGATATTTTTTCAAAAGGAAATCCTTGACTGCCGCATGAGAAACTAGCTATTGGATTTTGTTAGTTGAAACTAGGTGTTTGACCTTCTTCAAACTCTTGATCACTACAAGGACATGCTTTTCAATGAAGGATTATCTCACTTCGCAGTCCTCCAAACTTTCACTGAAGAAGGAAACTAGTTTTTCAGATCCCTCTTCATTTTGCTACATAAGCATTGCAGAGATTGTGTCCGCACCACCAAAGGCATAGAGCACAAATTCCTTGGAGAAGTATGGATTGATGAGAGTTGGAGCTTGAGATATAGCCTCTTTTATTGGTTCAAAACTTTCTTTACCCTCAATTTTCCACCTAAATGACATGCTCTTCTTCAAAATCAATGTTATTGGCTTCATAAGAGTGGTAAAGTTTGGTATAAACCCACAAACAAAATTGATCCTTCCTAAGAATCCCGGAGGATCCTTCTTATGACTTGGAAAGGGAAATGCTCGAATTACTTCAAATATTTAGAGGTCAATCATCAATCCTTCCTTCAACACAATATGGCCAAGGATCTTGCCTTTCTGAGCCAGGAATATGAATTTTTTGGGATTCAATGATACTCCGAATCTCCTACATTTTTGAAATACTTGTCATTAGAGGTAAGAGGTGATCGGTTGAATTTTTGGAGAACACGGTGATATGTTCAAGATATATCAGTACTATTTTTTTGATCAACCCCTTGAATTCCATTTCCATCGCCCTTTGAAAAGTGTCTCCGATATGTGACAATCCAAAAGGCATTTTCTTGTACGCATTAGTGCCCCACTTATTTGTGAAAGTCATTTTGAACTGATCATATTATTTCATCATTATCTGATTATACCTCAAGTAGCCATCTAGGAGAGAGAAGATTTGTGATCTAGATACTACATGTAATATTTTCTCCATTGAAGGAAGTGGGTAATGATCTTTGAGAGATTCCCTATTCAAGTCTCAGAATTCTGTGCATAACCTTATTTCTCCATTCTTCTTCCTGACCGGTACCAAGTTGGCAACCCAGATTGAATGATTGATTGGAAATATAATAATTTCCTCTATTAGTTTACTTAGATCTTTCTTCATAAGAGGCCCAACGTGTGGGTTCCCTGCTCTTTGCTTTTGTCTGATGGGCTTAGCATCTGCATCCAGTTCTATGGTATATTATGCCAACTTCGAATTGAATCCTTGCAGGTCCTACTAGCTCCAGGGGAATACATCTATAAAATCTTAGCAGAGTTGTGTGAACTCATATATTTCTTGTTCAGTGGTCACTTTGCCAATTTGAAGTTTTTTTCCCTCTTCAACTAAGAAAGGTTTTGAATCCTCTCCCTTGACCTTAATGTTTTCTTTCTCTTTACGAAACTAGTCATTAGGATTGAATATTGACTCCAGTGCAAATAAAATTTTTGGAATCTTGTTTATCCAAACTACACCTTTTGATCCCCATACTGTTGTTTCAATTTATCCTAATTCCTAGCAGATAATTAAGCCTCTTCTTACAAAAATTTCACGATGTGTTGATGTTCTCAAACACTTGCTAGCTTGTGTTCTTATCTGGTACTGCTGACCTTACAATCACATGGATGTGTGGCTGCATTTTATATCTCTTGATACTGTCAAATACATCAAATGTTGCTCCAATTGCTGTAAGCCAATCTGCAGCTTCATTCCTCTTCCTAGGTATGGACACAATGTTGAATGCTTCAAACTCATCAATTATGTTTCATACCCTTTTTTTTTAGCTCTTTAGTAGGCCATTCTTTTCAGAATGTTGTCCCTTGACTTGCTTAACAATCAGCTCACTATCCCCAAACACCTGCAAGTTCTTTATTCCTCTTTTCCTATCCCAATGAAGTCCATGAATCAAAGCCTCATATTTAGTTGTGTTGTTTGAACATGCAAACTGGAAAAGAAAAGCTAAATAATATATGATTTTATGTGGTGAAACCAACATCATACCTCCTCTAACCCCTTGTTTTCTTCTTCAACCATCAAAAAATAGTTTCCAAACTTCATTTTCATCATTATTTTCTGGCTTGGTGATACCAAGAATGGGTGAATTTTCTTCATGTACACTGTGTGCAAGTGTTTCTAAAAATTTAACCAAAATTAAAACAAGAAAGATACCACCTAAAAATAGCTTCCTAACCTAGTTAAAAATGGGAAATGTGCACCATCATGATAAAGAAGTGAGCAATTCCTACCCTTTAAACATTAATAATTTTGAATCTAATAAAAACACAATGTAAATGCATGAACTCTATTCCCTTTAATTTCCTAATTTAACATTAAAATGGACCTAAGTAGTCCAAAGGAAATCAAAATATAATTTCTTGCTTTAATCTTTCAATGGATGCTTGGGTGTGGGGCTTAGCTCTTCAAGAATGACAAAAGGCTATTAGTATGAAACTATGTGCTTACTTTTGTATCTTGAGAGATTTAAGTGTAGGTATAAAGGTAGGAGGATGGCTCTTTATATAGCCCAAATAATAAAGGATTCAACACATCCTAATGAATGTGGGATAAATGGAGATGTAGAGTTAGTTATGGATAAGGGGGGTTTAGATGAGGTTAAATTAGCTTTAGGAGGGTTTAGTTTGTCCTCAAGTGGCTCATGTGGATAAAGGGGGGAGCATTAATTAATCAAATTGATTAATAAATACATGTGAAAGCTTTTATAATCTTTTAGATGGATTTTATTGTGATTTAAACCATTTAAATATAGATTTCTTGATTTAATGAGAAGGGAGGCTAATTAATTAATAATAACTAATTAGACTAGATAGAAGGTGTCAATTAATGAAAGGTCATTAATTAGGGTATGTGTTGGATAGGGGACTTAATTAATTAGTGTAAGGAAACCAATTAATGACAATGGAAGAGAAGATGAGCGTCATTGAAAATATGTCGTCAATTTGTGGGAAAGGAGATAATTAGTGCTATTTAAGTATTTAAATTGCTTAGGCGTAATCATAGGTGTCTACATTTTCCCCTCTTTGGGGTGGCGTAAGTGACACCTCTTCAAAGATAGTAGATGGAAGAAAATTTTGAATGGATAGAAAAAAAATTAGTAGGAAGGAGAGATTCCCCCTCCAGTGTTGATTGGTGATGGAAGAAGTCGATTGACGATTGAAAAAGGTGAGAGATAGGCAAAATAATGGGGATAAGGTAGGATGCCCCAATGAGAGAGAAAATTAGGGGTGAAAGGGAAGTGACGTAGAAGAAACATGGATGAGGGGAGAGAAGAGCTTAGCCTCCAGCCGCTACTTATTTGAAACCAATTTGATGTCATCATATTGCCATAGGAACTACATCATCGGTCCTTATGAAAAATATAAGCATACGACAAAGGTATAATGACATGAAAAAGCCATACTATGAACAATTGTCCATTACTGAAAGTACCAAATCCACGCAACATACCATAATGCAATGCAATATGAGAAGGAAACAAGCTCATGTAACAAGGAAAATAAGTACGAACACACATATCCAACCCAACAATAGTCAAGACAGTTGTACAAATGTTTTGTTATCAGTGCTGAAGAGATCCATAAGTTCATGATTGATGAAAAGGGTTAAAAATGATGCCCCGAGCAAGGATACATGCAAGGGGAAATGAAAATGGACATGGGGTCCATGAAAAGCGTTTGTGCACAATGAAACAACACTAGGTAACAAATGTGCCCTAGAGTACAGACGAAGCAAGCAGCTAGCTTTGTGAATGGTTGTGAATCCGGTGATCCACGAGATGTATTAATTAGGGAAGAAGTGAAACAAACCAATAGGATATGGAGAAAATACCATGTGCAAGACACAAGTTTCAGCCGTAATAAGCAAGTTACGATTTTTTGTAGGGTTTTTTTTACTTTTTAGGATTTTGTGGAAATATTTAGCCTTGTTTTTAGATTTTTTGATATATATATTGTTTTTCTTGCTTTTCTTTCCAAACTGTGGTGAACAATAGAAGAAGAAAGCGAAGGGCCTAGGGGTGATAGAAAGTTCTCTAGGTGGAAGAAAGGAGAAACAAAGGACAAATAATGTTCTTGTTTAGTGAAAAACAATAAGAAAAAAATAATTATTTGAAAAATAATTATTTACGAGAGTGTGAAGAAGAATAAAAAAATTTCCAGGGAGCAATAAAATTTCCCTAGGGAGAAGAAAGGGGTATCGGACAGCAAAGAATCCCCAATACGGTGAAAAATAAGAGAAAAATAATTATTTAATAAAAATAATTATTCCACAGTGAACAGAGTAGAAAACAGTGATTGAAATGGGTCTCCCGGCCCTCTGAACGGTGAAAAACAGGTTAATATACCCCCTAGGGGTGGTAAAAACATCGCAACCAATTCATTTTAACTGAGCAGTTGAGAAAATTTTACTGTGAGGCTCTGACACTCAGGAGAACCATGGTGATCGCATGACACCATTTGAGGTGCACAGATGTAGTCTGAGGGTACTAGCGGCATGCGGACGATGGCCCCTTTGTGAGTATCACAACCTTGCTAAGAACTTTTTGGCATTAATGCCCTATATTAGGTCTTTAGGAGTAGAAAAATTCATAGGCATGCTTGCGCGCATGTGCAAGCAAGGGGTAGGGCGTGCAGGCACCATTTTGGGGGTGCAAGCATCCTTTTGAGGGCGTAGGCACCAAGTCGAATGCGTGCACATGCGCGGACATAAATCACACATACACACGTGCACACGCACACACAAGCACATGTTCTTACACGTGCACACATTGGAAATGGGGGGCACATGCAAAAAGCATGGTGCAGGCATGGAGAGGTGGTGCACACACACATAAGTGCATGTGCCCAAGCACAGGCACCAAATTGGTGGTGCACATGCCAAAAAAGGAGCGTAGGTACCTAAAAGAGAGAACATGCACCAGAAGACACACGTGCACAAACGTAGGCACCAAAAATGTGGCGCACATGCCAAAAAGGGTAGACAGGTGGCCTAGAAAGGTGGAAAAGAGATAGGAAAGTGTCAAAAACATGAGACTTAGAAGAATTTTTAGGATTTTTTGGTCAACCCTAAAGGATGAGATAGATTTTTAGAGTAAATGCTAAGAACTAATGAGCTGCGGATTATTTTGTAGAGACGACTACTAGTTTTACAGATGTGTGATTGTCATTCACGAATTTCTAAATTAGAGGGCAGTATGTGCCGGTGCGACCACTGAGCTATGGTGATATTACTGGAGGCAGTGGGATTGGGCCCCATGGCTTGGATACCATCTATTGTACTAGATCACGGCCTCCTGACTACGCTAACCGAGTGATGGCATAGTGAGAGTCAGTGTTTCAAACTACCCACAGGGGAGATGACAGTGACTATTGAGGATGTTTGAAAGATCCTTCGCATGCCCATGATGGGCACATTGATCAAGTACAACTTAGATGTAGGGTTGATTAGAGAAGCTTGCAGTGCTTTATTTGGTGTTGACGATATCCCACACGATGGGATGACTATATCTTTATATGAGTGCATCTCCAACCGAACATTGCATCAGGGACCTCTCTATATCATGGCACTTATAAGTGGGTTCTTACTCACTAATAAGACAGGGACTTTGTTCCCTAGAGGATTATTTCCATTGGTTCATGGCATTTATAGTGGTGAGAGATATTGTTGGGGGTAGTGTATATTGGCCCATTTATACTGGGATTTACACTTGATTACATACCACAATCAGAAGACTATGGGTCTAGCATCACTATTACAGATATGGTCATGGGATCATATTGCTATCAGGTGCCCTGTGGGCCCTTTTCGAGTTTGAGATCCCAAGGAGCCATCATACATGGCTTGGGTAGTAGATGGCAGAGATATACGTGGCCATCGTGGCAGCCTATTCAGATATAGGTGGGAGTTCGACGAGCTAGTAGTGATAGACATCATTTTGCATCCATACAAGTACTTCCAGTGGCTAGAGGATGCCACAGAGCTTAGCGTGTGCTTAGTGGAGCACTTTCTTATTGGCAGTCGTAGCTATATCATGGAGCTATATCGTGTAAACAGGTACCAGCGGCAGCTTGGCAGAGTACAGAGGATCCCCCAGCTAGATATCTGGCATGCACGTAGGGACGTAGAGAGGTAGACCATGCGGCCTCGTATACCAGTGGCCCAAGCCAGGGCTAGTTTCACACAGGTGGTCCCCTAGGCATGGGACCGATTACGATAGGTGAGAGACCCGGGGACCACAGCTGATTATGTAGCATGGTACATGATAGTATTACCCCAGCGTCTCACTATTCCAAAGGTAGCTTGGGTAGTAGGCATTCACCCTCCTGTAGAGGTATGACATGGGGAAAAGCACAAGGATAGAGTAGTAGCACTGGGGCCAAACCCAGAGGATTGCCTTGATGGTATCCCACATGATGGACAGGGTGCCCCAAAGGCACAGGGACCGAGGCCACAAGGCCTAGTACAGGCAGCCATACAGCCACCTAGAGGTAGGATTTTTGAGCAAGGATAGTCTTCTAGAGCACCTCAAGGACCATCCCCTGAGGCACACACATCCTCCCAGCTAATGGCATAGACAGCCATAGTACAGAAAAAGGTACAATAGCTTATAGCTGAGAGAGAGACGGACAGAGCAGAGAGAGAGAAGGCTCAAGGCTGGTGTGTAAAAGTTGTAGCAGAGCATGATGAGTCCCGAGCTTACATTGTGACTTTACTATCAGAGTGGGATTAGGCTTGGGCCCAGGCTAGCCCAGGAGATGATAGAGTTGCATGGCGGAGCCAGATCCAGGAGACAACAACACAAGGGGCTCAGATATTGAGCCTCCTTCATCAGTCCCAGTCATAGGTGTGTATGGTCGTTACACAGAGAGATCATGTGTATGCATGATCACAGGCCTTATTATCACATAGGGACCAAGCCTGCATCGAGCTGCAGGTGATGACCATAGAGAGAGATCAAGAGGTTGCTTCCTCTAGACAAGCCAAGGTAGACGTGGGCCGAGTTAAAGGGGAACAAGATACTGCCATTCAGGAGCACTCACCTCTGGAGATGCGGACCTAATATGTGACACCACTAGGCTTCGTGGTGATTCCCTCTTCTACAAGACTACATATTATAGAGTGGTTCTACTAGAGAAATGAGTGGCACTGCCATAACTATCAGGGTCGAGTGCATCAGGTTGTCTATCACGGAGATCCGACCATTCAACCAGATCAATTAGATAGTGTCTACCAGAGCAGTCAGTGAGACCAGTGCCATCCTAGCCTCTAGTGTTCCAACATCCAGAGGATAGATTTGGGAGCCCCAGCGAGGATGAGAGTTGTCGTTGAGAGCCACTTTTTTGTTGTATAAATTATTTTGTATGTATGCCTCTTATGAAGGCCGATTATGATGTACAGTTATGTTATACACATATTTTTGATGATGCCTCATGATGAAGGCTTGATTATTTTAGATACATTCCCCTTTTTTATGGCATTGTGTATTGATGATGTATTGTATTGAGTACTTATCTGGACATTGTACTATGTACATAGACATTGTTTATGTATCATCTTTGTATGCCTTAGCTGAAGGCATTTTTGATATAGAGCACATATTTGTATCCATTTTTGACATAGATGTATATTTGACACACACACACACACACACACACACACACACACACACACACACACACATATATATATATATATATATATATGAGGATTATTTTGTTTTGGCTCAGATACACATGGTTATGAGATGATGTATTTTATTTTTGTTGTACTCTGATGCATGTGACATGAGTGGGCATAATTCTATGATGTGAAATACCCCTTTTCAGGAATTACTATATATTGATTCTCATTGCATGTTGTGTTTGTTTAATTCAACAATTATGGATGCGTTGTGACACGAGTGGGCATACATTGATTCACATTACATGTTGCGTGTTTTGATTCAGCACTGATTCTTTTTGTGTCCTGATTTATGTGACACAAGTGGGCATTATTCTATGATGTGAAATACCCTTTCTAAAAATAACTCTATGTTGATTCTCATTGCATGTTGCGTTTGTTTAATTCATCACTCATGGATGATGTGATGATGTTATCTAATTTCATACATTATATGTATCTTATTTTGATGTTTGATGTATACATGTGTTGTGGATGTTAGATGATAGATTTGTAGATGATATCAAATGTATTTCTCATGTGTTACTTTGATGTATATGGACAGGATGATATGATGATATTGGTGCACGGGGGGATAGATTTTTTATCATGCGTAACCCCTCTTGCCCCCATTAATGATACGATATGTGATGACTAGCTTAGCATACATGCATGATGTAAAAGTTATCATTTTTGTTTATATATGATGTATAGATGATGTTAGATGTGATGATAATGATGGTATTGTGATGTGAATGATAACAAAACAAAGGACATGTAATAAACACAACCAAATGCTATCAAAGAACACCAGGAATTAATGTAATATGCCATGATTCACCATGCTTTATTAACAAGTAACAAACACAACCAAATGCTTAAGAAAGAACATAATGAATTAACACATTACATCATGGTTTCCCAAGATTTCACTAGCATGCAAAAATGTACCACAACATGCAAAAGCAGTAATAAATCTAATCTAAGCAAGAAATTATGAATCTGAAAAAAGTATGCCCAAACAATAAACAACCCAAAAAGAACGACTGAAAAAACACTATACAACTAATAAGTTAAGCAAGGAAACAAGACAATGCAACCAATTTTCTATTTTTTAGGTTTTTGTGAAACAATTTTCTATTGTTTAGGTTTTTACGAAACAATTTTCTATTATTTAGGTTTTTGCGAAACAATTTTCTATTGTTTTTGTGTTTTCCGAAGGTTTTGCAAGGCTATGTGTAGGCAACCAAGAAAGCATGGATGCCCCCAGCATTAGATGGGGAATATACAAGGGAAAATGCCACGCTTTTATGAATAGGAAGGTGAAGTTGTTGAGTTTCCCCTAGCGTAAGATGGGAGATAATGAAATACCATGCCCCTCACAAATGAATAGAAGAAGGAAAAGCCAGATCAAGATTGGACAGGATGGTGTGCATAAGGAATCTCGAAGGCAGAACTAGGTCTAGGCCAAAGACAACTACCCTCCTAATACAAAATTCTTGTGAACAACGAATCCTCTTAAGGCACCGGAAACTGGTTTTCACCCAAGAACTTGTCCAAAGTGCCATAATTGTGTGGTTTTCACTAGTGGATGACCTGTTTTTTCTTTTCTTTTTTTGACTTTTTTGATTTTTTTGTATTTTTAACTTCCTTGAGCCATGTTCAAGCATATAACCTCTTAAGATGCATGGCATTCATGGGCTCTTGGAGCTCATCACCCTTGGGGTGAGCCAGTTTGTATGCCCCTGTGCCATACTTGGCAACTATGACATAGGGTCCTAACCAATGTGGTTCAAAATTCCCTTTCTTTTCTTGCTCTGCTTCGGTGTTGAACTGGTTCTCCTTCATAACTAAATCACCAACCTCAAACTGATGAGGGATGATTCTCTTGTTGTAGTTTCTAGAGACTCTGTGTTGATATACTTTCAGGTGATTAAGAGTGCGAATGTACCTCTCATCCAGGAGCTCTAACTCAACTAGTCTTGCCACTCGATAATCTTTATCCTTATCTAGATGATCCCAAAGAGAATATGGTGTTGCACCCATAGGAATGTGAATTGATGTTCAGTAAGCCCAAAGGGCAAGATGGATTTGTAGGTGCTAGTTTCGACCTGTCTTGCTAACCATCTTCTCCGTAATCCTTACCAAAGTCTTGTTTGTTGCATCAGCTTGTCCATTAACCTGAGGGTAATATAAAATGGACCATTTTAATCTGATTTGGAACCATTGGCAAAGACCTTTCATAGTTTTGTTCTTAAATGACTTCCCATTATCTGTAATAATGGCTACAGGAATACCATATTGGCAAATAATGTGATTCATGATGAGTTTAGAAATCTGTGCTCCTGTGACATAGGTTAAAGGGACAACCTCTACCCATTTTGTATAATATTTTGTGGCTATGATGATATGTGTATGACCATCAGATGAGGTAGGAGTAATTTTTCCTATTAGATCAAGTCCCCACTTGGAGAATGGCCACGAGGTAGTGATAGGTTGCAATGGTTGTGATGGAGCATGGATGAAATTTCCATACTATTGGAAAAGTACACATTTTCTAACATAATTGCAATAATCAATTTCCATGGTAGGCCAATAGTAACCTACTCTCCATAGTTTCTTAGCCAAGAACATTCCATTTGTATGTGCTCCGCATACCCCTTCGTGTACTTCTTTAATTGTCTGGATTAACTCCGTCACATCCAGACAATGTAATAGATTCCCATCGTAGCCACGATGATAAAGTGTACCTCCTAAAAGGGTTTAACAGGCTATCTGGTGAATCAGTCTTTGCTTTTTAGAATGGGAGATATCGGCAAGGAATGTGTTGTCCTTAAGATAGGTGAAAAAGGGTTTGTACCATGGGGAATGAGGACCAACAACCTCACAAGCTAGGAAATATTCTGGCATGTCATTCATAGGTTGGCATAGATTTTCTACGAAGAATGGCATATCATTGTTCCCTGGTGGAATACGAAGCATATATCCCACCATTGCTATGATATCTGTCGATCTATTCTACGCTCTTGGGATTTGCTCAAAGGTAATGAGCACAAAATACTCCTTTAGAGTTTCCACTAACTTTTTGTAAGGTATGAGCTTGTCATCATTAACCTATTTTTTTGATTAACTACGAATCACATACAACCTTAACATGATGAGCATTCCACTTGATGGCTAGTTTCATCCCTATAATGAATACGTCATATTCTTCAATGTTGTTTGTTCAAGGGAAGCTTAGGTGAAAATCCTGCGGTATAGGATCACCCAAAGGAGTACTAAGGACCACTCCTATACATGAACTATGAAATGTAAATGATCCATCAAAATGTATGTGCCACATGACAGATTCTTCAATGTAGAGTAAGGAGGCATCTGAGAGATCTAGACTCAAAGGTTCTGTGCTTTGCAAGGGTTCTTCCGCTAGCTGGTCTCTAAGTACTTGTCCTTTAACTAATTTTTGATGGAAAAATTCTATGTCAAACTCATTGGTTAGAATTATCCAATTAGACATTCTTCCCATGAGGGCGGGTTTCGACAACAAATATTTGAGTGGGTCTACCTTGGATATGAGCTTGGTCTTAGTATTCAGTAGGTAATGGCGATGTTTTTGAAAGGTAAAAACAACGACCAAGCAAACCTTTTCAATCTAAGGATAATTAAGCTCATAGGTGATGAGGGTGTGACTCAAATAGTAAACTAATTTCTCCTTATTGGTAAAGTCATATTGGGTGAGCATTGCACCAATGGCAAATTGTGTAGTAGAAATATAGAGCAAAAGTGGTTCTCCTAGAGTGGGAGGCATGAGGATAGGTGGATTAGCCATGTACTGTTTAAGAAAAGCTAAGGCTTGTTAGTGTTCGGGTCCCCAGAGGAAAGTGAAGTCCTTTTTAAGAAAATGGGTGAATGAGTGGCATTTATCTGCAAGATGCGAGATGAAGCGGCGAATGGCTTGAATTTTCCTCTGTAAGCTACGTAGTTGCTTGATATTCTCAGGTGGAAGAATTTCAATGATATCAAACACTTTAGCAAGGTCTACCTCAATACCTCATCTTGACACAATGAAGCCCAATAGTTTCCTGGATAGCACACCGAAGAAACACTTCTTTGGATTCAACCTAACTTTGTATTCATGCAAGTGTTCAAAGATACACTACAAAATGACAGGATGATCCTCTCTTGTTTTAGACTTTCCCAAAATTTCTTCTACATAGTCTTCCATGATATCATGAATCATGTCATGAAAAATCACTATCATGGCCCTCTGATAGGTAGCTCCTGCATTCTTAAGGCCAAATGGAATCAACTGATAGTAGAAGGTGCCCCAAGGAGTTGTAAAACCTATTTTGTGTTGGTCCTCCTTAGCGATCTTAATTTGATTATAACCCAAAATTCCATCCCTAAGTGATAGAATTTCGTACCTTGTTGTTGAGTCAAAAATCATGTCAATGTTGGGCAATGAAAAGTCATCTTTAGGAAAAGCTTTATTGATGTCCCTAAAATCCATGCAGATTCAGATACTGATAGGTTTATTCTAGATGCGAACAATGTTCGATATCCATTCGGAATAATCAATTGGTCTGATTAATCCTACTATAAATAACCTTTCCAACTCTTCTTTAACCAACAGGGCCACTCTGGGGTGCATCTTTTAGAGCTTTTGTTTGATAGGATTAGCATCTATGTGCACAACCAGGTTGTGCACAACCAAATTTGGATCTAAGCTAGGCATGTCTTTGTAAGATGATGTGAACACATCAATAAACTCTCACAACAACATAGTGAACATCTTTTTCTCTCTAGCCGAGAGTGATGCTCCCAATTTCACTATCTTGGGATCTTCTTTGGTACCAATATTGACATCAATGGTTTCTTCCACTAACAATTTTGATAAATCCTCCATACGCATAGGATCAGGAGGTAGGTTGAGATCTTCATCCAAGGATGTCTCCACAAGATTTTCATCCTTGGCATGGTCACTTTGTTTGTCCTTTGATTTTTTTACTTGTTTATCAGCCAATGCCTCAGAGAGGTTTTCACTATGTGACTTGGACTTCAATTTTTGCCAAGGCTTTTCTTTAGAACTTTTTCCCTCACTTTTGTTTAAATTTTGCTAAGCATGAAGTTTACCCTCCTCGCCGAATAAGGTGTAGGTGTCTAAGTTGATAAAGAAACCTTTCTTCTGATCTCCAATGGGTATTGTATCCCTTATGCCCATGAACACTGCAATAGCCTTTCTCAAATAAATCTAGTGGCACGTGACGTTGTTATTCCCATTCAACAAGGTAAGGGTATACAAGGTCCAAGGTTGGATCTATGGGGGTTAAGGTTAGGACAACATTGTTCATGAAAAGGTTCGATGAGGCCAGATCCTCATATTGGCTACAATGGGAATCCATATCACTATCTAGATAATTGGAACTATCCTCATGCTTAGAATAAGTCACATCTTGATCATTGGGGTGTGCTCCATAAGGGTGAATCCCATGCCATATCTTTCTATTTTGAAATGTGGAAGAGGGACCAGTTCTCTTTGTCCTTGATCATTCTTCCCACATCCTAGGCCTTTATAGCCCATGGAGTACATCATTCTGCTAGATTTTTCATATTCCAGGTTTTGATAATAGGATGGCTGAGTGTCCTCAGGGACCCAAGTTGTAGGTGGATCAAGTAATTTTTCCTCAGCTAACAAGCCTCTAGGTAGGAATGACCCAATAGTGTGTTCCTCTCTAGGTCTCCTGAAGTAGTAGTTGGGTCGACCTCTAGTCTTGGGTGACAATGAGAGGTCTAAAACCAAGAGTGCTTGTTGTACGTTATACTCCAGAGGTAGCCATATTCCAGGATTTTCATCTCCCATGAATCAAATGGAGATGTCAAAGTAGATGCCCCATGAGTGCAAGAACTAAGAGAATATGAATCCACTTGCGATTCCATGGCCTTATATTGGAGAGGGATAGCTATATCTGCGGAGGGACATGTGTAAGTACCCTTTCGTGCAAAGCTATTGAGATCTCTACAATGAGCAAAGGTCTTTGAATCTCCAGGTATTGTAAATAGGTGTCCCTCATGCTTCAACATGATGCATTGATGAAATGTTGATGGCACGACTTGTATGGCATGAATCCATGGTCGACCTAGAAGCATGTTATATGGAAGTTCCAAGTCTAGGATGTAAAACTTTGTTTGATGATAAGTGGGGCCCACCTCCATGGGTAGCATGATGGTGCCTACTGACTCTATTTCTACGTTGTCATATGTAGTGATAGTGATGATATGGGACCGAAGATCTTCCTCCGTATGCCCCAATTGTTTGACAAAAATAAGCATGCAGATGTTCAACCTAGAACCATTATCCACAAGCACCCATTTGACTTTCTTGTGGGTGACAACTACCTCAATGTATAAGGGAAGATTATGTTTAGGATTCTCGGTAGGGATCTCCCTATGGTTGAAAGTGAGATGTTCACTTGGTGTAATGTTTTCCACCATGGATTGAAGGTGTGCATGATTGACTTCTAAAGGCACTCCTGACCCCTGAAGATTTTGGTACAAAATGTCCTTATGCACATTGGATATCTTGAGAAGATCTAAGATCGAAATATTAGCAGACATCTTCTCGAGTTGTTATAAAAGGTTATATTTACCAGTTTATAGGGTCAATGAAGAGAGTTTTGAAATCACAACGTGGGCACGCCTTGTTACCACAGTGTAGTCCTTTCCCTTGATCCATATGGTATTGACACGGTTAGCAGGAGATCGAATACATCTGATAAGTGAATTGTAATGATTGTCATCTCTTTTGGTATACAAGTAATTCATGGCTTTATAGGTTTGGGATGACTCTCCCCAATCTTGATTTTTCTTTTCCAACTTATCATGCTTGGGGAATGGTTCTTTATAAATCCCCATTTTCTCGTTAGGTGTTTGTGTTTTTCCATGGTTATCCACATGTATCTCCCCATTTTCAATGAGGTCTTGAATATAGTGGTGAAGCCACAAACATTTGTCTGTCTTATGTCCTTTAACATGATGCATATCACAATATTCATGCTCCTTATACCATGAAGGTTTCAAAGCGTTTTCTTCAAATGGTTACGTGGTAGGATAGGTCATCATGTTGGCTTCATCCAATTGTTTTAGTATGACTGACAACGGTTCATTGAGAGAGGTGAATGTTCTTCACTTTGGTGATGGTTGAATTTGGCCCTTGGTTAGTTTAAAAGGTTGATCAGTTTGGACTGTTTGAACACTTTTGGAATCAGTGATTCTATCTCCCACCACATTTTTATTTTTGATAAAGATCTTTCTGTAGGTTCAACACTTTGGTTGTCTTTAGATTGGGTTTTGAGGGTGCCTTTGGAAATAAGAGCCTTTTCTATCTGAATCCCTTTCTTGATAACCTCCTCAAAAGTACAGACACAATGCATTTGGAATTGGAAAGCTATATCCGGGTTGAGATTGGGAACAGAAATACTAACCAGCTGCTTTTCAGGCAAAGTGAAAAGGAAGCGACTAGCTATTCCTCTCCACTATTGGAGGAAGCTGGTGAAGGTCTCATTTGGGAATTACTTAGCCCCACACAAGTCTGCCATGGCGACATCACTCTCTATGTTATACAAGAAGTGATGCATGAATCTTTCTGCCAATTCTGGTCAGGTGCAAATTGATCCTCGTGGTAAGTGTGTAAACCACTCCAATTCTTGACCTCTGAGACTCTTGGAAAAAACTCTGACAAGGTAATTGTCACTATAAGATACCTCTTGAAATGCCATGCAAAAATATTTAACATGGTCCCTTGCATCTCCCTTCCCTTTGTATTTGTCAAATTTTGGCATATCAAATTTCTTTGGAAAGGGTTGAAGGGTCATTGTTTTGTCAAAAGGATAGGGGCATAATTCTTTGTATTGATATTTCCTAATGCTCCCTATATTGCTCTCTTATAAGCTCGCAAGCGTCACTTTCATAGATTGCACTTCCTATGTGAGAAATTATTCTTTAGTGGGAGAAGCGGGGATGTATACGCGATGATACCCCATGTCTTCTTCTCCTTGGTTTTCCAAATGGAGTTCATTGATCTTAACCTTCAGCCTCAACTTTTGAACATTCTTTTTTGCATCTTTTTGTACATGGGAAGTAAGCAAAGCTAGTTGTTGGCTTAGGTGACTGATTTATTGTTGGATTGTGGCTTGATTTGTAGCTTCTTCTTCTAAAGGTTCCTCCTCTTTGTATTTTGGAGGTTCTTCACCCATCTCAGGTTCTATATTGTTTCTTCACGACACTTTAATAAATGGTATTCTATGCCCTACCAATTTATCATTCCCTATGTAAGAAGTGGAAGCATGTCTTCCTATTAAAATATCCTCCATATTGATAAGGGGATGCTCTTCCTCAATAACATCATTTGTAGGTAGAGTTGGTTCATTCTCAGTGGGAAATTTGGCCCCTAATTCCATGACCCATGCCAACACTCTATCTTTGTTTCTAAGGAGAAACTCGTCTAGTAGAGTGGGGTAAAAATCAAAGTCTGTGTGTGGTGATTCTAACTCATTTCCACTATGATCGACCATCTCTTCTATTTCCTTTTCTATAGAAAATAGTGGTCCTAGGTCATGTCCAATGAAGGGGTTCAACCCTTGTCTGTTAGAGGTTTTCCAAACTTGCACTTGTTGTTCGTCATATGTCTTTTTCTTTAACCCTAGATGTGTTTTAGGAGCCATGTTTTCGTGATAGTTTCACTAGAATAAGTTGTAAACGTGCTTAAAAGTTAGTGATCACCCCTATGTGAAATGCAAGATGTTTTTGTTAAGAGTATGAATAAGTCAACAATGTGAAAATCCAAATGTGATAGAGTAATAAATAACCAGTGATACAAGCATTTAGTATGGAAACCTGCTAAATGAAGTACCTCGTAGACTATGTTTTGAAAAGTAGTTTGCGTCACAAGATGATTAACAAGATGTTTTCACTTATGCCATGTTCAAGGAGATGAACAAAACATAAGTAAATACACAAAGTCAATGCGACCTCCCAACCAAGATATACGATGAACAAGCTCAAAACTCGATTAACACATATATCTCAAAAAGTGCCAATTATAATTTGTGAATGACATAACAATATCACCAAGATATGTTAACCCACCTTGCGAGAAAGTGAAGTATTGATATCAAGGTGTTATTGATATAACATGCACAAATGGTAACACCTGGCACTCTTTGAGATCAAGGTAATAATAGAACTAAACTAAACAACTCAAAGTATAGCTAGGAATAGTTTAAAATGTGTGTAGCGTAACCTTACAATATAGGTATTTATGTCGAGTTTACGAGAAACAAGACGTAAATATTGAAATTGTAGTGATATGATACAAACAAGATAACTCTTCTAATGAGGCCCGTAGTAATGAACCACGCCTAGCTACAATGATAATCTTGACATGGGTATCAAGATCACAATGGCTACCAGTGATGTGAATACGCCTCCACACACTTTAGATGTTTAACTTACCTAGCCGCAAACATGGATAGACGTAAATGGACATAAACGTGATAGAAATAGTTGATTGGTAACAAAAAGGTAATCAAACCTCTTCTGATCAAAAAAGTGTCAAAAGAATGTGAAGGAAGCAAATCAAAAAAAGATGAAAAATGCTGGCTTCATTTCGGCAGTGTTTGGCCTTGCCCTAAGGCAAGTGAAAACTAGGTGAAAGTAACGCGTCACACATTTCTCAAAGAAAATATGGTTCACAACTCAACATTATTTTAGAATGGTAAAAGTGGGCTCCTAGCCAAAGTATATCCTCCTAAGTGGTTCTCTCGTCCTAGGTGCTACAAAGATTATCCACGAGTGGGACAATTTACCCAAAAAGTCACAATGACTAGTTTGGGAGTATCTCAACTTTGCCCCCTTCAAGCACAGTGGGCAATAAATGCATCCAAATGGGTACTTAAAAGGGTCACGTAGGGATAACTTGTAACTCTATCTCACAAAGGATTTACTAGTCAGATAGGTAGTGCAAAGCACTTCCCGTTTCGTCCACAAGGTTCCCTGTTGCGTGGACTACTTTGGGGTTCCTATAACCACCCCTATTGTTGTAGCTTAAGGAGTTATGCCAAATGGGTTATGTTCTAGTTGAGAAGAGAGTGACATACCCTTTTCTGAAACCTATAATATATATTTTTGAATATGTTGTTCTTTTTATCTTTTTTAATTAGATGTGGTTTGTTCAAACACCGTTTGGCAACCTGTATAACAACTGTATTAGTAGTTTTCTGAATTTTGTTTCAATTCCTCCATTATTTGACAAGCATTTTGGTCCTATATGAAAAAATTTAGTAGTTTTCCATTAAAAGAGAAGGCATAATTTCTGATTCTCCAGATCATCCAAGGACGTAAGAAAAGAGCATATGTGATTGTCTTCCAAAATCTAAAAAGATATCAAATGGAAAAACACTTTTAATTCAACTATGCCAAATTAACCAATTCCAAATCAAATACCCTTAGAAATCTCAAAGCATCAGAAGGACTTAAGAATCATTTTTGGTTCCCAAGATCACCCCAAGGGACGCGAGGGAAGAGCATACATGATCTTAATCCTATAAGTAAATAATGTAAAATATTAGCTAATTAAATACAAACATGTAAAAATAGCCTGTAAAGATAAATATATGATTAGATAAACCTGTAATAATGTTAGCACATCAACAAATTAATTTCAAAAAATGAAAAAGGACACCTGCGCCCCTTTTCGAGCGCCTACGCGCGGGTTAGTGTGTATGTGCCACAAAGGTTGTTTTTGGCACACTGTGTACCTGTGCCACTTGAGATATGTGTGTGCCACGAAAATAGTGCCTACACCCCTAAAATAGAACCTATGTGAATCTGTGGAATTTTTAGATCCATTAAACACCTGCACCACCACAGAGATGTGTGCGCCACAAAAATAGCGTATGCACTACTCCAAGAAAAATAGACATAAAAACAGACAGAATAACCACATTACCAGAAAAATATACATGCGCCACTAAAACCACATGTGTGCACTGGTTAGGGCATGTGCGCTGATCTGATAGGTTTTACTATGTACTGAAGGTACAGTACGAAATGACGTGTGTGCCTAGGTTAGTACACCTATGCACTGGTTAGGGTGTGTGTGTGTTAGGGTTAGTGCGCATGCACCAAGGGTCGGCTCACAGAATGACAAATTTTAGTAGTATGCTTGCACCACCAGAGAGACGTGTGGGCCTCAAAAACCATTCTTGTGCCATGAAAATCATGTCTGCGCCAGACCTGCAATAGAAATATGGCAAAGAACACAAGAAAACTCACAATATCTCAAATTTTGACAAGTTAGCTTAAGAATGTCAATGACCCATTATAATTATAGCTATGAACATGAAGTTACACATATCAAATGAGAAAAAATTCCAAGAAAATGGACATTAATTACTACATGTGCATATCAAAAGTTAGCCAAAACAAAGAAACTTAAACTAAAATGCCATGGGACTAAGTGTCCCACCGAGCATGCTAAATGTGTGCAAGTATTTCTACAAATTTAACCAAACTTAAAGCAAGAAACCTACAACCTAAAAATAGCTTCCTAACCTATTTAAAAATGGGAAATGTGCACCATCATGATGAAGAAGTGAGCATGTCCTTCCCTTTAAACATTAATAATTTTGAATCTAATCAAAACACAATGTAAATGGATGAACTCTGTTCCCCTTAATTGCCTAATTTAACATTAAAATAGACCTAATTAGTTTAATGGAAATCAAAATATAATTGCTTGGTTTGATCTTTCAATGGATGCTTGGGTGTGAGGCTTAGCTCTTCAAGAATGAAAAAAGGCTATTAGTATGAAACTATGTGCTTACTTTTGTCTCTTGAGAGAATTAGGTGTAGGTATAAAGGTGGGAGGAGGGATCTTTATATAGCCCAAAGGATAAAGGATTCAACACATCCTCATGAATGTGGCATAAATGGAGATGTAGAATTAGTTATGGATAAGGGGTGTTTATATGAGGTTGAATTAGCTTGAGGAGGGTTTAGTTTGTCCTCAAGTGGCTCATGTGGATAAAGGGGGGTGCACTAATTAATGAAGATGATTAATAAATACATGTGCAAGATTTTATAATTTTTTAGATGGATTGTAGTGTGATTTAGACCATTAGGAAGGAATTAAACCAATTAAATAGAGATTTCTTGATTTAATGAGAAGGGAGTCTAATTAATTAATAATAATTAATTAGACTAGATACAAGGTGTCAATTATAAAAAGGTCATTAATTAGGGTATTTGTTGGATAGGGGATTTAATTAATTAGTGTAAGGCAATAAATTAATGACAATGGAAGAGAATATGAGCACCATTGGCAATATGTCGTCAATTTGTGGGAAAGGAGATAATTAGCGCAATTTAAGTATTTAAATTGCTCAGGTGTAATTATAGGTGTCTACACACAATATACACCTAGCTCATATTCTTCCATTTCCTTGAATTTTCCTTGAATGAGTCAAATGCATGCCTCTTGTTTTCCCATTCATCCAACGTTAAATATAGAATACCCTCAACTTTAGTACTTGTTTCTAGATTATTTGAACACTCTTCCTGATCAAAGGTTGAGAAATTCGCATTGATGGGACTTTGTACACAAGGCTCAATGTGGAAGTTTGCAATGGGTTTTGACTTGATGGTCACCTTGGCTCTAGATCTTGTTCTTAAAAACATGTATGACCAATCTATAGATAGATATCTACCAATTTTGGTGGTGAAGTCTCTTGATATGCACAACGCAAAGAGTGGCGGAAGGTCAATTATAGACACATCCTACATAACTGTGACATTTGAGCAGGCATGTAGTGTTAAGATTAACCCTTTGATGACCCCAACCATTCCTACTACTATCCTATCCAAATTCACTACTCCTCTCAGTATTGGCTCATACTTTAGACCCAATTGATCTGCTATTTTCTTTGGCATCACTGAGCTACTTACACTCGAATCAATCATGCAGTTATGTACCAAGTTGTTCCCAATAATCAATGACACATATAATGGTGGAGGATTAAAATTATTTATTTGTTGACTCCCACCCTATTGCAATACATTAGTAAGAACTTTCTCCTGACTTTGGTCTGATCTATTCGAGATAAACCAATTAGCTATTGTAACTCTTAACAAATCTTGTTGTCCTGGGATTTCCAGTGACTCTAACATGGAAATGTTCACATGTGTTTCTTCATCTTATCAATGATATTGAAAGGGGATGAATTATCCCTTTTTTCCCTTTACTTGGCATGACCTTTTTTAGAGCTTGAACAGGCACATGTGATGCTCTAATGGTGCCTTAGGTTTATTTTTCACATTCGAGGCTCCATTTGGTCTACTAACTCCTTGTTTTATAGGAGGAGGATGAGAAATAACTGGATTAGACGGTTGTCAATCCTCAATGTTCCTCTTATTTGATTGTGTATTTTCATCCACGCTTTGTAAAGGTGGTTGGTTAATTCCATAAGATTATTCTGTACGCTAATTAACCAATGTAGTTTCTGTTGGAGGTGCCTCTTGCTAAGTTTCCTACTGTTGATTTCCCTCATGACTTGGTTCTCAGGACACACAAATGGTCTGTATCATTAAGGCTTTGCTTAGTGCATGATTGAAACACATTTATTGATTGTGAGGTAAATTATAGGGTTAACACCAGTCGTACATTTGTGCCATGTTTTTTTGTTTTGGAACTAAGGACCTTGATGTTGAAAATGTGTTTAGATCATATGGTCAAAATGGTTTGACATCTTGAGGTTTCCCTTGATTTGGATTTGGATTTGCAGTCTAAGCTGGTGGTCTATTTGTTAATATGAGGGCCTCACTTGATACTAATTATGACGGTGATATGACCTAGAACCTTGAGCTTGTTGAATCTTGATAGTCACTAGGTTGTTTCATAACCTCTTATAACTCTTTCAAAGTGCTTAAAGAAGTTGATTCCTCATTATTTCTTTGATTTCTAGGGGTTAGAATGGGATTCAATTTTAGTGTTTAAGTAGATGTAGGAGCTCCCGTGTCTGGATAGAGAGGCATTGGTGGCCTAGGTGTAAGCTTACTAGCTTGAATCAAGCAATTTTCAACTCTAATAGAAATGTTATAAGTTACAGGTAAATTTATACCTCCCATTGATTAGATCATCATGCCTATATCTGAATTTATAGCCTTCAAGAAATAAAGGAATTCTCCTTTGGTAGTTGGTCTGACAACTATCGGACTCCTGTCCCATGTTCATTTGAAATGGAAATTGAAATTTGTTATTTTTCTCATTAGGAGCCCTTTCGATTGTTGTTAATTGTTCCAATAAAGACATATTGTCTCCCTTTTCCCCAAATTGATTATGGAGGGTTGTGCACAAATGGTCCTTATTCTAGATAGACCCTACTATTAGGCTTCTAAACCATTGCAAATCTTTACCTTCAAAAGATGAAGCTAATAAATTGATTGCAATATCCATTTCATTGATTTTATGAATTGCACATACATTGGCGATGTCCCAGATGTGGTCAATAGAAGTAGTATGATTTTTTCTAGTGAAATATAAGATGTTCTTCAATGTTGCAATTGGGACCTGATTTTGAGCATTTAGAGAAAGTGGGCTACTTCACGTGAAGTTGACATATGGATTGGGTTACACCATCCTAATTGGTCAGAGAACTCTCATTTATTGAAGAAAAGGTCGACTAGGTGGAGATGGTGATCTTTGTGGTCTTATTCCTCTCCTTCTTCTTCCTGGTGATAATTGAAAGTATACAAATAGTCCCTATTCTCTAGTATCAGACTTGGTTTGAATTCTCCTCATATACTTGGGAAACCTATGCTACTACACAACTGAATTCTATCCCTTCAGATTCGACATGTGTGTTGGGAAATGAGCCTCTAAAGGCTAGATCTTGACAAGTAACACTCCAAACTTGAATGAATAAAAATGAAAACCTTGAAGGGACCTGTATGTTTGAGATTCTAGAGGTTGAAACTTTATTTGGAATGATCATCCTGAAAACCCAAAACCCCAAAATTTGGAGAAGTCTTAAATTCTGAAATCCTGAAACCCGAAGTTCTAAAAACCCAAAACCCAAAATCTCAAAATCCTGAAATGTAAAATTCGAAAAACTTGGAAATTTCAAAAATCAAAATTTCAAACAACTAAAAATAACATTTTGAAGATTATCCCTTGATCTATCAATTGGTAAAACTGGGACCTGTTTTGAGAAAGTTAAGCCTTTGAAAATCGATTTCAGAGTTTAGCTTGAGAGATGAAAAGTCTGAAATTGGAGAAATTGAAATTTCTAAATCTGAATTTCCTTAAAATTCCTTCAAATCTTGTGGAATGACCTCTCGGTCCCACTGGGAAAGCCAAAATAGTTGGTGCGTAATCACGGCACCCCTAAATGTCTACAACTCGATGGGTTAAAAATATCAGTGTGATGGCATAACATAGAGCTTTTACCAAAGTGTGGGACTTTGCAATCAAGAAAGTTCTATAGCTGAAGGAGGGTTCCTATTCCTTTGTTTAGGTGCGCACATACAATTTGCAGAGGATCTACTCTATAATCTACTATAACTATTTAAGGAGACAAGGTTAAGAAGATGCAAGAAAATAAACCTATTCTAACAGAGGTGATGCACCAAAGTAATGTTGAACACCTTCTTTTCCATCAAACACAAACCATTAAAGATAAAATATAACCCCCATGCACAGATAACCAGGATTGCAATGTGAGATCAGGAAGATACAATAACAAAATAGGGATGAAAATCATCCACAAACTTTTTATTGTTGCTACAAAGATTTGATACAGTGCATTATAACGGCCAAGAGGCAAGATTGCATTTACAATTTAGATGGGAGGTTTAAAATCCAAAAATTCACTTACAGAAAAGAGAAGAAGGGAGGGTGCAAAACCAAAATTTCAAACTTTAGAAAAATTCCCCTCCTTATAATATATAGAAAGAATGAGAGAAGAAGATGAGAAGAATTAAAATTCTTTCCCCAACCACCCAAGAAATCCATTGAATTCACCTACAAAAATGATGAGTTTCACTGAAAAAATCATTTCTCCATGTACTATTCCTTGCTAGGAAAGAATGGAAGCCCATATATTCATTATGGTGGTAGGTGAGAAACCTGGGACACCCAAAAAAGGCAGACTATATTTTTTCTCATTGAGGAATGATTTTCTATCACTAAGATCCCCGAAACCCTGAAACCCAAAAGTACAAAATTTCAGACTTTCGAAGTTTTGGGTTTTGGAACTTTTCCTTTCATTTTTTCTACTTCGCGCTTCAAGATCTCTAAAACCTTGAAACTCAAAAGTTTGAAATTTCAAACTTTTAGAGTTTCAGATATTTTGTTTGCCAAGATCTTTGAAAAGCTCCAACTCCAAAGTCTGAAATTTCAGACTTCAAACTTCTTCTTGATTATTCGAAATAGCTCGATCTCCTATTTGTTCAATCTTGACCGAGGGGAAAACTTGATAAAAGTTACGTGATGCACAACCAATTAATTGTCATCAAAGACCATCAAGGATTTGATTCCTCTCTTTTGAGCCAGTTGAATTCCTTATATGAGGGCCCCATATTTAGAAACATTATTAGTAAAACTAAACAACCAGAAGGATGAGAAATATGTATTTCCTTCCGAAGAAATCAACATAACTCATGCACCGGATCCATTTCTACTCTTCGAACCATAAAAGAATAGTTTCCATAGTCCTTCAAAACTATAGGTTATTTTGACAAAATGAGGTACAATTGTACCTTCTTCATGTATGCAGTATGTTCCTAATCCAGTCTCTTTGAAAAATAATAGACTAGATTCTTCATCTGTTAATAAATTAGCATAGGGATCATATTGATGATTGATTCTTACTGCATCAAACATTGTATCAAGAACTTCCTTTATAAGAGTAGTTGTCTCGTGATCTACATATTTCTCATCTGGGTTACAAATGGAATAATTCCCATTTATGGGTTTAGCGGTGTAAGGCTCCACAAGTTTGTGACAAATAGGTTCTACTCTTATAGTCACCTTCATCCCATACCAAGTTCTAAGGATCATATGCAACAAGTCTGATGAAAAACAACCACCCATCTTGGTGGGTAGATCACATGACAAGAAAATGGAAAAGAGGAAAGGGAGATCAATAACAGATATGTCTTGTGTGAATGTCAAGAAAGGATATGCATGGATAGTAAGCTACAACCCCTTAATGACTCCAATATTTTTGAGTGCAGTACCATCTAAATGGACAACTCATGTTGAGATTGGAGTATATGGGACTCCCAACACATCTGTAATATTCTTAGGCATCACGGAACTACTGGCTCTAGAATCGATGATACAATTATGCACCAAATGATCACCGATGATCAGAGAGATATATAATGGTGGTCATTTGTTGGCCTTAGAAATAACTTTCATTTCAGGTTGAAATAGGCTAGTTGCTATTGTTGCTTCATGATTTGATGATCTATTCGTAGTACCAAAACTATTCAAATCCTTCCGTAGCAAGTTCCTCTAAGAAGGAATTGAAATTGCATCCCATATCTTGATGCTCAAATTTGTCTTCTTCATTTTCTCAACAATGTTAAATGAAATTTCCCCAAATTTTCTAATAACTTTTTGGGTATTAGAGTCTTCCTTTGGGAAATGCTTATTGGGCACTGTGATACGTAATGTTCCATCTTTCTTTTGTATACTAATTAATGGATACTTTTGGTGATTTCTTTCCCATACCCTTATCAGCTGATACTTGTGCTTGAAGCTATGAAGTAAATGCCTGATCAGTTTTGGAAGGTTTAGTATCTATTACCCTTTTTTTGGAATGTGGGTTTGCTACTATTGTAGATGTGTTAGTATTTAAACAACAAAAATTCTCTGTTTGCCAATTTAGAAGCATAGTTTGATCAAAATACTGGTCTTGGCTCTCTTGAGTGGATGGTTCAACTGATGACTCGGGTGGGGAATATATGCTTTGGACCATAAAGGTATGAATCACAATTCCATTTGGGAAAAGATACTGGTTTTGAGGATGAGAACAAGTATAACACCATTCATAATACTTAACGAGATTATTATAGACTAGTACTATGGATCTGGATGAACTGGCATTAGAAGGGTTTCGGAAGTTTAAAGGCTTCATGCTTGTGGTTTGGCTAGTGAACTGGTTCTAGGCCTGATTATTTCTTTGAAAAGAATGACGACTTGCCCGATATTGGGATTGGAATGGGTGAGCATATTGGGACTGTTACCTCTTCATTTCTACAAGCTCATTTCTGAAGGTCAGCAAGAATGATTTGACTTCAAATGGATCATTTAAATAGGAAATGGAAGATTGAGCTAGTGGATTAGAGGTTTCTGAAATAGGGGCAAAGAATGGATTATTGTTCATAAGATCTGATGAAAATGGCATTGGTGGTCGAGGAGCTATCTTTCCATCCTGAATTAAGGAATTTTCTACTCTTATGGCTATGTCGTAGGTATCAGGTAATGTAACCCCTCCCATGGGTTGGATCATAACTACTACATCACTATTCAAAGCTTGCAAATTGTATAAGAACGCATTATTTGGAGAAGACTTAGTGAGTGCTAGATTCCTATTCCATGTTCTATGAAATTGGAAGTTAAAATTGCTCATGTACTCTTAGGGAGCTCTCTTTATGGTAATGATTTGTTTGAAAAGTGATAGGTTATCACTCTTATCTATAAAATGTTTAGAGAGCTTTTATCCTACCTCGTCCCAAGTGGTTATAGTGCCAAAACTTAATCCTTGAAATTATTGAAGTTATTTTCCCTTGAAAGATGTAGCAAGAAGTCTAACTGCAATGTTGTCCTCCATGATATTATGTACTACGTAAATGTTGGCTACATCAAGAATGTGTTCTACTGGAGTAACATGAGATTCCCCTATGTAAAAGGGTAAATGTTTGAGTGCTGCAACATGTATAGGATCACGTTAAGCCAACAAAAGAGGACTACTTGCATTGAAATGGGGAACAACTTGGTTTTACACCATAGCAACAAGAGGCTGATTTTTCCTTGGTGGTGGAAACCTTCCATATAGAGTAGCTAAATGGCCCTTACAAGATAAAGATGTAGCTGGTGAAGTTGAAACACCTCTTCTTCTTCTCTTTGGACTAGATAGAGAAATCTCAATATGCTAATAACTTTCTTTCTTTGAAGAAACTCCTTTCTAAATTCTTCACATAAGTTAATGTACTATGATTTGGAATCCAGAGATATATAGTCACCAAGTACTTTGACTTGTGTAAGTGGGAAGAGAAGTACCAACTCTATCCCACTGGGTGAGCTAAAAAAAATTGTCACCAAATAACTGTACCCTCTGAATAGCCAGACTATAAGAAGCACATTCAGTGTGATTGGGACACATGGGATCACCTCTCAAGTTGTGGGACTTGGGCTCGAGGTGAACCTCTAGAGAAGGATGAATTCCTTTTCCTAAACTAAGTGTTGTACTACTCCTAGTGTCATAAAATGAATATCATGTCCTATAACAACATTGTCATGGGTTTTAAGGAAAGAGGTTTGAAAACTAGGGAACTATAATAGGGATGGTGATGCACTGAATATAAGGATGTTTTTAATCTTAGGAAGGGTTAATGTGAGTATGATGCGGGCACTGTTAGTCACCTTAACCTATTGCAAGTTAGAAAGGGCACAAAATACCATAAGCCAGAAGCATATGTTCCTTTTTTAGACTCGAAGTATACATAATAGAGAGATCAAAGTTGACTAAACATATAATTAACTAATCTTGAGGATATAACACATGCACATGTCAGACATTCATTTCGTTGATTTCAATGAATAATAATGCAACCTTTAACAGTAGAAGGAAAAAAATATTTCCACAATTGATATAAAAGATGGTTACATTACTTCCTCATAACATAAAATAGATAATCTGAAATAAATGTAAGCTAATAATTCACACTAACGAATTATGCATTCACAAAGCACATAATGATCAACAATCTAACACAATAAATTAGGTTCTTCAAGTCAAGATATAATTTTGAATATAATTAAAAGGTTTTAAAATCTTTGAAGCACTCTTTCAAGCTTGATGAGAAACTTCACCAAAATAATCTATCTCTATATGTCTCTAAGACTCCATGTGTTTAACTATTTATAAGTTCTTTAGGCTGAGCCATTACAGCTGAGCTTTGAACTAACATTTTACTAAAAAAGGAATGCCATTAATTCAATTGAATAGGCTCCCAAAAATATAGCAAGTTTTTTGGAAGGGTTTTAATCAGTCAACACTGCAACTTTGATCGCTTTAGAGCTTGGATCTTCCCTTTCATGGCTTCTTGGATTTAGGATTTACATTTATGTTTTTCTCTTCCTCTGGTCCCTTGGAATTGGTAGTTTAGGAGTAGATCAGCATTGGAATAAGTAAGGAATGAGTTTTCTCTAGAGGTTTGTCTCAATCACAAAGGTCCCACACATTGAGACAATCCCATGTTAGTCAATAGTAGCGTTTTATAATGTGCAAATCCCAGGGTACTACTTTTTGCCATAAAATTTCTTCAATGTGAACCTATAGAAATCCCTATAGAAGTGAGCTAACAAAAAATGATCCCATGTATATTGGATTCCATGCTCATATATCGCCTTACAAATATATCACATCAAGTATATGTTATTGATGCATGTCTTTCATCCATTGCTATGAATGATAGTAGTACAAAAAAAATAAATTTCCACAATTGCATAACAACAATTTAGTCACCAAAATAATCAACCTAATCATGGGCTCACAATTACCACTGATCCCTAATCAAAATATCTATGCATATGTGATATGGTTAGGATGACAATGAATTATTTTTAAAGCTATCTCCAAAGCCCATTGCATCAAGGATTTTTGCATCACTTCCCCCCTTTTTCTTTTAAGGGGATCAATAAATTTAAACATGATACATATGTTACTTACAATAAGAAAGAAGAGTTTCATCTAAATTCCCTCCAACAGTTTCTATACCGTTCAAATTATCCTTAGTCAATTCCTTTCATCATCACCCATCATTTTTATAGAGTGGGTAAAATTTATGTTCTTTAACACCTCCGTATCAATATATCCAATGTACTACTTTGATCTTATGGCTAATAAATATACAAAAACATGTTTGAGTATTCTTTAGGCTTTCCCTTTGCCAACATTTCCAAACATAAAACATAATTTTAACATGTTTATAAGATTGGTGTAAAACAACACCCAAACATTTAATTATGTGGCTTTTTTCATGGAAGAATATTTCATGTTTGTTAGCTTCATAGAGTATCAATGAGTGGGAACTCCTCCTCGAATCTCATTCTCAACTATTTGCTCTGAATTTGGCTATAATGAAATATTTTTGACTATTTTTCTCAAACTGTTGTTTCATTTGGATAATTTGGAAAGTTTTTGGAAATTGTAGGAGTAAACAAATTCGTATATGTTGCAGTGTGAGAAATGGTGATGATAATGGTGTAGATGAAGGCTACTTACCATGCACAGGTTCCCTACCCGTCTGTGCATACGAGCACCACCTCAATGATGATGATTTCCTCTAGTTGTTGCTCTCCTTAGCTCCTTTCTTTGGGTTTAGAGTTTGTTATTGAGGTGTTGAAATGGTTATTTAGATTTTTAGAGTTGCAGAAGAAATTCTAAGATGGGTGTTTTTTGGAGAATTTTAATGGATTTTTTTAGTTTTAAAGGACGAAAGGGGAAGATGAAACAAGTAATTTTTGGAAAACCAAGAAAAACAAATATATTCATTCCATTATTTTAGTAAGAGAACCACTTCTATTGTGGTTTCATCCTTATTAGCATTAGGATCATGATATTTTAAGATTTTTATACTACAATTGATCAAGTAAACCAATCATTGAAGTATTGCTTGTTTGATTTAGTAATTATTTTTAAAATTATAGAGACAACTACAAGACACACCGAAGTAGCACATCCAACTTGAAAAATTACATATTTAAAGATAATTTTAGAAGATTTGCTTGAGACCAAAGAGGAGTGGTGAAGGTGGAGCAAACAACTTGAAGAACAGATTGCTTGGAGAATTCTTATTACATTGCTAAGCAATTTATAAAACAAGGGTTCCTGTGAGAAAATTTTTATTTTTGATAAAATATTTTCTTCAACTATGGTGGTTGTGAAACTTATTTAGGTACCCGACTAAACATTTTATCCATATAAAACTTTTGATGACTATAATTTATTCATAGAGGTGAGTCCTTGTGTCATTTTCATCAGCGTTTTGTAATTCTTTTTCATAGGGAATATGAGTATTTGATATGAACTTGCGGATCAAACTAGGCATGTCCTTTTTTACCCAATACTTGGGCTTGCTTTTTTTGATGAATGAGATATTATCTTAAATTAACAAGTAAAATGATACAAGATAATTCACCCAAAAACACGAGGGCAGGAAGACAGTACACCCCAAAACCGTGGAACAAACTAAACTAAAAAACCTTAGAATAAGAACATCCAAACACAAAACAAGCTTCACTGTTTTTAATTTACAGCTGCCATTACGAAGTTATTAAAGAATACTATTATATTATGCCAATACACACAAAATATATATAAATGCTAATGTAAACACACATAAAATACATGTACAAATTATTTAAGGAAAATGATTATTGCTTCAGGAAACCTCACACAACAGAAATATGATGACCCACCCATCGTTTTATGTGCTTAACGGAATGAACAGGCCAAAAGAGAAACGAGAACTACGACAAGACCAGAGAATACGGGTGGCACCACCGCCGTGGAATTGACGCCTGTAAGCTTTTTTATACCTTGAGTGACAATGGGAAAAGTCATGGCCATAGCCATGCGAGGAGGAGTGGTGCTTAATATGATCTAGTGGCATATGGCTCATAGCTCATGGCACATGACAACTATGGTTGATGAGCATATACATATGCTCGTCCTCAAAGCGAACCTTTTCCACTTAGACATGAATTTGGAGTAACACAATGGAAATAATCGAAACATTTACAAAACCATGTACATTTCAATGTGATTAAATAAAGCATCATTTATTTCTTACAAAATGTGAAATAAATATCATCTTAAAATTTTTATGATAATTAATTATTGTGTGTGGCTAGCATGGATGAGTCCCCAAATATAATTATATTCTAGATGAATTATTCTAGAATAAAGGGTTTAAATGAGGGGTGGAGTCATTTCCATGATGATTGGGAAAAATGGCAAAACCAAATAGAACTCTAATGCTCTTAGCATGGTTGTAAGAGGCATAAATTTTGTATCAAATTCCACTATGTATTTGTGTTTCTCGAAGTAAAAGTCCCTGGTAGAAGATATACCAATGGAAATGAGCTCTTCTTTGTTATTTAGGGATTTTCTAGTGTTTTTGAAATTTCCTGGCCCAATCAGAGTGAGAAGATATCAAGTTTCATCACTATTTTAGGGAATCCATTTTTAGTTCTTGAGTGACTAATAAGTGTTAACCAAACTGAGATTGATACCAACTAAAAGGAGTAGCATTGGAAAAATTATATTTTCTCCACCAACGGTGCCTTGAAGAGGCTCTAGTTTTGTACAATTGTTGTTCAAGGATAGAATTTTAAGTTTTAGAAATTGAGGTTGCATGCTCTTTATGCAGATGGAACATTTTTTTAATGATTTCCCTAGAAATCCACTCTTGGGTTGATTTGTAAGAAATATCATTGATGGTTTGTATCACTTTTTTTAATTGTCAAAGGATTTTAATTTTAGGGAACATGGAAAGGGGACCATTGAAGAGATATATAATGGAGAAGGACTATATCGAATGAGAGTTAAAATTTATAGATATTTGTTACGTAGTCAACAACTAGGAATTAACAATAAGAAACAGTTTCATGAAGGAAACTACCGCAAAAAGTTACAAAATTTGAAGCAGAGAAAGTCCAAGACTGTACTACAGAAGGGTCTAGAACATACAATATGGTCTTGGAAAAACTGTATCATCTTTACCTAGGGTGGTTTACAATTACATTATTAGTTATGAAGCACTTCCAAGTTGGAATATCCCTATTATAATGCTCCACAACCCGAAAACTTTCAAGAATCCTCTACAAAATAATAATAATATCGTGTTAAAACCTTAGTTATGAATCACTTCCAAGTTCATATACCCCTTATAGCATTGTGCAATCATATAAATTCCAAGAATCCTCTACAAACAACTAAGCACATTACTCCTTTATGTTTTCAAGCTCATATTTTTTATTGGATGTTTTAGAATTTTATTATTATATTTTATAATTAATGTTGGAAGTTAATTAATCAAGATAGTCACTTGTATCTAACCCATATCCATTTATTGTACATTTGACCTCTTTGTATCAAATTTGGATTAGAAAACCACATAGGTACTAATCTAAACGGGGCTTAAATAGAGAGAAATCATGGAAAGGTTAGTACAAGCTATGTAAAATATTGATTAGAATAAGGAGATTAAAGGAAAAGGAATCACTTCATGTAATGAGAAATCCTCAATCAATACCCCTTCCAAGAGTTTCTAAGAAAACATTCAGAAAAAATAAACACAACACCTAGTACAGGTAGAGCCTTAACATCACAAATATAAAAAAATTTCAACATTTAACATAAAATATAAAACAATCAGCCTTATAACAAAACATGTGTTGACTTTCCTATATTTTTTTGATATAATAATGAAGAATAATATGAGGGCAAGGAGGGATAAAAAAATATCATCCTCAAAAATACATCTAATAGTGATTAGGTAAGATCACCATTCATATTTATGAGAGGTAAGATAAGTGGTCTTATAGGTATTGGCAATAGAAATTGGATACATACTTGTCTCTTAATCGCATGTGTGAGAAATATTCTATCAAATTCTTGACACTTAATTTGGAGGGAGTTATACATGAGTGGTGGTACCATGGTATGGTCACCTAAAGACATGGTTTCATCTTTAATCTAGAAGAATTTAGGGAAAGAAATATGGAAATGTTCAACAATGTAGATCGAAAGATCGATTTCAACGAGTTATCCCAACTAAAATAGGAATGTATAGTGAAATAATATATTAGAAAATTCTAGATATTATCTTTGATGGTACCAAATGTATTTTAAATAATACATGTGGTCTTATTTGTTGAGGATTGGTTGAACCATTGAAGGGTTCGTAAAATATTTCTACCCTTTGTCTCTTCAAAAAGTAATTAGGAGAGCATTAAAATTGGAAAATTGGTTTCAAAGGGTGAATTTAATCCTATAAGATATAAAAGGACAAAACCTTTTGAGAAACCAAGGACAACACCTTATGAGAAGGAAAAGTTAACACCTTATGAGAATCAAAATAAGGCATTCTACCAAAGATATTTTAATAAAAATGAACGTCTAAAAGTGACTAAAGACATAGAAAAACTGAATGATATCAGAAGAAAAATATTATGGTTCACTTTAAATGATCTATAAGAACAAAACCATAAATGTATTGAATGTGGACAACTACACTAAAATGAGAATACATTCCATAGTGTATTGGATTCAGAAGAATCTAATTTAGAAATTTGAACCCGTGAGGTATAACAAGAAAAGGAGAAAGAGGTATATACTTCATAAGAAACCCTTGCCACATTATTTTGTTCTCCTAGTTATCATCGTTTTAGATTTTATGGTATTTAGAATGGGAAAAAGAACATCGTGTTATTTGATTTTGTATAATCAAGCCCCATTCTAGGGTTTGAGCCATTGTATTCAATATCTTCTTCTAGGTATGGAAACCATCCGATAGTTAGGTGTGGAGGACTAAGAAACTCTAACCAATTGAGGTTATTTCATCGAAGGATTATATTTGTGCCAAAGATTGAGATTTTATTAAATTATCAGTTTTTTGCATTGCTACTATAGTGGGACCCATACTATTTCCATTGAGATTGATCTTCCATTTTTAGTATGATTTAGGATTGTCATCATTTTCAACCCTCGTGAGGATTTTATAAAAAATCCATAATACTATATTGGGGTTTAGGTTGATTTTGTTATTCTTGAAAACCTTTGAAGTTGATGTTTCCTTTATTAGTATTTATTACTGATTTTATATATTTGTTGTGGTACTTTTGTAGAAAGGATCTACTATTATTAATTTTCAATTTATAATTAGCTCCTTATATAAATATTATATTTATGTTGTAGATTTTCTATTTGCACATTATTATTTAGAATTTTTTTAGCTCTCTTAAATTAAGAAAATTACAAAAACTATCATAATAGAGAAATATTATAAATATGGATATTAAATGTTATAGAAACAAATACTCTACCCTTTTTAGCATATCTGAAAAAATAGAGATAAAACCGTCTATAGAGGAGTAGTAAATAATAACTATTAAGTCCTTGTTTTTAATTCTTTTCAATATTTTCTAGTGTTCATCTGGTATTTTGGAAGTTTAAAAGTTACATTATTGCACATATAAAGGTTTGGAAAATTCTAGTGCTACTACAAGATCCAACTCATCAACTGTACATGAATTAATCCACTAAAATCTGTAGATATTTCTATTTATCTAAATTGTATCTCACATATACATAACAAGATATTTTTGACCCTAATCTCGACATCCTTTTGCATACCTTCGAACAACATCACCTAGAAACTACATCCTCCTAACAAGATATCTCCTTAATGTGATCTTCATTCTCCTCATTACAAGATCAACCTACGTATAATATCTTAGTCATATCAAATCATTTTTTACAATAGGTTTCAAAGAGATAATTTTCCTATGCTACATATTTTGAGCCATCCCAACACTGAGTTGAACCCTCAAGGGATTAATCCTTTTAGTTCTCCCTATACTCATTTTATCTCTATTAGAGCTTGATCTAGTCTTTTGTACTAGTGTAATATTTTTGGATCCATGTATTTGTAATAGACCCTAGTTTTAACAAGGCATATCCTTAACATCCTCAAAATAATTACTAAATATGGGATTATAAAAATTATCTTTGATATCCACAAAAACCTTAACTCTATCTAAAAATTAGCACAATAAATAACTCTTCTTATGATCACACATAAGTTAGTATAATTGACCTTACAATAACACATAGAATAATCCCTCCAACTTATATGATGTTGAGAAGATACCACACATAGAAAATAAGAAATAAAACCTAATTTGGGCCTAGTATTGTATTGGCCCTACTGAAATCCTAAAGATTGTTTGTAACCCTATCTCACTTTGCTTTAAATGTTGACTCCTTATTAAATTAAGTGATCTAGCACATGTTGGCAATTAGCAATGAGTACTAAGAAACATATATAGTAAAGCTTAGGGGGATTATCCCCAACCGCACCATACATATTATTATTCATAAAGGTTATCGAAAAATGGTATAAAATATTAAAACAAATGGATGTAGTATTGTTTTAAATAATTCAAAATATTATTCATCAAATCAGGGGAGGGAAGCTTTGAATAGTTATCAAAAAATAATAAACCAAATCATAAAAAATGAAGAATAAAAAAAGTTTTCTTTTATGCATTCTTAGAAAAAACTTGGTGTAATTTCCGAAACAAAAATTTCTAACCAATATTTTAATTTCTCCCTTTTGAAAGGGTGCAATGTTGGCATTTTAAATACTAATTCTATATTTTACATTTTTATTCTAATGTTGAGGTTTTTGTAATTCTACCAAACCTATTTTGCATGGAAAAATAGAAAAAAATAAAAAATCATTATAAAACACACAATATTATTGATATATCCATTAAAATTTTTAAGTAGTAGTAATGACTCTATATCAAACTTATATATGTAATGTTTTCACGCTTTAATTTAAAACTTCCAATTCCTAATATAGGTTTATTAAATATGTCTATGGAATCGTTCCTATAAATTATTAAGCAATAATAAATACATTCTACTTACATCTATTTCCTTTATTTCCATTCTCGATGATTATTAGACATAAATCCTAATTTCAAGAAATATGAGTATATAAGGAGTTGTCAGCCATGCAAAAATATGCACCTTTAAGCATGTTTCATTGGTCACATAGATCCCTTTTACATAAAGTCTATGTACAAAGTACCACTTTACTCTCACATATTTTAATGTTTCTCTTAGAGGTGCCTACATATATTGAGATGATAATATTCTTCCATGTAAAAAGGAGTATATTAAAAGGGAACACTATAAATAGGTTTGGTATATTAGGTTGATAGTCTATAAAAAGGAAAACCTTTTTGGAGTCATAAGCAACTAATATTTTTCCCATATTTTTGTTTAAACGCAAAGGAAAGTTCTTCTAAATTATTTCTTCATAATTCAAAATGTCTATGAGGAGATAATTATGTTGGCATGAATATCCAGGTTGTAGAGTTGTTTGGAGTTTTATGACTTGTATTGTATAATTGTGGATGAAATTTTTTTGTAGCATGTAAATGATGTTTAACAATAACAAATGTATGCCAATGTGTATTCAAATTATAATCTCATCATCATGGGAGGAGACACAAATTAAGTAAAACACGATGTAAGATTTTTTGGCACGACTAATAATAATTGATACTTGTTTTTAGTGTCTTTGATGGAATAAATAAAAAGTTTTTTTTCCATTTTTAGACTGAATTACACAATTTGATGTTGATGATATTCAAATATGCACAAGAAATTTTGTAGAGAATTGAAAATTTGAGTGACTCTTTTTTAGTACATGAAGAAGTGTAAAATGATCAACTTATAAACATTATCTTAAGATGTATTACACCTTCATTTACAAAGTTTATGAAAAAATATAATGTCACATAAGAAAAACCAACACTTAATTTTTTCTTCAACTTTTTGCACAAAGTCAGATCCATTAGATTTGAAGAAAATCATAATGGCCAAACAATTACTTTGAATTATAAATGTAAGAAGAAATAAAATTCAAACAAGAAGCAAGAATCCAATTAGAGTTCTGAAAAATCTAGAAGAAAAAATCGATGCCTTATTTGTAATAAGGAGCATGATCTGAAGAGTCTCTTGTATAATGAGATGATTTTTTATAAAAAAAATTCAAATTAAATTTGAAATTTTTTTTCCAAAATTAATATCGTCTTTTGAAATGTAGTCTCATGTATATATTAAGAATTAGAAGAATAAATAGAAACATCATGTAAGTTTAGTTTATGAAGAAGATGACGAAGATCATATATTGGCTACATAAACAATAGATGAATCAAATTCTCAGAGTTCTATTTAGTATGTATAGAGTAAGAACAACCAAGAATATTGCAATGCCCACTATGTTGACCAATTTTTCCCCTTAGGAAAAATTAATCAAACATGACCCTACACATAAGAAAATTGAAGAGTCGGTTCAGTCATACAAGTCCACATTTCAAAACTAGCAATCAGGTTACAAACATGCTCGATAATGGCAACCCACAATGATTTAACCTAAGAAAAGTAGCAGACTCACGGAAAGCACTATGTTTTGGCTCGATGCAATTCCAAGAGTGAGAGGGAAAAGTGAAACTCAAAACCCCATGGGAATTCGACGTGGAGTCAAAAATGAGGGACCCGCTAGGGAAGCGCATATAATTTGTTCACTCAAGGCCTAAATCAGTTAAGTATAAAAGGACCAGCGGAAGGAGACACAAAGTTTAGACGTGAAATACATAGTGGGTCTCGAAATGTGCACAATCCCAGCACGTCACCAGAGCTAGAAAGTTGAACTGGCCATTGAAAAGTCTAAGGACCGGTGGAAGCCTCCACATGTCTCAACAGTGCAACATCAAAAGTGCGACAGAGGAGGAGTTCCCAAACAAATGCAGGCTCACAACATTTTTAGAGTCTGAGATGGTTTCACCAGCCATTGAAAATTCCAAACTCAAGAAATACCAGCGGAGGACACCATATGTCTAATCAGTACACCTTTAAAGGAAAAATTTGGAGTGTGTTCCCAAATGAGAGCTAGCCCTCAACATGTCACAACTCCGAAAGGGGGCAGAAACGGCCATTGAATCGGCTGAGGAAAGGGTTAGTCGAAGCCTCCACATGCCTCATTGGCACAATTTAAAATCCGTGACCTAAAGAGAGACCCTGAACTAGTGCTAACCCTCCACTTCTCACATGTCTGAAAAGGGGATATCGGCCGTTGAAAATTTCAAAAACATGCAGAGGCCACCACATGCCCCGTCCATGCAACATCAAAGGTAGAATCAAAAGGGTAGGTCCCAAATGAGTGTGAAACCTCCATGTGGTCTAAGCCACAAAATTTGAACTGGATGTCAAAAAGGTCTAAGAGTTAGTGGAGGGTGCCACATGTCAGCTTGACGCAACTTCAAAGCTCAACTCTAGAGGCAGGTCCCAAAAAAGTGTGAGCTGTCCACATGTCTAGGGTCATACATAGTTTCTCCACCAGTCAGGGGGGGACTTAGCCAAAACATGATGAAACAGAGTAGGTTGTAGGCGAGACCAAGTGTCCAACCTTCGTAACTTTAGGAGTGAAGAAGGGGTAGTGAAATATTTAGAACGCGCGGGGCTCCACGAAGATCTCGCATGGGTAAACTCCAAACCCAAATTAGTTTGCAAAATATATGGTGAATCATGTAGCCTACCAATTGTTTTTCAATGCTTGGATCTTGAAAATATTGTGAAAGCCCATGATGAGCACCCAACTTGACCTTAAGATCACCTCCACTATGACTGGAGTAAATACAGGCTACCATTCTTGAGACTGTCACATTTATCACCCAACACCGTAATGAGGTATTTCTTTCCCAACAAGAAATGGTAATAGAGGTTTGGGTTATGTCATGAGACCCTTTGATTTCGCAAGTGGATTCAATGCATCTCTAGGGTGGTTGAACAAGAGTCTAGATTTCTTCTACCTCCTTCTCTCATTCTTCCTATATATTGTAAGGAGGTGTATATTTCTAAGGGTTGGACATTTATGCTCTGCACCCTCCCTTCTTCTCTTATCTGCAAGTGATTTTTTGGAGTTTCAAGTCTTCCATTTAAAATGTAATGCAATTTTGTGTCTCTTGACCATTGTAATTTTGTATCAATATATGGAGCAATTATACAAGTCTTTGGATGAGTTTCAACCATCTCTTACATTCATTTTCTCCTTTCTGATCTCCCATTGTAGTCTTGGTTATTTGTGCATGGTAATTATATTGCATTTTTTGTGGTTTGTGATTATTGCAAAGTAGGTGTTTCAAAATTCTTTTAGTGTATCACCCTTGTTTTTTTAGGTTTATTTCATGCATATTTCTGAATCCTTTCTCCTTGGCAAGTTAGATTAGGTTTTAGAGTAAGTCCTCTGTAATTTCAATATGTGCAGCTGAACAGAGGAATAAGAGCTAGCCTTCATCTGGAGAGCTTTCCCGATTCGTAAAGTCCCACACTTTAAGAGATGCTCCATGTTATGCAATGACACTATGAGTCTCAACCCATCGAGTTGAAGACTCTAGCAGTGTTGTGATTACGAATAAATAGTTTTGGCATGCTCGGTGGGATATAAGTCTTCATTTCTATTGCAACAAGATTTATGTGCACTTGTTGTCAGTTCCCATCTTTTAAGAAGATCTAAAAATCACACATCTGAAGATTCCAAAAAGGGGTAGAATCCACTTATTTCAGTAGTACAAGCCTGGAAGATTCATGAGATGAATCCAGACAAGGTCAAGAACCAAAGAAGAGGAGTTGTTTGTCTATCTACATTTATCCCCTGATAGAACAAGGAGAGGAAGAAGAGATCAAATATATCCATCTCCACCAAGCAAGACCTTGTCAACACCTCTAGCTAGTAGGCCTTTCATTCAATCGATTAGAGTCCTTTGACCAATCAAAATGGTGCAACCCAATCCTTAAGTCAAATTAACTAGTAGTAGCCCACTAGCCCTCAATGCATAAATTCCATTTTGAGTTATATCATTAAATAATGTTCCATATTTAACTAGAGAGAACCAGACAACTCTGATTTACCACATCTAAGACATTGCAAATGTCTATGTAATCCATGAAATGGACATCATTGTTAAGTTATTTGGATCCTCCTTTAAAGGTAAAGCCTTGCAATGGTTTAGGAGTCTAACACCAGGATCTATCCAAAATTGGGATCATCTGTGCATAGCTTTTCATAATCAATTTGGAGAAAAGGGGGACAATTTATCCTTGTTAGAACAACTGACAACCATCAAGAGATCTCCTAATGAACAACTGACAAACTTCAACTTCAGATTTTAGAGGACGTGGGATAGGATTCTGGTGGCCATGAGACCAACAACTAAAGGTTCTTTTCTATACTTCCTCAAAGATTTAAATTCTGATATTACCATAATGGTTCAATTAATGGGAGGTACAAATATACGTGCAGCCTATAATATTGCTATTAGAGCTAAAAACTACTTGATTCAAGCTGGTAAGCTAGCACCTAGGCTACCTATGCCTATGTATCCATAACTAGGAGCTCCTATAACTAGCCAAATACTAGCATTGAATCCCATTCTAGCCACTATAAATCAAAGCAATAGTCAGGCTTCTACTTATTCAAACACCTCAAAAGAGATACAAGAGGTTAAGAAGCAATTATAGAACCTAGGAAATGAGCTAGTGACTATCAAGAGACAAAAACATCAAAGTTTTAGGCCATATCCACCTTTAAATCAGTATCAAGATACCAGTAAAATATATCACCAACTCAGGCTGGAAATAACAATCAGAGCCAACGACAACCTCAAGTTGCTAGGCAATTCTGACCATATCATCAAAATGTGGTTTCAATATCGAGGGCCTTAGTTCCAACACAAAACAACATGGTATTGGTATCCAAATTAATTATCCCTTGGAAGCCGAGAAGCATCATAGATTTAACAAGATAATTAAAGACAGAAAAATCATGGTATAAAGTCATTTTATAGCAGGGGAGGGGGTTTAGTTGACTCTTTTTAACTCAGGCATTGGAGAAATGGATAGCACCTTCATTAAGGATTTGATCTATTCTCACTATTTTAGGTCATGTCTTTCAACTAGCATGAGAGGACCCATTTTGTAACCTCTATTAGTGAAGGACATGAAGATATCCTTGTTTGTGCAATTTTCAGGGGAACCTTGAGAAAATATGATCAATACACCACAATTTAAATCTCACGAGTTGTCACTTCTAAAGAATGGAGATATTTTCTAAACAAGGTTCAGGTTACTAAAGACACTTAAAACCTACTTGCTTTTGTATATTTTGGTAGTAGAATTTGTTCATTTTTAGATACACAGCACAAACAGGGGTAATTCAGGTAGGATTCATGGTTATTTGAAATTTTTGGTGGGGATTTAAGGAAGATGAAGTGGATTTCACCAAATCTTTGAGAACCTTTACAACAATTAGAAAACTCAAAAACATAAAGCTTCAGAATAGCAAAAATATTCCTTCAACAAGAAGGTGTGCATCAATGGAGGCACAAATCTACATGGTTTCACAAAATCTTCAAGAATTCAACACAAAGGCTCGAGTTAAATATTCCATTAAACATTAAATATCTTTGGTTCATCACCCCTAAGATACACTCATAGACTTACAAACAATCTTTATCATCAAAATGATAGTAAAGTGATTTTAAATTGTTTATTTCATTATAGGATGTAGGATTTTCTCATAATGAAATTACAAATGCCACTATACTATCACAGGGATGAGATCTTGTATGATTCAGGGGGATTTTTACGTAAGATTGTAATAGGAACATCAAAACCATTTGAATACATTCTGAAATAAACGCAAACACAATTTTGCCCAAGATCAAAACAGATTAATTTGAGATCTATTAGATTTATTACTAGGGGAAAGTTTCTTGAATAATCTCAGAGCTTGTCAATTGTTTTACACTTGTAACCATCTTGACATGATCAAATCTAAAACATAAGAGATTAACAGGTTTCTCAGATGGTCTCTCAGGAAGATGGGATTTCTCAAATTTTCTTGTAAAAATTAACCCCCGACCATTTGCAAGAATACTCTCATTACATTTACACATTTCACTTGCTCACTTATCCCAAATTTTCCCCCCAAAGAGATGAATATTCGAGGAATCCTTTGCATGTTGCAAGTTTGTCTCAGAAAGTGATGTTTAAAAAATTGACACGCATAAGCTACCAGGTGGATAAATCATGAACAGATCACATTTCTCAGACTCTCAACCATGACTGGGATCCCATGCCATAAATTTTTGATAGTCCTTCTAATCATTCTTTTATTCTTTCATGTGAGAAATCCCCTTTTTAATAATTTTCGAGTGGCTCCATAGAGATGGATGTCACAAGTAATCCTTTTTACCCTCAAGAATATACCTTGAGAAATGAGTGCCCTCGCATGGATTCTTGCATTCATGTGTTGTGATTCCGAGTCAGCCAAGTGCAAAGGGGAGTCAGTGGAAACCTCCACGTGTTTCCTTGGCGCAACTACAAAGGTGAACTCCAGAGGTAGGTTCCCAAATGAGCACGGGCCTTCCATATGTTCAGGACCCTAGAGAAATGCATCAGTTGCTGAAAATTAGAGTATGGGAAGGCCCAGCGGAAGCTTCCACATGTCTCATCGGAACTTTCTGGTATGAATCTCTAAAGAAGGACTCTCAAACAAGTGCGGGCCTTCTAGTTGTCTAGGGTCTGACAAAGTTACCCCATTGAAGTCACAATTCACTTTTATATCTTTAGATCATTTGAAAACAGAGCTTAAAAACTCCAAAGTTCTCCATCGACCTGGTTCCTTGCTTTGAATTTTCAAATGTTGAATCAAACATGTGACATCGTTGTATCATCTACAGGGTTACAGATCAATTTATAAATTTTCTCCTTTTTCACAAAAAGGAAAAAATATTCAAAATGTTCCAATGATTTACCTCTCTGCCTTTGTCTTGAAAAACGGCCACGTGTCCATCTTTAGGGTCAATGTAAGAATTTTTCCCTTCCGCTTCATTTTTTTTAATAACCAATCAAAAACTATCGGGGCCGCGAGACCAATTTGGCAATTTTTACAAATGTGACAAAAGTGACAAGTTTCACCAAATATACCCACCGGGCCGCATCTAATCATAAAGGACCACGTTTCCATGAATGTTGAGACAAGATTTGATAGGGAAAACATGACTGTGGAAAAATAGAAGGAAGGGGAAACCATAAATTCACACCAAAATTACAAATTCTTTCTCATGGACATAGAAGTGGAAAACAATATATGTACTCAATGTGATCCACGACCTAAGGAAAGGACTAACAATGGAAACCAAATGAAGGAGAAATATTTCACACATCCATACAGGAAGATAGAGAATACTTCAAATGATGCCGAATGAGAAATTTTGAACAAATAGGGTGATATTAAATTGAGCACCCACACATGGCTCAAGAATATGACCGGTGTTTCCCATGCAATCAACCTCATAATCATTCAATGTGTTTTAATGGTACCTTGAATTAGGCTTTGATGGTACAAACCATTGGTGTAGATTAAGAACCAATTCAAGAAAGAAATAAGTATTAGGAATCAACTCAAAGAGAAGTACCTCTGAATGAGACCACACTTATCAATTGATAGGCTGTAGATTTTTGAGGTGTGAACCAGTTCCCTTCTCAAAGTGTAGCAACCAACACACGATCCAAGAACAGGACTATTGGAGAGGGAAAATCATCAAATTCAAATGATCCACAACCCAATATCACTCAACAAGGTGTCAACAATCAAAGTACAAGTCTTAATGTGCAGGATCAGCCCAAGCCACTTTCTAAACCAAGCCAAGTGCCCGTTGTAATAGGTTATACACCAAAGAAGACGGTGCAAGGAAAGGGACATAATATAGATAGTTCATCTTTGTTAAACTTAATTGAGTAGATGAAGAAAATGAATTTAAACATCTCAATGTGGGAGTCATTAGCTATCCCATGACAAAGAGACCTATTGCAAGCTGCTATGGTAAATTGGTTAACATCAAGTCAGCCACCCAATCAAAAAGAAAAGGTACTTACAAATGAAGCTCAACATGGATCATCAGATCAAGGAGGCCATCAAGGTAAAAATTTTAAGCCCCCTCCATTCTATATCTCATTGGTCATAGGAGATAAGTTGATACATACTTACATGATTGATTCAAGAGCAAGTAGCTTTGTGATGCTGAAGCAAATTGTAGATCATTTGGGTCTAGAGTATGAGCAAGTGCTAAAAGGAATAGTGAAACTAGATGGAACAATAGTAGGAACGGTTGGGGTCATTAAGGGGTTAATCCTCACATGACATGCATGTCCAAATGTCATAGTCTTGTAAGATGTGTCTGTCATTGACCTCTCGCTACTCTTTGCACTATGTTTATCAAGGGATTTCATGGCCAAAATTGGTGAGTACCTATCTGTGGATTGGTCACGCATTATTTTCAAGATGAGGTATGGAGAAAAAGCAACCATCAAGTCTGAGCCCATTATTAACTTTCACATAGAGCCTCATGTACCATGTTTGAATAACGCAAATTTTTCAACATTTAATTAAGAAGATTAACCAAGCACCTATGAGGCAGATACTAAGGTCAGAAGTATTCCAAACTTGACTCTAGATGAATGAGCAAACAAAAGGCATGCTTTTGACCCTTACAAAGAAATGGAAGAATCTGAGCTAGGATTCTATTGTTTGCATGAAGAGAATCAACCTCTTCCTAGCATCACCAAGCCATACCACAATGATTATAATGAAGTATGGCAATTATTGTTTGATGGCTGAAGGAGTAGAAAAGGCGTAAAATGAGGAGCTATGCTGATTTCACCACAAGGTATGAAATATTACTTGGCTTTCCATTTCTAGTTTGCTTGCTCAGACAACATACCTGAGTATGAAGCCTTGATCCATGGATTACATTAGGAAATAAAGAGAGGTATTAAAATTTTACAAGTATTTGGTGATATTTAGATAATTGTGAATCAAGTTAGAGAAAAAGATGTTGTAAAGAATGACCTACTCAACATCTATAAGAACAGGGTATGGGACCTAATTGAGTACTTTGAAGCTTTCAACATTCTGTCCATACCTAGGAAAAAGAATGAAGCTGCAGATAGGATTGCAAAATTTGGAGCAAAATTTGATGTGGTTGATAGTATCGAAAGAGGAAAAACACAACCACATATCCATGTGATTGTAAGGCCATCAATTCTAGACAATAACACAAGTTGGTAGGTTTTTGGAAATGATAAAAAAAATTGTAAATTTCCTACAAGAAGAGGCTGAAATCTCAGTTGGGAATCAAGATAAATTAGAACAGTAGTACGGGGATCAAGTAGTGCAGCTACGAACCAAAATTCTTCCCAGAGGTTTGGTGACACTGGAGTCAATATTCAATCCAAATGACCAATTGTGTAAAGAGAAAGCAAACATTAAGGTCAAGGGAGATGATTCAGAACCTATTTTTGTTGGGTAATGAAAGACACTCCAAATTTGCAAGGTGACCACTGAGCAAGAGAGATATGAATTTGTACAACTTTGCCAATAATTTCCAGATGTCTTCCTTTGGAGTTATGAAGACCTGTGAGGATTCAATCCAAAGTTGGCACAACATACAATAGAACGGCATCCAGAGGCTAATCCCATAATGTAGAAACAAAGACCAGTCAACCCACACATTGATCCTCTAATGAACAAAGAGCTAAACAAACTGATAGAGGCAAGCATTATATATTGAATCAAGAATTCAAGTTGTGTTGTAAACTTGGTACCATTCAGGAACAAGAATGGAGAAATTAGGTTGTGCGTGGAATTTCGAGACTTGAACGGATAATCTCTCAAAGACCACTACCCACTCCCTTTAATGGAACAAATCTTATAGGTAGTATCCGTCTTAGAAACATTTTATCTCCTGGATGGATACTCAGGGTATAATCAGATAATGGTGAATGAAGATGACCAGTTTAAGATGGTTTTCACCACTAAGTGGAGCACCTATGCCTATAAGATGATGTTGTTTGGATTTTCTAATGCCGGGGCCACCTTATGAAGGGCGATGGACATGACATTCAAGGGGTTGATCAACAAAATAGTATTGATATATCTTGTTGATATCACTGTGTTTTCCCAAAATGTAACGGATCACCTTTTCCATCTAAGACAAGTATTTCAAAGATGTAGGAGATTCAGGGTATCATTAAATCCCAAAAAAGGCACATTCTTGGCTTAGGAAGGCAAGCTCCTAGGCCATATTGTGTCAAAGGAAGGATTGATGTTCGACCTAGAAAGAGTTGAAGCAATTTGAGCATTACCATTGCCAAGTCATAAGAAGGCTCTTTAGAGTTTTCTAGGAAGAATCAATTTTGTCCGCAAGTTTGTGCTAAATTTTGCTGCACATGTGAAGCCAGTAATACTGATGTTGAAAAAGAGAATGGAATTTAGGTGGAAAAATGAGGGAAAGGATATTTTTGAATCCATTAAAGAAGCCATATCCCAAGCTCTAACTTTCGTCAATCCAAACTTCTCCAAGGACTTCGTGCTTTATGCCTTTGGTGGTGCGAACACAATTTTTGCAATCCTAGTGCAAAAAAACAAAGGGGGATCTGAAAATCCAGTTTCCCCTTTTAGTCAAGGCTTGGAGGACTATGAAGTGAGGTAATCCTTCATCGAGAAACATGTCGTTATAGTGATCAAGAGCTTAAAGAAGATACAACACCTAGCCTCAAACAACAGGATCCAACTGTTAGTTTCTCATGCGAGAGTCAACGATTTCCTTTTGAACAACGATGTGAATGAGAAACATGCAGGATGGATCACTCATGTCATGGAATATGAAATTGAAATTAAGGTCAGTAAGATGGATTTTGGAAAGGGACTATGTGAACATATAGCCTCAAGTCAACAAGTTGATGCAAGTAATGTAAATGGAGCTATCTTGGTACTACAAGATGGTCAAGAAAAAACAAATGATAATGTGTCTATTCCTTGTTGGACTCAGAATATGATGGACTTCCTGAAAATAGGCCTACACCCTCAAGAAATGAGAAAATGAAAGAGGAGATAATTTAGATTACAAGCCATTCCATATGTGTTTGTTTATGGTGTTTTGTTCAAAATTGACATCAATAGTGTTCTACTAAGATGCATCAGAATAGGTCAAATCAAGAAGGTGTTATAAGAGTTTCATGATGGAGAAACCAGAGGTCATTTTTTTCCACAAGTAAAATCTCTCAAGATAATGAAGGCAAGATATTATTGGCCTAAGGTGTTCAGTGATTGTTACACTTGGCTCAAGAAGTGTAAAAAATATACATTCTTCATAGGCAAGGAAAGATTGGTAGCACTTCCATTGCACCCAATTTCAGTTGACTAGCCGTTTATGCAATGGGGATTGCAATTCATTGGGGGTTATCAATCCAAACTCAAGCCAAGGCCACAAATGGATTCTCGTAGAAATAGACTATTTCACGAAGTGGACCAAGGTGGTAGCACTCAAAGAAGAAAATGATTCTAGCATACTAGAGTTTTAGGAACAGATAATGACTAGGTTCAGGGTACTGACCACTATCATATCAGACAATGCATTGGATTAGCTGGGTTCTAAGATCAAGGAATGGGCTGTTAAAATGGGATCTACTTGAGAACCTCTTTGAATTATTACCCATAGAGTAATGTGCAGGAAGATTCCACAACAATAATTTTCTAAGAATCATCAGAAGGACTCTAGATGAAAATCAAAGGATATGGCATACAAAAATAAAATCAACATTATGGTCTAACAAAATCACATGAAAGATATCTACAGGTAATTCCCCTTACAAGATGGTCTATGGGAAGGAGGCAGTATTGTCTATATCATTAGATCTTTCCATATTGGAACTTATGAAGCAGTTGGAATTATCTAAGTTTGAACCAATCGAGGCTAGGTATGTAGAGCTAACGAAATTGGAAGAAATTAGAGAACATTCAGTTCAAATGATAGAAAATGATCAAGCCTTAGTCAAGAGGTGGTTTGAAAAGAAAGCAAGAGCAAGGACCTTTCAGGAAAGGGACTTAGTTCTGAAGTGGGATGCAGATCGGGAATGCCAAGGAGGAATTCTATATTTGATGCTATTTGGAGTGGCCCCTACATGGTCACAGGATGTAAGAATAGCAATGTATTCCAATTGTCTACATTGGATGGAGAGGAGCCTCTGATTCTAGTTAACAGAATCTATCTTAAACATTGTTACTGAAATAAAAAGGTTTCACCATTGTAAATATTAGCCTAAGATTTTAATTCCTCTAAGTGCGTATGCACATTGTCTTGCTGTAGTTTAGGTTTTACTCTCTCTAAGTGCTTCGGCATAGGTTTTATTATTCCTAGGTTGAATAATTTTGTACTTCAAGATGCCTCTAAATGTGAATGTGTGCCTATAGTCCATTTCTAGAAGAAGGTGAATGCTCCAAGTAAATCTCATTTTCTACTCTCATAACCTCTTTTTCAAGATTTTATTATTAAAATTGAGAGTGCAAGAGGAAGAGAAAGTTAAGGGACAATAGGTCACAAGAATCTGGGCTCGAGGTTTCAGGAATAGGAGTAGTACTAGGTTATTAATTCATTACTCTGCATCCAATAGATACTTCATGGAAACTGATCTTTTCACCTAGCAGGAAGGTGACACTGTGAGTCACAAAATTGTTGACCAATTTTTTCCCTTAGGAAAAATTAATCAAACACGACCTTTCACAGAAAAAAATTGAAGATTTGGTTCAATCATTCGAGTCCAAATTTCAAAACTAGTAGTAAATTACAAACAGGCTCGACAATGACAACCCGGAATTTTTCAACCCTCAACAAAGTAGTGGACTCACGGAAAGAACTAAATGTTAACTCAGAAAAATTCCAAGATTGAGAGGGAACAATGAAACTCAAAACCCCATGAGACTTCAACATGGAGTCAACAATGAGGGACACTCAAAGGAAGAGCATATATTTTTTTTACTCGAGGCCCAAATTGGTTAAGTATAAAAGGACCGGTGGAAGGAGACACATGTCAGCTTGGTGAAACTTGAGAGGTGAAATACAAAGAGGGTCTCCAAATGTGTGCAAGCCCACCACATCACCAGAGCCTGAACGTTGAACTGGCCATTGAAAATTCTAAGGACCGGTGGAAGCCTCCACATTTTTTAATAGTGCAACATCAAAAGTATGATAGAGGAGTTCCCAAATGAGTGCAGGCTCACCACAAGGTTAGAGTCAAAGATGGTTTCACCAGCCATTGAAACGTCTAAACTCGAGATAGACCAGTAGATGGCACCACATGTCTCATCGGTGTACCTTCAAAGGAAAACTCTGCAGTGGGTTCTTAAATAAGAGCCAACCCTCCATGTGTCCCAGGTTTGAAAGGTGGTAGAACCAGCCATTGAATTGGCTAAGGAAAGGGTTAACAGAAGCCTCCACATGTCTCATCGGTTAAAATTCGAAGGTGCAGCTCAAAGAAATACCCTAAACTAGGGTAAAGCCTCCATGTGTCCCAGGTCCGAAAAGGGGACACCGTCCGTTGAAAATTCCAAAATCCTGCAAATACCTACACGTGTCTCGTCCATGAAAATAAAAAGGTATAATCAAAAGGGAATGTCCCAAATGAGCATGAAGCCTCCACATGGTTTGAGCCCTAAAATTTTAACCAGCTGTTGAAAAGGTCTAAGATCCAGTAAACGGTGTCATGTGTCAACTCAATGCAACTTTAAATATCAACTTTAGAGGCAAGTCCCAAAAATGTGTGAGCCCTCCACTTCTGTAGGGTCATACATAGTTGCTCCGCTAGTCAAGGGTGGATCTTAGCCAAAACATGAAGAAATAGAGCAGGCCGTGGGTAAGAGCAAGTGTCCAGACATCGTAACTTCAGGAGTGAAGAAGGGGTAGTGAAATCTTAGGAACACACGGGGCTCCACAAATATCTTGTATAGGTAAAATCCAAACCCAAAGTAGTTTTGAAAATATTTGGCGAATCATTTAGCCCGCTAAGATTTTTAAATGCTTGGATCCTGAAAATATTGTGAAAGCCTGCATTGAGCACCCAACCCTAACCTTTAGATGACCTCGACTACGACTAGAGTAAATACAAGCCTCCATTCTTGAGACTGTCACATTTCTCGCTCACCATCATAATGAGGTAATTCTTACACAATAAGAAGTGGTAATAGAGGCAATGGTTGTGTTATGAGACACATTAATTTTGCAGGAGGATTCAATGCATATCTGGGGTGGTTGAACAAGAGTCTTTATTTATTCTACCTGCTGTTGTTCTTCCTATATATTGTAAGGAAGTGCATTTTTATAAGGGTTGGACATTTATGCTCTACACCCTCCCTTCTTCTCTTATCTGCAAGTGATTTTGTGGAGTTTCAAGCCTTCCATTCAAACTGTAATGAAAATTTGTGCCTCTTGTCCATTATAATTTTCTGTATCAATATTTAGAGAAATAGTACAAGTCTGTGGATGATTTTCAACCCTCTCTTGCATTCATTTTCTCCTTTCTGATCTCCCATTATACTATTGGTTATTTGTGCATGGTGATTTTATTGCTTTTTTTTGTGGTTTATGTTTATTACAAAGCAGGTGTTTCAGCATTCCTTTGGAGTATCACCCTTGTTATTTTAGGTTTATTTCATGCATATTTCTCAACCCTATCTCCTTGGCAAGTTAGAGTAGGTTTTAGAGTAAATCCTCTGCAATTTGAATGTGTGCACCTGAATAGAGGAATAGGAGCTGGACTTCATTCAAAGAGCTCTCTCAATTCAAAAAGTTCCACACTTTAAGAGATGCTCCATGTTATGCAATCACACTATGAGTCTCATCCCATCTAGTTGCAGACTCCAGGGGTACTATGATTATGCATCAACACACTCCTCTTCGACATTTATTATATTTTGATTTCAATTACTATTGACTATAGACATGGATATTATTGTATCATTTTGTTTTAGCATGATGTTAGATGATAGAGATATTCTAATTATTGATGGATTGTGATTCATAGTATGATTGTGTGGATTCTTAGATACAAAGAGAGACATTTTATATTGATGATGATGTGTTTTAGGTGTATATGTTATTGACATTCAGAATTATTGTCATGTTGAGTAGGATTTAGCATTTAAATTATTTTTTGATCTTGTTGATATTGATAAAAGGATAGAATTGAGATGTTGTTGGAATTTTAGACAACTATTGACATTGTTTAGTTGAGATGATGATTTAGCTATATGAGGATTTTTATTGATTGACATGCATACATTTTATCTTTTATGTTTTTGATACAGACACGAGGTCAAAGGAGGTATTATGTGATTTTGTAGGAAATTAAATCACGACAATCAAAAGGGGGATTTGAGACCAACCACAATAGAATACTAGATGGATAAAACGAAGGTCACCATGGAAACTTTTGTAATGTTGTTGTTTTGTTTGTTTTACTTTGTTTGCATGTCCCCATGGGAGGATGACCTCCAATTTTGACCATCGGCTATGTGTGTAACTATTTCCCTTGTTTTTGATTTATTGTAGTGTTTGTGATTTATTTCTGATGTAATTTATTTATATATTGTTGATTAATGTGCTTTTATTAAGTAATTAAATCATGTTGTTAAGCCATATGGGGATGTGACAAAAGGGATCATTTATTAAATTTTTTGGTCTTTTGGATTATTTTATTTTGATTGTGTAAGTAACTTTGAGTGTTGTACACTCTACCTTACCTTGGAATTTTGAATTTGAGCTTAAGGGACATTTTTGGAGGCTTGTGGGACAAGCTAAATTTGTTCTACACCTCTTAATTTCATATACCAACCCTGCCTATGGAGTGGGGAAAAATAGATCCCATTATGTGTTTATTAAGACAAAAATTGACAATGATTGCACTTTTATTACATAGGTTTTATAGGTTTTACTTAGGGGGTGTGGGTTTGGATTGTGTGTTAGAGGCTTCTCATTCCTCTCAACCACCAATTTATTGTGCATTGGGGTTGAGGTTAGAATTTTGATGTGGAGTGGAGGATAAGTGATCTTGCATCCTACATGAAGCTACCTCACCCTCCTCTTCCTTTTTTCTATATATGCAAGTTTAATTGTTTGTTTGGGGGTTACTTAATTTCATTTGTGCTCTTGTATTTTTTGAGTTGGAAAGTTTTGGAGTTCTTCTTGAATTTTTTTGAGCTTGTTAGAGGTGGATTGATATTGAAGGAGCTTGGTGTGTTACTCTTTGATCAAGCTCTACCATGCAAAGGTAGGAGCTACACCCTTGTTTTACTTGTTTTCCCTTATATGTGTATATTTGTATGTTATTAAATGTTTTGGTATGTTTATTAGGTTCTCAAGTAGAATTCCTAAGTATACTGTAGGAGAAGGCTATGTGGATATTATTTGTATGGGGGCATTAGAGTTTTTAATATGTTTTGGGTGGGATTTGGGTTAGGTTCCCCACTGTTGATAATAATATGATTGTTTTTCTTACTCGGTTCTTTTGAGGGAGACATAAGAGATTGTAGGCAGGCATAAGTGGGAGGCATAATATTTTTATAGGGGTTTTTTATTTATATTGGAGGGTTTAAGGTGGGAACCTAATTCCACTGGGAGGCATAATTGATCTCCCCATAGATCATTGCTCCATTGGCTTCACATTTTCAAGCCTTGTGTATTTTGTTAGTTTCCTTCTTGTGATTGCATCTTGTGTTGAATGTGTTTTGAAATGGTTGTGAATTTTTTTTTGTGATATGGAATCATTGTGTAGTTTCTGTGAGTTGGATTCATCTTTTATTGCATTTTGTTTGGGGCTCGAGGGCTAATGAGGAGGATAACTTCTTCTCCTCATTGGATTATTGGTTGGGTGGAGAGTGTTACATCCTCCATTTCTATTGTTGTGATCAAATGAGGAAATGGTGGAGCTCTTGTTGAAGAATTAGCACTTGGAGATTTTTTGAAGTAAAAAAAAGTACTTCTTTGTGAGAAAACATTTCATTATAATCCCTCCTTAGGTGGATGACTCGTCACATTGTATTTAAAAGAAGAGTTACATTACAAAATTGTTTATCAAGTTGAAATGTGTGGTGGAAAAGAAAGATCTTTGTATTGTAAGGAAATGAGCTATGCTCAAAGAAAAAAAAGTTCATTATTATTTGTTTAAATTATATCATTCTAATAATGAAGGAGGAACATAGAAGTTATAAACATTGATGATGTATCCCTAGAAAATATTAAATGTATAATAGTTGTTGTGTTTTCCTTGAGTAAAGGGTGGTAGTAGTAATGGAATGATGTGTCAAATTATAATGAGTTATTTTGTTGGAAAAATTGCATTTTGTTTTGGAAAGGAAAACAATGATAATTAGAAATAGATTAAGTTTCATTCCTTCCTTTCAGTGGAAAACAATTTTTTTTAAACTAATCTTATAGTGTTTTCTTATTACTATTCAAATAGAAAATCATTACATTTAGTAATTATAAGCGTGGAATGAATAAATAGTTAAACCCTTCAACTGGAGACTTCAGGCACATTACTTCAACTAAGCATAAACTGTAAAACAATCTAGTAAAACTTATTTTTGGAAAAATTACAGAATTGATGGTTCTAATTTCAAAGAACAGGATGGTCATCCTATGCAGAGTGGCCATCTCTGAACCACCGCTAAGGATAGATGGCATTTTTTGAATCATCAACCAAGTAGGTCAGAAATCCAAAGACCATTATCCTGATTTAGGTGGCAGTTTCATCACTTACGGTGTAGAAATTATAAAAAATTACAAATGGGAAATTTAAAACTTGTTCTATCAAAAATTTAATCTTCCAAATTTCTAGAGGAAAGCACAAACAAGACATAAGGTAATAAATTCATTGTTCTAAACTTATAAATATTTAAATGGGTATTCAAAGGCATTTAATATCATGGATAGAAAAATGAAGTAGGTTTTTTTCCCAATAGAACGTAAAAAATGCAATTTTATTTATAAAAATTCTAGATTTGGAGTGGAAACCTATACCATATTCAAACAAAAGACATTACAATAATAAATCTATAATCCAAACTAAACTAATCTTGATTTTGTGAATTCCTTCATGGTTCCTTCCCTCCTAGCTTTCATGGCTTCCATTCCTCGAACTTGCAAAATTAAAGAAAGAAAAGAGACCAAATAAGGAGGCTTGGGCACTGAAAAAGGTATAATAATATTTCATAAGGATTGTTAGGGTTAGTATAGAACCCTAAGATCTAGTGGCCATAATTTATTTGATCTAAGGGTTGAGAATCAAACCTACAATTGTTAGGTAAGATTAAATATTATGGGTTTTTAGATAATTTAAACGCATGTGTAAATGGGTGAATGGGGCCATTTAATTCCCTTGTATGTTAAGTTAATTATTTAGTTCCTAGTATGTATTAGTAATTATAAATGGAATTTAAGGAAAATGATTTAAGAGAACTAAGATAACTTTGGATAAGAGTTGATTAAATGTGAGCTAAATGTTCATTCGTAAGGGGGAAACTATTTAACCTAGAGAAAGGATATTTTTAACTCTTATCTAGTGATGATAATTAAATTGACTTTAGAACCAGATTAAGAATATTTAATTAATAATATTGAATGGATGTAGCCTATGAAATGTAACATTTCTAGTAGGAATTAATTAAACATATATTAGGGTTTGAAACCCTTTCAACCTATTCAAAACAAAAAAAAAATCTGCAACATTCTGTATAATTGTTTAAGGATTAATGTGGTTTTTTAGAATGTCGATTTAGTGGGTGTTACACTTGGTATCAGAGAAAGGTTCAACGCTTGGACCATGGGAACACTTGGAAACATAAGGCATAACAATAAAACATAACACAACTCTAAACCTAGAGCACACAACTTACATAATACTTTAAATTAAGAAAACCTAGAAAAAGGAAATAAAATCTAGAGTAATAAAATAGCTCTCTCCTTGGTCTATGCAGGAGGCATATACTTGACGAGGGGTTCTACCAAGTAGACCTATATACTTACCACCCCTAGATTAGGAAGTAGCCACCATATTGTGTTAGATACTTCAGATGTTGCAGGATGTTAATACCGCTATACGCAGAGGATCTTTGGGAGGGAGACACAAAAAAAAAGGAAGAGAGCCATCAATAGAGGCTCGTGTACCTTATCAAAATAGTGATCAGTATAGGAAAGAGAACTCCTACGTGGATTTAGTTAGACAATATTCACCATAGAGAATTCATGAAGGTAGGGCTCCACGACATAGGGACAGATCTAGGAGTCCTATGAAGCATGAGGATCATGTTGAGATACCTAGAGGTATATAATCTACAATGGTAGATCATCTCAAGGAAATCCTGAAACTCCATCCATCTCATTTCACTAGGGACACTGGAGGATTCTAGGAAGAGGCATGGTTAGTTAGGTTAAGAGGATGCTTCAACTTATGTTTGTTGTCTAACTACACGAAGGCTCGTGTTTCCATCCAGCTTCGAAAAGATGAAGTCAGGGTCTAGTCGAGGAGTGAGGAGTAGAAGCTCCATGTGCATTATGAGACAACCATTTAGGAGAACTTCAAGGAGTGGTTAAGGAGAAGATTCCTTTCTAATAGGTTCATTCAGTATAGGATAGATGCATTACAAGACCTGCGTTAGGCATCTCTGACGGTGGCAAAGTATGAGATTCATTTCCTAGACCTACTTCAGTATGTGGACTATATGCATGATGAGAAGGTGAGGATCCACAAGTTCATCATGAGATTGAACCTAGAAATTGGAGGGGAAGTACACATTCATTGTCCATAGGCACTAGTAAAGGTCATTGAGAAGGCCTACATTGTAGAGGATACTAGGGGAGAGATGCAATAATCTAGAGATAGAGTTCAGAGTTGTATCCAACAGATATATAATATGAGATTGATGAGGTTATATCCTCCTCCTCGTAGCCAACATTTTTCAGCATAGTCTTCATTTAGACCACCACACTAGCCACCTCATTAACCATAATAACAGACTCACCCTACCTTTAGGACTCCATATAGATTCTATGCTCAGAGGGGACGCAGTCTGAGGCCTCCTCCTAGGGGACCAATCAAAACTCAAGAACCAACTAGAGCTCAATCTACAGCAGTTCATCAGTAATGACCATAGCATTCCATAGTAGGATCATTAGGATCCATGACATAGACCACTAGAGTACCTGTAGGAACTATTTGTTATTGGAGGGGACCTAGTAGTTACGATTGGTGTGGATTATTTGGAAATCATTGGAGAGATTACCCTCACAACCCTCATAACAAGGGTAAGGTACTAGTTTCAGAACCTACTGTAAGAGATATTGCTAGGAGCCACAGGATATATGCAGTAGTTGAGAACTGCTAGAAGAGAACCGGAGCATGGTGGTTGAGATTAAAGGTAGCATTGATGGAATTTATAAACCTGTTTTATTTGATTCATGTTCGTGAGATTCTTTTATTTCCCCATTTGTAGTAGAGTGATGTAGGTTAATGGTAGTTAGGGATGTGGAGATGGCTTATGGAGAAAATCTCACAATGGAATCCTTAGTCAAGAAGTGCATAGTTTACCTAAGACCCTTTTCCATGACCTTGGATCTTTGTATCCTTCCTTTGGGTTCCTATGTGATTATTTTTGGCATGGATTGGTTATCTGCACACAAGTCTAGTGTTTATTGTTATAGAAAGGTAACATCATGTGAAGATGATTTTGGAGTGGAGTCAGTGATAGTTGTATGCTGTCACGGTTAGTGACAGATTTGAGGATGGGTCTAATGGGCCTTTACTTTATGATCATCACATCTTGAGGGATTTTTCATATGTTTTTCTAGGGGAGCTTCTAGTGTTACCTACCCGGCGTGAGATATATTTTCACATTGATTTGGTTATAGGAGTAGAGCCTATATCACAAGCACTACTTATGATGAATACCCCTGAGATCTGTGAGCTCAAGTTACAGCTTGAGGGCACTTTATAGAAAGGCCTAATTCATCCTAATGTATCTCATTGGGGTGCATTGGTGATTTTTGTAAAGAAGAACGAGTCTCTGCGATTGTGTTTTGATTATCGTCAGCTGAACAAAGTAACGATCAAGAATCTTTACCACCTTCCACATATTGATTATTTGTTTGATCAGATGAAGGGGGCCATGGTATTTTCTAAGATATATCTTGAGTATAGATACCATCAGATGAGAATCACAGAGGAAAATATTCATAGGACAACCTTCCGTACGAGATATGGCCACTAAGATTTCACAGTAATACCTTTTGGTCTGACGAATGCCCTTGCATTGTTTATGTGTTTGATGAATAGGGTATTCAAGATATTTTTGGATTGCTTCATGCTCATTTTTCTTGATGAAATTTTGAATTACTTGCATACACATGAGGAAAACCTTCGATAGGTTCTGCAATGTCTTCATGAGTAATAGATTTATGGGAACCTAGAGAAGTATGCATTCTTTTAGTGAGAGGTGTAGTACTTAGGTCACATCATTTCTGGGGTAAGTATCGCTATCGATCCTTCCAAGATTCAACCTATTATGGACTGGACCATGTAAAATAGTGTGACTAAAGTGTGCAATTTGATGGGATTAGTAAGCTACTACAATAGATTTTTTAGGATTTCTCTTTGATTGCACACCCCATCACATCCCTTCAGTAGAAAGGGAAGAATTTTTTTGGTGAAATGAATGTGAGTAGGCCTTCAGTACACTAAAGGGATGCCTTACATCAGCACCGATTCTTGCTGTGCTAGACCCTCAGAGGGATTTCTTTGTGTGTACAGATTCTTCCTTGGTAGGATTAGGTGGGGTATTGATGCAAGACGTCCATGTGGTTTCCTTTGAGTCTCACAAACTCAAAGATAATGAGGTCAATTATCTGACTCATGCCTTGGAGCTTGCAGCAGTTTTGCATGTTTTGGTTCGATGGAGACATTTCCTTCTTGGCAGGAGATTTAATCTTAGGACTGATCACTTGAATATTCATCACCTCTTCACGCAACCCAACCTCAATACTCATTAGTGGCATTAGATGGAATTTTTATGTGAGTAAGACATGTAGATAGATCATATGAAGGTGAAAGAGAGTTTTTTTGCCTACGCTCTAAGTAGACAAAGACATTTGGTTATGGATACTTCAATGGGTAAAAATTTCCAGAGAAGGATTTTACAGTAGATTCCTCATGACATTTTCTTCCTTGCAACCTGATCAGATATTGAGTCTCAGAGACCCCTTAAGAGGAAGTTTGATCTTTTTGCATTAGATTCAGATGGAATTGTTAGGTATAAAGGTGAGATATATGTACATAGGGATGGAGGTTTGAGGTAGGATATCTTGGCAAAGACTCATCGTGCACCTTATTCAACCCATCTAGGGGTGAGGAAGATGCATGCCACCTTGAAATAACTTTACCATTGGAGAGTTCTTCAAAGAGATGTAGCTTAGTTTGTGTAATGCTATTTATGGTGTCAAAGGGTGAAGGCCGAGCATCAACATCCAAATGGCCTTCTTTACCCACATGTTAGCCCAAAGTGGAAATGGGACACCATATGCATGGATTTTATAGTAGGATTACCGATGTCAAGATACCACCATGATGCCATCATGGTCACGGTGGATAGATTAACGAAAGTTGCTCATCTTTCTCCCGTGAAGACTGTTAGGTTTGGAGCTAGATTACTTCACAGTTAGCATGCAATGGAAAGTGACTAGAAATGTAGTAACCAGAATCAGTTATAGTGGGACTGACATCGGTTAGGAAAAGGAGGAACCGGATGTGGTAAGGTCTAACTGGAGTCGGTTACCTATGTGAAGAACTTTATTTTTAAGTCATGGGTTTTAATATTATTTTTATTTTAAAGCAAATGTATTGGATGTAATTTCATGGCTAAGTTGCCCTAAGTTTGTCTAAGCTTAAATAAAATAGAAAACTAGGGTTAGAGAGAGTTAGATGAGTTGATGAATAGAAGATCATACTCCTTGGTTGAAAGGATGAAGAAGAAGAAGAAAAAGTAGATTACATGAAGATAAGAGCTTTCATGGAGAGAAGCTGAATAGAATGAAAGTGCAGGTACATTGTTGGTGAGAAGATGGTATTATCTTCTACTATATTTCCTTTGTATTGTTTATCCTAGTGTAATGGCTTGCATAGTATGCAAAGCACTTAGGGTTTCTTCTTGTTAGATCCACAGGTTATTGTGAGATCTTGTTATTGCTCATTCTTGTAGATCCACATGTTGTGAGATCTTGTATTACAAATCCTTGAGATCATGTTGTATTGTTGATCCATAGGAATCTAGCATGGTAGAGAAAGTTATCTTCATGTTTGTAGTTTGTTGCAATGATGGAGGAGAGAATTACTTCTTGGTGCATGGTTGGGATTGCACATTGGTAGATCTTTATAGAGGTCTTGTTTGCAGATTCAAAATATAGTGAGATCTTGGCTGCATAGTTGTAGATGCAAGGTAGCTTCAGGTATGTGAGATCTGGTTATGGTTGAGAGGCACAGTTGTACTCCACTGAGGTGGATCCAGTTATAGATATAGAGGAGACAAAAGTGGTGGTATGGAGGCATGGTTTAGTGTACTCAAGTAGATCTGGTTGGAGATCTAGGAGGAGGAGATCCTCTTGTAAAGATACATGTACTCTTGTGCAGAAGATTTGGTTTCAAATCTCTTTTTATATTATATATATATATGAGATCTCTATCTTTGGTGGACATAGCCTACATTGGGTGAACTGTGCTACATGCTTGTTATGTGTGTGTACTTTTGTGTGATTTGGATTATTTTATTTTATATTGCCACTGCTATAGAGTTTTTGGGGAATTTTTTAGATCATGTGTGAATGATTTTGTTTGTTATTAAATCATAACACTATTCTACAGTCCCATATTCCCAACAACTGGTATCAGAGCAATGGCTTTATTTTTTAGAGCAAGGGTTTTTTTCATGGCTATGTTAGTAGTTATTACTTAAATGTATGAGATTATGGTTTATTTTTCCTAATGTGAAAATTCCAGGAAGAGATTAAATCTCAAGTGGGAGCTACAAGTGTAAGGTTGCTGGAGAACACAGTGACCAACATCGATTAAGTGGCAACCGACGTCAACAGGGTGAGACCGTGGTTAGTTACTGAGTATCCTGGTTATAAATAGAAAATCACAGATCTAAAGAAATGAAGATATGTGTGGAATGTATCTTGTTTGATGAGTTTATAATTTAATTTCACATGCATGGTTTTGGATTGTAGATCTAGACAGAGAAAAGGAATTGGTATGCATTCTTGGTGTAGTTAGATGCATGGGATTCAGTAGAGAGGAAGTAGCACAGAACGAAGACAGGGCTTCCATTAGAGAATCATGTACTTTAGTTGAAGATGCAGTTGAGTATCTTGGTGCTAGTAAGGTGATGTATTTAATCTTGATGCAATTTATTGCATGGATTTGTTGTATTGTTTTTGTATGAGATTTGGATGCTTTTTGAAATGATTGGCTTAGCTCAACAATCAGCTTCGGTTGAAGTAGGTACCTAGTGTGGTGTGTTATGCAAAATTGTGTGGTGTTGGGTTCATTCTAGCAGCATTGACATCAGTCTAAGAACTGAGGTTGGTTATAGAGGAACTGATACTGGTAAGGTAACCATGGTTAGTTAGGGGATGACCTTGGTTGGTCTTTGTGGCAACTTATCTGTACAAGTTTTTATGCAGCAAGAGAGGGAAGATGGTTCTTTATCCTAGTTTGGAGGATCAAGTTTCTTGCACAAAGTGTACATGGAAGAGACGGTGTAGATCACTTCATGGTTTGGATCAGAAAGAGGATGGAGTTAGCTCGGTTACTCCATTGAGACTTTGAGTTAGGTATCTCTATATGGTTCATGTTTTATTTCTTTCATTTGGAGCAATTGATATTATGTTTGGATTGTGTGCACAAATTTACACCATGGTTTCTTGGTGTTGTTTGAATTTTATTTCCCAGTTGTGTGGAATCTTAAGGACAAGGGTTTCTAGTCTAAGGATGAGATCCTTAATGAAAATTCATGGTTAGACATAGTTGCAGGTAATGAGAGATGTTGAGTACATACAGTTGGAAAGAAGGTGATTCACCTACTTCACTAGAAGTCCAAACTTCTATGATGTAGAAGTATTCTCAGAGAAGAAAGGGAAACAATTTTATAGTTATTTCATCTGGTTTTATTTCTCACTGACATATTAGCTTTTGAGCTTGGTGTTGGAGGTAGTGTTGGGGATTTCGTGTTCAGTTGGAAAAAACCATGGTTGTTGGCATTACAGGATTGGATACATGATGCACATGTAGAATGAGAGGACATTGCAACTATTCAGAGTGGAAGGAGGAACAAGTTGGTTTTGGAGGGTAGTCATGGATTTGCAGTCATTTTGAGTTTATTGCTTTGTGATGTCACTTCTTGTTTATTTTGTGGTGCCTGTATTTTCCTTGGGGATGACAGTTGATGGTAGATTCTGCTGGTTTTAGATGATAGAGCAATTTGCAGAGTTTGAAGGATGAAAAAGGAGAAAATATGACTATTACAGAGACCAGTATCGGTTAAGGTTAACTGTGGTTGGTCATCTGGTAACCGTTGTCGGTCAGGGCAAATCATGGTCGGTCAGGTCACAAGTTTGACAACAGTGTTTATTTACCATTTTTAGATGGTGCCCTTGTTTTTTGCTTTCATCTTGGTTGGTTTGTGCAGAGTATGTTGATGACATGTTTGTTGGTATTTACACTTGGTATTAGTGGCATGGTTTAGCATGGATGTTTGTTATTGACATTGATGAGCACATGATTCATATTCAGATTTTGTGTTACTCAGTGGCAAACTTGGAGCTTCTGGAGCATTGGTGATATGAATGGATGTACATTGTGAGTTTTTACATGTTGGATAGATTCAGTTTTGTAAGTCTACAATGATGCAAATGTTTGATTTGCACATGGATGCTTTGAGCATGAGTAGGAGATGTTTGTATTTCCTCTTGATTACTATGTTACTCCTTGATAGATGTTATCTATAGATGATTGTCTTGGACATGCTAGTTGTTTATGTAGGGTTGGATTTACAGATTACAATGTTTGGATTCTTTGAGTTATGTAGGTTTTTGGATTGATCACCCACTGTTGCAGGTAGAACTTGTTATCCAAAATTCACCCCTCAAGGTAATTTTGATAACATGCATCAAATTATTTAGTCTTGAGCAAGTAGATTGATTCAATGCCCGAAATCGTGTATTTGGGGCCCCCTCAGCTTCTCTCTAACTCTCCTATCCAAGAAGAAATCCCAACGAGTTACAAAAAATGGAAAAAATGCAAAAAATAAGGTTGCAGAACTATTTTAAAGCATTTTGGGTCTGAAGAGGTCGGGTCGTACTGAGGTTCCTCGTACCAAGCTTGGGGCCGAAAAACAAAGAAAATCATCTGAGTCAGACATTTTTGTCCTACGGTCCTTGGAGTCGAAAAACAAAGAAAATTGGCTAAGTCAGACATTTTTTGTTCCAGGCGGTCCGCGGGACAGTTGGGACGTCGGGACGCAAAAAGCCGAAACGGCCGAGAGCAGGGAAAATTCGTCAAGATTTTTGTTTCACATGGTTTTGGGACAAGCCGGGACAAAAGTACGCGCGGGACGCGAATCGGTTGATTTGACGCAAGAGGGTCCCATTTCGGGCAGTTCAGAGATTTTTCATCTGGGACAGCCGGGCCAAAAGTACACGAGGGACACGCGGGGACGTGAAAAGGATAAAAGGCCGCAAAAGGGACAAGGAAGCCCGAATCGGACCTGATGCGGGAGATATTCATCTGGGACAGCCGAGACAGGACTACGCGTGGGACGCGAATCGGACCGATTTTCTGAAATAGATGCGAACAAAGAAGAAAAGTCAACGTTTGACCCGTGAAACTTCAAATGGCCATAACTTTTGACTCCGAGCTCCGATTTTCACAAAATAAAAGATATATTTAAATAAAAGAAACATATTCGGCTCCAGTCAGTTAATGTTCATTCCCGTCAAATGACAGAAAACGCCTGCCAGACCCAAATAGCTGCCCGCACTCAGAAGGCCATAACTTTTGCATTTCTCAACGAAATCGCACAAAATTGGTACCGTGTTGGAATCGTGGCTCCAAGACCAAACACACAACAATCATACAAATTTAGGATTTGATGAGAGATTGATTGAGTTTTTTTAAGAAAAACGTGGCTGGGTTCATAACAGTGTTTTATTTGGTGGTTGGGAGTGCAATTAAGAGGCATGGTCATCATTCTTTCTCTGCTGCAGCACCTGGGGACAGTATGGGGAGCCTTTTGTAAATAACATATAATCATTTTACTCCATTTAATGCCTCCTACAAGTGGTTGAAGGACAGATTTCAGGATTTCCATTTTCCCTTCTCTTTCTCTTCTCATTTTTTCTATAAATTGGAGTGTTGAGCTCATTGTAAGAGGAGGTAGTTTTTGTAGCAAAGCTCTGCCAAAATTGCTTTGTGAAGCTGATGTGTTGCAGGCCCTTGTTGTGGACTCCTTGCATGGTGATCCAGGCCCTTTTCGTGTAACCGATTGAACTGTGCATATCAGGAAGCAATAAAATATAAGTTTGTGGATGCATCTTCCCCTGCTGTGTTTTCTTGCATTCTTCTTGCCCCTTCAACCTTGATTACAAGAATATTGTGTCTATTATTATGTTCATGCAGGGATCCATTATCATTGTGTATGTTTGAAATATTGTTGTGAATGTGTCTTGCTAGATTATGGAGAACTGTCATCACCCCTTCTAGTGTGCACTTTGCTTCTGTATTTCACGCATTTGAAGACTACTCTCACACCCTCCTTTTCTGGTGTATCACCGCTTTAGTGTAGGATTTCATTTTATGCATTCTCTCTCCCTGGTCCCTTGGAAATTTAGATTAGAATAGTTAGTTTCCCCTGCATTATAGTAGATTGTGGCAGGTAGTTTAGGAGCAAGAACCAGCTTTTTCTGGAGGTCTATCTCAAGTAGCAAGTCCCACAACTTGGAGATAGTACCCATGTTATCCAATCACACCATGAGCTCAAGTATATGCACTTGTATGAATATAGGGTGCTGTGATTCGGTGATAACAGAATCTAATCTCAATAGTGGTGTTTACACAAGATTTTATTTTTCTTGTGGTCTTTCTTACATCTGTGAAACGGGTCAGTCTATTTGTATGAGGCTCAAAGAGCACACATATAACATTGTATAATATTGTTGTCTCAAGTTGTCCTTGCATGAAAATCCATTCAAAATCAGTCATCACGATAATAATAATAATGATAGATGCATTTCTCGAAATTTTAATAACCTAGGAGCTGGGTTGGCTTATTAATAATACAATAACAATAACAATAACAATAACAATAACATGGGAGCTAATAGGGATAATGGTAGTAATTATGTTCAAATTATGCATATTTCCCATAAGTTGGAGTCTTCTCCTCATAGGTTTAGTCATTTACATGTCATTCATTTCAACTCTTTCCTCTAATTAATGGTGTCTGACAATCCTAATGGGGGTATCGCTACTCAAAGATTTTATAGTAATACCAGGGATGATCTATAACGAACCGATACACCAAAACCTCAAGGAAGATTATTGAATTCACACACCAAGATCATAACATCCTACCATGCTTCCACAGAGCCTGAAATCAGGTTGGGTTTACGTCTACACTCCCATATGTATGATCCCCACTTTACTAACGTTTAGCTGCCCCACAGGTCCCAGCTACATGAAAAAACCAGGAAGAGTGCGATTCGAAGTCACGGGTGGTTACTATTGATACAAAATGTAACGTAACCATTACATAAAAACCGCAAGTTGTTATCGAATCTGCACATAAAGATAATAACATGATCCTTCCACTTTAACAGTTATGAGTTCAAGAAATATGAGGCTCCTTCTAAATATTCTTGTACTTTCATGTCCTCACAAATTAACTTTTAGGGGGATAGAATATCAACTAGGATTGTGGATTATTGGGAAGATAAGTTGGTAGTGAACCTATTCGGTTAGACCATGGTAGTGAACCTATTCAGCTTCCCTTTAGACCATCTTGCTCTCAATGTCTTAAGTAAGGAGTTAGGAATCGACATGTCTCCAAATATCATTCCAAGGAAGATTTCGTTTTCAAAACTAAGAAAGCGGTTTGGTCTCTTCCATTGGAGGTCATGAAATAAATTACATAGGATTGTGCGGTGGCCTTAAGATAGGATAAAGTTCTTAAATCAAAAGTTTTGAGGGAATAATGTGTGGCCTTACAGTCCATAAATGATAACAAATGAAATTGTTATCACGAAGGATGACAAAGGACAATGCTGAAATTATTTTGATAGGTTAGACTAATATACGAAGATGTTAGAGCATTTGGTTAATAATAGCTGTTATAGAAGGTTAGATCAAAATCATGTGTGTCTTGTCACTAAGAATGTGATCAGGGTTATTAAGTAATATTCTTAAGAGGTTGGCCACTACAGAAACACCCCATTCAGGGTAGCTTCAGGTAAATAAAATATGGTTATGTTATGATGCTTCCCAAAATTCATAGTGCACTCAGGTAGATCCTCTTCGTTCGATTTGCAGGACACCGAATTACCGTGGCTTATGGAGGGCACGGTCTAGCTGTCCTCGGGAAGAAAACCTTTCAGACCTTATGATGCTTGGAAAGTATACCTTCTTTGTAAAGATAGTATGTCCTCTTACTGTATTGGAAGATTGTGCATACATGTAATTACCTCCTCCTCCTCCTAATGTTATAGCACCAAACAACAATGTGGTATTAGAAAATCTTCAATCTTTGCATTTTGTATGCTTCAAAGTCCATGGTACATGCTTCTTATGTGTGTGTACAGATTTCAATGTGATTTAGATTGTAACTAGACACCAAATCCACTGGTAGATTGTTTGGTATGGAATTCCTAGATCCTCCTGACTAATGCATAACACCAATACATTAATTTGGTATTAAAAGGGAGAGCTTAAATCCTTGGACAGTTTTGTATTCTGTCAAAACTAGAGCATTCTATATGTTTCTAATATTACAATTTGCATCGAGTATAGCCATCGTATGATATTAAATAGACACCAAAGATGGTGATTTTTGGTTGAATATACATTTAAACCACTAATTTCATGTAAATAAATTCATGGTAAAGGTAAAGATCATTGAGAGGCAATCCCTTGAGAACCTATAATGCAATAGGTATCATTACTAGATGTTAGTTACCATAATATTCAGTTTTAGATAACGATGTTTTTGCTGATGTATGAATTTCAATAGTAGATCATCATTCAAAGTGGTTTCGTACTTGCTACACATTTGGTGGAAATTTCATGGTGGAAATCATTTGTCAACGTACAATATCATTGACACATGGAAACCTTTTTCATTAAACTTTATGGCAATGGAATGGACACTTGATTTAGTTACCATGAAAGACTTGTAGTTTTAATAAATATTTATCATTTTGATATAAGTGATTTCAATAGAGACACACTTGTGTTTCGCTTTAGCATATTAGAGGTTATAGGTTTCATGCAACATGGACATCATTAGTGGTACATAGATTAGACACATGGTCACATAGTTATCATCCGTGCATGGCACATGAAGTGTAAAAACCATGCACATAACTTAGATCACCCCATTTATCTAGTGAAATGGAACATCTACAAGTTTCTCACTCTAGATATTGGGGTTTAGGTATTCACTGCAACATGATCATATGGAGTGCATAGAAGAGCCTTCGGCATACCATCTAGCTTTCTACTAAAATAGTGAAACTTGTTGAATTATGTCATGCCACATATCTTTTCTTATGATCACCCCAATATAACTAGATTTAAATGTATGTATACCATACAATTCGGCTACTAATGGAAAATGCAGGTGACAAGTATGGATGAATAGGGAATGGATCCTATGCATATCTCTAGGGTAGAACCTTCGGCCTCCATCGTTTCTAGGTCTATCAAATTGATTACGGTTTGATTCTAATATGTCATGAATATCTTCCTATGCTACATGGGTTGATCACTTAAATGTTGTATGAAATGATATTTTTAGGATTCGACACCTATGTCAGTGAATAAGGAAGGTCAAGTTGTAGATGGAGGGAATGATGCAAAAGTGCCCACTTCTCTAGGTACATATTCATTACATATCCTTAATTTTGATTACTGTTAAATACTTTACTTTGATTCTTATTTGTCAGGAATATGGTTGTAACATCCAAGGTTGATGATTTAGATATTTGAACGGTTCATGGGAATGAAATGATTCTTTTATCGATTGACATGTTCATTGGTTAGGATACATAGAAGGCATTTCAACATGATGACTGATGGAGGGTGTTCTTGCAATATTATTACATGAAATTCATACATATCCTCGTGATTCATGTGATCATAACAGGTGATGAACTAATCTTGTGAAGCTTGGCAAGGGTGGATAAAAATATGACTTCATTGGGACTGTTGACATGATATTTTCCAATTTCGACATTCATTTTGTTTGCACCAGGAGATAGACTTCAAGATCACCACTGAGGCTTTCTTTAGTATTAAAAATTACAAATCTCTTATCTTGTATTGTCTACATGGCCTCTAAGTATTTCGTTTTATGTAACTTAAAGGCCGAATGACCATTGCTATTAGTCTGATATGTTTCCAATTTTTACATTAAATCCCAAAAATCAGAAGGAGATGGACTTGGACTATTCATACCACAACTTACGAAGGCTATTGTGATTGCAAAAATTAAAATTATTGATTGGGAAAATTAAGCAATGGTATTAGTTTTAGTTTGTTTTAATATTAGTATAGGTAAATGCATTCCCCCCAATTGGTATGGCCGATAACCTCCAATCATTACCCCATGGTATTACATTGCAAGTGCAATTGTTTCCCGTTGACATTGACAAATTAAACAGTATGGCGATCTTACTTTTAGAGTTACCTGTAGGATGCATGCCTTAACGATGCACATTGCACCCCTATTTTCTTGAGTGGAACTTCCTAACATTGTTCATATGCGACTTATAAAAAACTGATCATTTATATTCCCTCCATTAATCAATGACCAAATTCAAGGCCAATCACTACCAACATTCCAAATTCTCTTCAACATGTGCAATATATTCTCATTATTGGAATTATCCTTTTTGGCCCCAATTTGCTTTCCTATGTTGACCTCTAACTGTGATAGGCTTTCCCCCCTAGTAAATTTTTCTTTTAGTAAAATATTGATTGTTTTTTATGATGCTCAAGGGAAATTATTTATTTTCAAGGATATACCTATGTATGTTGTGCATTCATATTAATCACCCTTTGTGAAAGCTTGCAAAAGTTTGTTACTTTGCGAACAATCATCTGCCTCTATAGTTAATACTCTTTGCAAGTTTTTTTTCACCATCTGCTACTAACAATATTATACAACAGGTTTGAATGTTTGTAACAAGGAAAAAAATTGCTTCTGTCAATGCTCATTAGCCTAATATTTAATATCTAAAATGATAAGAATTTGAAAGGATCTTGGTGATGATTCGAGTACAACTTACAATTCATTTTTGCAAGCATCCAGAGGTAATGTTTATTAACAACTTATGGATTGATGTTGTTATTGATAATGGAGTAATTGTTCAAGTGGTTGCAATCATCTATTGTGATGGTGAAAAAACCACTTGAACAACCACATTTTGGATTGTAGATAATCATGGGTTTCTATTGGTTATCGATGTGGAAGGTTAGCTTCATACAATACCTCAACCTAAAATTTTAGAGTCTTCTATGGTGGTTTTCTTAATGTCGGCAACCTAAGACCTTAACAAGGCATGTGGGAAATCTTGAAACCCTATCTCCATCTATGTAATTGAATGATTCTTATCTTCATTTCTCATATGTCATTCCACCTACGAGGACATTACAAATGTGGTTGGCAAAGTGTTGATTTAAATGAAGAAATGTAGTGTTCATTTGTGTAGATTTGGGTATTCAGATTGTTGATGATAAGCAAATGTATGAATAAATGTATAAATACACTTTTCCAAATTGTTTTTCAATAGAGATGTATATTCTTCCCTTAAAATTTTTTTTACATAATGCATTTGTTTCATTTTGAATTTTGTAAACTAGGATAAGATTCAAGGTACATTATTCTTCTGATTGTTTTTTTAATGAGGATTATGACAACTTAAGAAATTATTTTTGATGATGTGGAAACATTGTGTACTTGTCTATGGGTTTTATATCACGATTTTATCTACATTTTGGTTGGGGTTTTAAGGTCACTTTGGAAAGAAAATCATTCTCCTCAATCGAACTTATTTTTTCAATGGAGGATTCTTCGAAGGTGCTCTACACATTTTTGCTGTTGTGATCAAGTGAATAGGATATCTCAGGATGAAATATTAGGTGAAAGAATTGATACTTGGAGCTTTTGTGAAGTCAAACTAAATCCTTCTTTAGAATGGAGCAAGGGAACCTGACTCAACTAATCCCTCACCAATAATTGTAATAAATTAGTGAAGTATTGTCATTGTAAAAGCATTGATTTGCATTACAATTTTGTTTAGCATAGTTGATATCACTTTCCATGTTGACATGAAAGCTCTTTGCAAACAATTTTAAGGAAATCATCTAATGCTCTAAGTAAATGTGCAAACATTACTCTTTGGGGAGATTGGATCATTGGCCTCCAAGACTTCATGGGAATAAACGAACATAGGTAGTTATAAACTATTGATGATGCAACTTATATGGAAATTGTAAATGGATATTAGTATGTTACGCTTATCATGAGGATCACCATGGTCCCCTAGTATTTAATCAAATTCATGTGTCAAATTAAAATCTGGGTGGATTTTGTTGAGTACACAATTGCAGGTCTCTTGATCAAAAGGATAAGGAAGACAATGATAATTACAACTAAATTAAGTTCATTTCTTCCTTTGTGTCCAAGGCTATTTTCTTGAAGACCAAAAAGCACATATTTCTTGTGAATTCTCGTTACTCTTGAAATAGAAGATCTTGACAACACGAGGGGTGTGGTAGGTATGTACACACGGTTATATTTTGATGTTTCACCCTTCCACGGTTTTTAGTGTAATGTTAGGGACATAAAGTCACCTTAGGATAAACTCAGTAAGACACTGTAGCTAAAACTTGTGTCCATGTGGAAACATTGTAGAATTGCTAAAGCTAACATATTAAATCTCTTCAAGACATCATTAGACCATGTTTTTCTTGTGAAAATCAAAAAACTCCAAACTGCCCGCTTAGGAATTATTGAAGTTTGTGAATTGTCACCAAAAAGTAGGGTGACAGTCCCAGAACCACCAATAGACATTTGGATGTCAAATTATCATCATTCATGGTGAAATGATTTGAATGAATATGTACTACTAGGAAATTTCCAGTAACTTGTTTTATAAAAAATCGTAAGCCTACAAATTTATAGAACAAACAATCAGTAAGTCTTATATTGTTCATTTATTCATTGATGTATAACTTGTAGGCTCATTGTTAATGGGTACTCAAATGCCATTCTAATATCATGGGTAATAAGAATCGATCCTAGGGTTTATACCAATAGAACTCAAAAAATAGAATTTTCTGTACAATAACTCTACATTTTGTCTTTAAGTCTCTACAATGTTCAAATTAAATATTTTGCAATAATAAATCCACAACCTGAGTTTTAAAACTATGCCTTCCTATTTGGGAATTCGTTCATCGTTTATTCCTTCTTAGCTGATCAGGGCTAGAAATACCTCCAACCTACAAAGATTGCTAAAATGTGAATAAAAGTTGGTGAGTAATGAGGGAGGCTTAGGTATCTAAAATTTTTACCATTCATGATTTCAGAAGTGAGTATTTTTAGAGTTTTTATAAGAAAAACTTAGATTTGGAGGGCTATCCAGGAATTTATTGGGGTCCAAGGGTTTAGAATCAATGACAAAAAATGATAATGTGAAAATAATTTGATTTGTTGAGAAGGTTTTTATGATATTATATAAGGAAGGTGTCAAATGGTGTGAATGGTGAGCATTTACTTCAACCTTGTGTGTTAGATCATTTTTGTACATTTGAGCAAGATTTGTCTTAGTTAAGCATAGGTAAATGGAATTCATAGTGAAAGATGATTTAAGAGAAGTTGAATTTGATGCTTCTTATGCATTTATGAGTGTTGTATAAGGATGGTATGTAGTTGATATGCATCATATTTCTAAGGGGGATAATTTGTATGTAACACTAGTGTAAAAAATATATTGAACAGTTTATCTAGTAATGCTCCAATTAAATTGATCTTTGCAGTTCCTGGATTAAGAATAGTTCATTGTTCTAAATATAGATCTGGATCTAATACTATGACATGTAACATTGTTAGTAGCATATTCCCAAAAAAATTTGTATATAACTACTGGTTTTGCATCATCCTTGCAAGCAGTTTAAAATGCATGCTAAACAAGGTCATACTCTTCATAACTTTTTCATAAGCATAATTCTCCATTATTGATGTCATGTGCGTTTGTTCGACACGTAAATCTAATGGGCTCTATAAATATTATAAGTCATAAACAGTTTGTAATTGCCCCAATTTTTAATGTCAATAAGATTCAAGAAAAGAATGACATAAAGTATTCCTAATTTTGTGGGAATTTTTTTTTTGTTGAGTTTAAATTATAGGTGTGTCATAACAATAGTTAGTTCACTTACCTTTCTTAGCCAGTTATAGAAACTGGACGATGAAAACATGTATTGTATGCCCCATTACAATATTATAATGTATCTCGATTAATCTCCCAAATTTAACCACAATCTTAACGATGAGATCAGTTTGATTTGGACGAGTTTCATAGCGTCATTGAAAAATTTTTTCCATTTAAAAATAGCAGTCGTGTTTCAAAATTACCTCGTTGTTGCACTAAGGCAAACCTATAGGTGAATTTTTTCCACAATAGTAATTAGTGGAGACTAAGGTGTCCTAGCTAGGATCATCAAGTCTACTATGAGTTTATTTAATATCAATGTCATTTAACCATGGAATCTTATTTTATTATATTTTTATCTAATTATTACTTCACTTTTTAAATACTATTGAGAGTGACATAAGGGTCATGTGATGACCATTTGTCACAACCAAATGAATCACCATTCCCATGGAAAATTTCCAGTCCACAACTTATAATTATAAACTTGTTATCTATTCCAAGACCGTATTGGAAATTAGTAAATGGTGAATATTTAGCAGTTGGTTGCCACCTCAATTACTTCGCATATAAATTGTCTGACAGGTCATTTGTATGGAACGGCTAGTGACCCCATATATTTAGACTTAAAATTTGGGGCCTTATGATATGTAGTTTCCCTAAAATCCCTAAAACCCATCTAAAGACACATTTAATTTCACTTTAGTATATTAGGTATTTTTTTCACTCCCAAGATATAAGGTACATATCCATCCATGGGAAGAGAATCTTAGGGTGAATGGACATGTATCTTATTTGTATTTGAATGGATCTTATTGTTTAACTACAGGGGCGTCAACTGATTTGGGAAGCTAAATATCTTGTCTAGGGAAATTTCTTAGTGGCAAATTTTCATAAACTCGTGAACCTATTGGGGTTTTTGGAAATTGGACCATCCATCAACCTTATTAAGCAATCGATCTTACCACCCAGTTCAACCTCTAAAATTTTGGCTGACTTATGTCCAACCTTATATGGGTTGGTTCGCCGTAACTATTTACACTTAGAAATGAACTTATGCATGCGGTTCACAAATGCTCTGCAACCACAAACTACACTCATATTCAATGAGATATAACCACTTTAGATATCATTGTAGGTTATTAGTACATCCAGACTCAATCTGTCCAACTTTTTTTGCAATCTTGTGACTATCCATCTTGATTCGATAATTGTTTCCATCCAACCTCTGGTGTTCAACCTATATCATCCAACATCAATCCTTTCCAACCTTAATCCATACCAACATAAATCCATCCAAGATCAATCCATCTAACCTTTTGCATCGAAACCTTGTTTGTCCAACCTCTTATCCCATCCTGCACCTATCCTGTGATTATCCAGCCTCTGTGCAACCCTCATACCCATTCTGGTATGACTCTTTATCGTCTATCCCGTGTATACTTTTTGTCAATAGTCAATATCAAACGACATATACATGGATTCTGGAAAACAAGGTAAGTTAGGTATACTTCCAGTTCAAAAAAGAGTAATAAGACATTATTTGGCTCTTTTGGACAACTCATAAAAAATGAATATTTGTGTCATTGGATCTGCATAGAACATTATAGGTATGTACTATCTACTACTTTACAAAATTTAATTATTATATTTTCCATACTATGTATGTTTCTTGTACATTCCTATTATTATTAAATTGATTACCTACTCTCTGTACTATTGTTTATTTAGTTGTATTAATCATATAAATAATTAATACTATATTTTTGTAACAATTATATATGCAGAAATTTCTCAAACATATTCAAGAAACCTAATATTTTCTGAGATGATCCTATTGATGAAAAACAGTTCATTCCCTTGAACGACATCTAACTAGAAGAAGACTCATCAAATTATCATCCAACACCAACCTCAAAGGAAGCTTCTTACTTCAATGTTTGTTTCTAGGAAAAAAGAGAGATGATGATCAAGATATTCCCAATGAGAATATTCTTGATGAGAACCTAGATGCACAAGATTGAAGTCAAAGAAAGTAATAAAAAAATATGTGCCAGAAGAAAGACGACAAACAAGACAATAGGAAGGACTTGATTAAGGTTCGATATGGGTAGCCAAATATCCTTTTATTGAACCTGGTGGAGCCAAAAATTGGTAATGATATTCCAAACTCAATGTCGATGTGAAAATATGTAGTTGGAAACAAGGGAAAGATCATACAATGCAACTCAAATTAGATTCCATTGAAAAAAAAACGTGGGAAAATATATATTTCACAAAATAAGAAGGATGGGCACATAGTAAGATATCATAAGTGGAAAAATGCAAAAGATTTCTTGCATGTAAAGTATGCATAGAAGAGTATGAAAATGAACAAAGAACATGTTTGAAAAAATCTAAATGAAATAGGTGGAAAAATTATAGAAAAATTAGGAAAAGTCTATGGAAGACTGAAATGCTTGCCAAAAGTATTCATTTTTGCTACGGTATTCCCATATATTGAAAAAGGGTTAGACACATTTCAGATTTCTTAGATAATTAAATTTTGTATTAGGTTATTGTCTTACAGAACGTTGCACAATCACATTGGTTAGATATACAGTAATTGCTAAAATTTCAAAATGTCTTTTTCTCATGGTATAAAGGAAGGATTTGAAAATGAGACTATAAAAAATATAAAGTTTATTTTACTTTCAATTGATGAGGTCATAGTAGTGGACAATAATTCATGGGTTTTGTATTCATGTATATACTTTTTGCAAATGAAGTGAAGAAATCCCCATCTCTTAGCTATTCATAAAATGAATGAAAGTTACAATTCTAGAAAACCTTTACAAATTGGTTGTTGTCAATTTTGAAAGATATAACAGGTATGAAGGATTTTTCCATTGTCCAAAAAGTTAGTTTGGGTTGGAACTAATGGTGCAACTATAATGCAAAGGGGGAACAAAAATGGTCTAATGCGTCAGAATATCCAGAACAACTGTTGCACCCTATATGATTGCAATTCATTACATGGCTCATAGAATGAATGTGGCGCATGAAAAAGTGCGAGAAAATCTCGAAAGTGTTAACAGAAGGGAGAGGAGATTGATCTGTGGACATGCATGCATATTATTCACAATAGTACAAAAATATATTTTTAGAATTTGAAAAATTTACAGTTGGATTGAACAGATGGGTAAAAGCTTCTGAAAGATGTAGATACCAGATGGATTTCAATGTATGATGTTTCACTGTATACAATATTTGATGAATATCCTTCATTGACAGGTTTTATGTATAAATACCATAGGGAAGTAGAGGAAAGATAAAGATTTGTTGGTACCATCTGAATAGATATTGAACAATTCACTTACATTATGTGGTATTTTGCCAATGTTGAATGAGCTCAATGTGTTGACAAAGCATGCATGCAAGAGCATTGTATCTATGTAAACATGACTTTGTACTGAGCTAAGTGAAAACATGTATGGATAAGTCTGGATAGTTTATATTTGCTAGAGGGATTTTTTTAGGGACCTATTTTTGAAAGGTACGGAATACATTAAGCTGACATTAAGAATCCAAGTTGCTTACTTAAAATTTAATATAAATGATCATTTGTGCATAATAATATCTCATGGGAAAGAGATATCGACTTCACACTTTTAAGAGAAGACACAGATTTTGTTGGATAAAAATTAGATGAAGTAAGATTGACACATAATTTATATGAAACAGTATAATTTGACACGCAAAATAAATTGAAAAAATATTTTTGAATATTTATCTATAGAGATCCATGAACGATTACAAAATAGATAAAGTACTTGAAGTAATGGGAGTTTTCAATCCACTGTTTTGGAATAGAGATCAAGAGGGGTTACTAAAAGGTGCATAAGTAATATATATATATATATATATATATATATATACTATATATATATATATATATATATATATATATATATATATATATATATAATACATGAATATGGATAATGGAACATTTATGTAAGAAGTGAAGAAATAAATTATGTTGTTGTTGAAGGTATTTTTCAAAATAAGTTACTGAGTTCTTAGTCACAACATTTTTCCATGATTATTCTAGAGCAAATTTATTTTCTGGATGAGCTAATATAAAAATGGTTCCATTAGAAGACTTTGGAAGAAAACTGTATTCAAGTAGTATTTTGTGAGACGGTTTGAACGGGTATGTTTAGACTATATGAACTATGTTTCAAACTATGATCCTAGGGATTTGTTCAAGATGAGAGGGTATCTACTAGTGCATTATCCTTCGTAAAATCAAAAGTTTGTAATAGATTGGATAGAAATTTAGAAATTTGTTATCGAGAAATTGTATGTATCTAGTAAGTTTGTGGAAAATTTTCCTTATGAGAGAGAAATTTAATTATGGAATTCACTCATCAAAAGAATGAGGATTAGGTAACATTCTGACTGATCCAGGGGATCCAAACACATCCACTAAACACACTACTAATTTCAGGAGAATTTTCAGACACTTATGAACGGGTTGCTCCAACACTTTTTCAATTACCAGATTCCTAATTTATTGTCTACATTCTTGACACTATTGAAAAAATTATTTAATATTTCTTATTTATTATCAACTAGTCTTAATAGACTATATGTTGTTTTACTTGGTAACAATTTCATTTTTTTATATTTTGTATTTGTATTATTTTAATAAAGGATAGTGATTTATTTAGATCCATATCTGTGTGATTAATATTTAATCTATGCATGAAACATAAATCCTTTCTATAATAAAAAAAATACACACCAAACATGTCTAAAACCATGCATTTACATCTCTCAAATAGTAACATAAAAAATATTCACAAGAAAGAAGAAATCTGATTACAAATTTGAATATTAAATTGTTTAAAACTTTCAAGAAATGTGACACAACATAGTAAATATTAGTTCCAATTCACAATTAAACTTGTATTCATTCTAAGAAGAGGTGGATTACTTTATGAAGGCATACCTGTTTTCATAAACCATTATCAGCCAATACAATTACAAAATTATGGGTTATCAATTTCTTTTCAAAAGCTTCTGAGGAAAGTTATATCATATAAGAACACATTACAAGGGAATCCTATCTTCTCTACCTATGATTCTGAATCGTAGTTTGTCCTTACATGTCTGCTACACAGAATAAAAAATAAAAAATTGGCTTTGGCCACTATCTTTTAATTCCTACGCCAAGTGTCAGAATTGTGACAACACACCTGTCAGACTTGATGAAAATAACTTTTTTTTTTCAATTTTGTGTTAGCAGGGGAAACTTGATATTTTTTCTTATAAAAAGAGGTCAGAGTTTTCTATAGTTTTTATAGTGATTCTCTACTAAAAATCCTGATACCTGCAAATCCTGTGCATTGCACTACTGATATTTTGAAGAATATTGTGCTCTTCCCTCACAACATCTCTCGATGACAAAAATAGTGATGGATAAACATCTGTATTTTCTTTTAGATAAGATATCTGGATCCATCTTATGCTCCTTGATTATCTTTCTCAATGTATTATTTTGTTTATTTAATAATAGAATATATTTTTCCTTCAACTGTATAAATGCATTTAAGATTTTGCGGGAATTATTCAAATACGCATCAAATACAACTACATCTTTCTTTAAAGTTTCATATTCTTCCCTACAAAATCAGAAATGTATTAGATAAGCTATAAAATTTTTTATTGCATTGCTCATCATAATGTCACAATGTTTTCACGTGTAAAAAATGACCCTACCATAACTTTCAATCTTATTCTGCATTTACTAATTAAAACATTTATTTTTGTCTGTATCCCATCTGTTGTAGTAAGCTCTGGGATTCAACATTAAGATTCTCCAACCCATTTAACATTATATCTAAAAATTCATCATCATAATCATTATTATACAAAATTGTGCCAGAATGAGCTTTATTTAGCAAAATGTCAAGCCTTGTTGGTTAGCTCTCTACCGCATAGAGAACAATGAAATCCTTTGAGAATGATTACGGTAATGAAGTATTTATTTCTTTGATCAAAATATTTGGCCCTTTATAATCCCAAGTGTGCACTAATTCCACATCAGACATAGCCACTTTCTAAATTATTGGCCCCTATACTTGTTTGATACTATATTTTCTACGGAAAAATCTATCTTTTGATCATCCATTGAGTGGAATTTGACTTGGTGGGGAGGAGAATCTATGATTTCATGGATATATTATTGCACTTTGTGGTTGAGGAGGTAGAATACTTTATATCATATCATGGGTGTCAAAATAGTTACCCATCTTGGTGTCACCACTATCAAACCCTACATAACCTCATCATTGAGCTTGATCTGGTTCAAAATATGTGTACCCAGTTGGACTAAATACACCACCTAGTGAAGAAAACTAGAAATTCTAAGAGTGTGCAGGGTGAAATTTTTCATGCGGAGTCAGCAGGAAATGTAATATTCTTCCCTGTAAAAAAAATTTTTGTTTGTAAAATGTGTGGCGAGCAGTAGTCAGAGGCCTATTTGGAATTTGGTGTGGTCATCTATTAACTGCAAGAAGCAAAGTATTAAATAATTAAACATTATACCATTGTTAATACTAAATAAAATATTTTCAAGTAAACAAAATAATCTAAACATTATAAATTACTTTGCATGCTCAGAGATGTGACCATACGACCTTGTGACTAAGACTGAGTTTGAGATGTACACTGTCAAACTCATGGAAGTCTTCTACAAATAAAAAATGTAGAAATATTAAGAATAATTTACCACTTACATAATAGATAACTTGTTAATGATTCCTTCTAGTTTCTTCATTATAAATAGTAATATAAATACGTGTAAACAATTGTGGAGAGAAAAGTGGTGGTGGAGGTATCGATCCCTTAGGTCTATTGAATCCATATTAGAATCACTTAAGGTCCTTGGAGGGGCTTTACCCCAAGAAATTTCCTTCTTATGAGATATTGAAGATCCATTTCTTCTCTACAGAATATAAATTACTTTTATCATTGCATATAAAAATAATTAATTGTAATAATGTGTAATGCCAACAATTTTTCGGTGTTCTAAAACCACATTACACCTTAAATAGTTATTTATAAAGTTGCATATTTTTTATTTATTTTGTGGTTTAAAATATTACAAGGGTGTCAAACCCTATAATACATTTAATTAATTCTTACCCGCAATTTTTTACATTAGATTAGAAGGATCAGGTCTAGATTATCAATAAAATATTCTCAATTCATTCTAATGTACACTTAATTACAATCCATTAGAAAGGTGTCCATTGATTATTTTACTTGGTTAAATAATTTCCCCCTCTCAAAAAAACATCCAAATCCACATTTAATAAATCCTTATCCTTAGTTACCATAGTCCCCTTACGCTATTATCTTTAATTTCCATTAAATCATTTATTAAAACACACAAGGAGAGTTACATTTTTAACTTAACACCATAGGGAATTAAGTGGCCCCCATTCACCCATTTTCACATATACTTAAATTATTTAAAATCCCATAATATATATATATTATCACCTAACAATTATAGGGTTAATTATTAACCCTTGGATCAAATCAATTGTTTACACTAAACCCTAGATTTCCATCTTAACCCTATCTATCTGAAATTTTACTAAACTTTTTTCCTTACCCTAACCTCCCCATTTGGTGTCTTTTTTTTTTCTTTGATTTTAAGTTTGGAATAGGGAAACCCATGAAAAAAAGAACGAAACCATGGAGGGCTTCATTTGGATGTAGCTTAGCTTATTTTATTCAAGGATTGTCATTTTAATGTCTTTTATTTTAACATTGTAGAGGCTTCCACCCAAAATCTGGAGTAGTTATTTAGTTATTTCTATTTTTGAGTTATTTATTTTGGTAAAACCCTCTTTCCAATTAATTTATGAGATTTAATACATTTAAATGCCCATTGAAGGATTGGAATGCTTAAAACAATGAGTTTATTACCTTATGGTTTGTTGGTGTTTTCTTTTTTATGTTTTATAGGTTTTGATTTTAGTAAAATTAAATTCAATTTTATAAATTTGCAGACATTTATTTTTCTGTCGACAGTGATGAAACCACCTCCCTAATTAGGTTAGTAGTCCTGTGACCACAACCCTAACTGGTTGAAAATTCATAAACCATCCCCATGCCTAGGTGGCAATTGAGAGACAACCACTCTGATCAGGCCAGCGGTTCGGAGACTACCGCTCTGCACAGGGTGGGGGTCTTGTTATTCACAAACAAAACAATCAATTCCTCATTTAAAAAAAAAATAAAAATTTCTAGGGTGATTAACAGTTTAACCTTAGCTTAAATTTATTTATCTAAAGTCACTATTTGATAGGTTAACAACATTTATTCATTCCATAACTTAAATAACTAATTACATGGATTTTCTCTTTCAATAGTACATAAGAAACAACTACAAGAATACTTTTCCAATAAAATTACTTTCAATCTCAATTGATGGAATGAAATTAAATCCATTTCTAAGTATTATTTATTTCTTTTCCACGACAAGAATGCAATACTTCAACTAGATAATTCATTATAACTTAGTGCATTCTTCCATTACAACGATAACTATTTATTCAAGTAAATCACAAGAAACTATATTACATTTCATATTTTCTAAGAATACATTCTCAATGATTTACAACTTCCAAGTTCTCCCTTCATCTTACAATATTACAAAATTCTACAAGTAACAATGAACTTTCCTTTTTCCTTTGAACATAGCTCATTTCTTGTAATACAAAAATCTTTCTTATACATTAAAACATGATAAATAAATTATAAAATACAACGTTTCTTTAAATTCAAGATTGCTAGCCTTTCACCTTAAGTGGGAACAATAAGAAAAGTTTCTAGAATGAAGGGTTTCCTTTTTGACTTCTACAAATGCTCCAAGTTCCAAATATTCAACAATAGCTTAACCATTTCTTCACTTAAATCACAAAACAAAACATGGAATAGTAGGAAACACTCACCACACAATAAATAATCAATTGAGGAGAATAATCTATCCACCTCATTAGACTCGAGTCCCAACAAAAATTTAATAAGGAATGGATACAACTCATGGAAACTAACACCATGATTCCACATCACAATGCACACTTTAACAAACATTTAACACTATGGGGAGATATAATGGAGTAAGGAATCTACGGGGAGATCACTTATGCCTCCCAATGGGATTTGGTTCGCACCTTAAAGCACTCCAAAAAAAACTCAAAACCCCTAAAAAACTCTTATTCCTCCCTACAATCTATTATGTCTTCCTCAAAATAACTAAGTAATAAAAAAAATCATATTTATTATCAAAGGTGGGGCACCCAAGCCAACTCACTCCTAAAATATGAAACAAAACTCTTATGCCTCCCTACACTAGAAAATCCAAATAGCCTTCTCCTACACCATATTTAGGCATTCTACCCGTGATCCTAAATAGCACACAAACCATTCACTTACATACAATACAAACATATAAAAGAAAACATTTAAAACAAGGGTGTAGTTCCTACCTTTCCATATTAATAACTTAATCAAAGAATCACACACGAAGCTCCTTCAAGCTCAATCTAAATCTAACAAGCTCCAAAACATCAACAAGCACTCCAAAAACTCTCCAACTCTAGTAATATAATTGCACCATAAAATGAAGTAACCCCCAAACAAACAATTAAACTTGTATATATAGAAAAAGGTAAGATGAGGGTGAGGTGGCTCAATGTAGGATTCCACATCAGTTATCCTCAATTCCACATCACAAGTCAAACCTCAACCCCAAGGCATATGAAATTGGTGGTTGCTAGAAATGACAAGCTTCTTACACACTCAGCCCAAACCCATACCCCCTAAGGACATAATTTAAAACCCATATAAGAAAAGAGAAATAAATATGACTTTTTACCTTACAAAACACATAATGGGGTCTATTTTTGACCCCTTAACCCATAATTATAGCTAGTATATGTAATTAAGAGGTGTGGGACAAGATTAACTTGTGCCATAAGCCTTCAAAAAATATCCCTTAAGCCCAAATATAAATTTCCCAAGTAAGGTAGGGTGCACAAACCTCAAAGTCAAATACACTCAGCATGAATCACAAAATCCAAAGGACCAACAACTCTAATAAATGGCCCCGTTTGTCCCATCCCAAATTAAATTAATAAACTTGATTACTTCACTTAATTAAGGTACATTAATAAAAAATTATTAAATGAATTACATCACAAAATAAATCAAATAATACACAATAAATAAAATAAAATGAAAAGAATTACGCACATATCCCATGGTCACATTTTTAGCTCATCCCTACAATGGGGACCCCATAAATAACTAATAACAAAACGTTAAACATTACAGAAGTTTCCATATTTACCATCATTGTATGCATCCATTATTCCGTTGTGGTTGGTCTCCTAACCTCATTTTGATTATTGTGATAAAATTACCTATAAAAACACACAATACCTCCTATTATCACTTGAAAGTGCACCCTGGTTGAGATATGACAGCAGGGGTTGTAAGCATGCTTTGAATCTCTCTCTCTCATAGATACAATGGAAACACCTCAGGTCTATGGGAATACCTATTGTTGAGGTGAGTCTCTGGTATCAAGGATGGTTCCTTTTTAATGTATCCTATACTAACTTTTTGGGGTTTTGAGTGGAAAAATATGACTGTAAATGAAATTAAAATTGGGTGATACACAAAAATTGTTGAGGGATTTGAATGAGTATATGTAAAATAAATTTGAGAATGAATTTTAGATGCACGAACCAGTGGTTTTCAACAGAATATGAAGGAAAAATACTTTGTGTATTAAGGGAATAAATCACAACAAAAAAAGAGATAAACATGCATACTAATATTATGCAGAAATTACCTGATTTGCAGCAAGGTAAGATGATTAATAAGGGAATTTACATTCACAAGAATTAATAATTAGATATACACCACTGCAAATAATTGGAAAGGTATAAATTAGTTCTCATTCAAGGTGCAAAACAAGTAAAAATTTATTTGTGCTGAGTAACCCTACTGCATGACACACAAGCTAACCCTAATGACATCACCCATGTGAGATTTCCCTCCATATGTGAGTGGAGAACACAAAGGATCACTCACACCAACAAGCACTCATATGGCTGAAAATTTCCCCTTGTGCCTTGCAATTGCACATAATAGGTAGCAAGTTTATTCTACCATCCCATCCTAAAAAAAGCTTTAAAATTTTAGTCATCCATGCTTGCTAATTTTACCCCTTTATCTTTAATAAATAAAGGAATTTAAATTTAAATGTTGATTACAATGAGGAATAAATAGCCTTAGTTACAAAAATAAATTTCAGTCCAAGTGATGTTGACTGATCTGTTTTTATTAAAATTGGATGAATAATTTGTCTGATAATAGCCATTGCTTGCTATGTAAGTATTCTCTAATGTATATGTAATATTTTTCTTCTTCTACTAGATGTGAAACTTTCAACTTGATCCACCTACCACGTTTTTTTAGGAATTCTTTAATTCTACCCCTTTGGATGCACATGTTAAAATTAATCTTCATGTGTGAGAAAAAATTAATTCCTTTATCCTTAATACTTTGCAAATTATTCACCCAATGTGTGGGTAACACCTGTAGGCATGTACAAAAAAATGAATACCATTATTTGGAGAGAAAAGGTAATTAGCATCTCAAAGGGTCTTCTTGATCTCTGATGTGACATCTATTTTTGTTCTTTGATATTTTTTCTTTTAGTGCATGACATGCCAAACATATTCCCTTTCATGATCCATGTGATGAATATGATGTTGACATCTATAAATATGTACTTTTTCCCCTCAATTTGCATGATAATACCTTGTTATATTTTTGTTCATGTGTGAAATATACATGTCTTTATTTTAATTTATCTCCATGAGCATGAGATTCTTGGAAATTTTTAAGGTAACTTCGAGGAATATAAGGTAATTATGGAAAAATACATCTTGACCATTCATTGCTTGGACACCTCCATTTGAATTGATCCTTGTATTATTTCTTGGTCCCTTTGATTAGACCCCTTACATAACATAATAAGCTTCATTTTACCTTTTGATAACCATGGGTGCATATATGTTGATCACCTTTTGAGAGCAAATCTTTTTGGACCATTTTGATTAATGTTTTCATTTGGACGTTGTAAATACTACAAGTATACATAATAGAGAGATAAATCATTAATCATTTGATTTTGAGCACATGTGTTCCTTTGTTAGACTCAAATTATACATAATAGAGAGATCAAATTTGATTGAACACACAATACACTAATCATGAGGATCATAGAACACATGCACATGTCAGACATCCATTTCACTTATTATAACAAAGAATAATGTAAACCTTTCGCATCATAAGGAAAACAATATTTCCACAATTGATATAAAAGATGGTTACTGTAACACCCACTATAAACACTCGCACGAGACCCAAAAAAACCTAGGGTTAACTAGAAAAATTATGGAACAATTTTTTTAAAAGCATTCCCACAATATTTTTTTAGAAATGACAATTGACACGTTAAATTCTCGAAGGTGATCATTTTAATAAATAATTTTCCACAATAACACAATATTTAAAATCTACATTATACATTGATACATTGATTTGACTAAGCATGTTTAATCTCCCTAAGGATTATTTAAATAACAAATTAATTCCTATTAAAGTTGAATATTCCACCATGGAGTGTCAAGGGTAAATTTCTACAATTTTGAAACAACTAGCAAGGTCCCTTACTAAAATATTGGGTTAGGATAATGAACACTTCCCTACCCCATAAAGTAACCCCTTAAAAAGTTAACCCATATTTTGAAATCAACCCATTTAAATTACAAAGTTAATTTCCATTCACCAAATCTCCACATAATTTTTGTAGGGATAAATCTCATCCCTTGGATGGATTCAATTAGGGCCCTTGATTAGGAAAAAGACAATCTAACCCTAAAGTAAGCTTATGAAGGCTCCTTTCCCTTTTCATTTGGCTCATTGTTTTCTATTTTGTTTTACATGCTGTAGGAGGAGGAAGAGAAGCCATTGGAGGTCGTCCCAAGCTTTTGGGGAGACAATGAAAGCTCCAATATTTTTCTTATTTGTTTATAACCTCATTAGGGTTTCTAAATTATTTATATTTTTTATTTAGCACATTTTCATTGGATTTGCCCAAATGGGCTTGTGGATTTTGCCCATTTTTCGATATAGTAAAGTTTGTTCTATATTTTCATTTCTATACGGTATATATACACATTTATGTGTATATACGTTTATATACATATGTATTTACTTTATATATATACTTTATTTTTTGGAAATCTATAACGGGTTAAAACAAAAAATCAGCATTAAACAGTGGATAAATATATTTAAAAACAGAAAGAAAATCTCTCGATATATATATATATATATAGAGAGAGAGAGAGAGAGGAGGAAGACATGGATTTAACCTTTTTATAGACGCCGCAAAATATAGTAATGCACATTTATTTTATTTGTTTGCATTGCTTAATGCATTGACCGTTGGAAGTTTAGGGTTGGAGTTAAATTGAATGGGGGGTTGGGTAATTTAAAAATTCGTTCAGGATGGGGTAATTGACCCCACCCACCCAACCTTTTCATTGCCTCTTTCTCAAAAGTCACGGCCTAGGGCTCTCAGGCATTCCTTTGTTAAAAGTTTGTACTTTTATAATTTATTTTTTAAGGTTTCAACCTTAATAAAGTATGGTTTATTTAATACATATAAATATGTGTGTGTGTATATATATATATATATATGTATGTATATATATATATATATATATATATATATATATGTATATGTATATATATATATATATCATATTGTAATATTATTTTTATTTCCTTTGACTATAGCTATAATAGTATATTTTTATTAATGTAATAATATTAATAATACATTAATATTAAGATATTTTCATGTTAATAAGTTAATTAATATCAATTATTTAATTCTTAATAATATAAATAAAATATTAACCCTACTATCAAAAGTGATAATAGAATATAGCTAGTCCTATTGATAAATAAATACTTGCACTTGTTTTCTCCTTTAACAATTCGATAAAACTTGTATAGGGAGTAAAGTATATTTCATTTCATTTCCATTAATAACTTGAAATGGATTTACAATAAATTTTAAATGAGGATAACATACTAGAGTTAGAACTTAGATCACTTTATTGGCCAATTTCAAGACTAATTAAAACTTCAGTAATTTCCATCTATTTGAATAAAGTTTTAAAATATATTTCATCCACTACACGAAAATAAAGCCAATGCAACTTACTTCACTACATGCCATTGAGTAATATAATGAACTTCAATATTATTATTTCTCATCTTCAATACTAGAAATAAAACAATGAAGGAAACTTTCCTTTCCTACAATACAACTTTCAAACTAGAGATAATAAACTTTCTTTTCTATTTCACAAGACTAGCTTACAAGACATTTATTTCTTTCTCTTTTTCAATATAAAATATAACTTTCACATCCAATAATTGAAGGCCAATTTTCTTCACAATATTATTACAATTTCCTTCCACTTAAAGTGGAAATAATACAAGAATGTAAGCTAAAATAAATACAAGGTTACAAGTTTCTCAACCCTAAGTGTGGACAAAAAAATAAGGCTTCCACAAGAAGGAATTTCTTAAGAACTCCAACAAAAGCTCCAAGCTTCACATCACCAATAAGAGAGTTCCTCCATAATTCATGATCACAAAAAATTGGGGAGAGGCAATACTCTACACCGAACCAAGAATTCCAACGAGGAGAATCCTTCCTCCTCATTAGCCCCCGATCCCCAACCACATTACAATGAGAGGTGATTCCAACACATGGAAACAACAAGCGTCCACATCACAAACCAAGTATTTCACAACCATTCTAAATGAACATTCAATTAAAACTACATACGCAAGAATAAGAAACAATAAAATATACAAGGATTATAAATGAAATCCAAAGGAGCAAGAACCTATAGGGACTCTACTTATGCTTTCGAATGGGAAATGGGTTCCCACCTTATAAACCTCCAATGTATATCTAAAATCCCATAGATAATCTTATGCCTCCCTCAAATACCTCGTATTCCTCCCAAATACTCTTATTCCTCCCTCATACTCTTATGTCTCCCTCATACAAGAACAAGTAGGAAATGCAAGCATTCCTTGTACAAGGTGGGGTACCTAACCCAAACTACCTCCACAACATGAAATAACTATTATTCCTCCCTACATGAATTCTCCCCATATTAACCTCCTACACCACACATAGGTAATATACCCAAGTACCCAAAAACAATTCCAAACACTCAACAAAACCAAGCACACAAACATAAAATAAAGGAATAAAATAAGCAAGAGTAACACTACTACCTTTCCATAGTATAACTTGTTCCAAGATTTAATATCCAAGCTCCTTCAAACCCAAGAAATCACCAAAAGTCTCCCACAAATACCACAAGCTCTCCAAAATCCTCTAACTCCAAGAAAAGAAGAGCACAAAATAATGAAGTAACCCTCAAACAAGCAAAAGATCTTGAATAAATAGAAAATGGAGAGAGTAGGATGATGTGGCTCCAATTAGGATACCATCTCATTTTCTCTCCACTCCACATCACCCTAGTCAACCCCATACTCCAAATAAAAATTAATAAGTGGTTGAAGAAATGAAATTTTACTTACAAAAAATTTAATCCCACACCCCTTAAGGACTAAAATAAATACATGTAATAAAGTGAAATGAAAACTTACAATTTGTCTTCCCAAAACACAGAATGGTGTATAATTTGACCCCCTAACCCATAGGTAGGGTTGGTATAGTAATTTAAGAGGTGTGGGACAAGTTTAAGTTGTCCCACAAGCCTCCAAAAGTTTCCCTTAAGGACATATCCTAATTTCAAAGGGGAGAAGTGTACAACACTCAAGATCTTAAGCACTCAACTTAAACAAAAACAAAAGAGCTATCAAATCCAATAAATAAATTATTTTGACCCATTCTTAATTAATTTAGTAAACTAATTAATTCACTAATCTAGACATAAATCAATTGATTAACAAAAGGAGAATACATCACTATAATATCACATACAAAAATTAAATAAAGGGAGCTAAATGAAAGAAAATACATAACCCCTTGGTCACAATTCCCCCCTAAAAACAATTAAAACACATACACATAAAAAATACATGTTGCCATGGTGACCCTTGTTGAATTCATATAGAATTCAAATGTGGTTGGTCTCCAATACCCCTGACGTTTGTTGTGACATATTTACTTGCAAAACACATAACACCTCCTTCGGCCTCATGGTAGCATAAAAGACATCTAGGATAAAATATACAATATAAATCCATAATCATATATATACAAACCAAATATAATTTAAGAAAATACGATATCATTTACAATTTCTAGAAACATTTCTACTCTACATTTCATCCATGTCAAAATGATCACAACATTACTTCAATTATAAAAGCCTACTCAGTGTGATGAAAATATTCCATGTCTAATATATATATATATATATATATATATATATATATATATATATATATATATATATATATATATATAACCATGTCGATAGCATATCATCCTCAATATCAAAATGTCTCTAGAAGTCCACACACATAGTATATGAATCGAAATCAACAATATTCCAATATCTCTAACATCTAACATCATGATAAATCAAAAGCTATAATAATATTCATAAGTATAGTTGACAGTATAGAAATAAATAACAAAAGGTTTCGAAGGGAAGTGGGTACTACAATTACATTACTTCCTCATAATATAAAGTAGATAATCTAAAATAAATGTAATCTAATCATTCACACTAAGGAATTATGCATTCACAAAGCACATACTAAACAACCATCTAACACAATAAATCAGGTTCTTCAAGGAAAGATATCATTTTGAATATAATTAAAAAGTTTTAAAATCTCTGAAGCACTCTTCCAAGCTTGAAGAGAAACTTCACCAAAATAATCTATCTCTATATGTCTCTAAGACTCCATGGATTTAATTATTTATAAGTTCTTTAGGTTGAGCCATTACAGTTGGGCCTTCAAATAACATTTTACTAAAAAAATAATGTCATTAATTCAAGCAAACAGTCTCCCAAAAATATAGCAAGTTTGTTGCAAGGGTTTGACTCAGTCAACCATGCAACTTTAATTGGTCAAGAGCTTGGATCTGCCCTTTCTTGGCTGCTCAACTTTGTCCTGGTTCTACAACACCTTCTTCCACAGGTTTCCATTTTTATTCCTCCCATGTAGCCATCTGATGTTTGTATTGAAGGAAATGCTTGATGATCCCCTAAATTTCTTTGTCTCCTAGCCCACATCCATAGTGATTTACTACATCTGATGTCTCGATTTCCCTTGTGATCTTGTGTAGAATTATTCTAAGTTTACTCACAACTTTTTTTAGTCTTCTTGTGAAATTTTGGCATAAAACCAATCTATCAATATATTTAATGCTAAAAGTTTTGGTAACCTCATCTTCAGCATTTACGAAATATTTGAAATTTTCCTTGATTTGGTCTTCTCAAAGAGCATCAATGTTTTCATTGAAGAACTTGCACTTAACAATATCAAATTCTTATGATATATCATTCAAGGCATCCATAATTTCCACTCATTTATCATCCAACTTCTTAATTAAATCTTACAACACCTCACACCGGAATTCCATGGCATTTTAATATTCTAACAACTTTGAAGCATCATCGACTACATCCTCTTGAAGGAGTAGATTTGGATCTTCTTCTTTGATTTCACTCCTTGTTTCCAAATTCAAATTTAGATTATTATTGTCTTTGAAAAAGGATTCATCCATTTTGCAAATAACATCTCTTCCAACCTGCAAATCATTATATATCTCAACATCTTCTTTAATTAAAGAATTAGCTTCTTGCAGTATACGTTCCATCCATCAATTTAATCATATCCCTTTTTGGCCTATATTCTCCATTGTGTTATAAGAAATGTCATTGATGGTAGATGAAACTATCATAGCCGTAGTAGTTGAGACTTTAGTAGATGGATTTGGTTGTGTTACTTTCCGTAGCAATGCAGTGAGCTACTCGACCTTGGCTTTAAGCTCATCCTTAAAAGCTTTATCCGTTTCATATTTCTCTACCATATTTCCAAGAGCAGTGTGTACATCTTATTTAGCTCCTTCATGAGTGTCTTTTCCTAGTGAAAATCTAGAAATCTGATAATCTACAGCTATAAGTTTTTCCTTAGTTTTCCCCTCAATGGGAGTAACAACCTCTACAACTCATTCCCCAGATGGATTCACAGTCAGGATAGAAACAATATTTGGCTTCTTGTCTTATCTTTTTGTTGTATGCTCCAATATAATTTGATCTATGACATCCCTGAGAGGCACCTTCCTCTTCTACTTTGGAGTCTTCCTAAACAACCATTTTGGGATGGCTAATGCTAATGAGGATATAAAAGTAGATTCAGTCCCTAAAAAGTTAGTTACAACAAGATCACGAACAATATTATTGGGAATAGAAGTGGTAATAATGGATAGGGCGGATGTGAGGATGTCTATAGGAGTGGATACAATGATATTAGGAGATGAGATGGATGAAAATGGAAGGGTTAGGGGAAGTGAATTAGAAATGAGTGACCCAATAGTTTCCCTAGCTAAAAGAAATAGAAGGGATGAGAATACTTTGGCCATGGAAGGAGATGGGAAATAAGAAATGATTGTAGAAGTGGAAGGAAATGATGTAGGAAGTGAAAATGAAAAATAAGGAAGAGATGATGGGTCTTGTGGGACACTTGGGGAATCACCGATTTCAACTACTTCTGCCACAGGTGCTATAGGAGACATGGCTTTGGAATCAGGATCCTTGGAGAGAGATGAGCTCCCAACAAAAAATGAAATCTTTTTTAGAACTGTATCTACCTTTTGAATTGATCTTTTCCTCTTCAAGGGTGTTGATTGGCTCATGGTTAATGGTTCTTCTATATTTTTAGGGTGATCTACCCCCTTGGGTGAGATTCCCAAGGTAACTAACCAACTGTAGGTTCTCTATGGAATGGGCCCCGTCATCTCCTTTGTATTACAACATTCTTCGACATACCAATCAATCCATGACAATGGTTGATTGGAAACATTATCATTTTTATATGCTACATCCAATACCTCATCATCATCTTGCGTGTCTTTTGGGAGATCGGGCTATACCAAACTATCAAACATCATCCAAATTTATCCTTTCTTAGTCTCTTTTTTGGATGATAAATCCATCCCGACAATGAATCTAGATGTCTTCCAAATAGAGAACATGGGAACTAGATCGACCTGTTTCACTGTTTTCAACCCAATAGTCAAAATTAGTCCGTAGATGAGAAGTCTTTAAGGTTACTTCTATAATTTCTACATCCACATTCTTAGCATTATAAATATTCAGACAGGTGTATCTGTGAATCAAAATAGGGAGCTGAACTCCCACTATGTGTCATTTATTTTAGATCTTATGGTAGTCCAACAATTTCCAAACCAATTCTAACAAGACCCACTTGTTAGTAGGACATCTTGGTAGCTTGTTGGGAGCACCTACGAAGCCAGGAATCCAAATGTAAGTAAATGTGGAGAACTGTAGGTAGATAGCTCCCCATTCACGTAATTTCTAAAGGCTTCATCTGAAATCCTTTGATTATATAACTCCTTATCAAAATGATAGAGAATAACCACAAAGAAAGCATTGTTAATTCTATGGAAGTGCTTTCTTCCCTCATCTAGTGTAAGCTGAGGATAAAAATCATAAATTTGGGAAGTTCTTCAAATACCCTTAGTATTTAATCATGTGAAGTCTCCCATGGCATCTGCAGTATAGACCAAAAAGGATGTCATATAGAAATGCATTGAGGATAACACCCTACTTAACTGATAGAAAATGGAGCTATTGATATGCTCCCCCCATCTAATAATTTCTATATTCTTATTGATGGTAGCGATATAGAAGAACATCCACTCCTGAAATTCCTTCATAGATGGATGACCAGAAACTCTGCTCAGTCGCACAATAATGTCATCAACCTCTTAGATGAAGTCTGACTGATACATGGTCTTTGGAAATTTGACAACACTCTTGTCCAGATAACATTTCAATATGACCTTTATGCGTAAACTCATTTCCTTTTCCCAATGTTCCACAAATAATTCTTGTGAAATTGTTTGTGCAGTCTTCAATGTCAAGGATTTTTAGTAAATCTTAAAAGAAATATGGATCCAAGCAGATCAAATATTTACCATCAACATCTTTAATTGTCATAGATTATTCATCGAAGTGGGTCAATGTGGCTAAAATGAACTCTGGGAAATGCATGGACATGGGAAAACCAATAGAAAGAATAAGCCCACCGTCATATATCGCTTGCATCCGGGTTTCTTATTTGGGACCTTAACCCTTTTCCAGAAGTCTAGGAAAAAAAAAATTCTGAGATCTGTGTCTCGTATACTTCCCAAGTCGGAAGACAAACAAGAGTGTGGAGCAACTCCAAGGAATGAATATTTCATATTTTCCATACCCTTGGATGTAGAAGTAGACATTAAGTTTTTAATTTTGGAACCTGATGACTTTCTAAATTCCAAAATACCAAAGTTGAAAGTACCGATTACTTCAACCTCTAAAAACCCAAAAGCCTGCAATATCTGAAAAAATCAAAAAATAGTGTTCCAAAAGCCCACAAGCTTCAACCTCTAAATACCCAAAAGAATACAATCTCTGAAACAGATACTTCTGAAAACCCAAAAAAGAGAAGTCTGAAATGGAGATAGGCACCATTCCTGACAACTGAGAAATTCCTAATAGTCAAATCCCCCCAAACCCTAAAAATAAAATCTTCTAAACTCTGAAAAAATGAGAAGTTCCAAAAAAGTAGATTTTAAATGCTTAGGAAACTGAGGACTGTGATGAGATCCTTCCTAAATTCCTGTAGAAAATTAGATCATGGAACCATTAGGATCAAAAGCACATTCAAATTGAACATAGTGGGAAAGGATATCTTCATCTTCCAAGGCATAGATAGGATGAAAAAAAATGATCAAGGAGGAAACAAAACAAAAGATCTTAAACTAAAAATAAAATAACCAAAATAAAATACCTCAAAAGTGATGTCAAAAAGTACAAGATACAGTAAAAACGTAGGTCCTCAGAGAAAAATGTGAGATGAAAATGACACGTAAAATACTAGTTTAAATAGGAAAAACTTGACATTAATGACAAAATTTTGATCCTTACGAAATTAGGTAAGAAATTAAATGAGTGAAGAAATCTGAAAGTCCAAAACTTGAAAGTCCAAAATTCTAAAATTTTGAAATTTCAGGGTTTCAGACTCTTGAGATTAAGAGGTATAAATCATAGAATGTGATGGAAGAACTCCAAAACCCGAAATCCTGAAATTCTGAAGTTTAAAACTTTTAGACTTCGGAAGTTTGAAAGCAAAATTAATCAAACTAGTAATGAGAGTTCCGAAACATGAAATCCTAAAAGTATGAAACTTCAAACTTTTGGACTTTCAGACTTTGGAAGTCCAAAAGTAGTTTTTCCAAAAGATGCGACCTAGAATTCTGAAACCCTATTCTAAAGTATAAAATTTCATACTTTCTCCCTCTTCTAATCACATGACAACACCCTTTTCTAGTCACACAATAATTCCCTCTTCCTGTCGCGTGAACATTCCCTCTTCTTGTTGTGCAACAACACCCCTTTTTATCACATGAAAATGCTTTCTTCTTGTCACACATCAAGGTCCCTCCTTGATGCATGTCATTCTACCTTCCCCATAACCGCTTCTTCCTATCACGCGATAACCACTCCTTGTGTATGCATGTCAACCACACAATCTTGTCACAAATCAACCTTCTCTCATTATCCTGCAACAAGTCTTCCCCTTGTCAATGGTGACTTTTCCCTTCTTGTCATCCATCAACTAGTGATTTCCATCAGGAAACAAAAAGGATTTTTAGATACGACCAAACATTAATGATACTGTATAAGGTAGCTCAATAACTAGATTAATGAGTTATGGAACCCATGTTTTTCGTGTAATAAAAGTACCCTTGAAAATTGAACCATCATGGCTACCCATACCTTCGTACAGGTATTTAGTGAAGGATGTTGGTTGGTAGCTTCTTTTCTCTATATATATGTAAATTCCCCTCATTTCAAAGGGGGGACAATTTCAAAATTGTAAAGGAACTCTGCCAAAAAATTTTGAGCACTTTTGTGAGATGCATGCCTCAAATTTATGCATTTAGTGAAGGATTATCACCTTTTACCTATACTATAATAGATTGTACATCAACTTAAGAAATAAAATTAGTGTTTTGTGGATTTTCTTACCCTAGCTCGACTTAAATTTCATTTGTTTCCTTCTATTATATTTTGTAGGTATATTGTGCATATTGTGTTCCTTTACAAGGCTTAAATTTGTTGTGCTCCATGCGATTGGAGGATTGAATGTGTTTCGGGACTATGGCATTCTTTCTACCCTCTTGTTCCCCATTTTCCTCTACTTTCACTCACTAGGAATCTCTTTAGTCTTGTTTCGGTGTTATCACCTCCCTTAGTTTAGGATTTACATTTATGTATTGCTCTTCCTCTAGTCCCTTGGAATTGGTAGTTTATTCTAGTAGATTAGCATTGGAATAAGTAAGGAAAAAAATTTATTTGGAGGTTTGACTCAATTGCAAAGGTCCCACACATTGAGAAAGTCCCATGTCATTCAAAAGTAGGGTTTTATAATGTGTAAATCCCAGGGTGGTACTTTTCACCATAACAGTTCTCTAATGTGAACATATAGAAATCCCTATACAATTGAGATAACAAACAATGACCCCATGCATATTGGATTTCATGATCCTCTATCTCTAGATTGATTGACTTGACTCTAATTTCTCAAGTAATAAACATCCTTTTTATCAAAAGCGTCAGAATATTTTATGAAATAGGACTCATCACTTGGCCTTAGGATTATAGGTAACCTACTCAAGGTCTTATTGAACCGAGTATTGAAATCATGGACAAATTCATTTGGATTTTTCTTTATATTTTCGAATTCAAATAAAAGAAACATGGGATCTGTCATATCCCCATATTGCACTCTAAAGGCATTTTTCATCTAGTTCCATGAATCTATTGAATTATCTGGTGAATCCTTATACCAGTCACACTCATCCTCATCAAGAGTATGAATAAATAGCTATATATACATGTCTTCAAAATAAATTTAAAAATATTCCATCATATTGACAAAGAGTCTTAAATGCTGGTCACCAATGATGGCATTATTCCCTTGAAACTTTGAAAGTCTATTTCTGACATCTTGTGGCACCATATTAGGATATCCATCCATACCTCTAAAATCTATAGGTCCAAAAGTGTTGACAACAAAAGGAGGTCTAGGTGGAGGTTGGGCCATATTGCCTTGAGGTGGTCAATTTACTGGAGAAACCAAATGATAAAGAACAAGGGGTCTTTGGAGCACAGGAGTATAGATTTCAAAATAGATATACTCTAATGAATCAGCTTCATGGAAAACCCTATAAACCTTGGAAGAAACAAGGGGAAACAGAGAGGCACACTTTTTAGACATAAATGATGGCCCCTCTCCAATTGGAGAACTCAAAAATATATAAATATTACATGGTTCAGAATCACTTAAAGATGTATGGTAATTTTCAACCACAGATTGATCAACTTTAAGAACTGATACGTCCTTTTTTTATTCTTGGTTTCTAACAACATTCCAAACTTGTTTTCCTTTTGAATTTTCTTTTCCTACTTCTGGAAATTACCTTTTAGTAGGATCCCTAGTGAAGAAAGACCTTCCTCCATACAAATTTTCAAATATCGATGACAAATTTCACTTGACATAGGTTAGGACATTGGTAATCATCAAAATTTCAACTCAACACCGAGTCGCCACAAAGGATTTTCACCTTAGTTGTGTAGATGCACTATAAGTAACTTGTAAAGTGTCTATCAATGCTTACTTTCAGAAAATCTTAACAAATTCAACCTTCCTTTACCCACATTTATAATTATTGCTGCAAATTTAGTGCAATAACCACTAGAAACTAGAAATATTGCATAATGAACTTGTAGTCTTTCAAAATATTAAAAATATCAACAGAGGATGACATTTAGACAACTTATTTATACTTAAACCATGTAAGAAGCATTACCAGGGTCGGCATGTGTATGTATTTGTAAAAATAGTCCCCGACAATGACGCTAGATCGGTGTTCTTGTCGCAAAAATAGGTCCTAGTGTTCAAATAATCATTTGTAACTCAAATAATCCCCAAAAATGGCACCACTTTAGTGTTGTTGCTGCAAAAATAGGTCCCAGTGTTCAAATAATCCTTTGTAATTCAAATAATCCCCAACAACGGTGCCACTTTAGTGTCAGTACCATAAAAATAGGTTTCACTATTCAAATAATCCTCTGCAATTCAAATAATCCTTGGAAAGGACACCATTTCAGTGTTATTTCCCCACAAATAAGTCCCAGTGTTCAAATAATCCCCAGTAATGGTACCATTTGGGTGTCGGTATCCAAAATTTATTCTCCTGTAAGGGATGAGCAACATCATAAAAATGGCAAGATGCTAATAGATAGATGAATCATGAATGAGTCATTTTGTAGCCGGGGAGGGGATTCAACTGACTCTTTTTCACTCATGCATTGGAGAAATTGATATCACCTTATTGAGGGTTTGATCTACCCTCACTACTTTAGGTCGTGCTTTTAACCAGGGTGAGAGGACCCGTTCTGTAACCCGTGTTTGTGAAGGATATAAAGAGATCCTTCTTTTCACAATTTTCATGAGCACCTTGAAAAAATATGATCAATACAACACAATCTAACTCTCACGAGTTAACACACTAGAGAGTGGAGATGTTTCCTAGGAAAGGTTCATATTACTAAAGATGATATTTGAAACCTGATTGTCTATACATACTTTAGCAGAGGAATTTGTTCATTTGTGGATACACACTACAAATAGGGGTAGTTCATGTAGGATTCATCATTTGAGAAGCTTTTGGGGGAAGTTAGGAAATATAAAGTTGATTATACCAAATCTTTGAGAACATTACAAATATTGGAAAACTCATAGACAAAATGCTTCAAAATAACCAAAATATTCCTTCAACCTGAAGGTGTGTATTAATGGAGGCCCAAATATGCATGGTTTCATAAACTCTATAATAATTCAACATAAAGGATCATGCTAAAAGACTCAATTAAACATTGGAAATCCCTGGTTCATCACGCCTAAGATACACTCATAGACTTACAAACAATATTTATCAACATAAAGAAAGTAAAATGATTTTAAATTGTTTATTTTCATCAAAAGATGAGAGTTCTTCTCATGATGAAATTTCAAATGCCACAATTTTAAGACACGAATGAGATATTATGTGACTCAAAGAGATTTTAACATAAGATTGTAACAGAACAAGAAAAACTATGTGAAAACATTATGAAATAAGAGTAGACACAATTATGCTCATGATCAACACAAATTCATTTCAAGGTTCATTGGATTCATCAACAGGGGAGAGTTGCTTTAACAATCTCAAAGCTTGTTAATGGTTGTACACTTGCAACCATATTAATGTGATTAAACATAAAACATAGGAAAATAAACATGTTTCTCAGACGGTCTCTCATGAAAATGGTATTTCTCAAACTTTCTCAGAAAAATTAACCCCCCATATGTAAGAGTATTATCATTGCATTTATACAATTTCACTCGCTCACTAATCCCAAATTTCTCCCCCAAAATTCTAAATCTTCAAGAGAGTATTCCTCTTTACAACATACCATTTAATCATTTTTATTCCCTTGAAAATGTCTTACTTTCAGTTACTAGATGGATAATCTTAAACTGATCATGTTTCTCAGTTCCTCAACTATGACTGGGATGCCATGTCATAACTTTTGACAGTCTTTTTAATCATTGTTTTTTTTTTCGTGTAAGAAATATCCTTTTTAATAATTCTCAGGTGGCTCCATATGGCTTGATCTGACAAGAAATCCTTTTCACCTTTGAGAATACAACTTAACGAATAGATACCTACATTCATACCTATGAGAATTGAGTGTCCTCACATGGATTATACCACATATTTGTGTTGTGAGTCCAAGTTAGCCAAGTGTAAAGAGGAGCGAGCGGAAGCTTCTATGTGTCTCCTTGGCACAATTACAAAGGTGAAGTCCAGATGTAGGTTCCTTAAATAAGCATGGGCCCTCCACGTGCCCAGAACCTAAGAGAGTTACACCGATCATTGAAAAGTTTGAGCATGGGAAATTTTAGCGAAAGCTTCCACCTGTGTGTTTGGTGCAACTTCAAAGATGAAGTCTAGAGGTGGGACCTCAAATGAGTACAGGCTCTCCACGTGTCATGGGCCCAAGAAATTTACATCAGACACTTGAAAATTCCAAGTATGGGAATATCCAGTGGAAACCTCCACGTGTCTCTTCAACACTCTTTCAAAAGTCTAAGTATGGGAAGATCCTATGGAAAATATTTGATTTGAAGCAGGCCTCGGCATGCTTTTCACATTTTGTATCACTTAAAAAAATTGCACATTTTCAGACAATTTGGCCTGCCCATACACTTTTGATATAGGCTTTACACGTGGCTTTCCTGGGCGTCGACAAGGCTGCAACTTAGTTTATGACTTCCATTATTTTTCAAAACAAATCTGAGAATCTCAAAATGCCCCAGCAACCCACCTCCCCACTTTTAATTTTCGATGTGGGGATTAGTGGGGCTGTACTTCACTTTTATACTTTATTCCTTCTTCATTATAAAGCTAAAATTTCCAAACACCTTCGGCGACCCACGTTCCCACTTTTTACTTTTCAATGCTGACTGAACACATGGCTTTATTTTGTCCCCAACGGAGTCATGGCTCACTTTATAACTTTTACTTCATTTCAAAAAAAAATCTAAAATATTCAAAGTGCTCAAACGATCCTCCTCTCTACCTTTGAATTTTCAAAATGCCACGTGTCCTTTTGTAGGCCTTAGGCATTCCTTTTGTATTTTCATTCCTTTTTCCATAATAACTCAAAACATGAAAAGGGTCCTCCTTTCCACAACTGCTTGATTTATGACAGGTGTACACTTTTCGGGGCCAAAGTAAGAAATCGCTCCACCGCTTCATATCGTTTATTAGCCAATTAAGATTCGTCAAATCCACGAGACCAATTGGGCATTTTTTATAAATGTAACAAAAGTGAAAAATTCACCAAATAGACCCACCATGCCATGTCCAATCAAAGAATACCATGTATCCATAGGTGTTGGGATAAATTTTGACAGGGAAAACATGACTATGGAAAAATAAAAGGAAGGGGAAACTCTAGAATTCATGCCCAAATAAAAAACTTGTCCACATGGAAAGAGAAACTATAAACAACATAGAGCTCAACACTTTTCACAACCATAGAAATGATTTGATGACAACAACCTGATAAAGATAAAACTTCAATCATCCACATAGGGAGACAAAACATGTTTCAGACAACGCAGACTGAATTTTTTTTGAAAAAATGGGGCAAGATTGAATAGAGTAACAACATCGGCTCTAAATCGGGGATGGGAACTCCCAGCGAGTGCCGCAAGAACAACATAACTGACCATGTGCCAAAAATCCATTGGGAAATGGAGTCAAGAGCTGACCTCCAAACAAAGAAACAATAGCCAATCTCCCAAGAACGAACTGAGAAACAAACAACAACCAGAAACCAAGGACCAGGACAAACCAAAATAGATAAAACACAAAAAGAAACAAAAAAAAACAAAAAACTACACACTATACAATGATGCATACCTTGATTCTAAGAAATCAATCAGGGAAATTTTTAAAGTGCCTACCATTCTGAGTACGACCAAGCTAAGAAGTCTTGATACTTTTTTAACAACTAGACATATGCTTGTTTTTATTCTCTATCCAAGTTGCTACCAAGCAATATTTTCTGAGCTTTATCTTTTTTGCCTTTAATAGATCTAGAATAAACCCTATTAAACATCAAGGTCCAAGGAAAACCAACCTGCTCAGCATAGCCCAAAAAGTTTTTGAAATCGATGTCTACATACAATACTTCATAAGAAGCATTGTTAGGGTCTTCAATAGATGTAGCATTTTCTTCTCACACAACAACTTGAATAGGTTCCCCTCCATTGGTATTGTTTCCTATGACATACCAAAATACTCACACTTCTCTTGAATCCATAGCAGTACATTTTCAAAAAGTTTTTGTTACCTTGATATTTAACTCATTCATGACCTCAAGAGGCATTACATTACATGAGGCTCCTAAATTAAACATGTAGTTATGTACCATCCTATCTTTAATAATCAAAGTGGTAAAAAATGCATCCAAATTAAGCTAAGATTCAACCAAAAAAGTTTCCAAATACACCTCAGGTGATTCTCTCAATTCCACCACTACCTATGGTATTTCTAATCCTGCAATAATAGGAGGCTCTACATTTTTCCCAATTTTTACCTGAGTAATATTTTCTTCCTTAAATTCCAAATATTCAAATGCCCTTTTCCTATCCTCAGGGATCCTAAGTAATTTGAAAAAGGTAATAGTGACCTTGATATGACTCAATATTTGGGCTATGTCACAAGGAACATATTTGCAGGAGGGATATTCATCACTTCCTTTGATATTATAGGAATTTTAAGAGTCTCGGCATGGGCAGGAGCACAGGTTTTATTTGGGGTAGTTAGGCCTTTGCCAGATGTATCTTTCTTAAGGGTTTCCCTTGGGATATTGGTAAGAACTGGAACTTTTGGCTTGGTTTGTGGCACTCCCCCTTTGACAAAATTACTTCTAGTGTTATATTCTTTCTCCTAAGTAACTACTGCATTCATCAACAGTTTCGTGTCCTCTTCGAAAGGGATCCCTCCATCATAAATTTTAATCATTAAGGCCCTTAAGTATTCAAAATCATGATTAGGTAGATCAAATTCTTTCACCATATCAATTTCAAAACCATTAATGGGAGGAAGAGGCAATACCCGGTGGACACAATCCAAGAAATCTTCAACAGTCCTGGCACTTATCAATTTAGTTGAGGTTACCCCTTGCTATGAGTTTACAGGGCTCTCTATCATGCACATATAATCATATGTCTCATCGTCATCTGCTTCCTCAATTTCTTGATCTAAATCACATGGGGAGTGTGGTAATAAACACCTATCACACCACTCAATAACATGGGCCTCCTCCATAATAACAATCCTAGTACTCAAAGGATCATGAACAAATCTATTTTCCTAGGGTTGAGGATGTCTATTTTCTGACCCTATGGCCCCTTTCCCTCTATCATCTAGTTTGTGATCACCTCTAGGATGATTTCCAAATATCTCCTTACCATGTGGCTTGTGTTGACCCTGGGAACTTTATCCTATCCCTTTTTCTGCTATGGCCATTTTATAGGATATCTCTTTAACTACTTCAGCCACAGTTTTATAACCTCTTCCAGATCAATAAATTTCTTTGATTGACGCTTCTCAAGATTGATTAATTTAACACCCTCTCTCTTAGGAGTCCCTCCAACTAATTTGATGTTATTTTCTATTTTTAAGGCCATCGTGAAAGCCTACCTTAATATTCCCGGATTCTTATCTCTCTAGTAATAAGCGACCTTTTTATCAAAAGCATCTGAATATTTTATCAAACAAGACTCATCACTTGGCCTTAGGATTATAGGTAACCTATTCAAGGTCTTATTTAACCGAGAATTGAAATCATGGACAAATTCATTTGGAATTTTCTTTATATTTTCAAATTCAGATAAAATGAACTTGGAATCTGTCTTAGTCCCATATCTCAATCTAAAGGCATTTTTCATCTTGGTCCATGAATTTATTGAATTATCTGATAAATCCTTATACTAGTCACGTGCATCCTCCTCAAGAGTATGAATAAATAGATTTATATACACATTTGCAAACTCAATTTCAAAATATTCCATTATATTGACAAAGAGTCTTAAATGTTGGTCACCAATGATGGCATTATTCCCTTGAAACTTTGGCAGCCTATTTCTGACATCTTGTGGCACCATATTAGGATATCCATCCATACCTTTGAAATCTATAAGTCCAAAAGTGTTGACAAAAAAAGGAGGTCTAGGTGGAGGTTGGACCATATTGCCTTGAGGAGGTGAATTTACTGGAGAAACAAAATGATAGGGAACAAGGGGTCTTTGGAGCACAAGAGTATAGATTTCAAAATAGATATTCTCTAATGTCTCAGCTTCGTGGAAAACCCTATCAACCTCAAAAGAAACAACGGAAAACTTAGAGGCAGGCTTTTTCAGACACAAATGATGGCCCCTCTCTAATTGGAGAACTCAAAATTATATAAAGATTACTTAGTTTAGAATCATTTAAAGATGTATCCTAATCTTCAACCATAGATTGATCACCTTTCAGAATTGATATGTCCTTTTTTAATTCTTGATTTCTAACAATGTTCTAGACTTGTTTTCCTTTTGAATTTTCTTTTTGTACTTCTGGAAATAACCTTTTAGTATGATCCCTAGTGAAGAAATACCTTCTTCCCTCCATATTTCCAAATATCGATGACAAATTTCACTTGACATAGGTTAAGACATAGGTAATCATCAAAATTTCAATTACACACGGAGTCACCTCTAAGTATTTCCACCTTAGTTGTGTAGATGCCCTATAAGTAACTTGTCTATCAATGCTTAATTTCTACAAATCTTAATAGATCCAACCTTCCTTTACCCACATTTATCATTATTGATGCAAATTTTGTACAATAACCACTAGAAATTGGAAATACTACACAATAAAATTGTAATCTTGCACACATATTACAAATCTCAACAAAGGATGACATTTAAACAACATATTTGTACTTAAACCATGTAAGAAGTAGTACTAAGGTCAGAGTGTGTATGCATTTTTAAAAATAGCCCCTGATAACGGTTCCAGATTGGTGTTGTTGCAGCAGAAATTGGTCTCGGTGTTTAAATAATCCTCTGAAATTCAAATAATCCCCGACAATGGCGCCACTTTCGTGTTTTTTCCACACAAATAGGTCCCCATGTCCAAATAATACTCTCTAATTCAAATAATCCCAAAAAAGGACACCACTTTGGTGTTGTTTTCATACAAATAGGTCTTCGTGCTCAAATAATCCTCTGCAATTCAAATAATCCCTAGCAAGGACACCATTTTGGTGTTGTTGCCACACAAATAGGTCCCGGTGTTCAAATAATCCCTAGCAACGGCACCATTTTGGGTGTTGGTATCCAAATTAATTCTCCTACAAGGGATGAGAAGCATCACGAAACTTGTAGGATGCTTAGAGACATAAGAATCATGATATGGCTTGTTTTGTAGCTAGGGAGGGGATTTAGCTGACTTTTTGTCAGTCACGCATTGCAGAAATGGATAGCACCTTATGGATGTTTTTATCTACCCTCACTACTCTAGGTCGCATCTTAACCAGTGTGAGAGGACTCATTCTGTAACCCATGTTGGTGAAGGATATCAAGAGATCTTTCTTTGCATAATTTTCATGAGAAGCTTGAGAAAATATGATCAATACAACACAATCTAACTCTCACGAGTTGTCACACTAGAGTGTGGAGATGTTTCTTGGATAAGGTTTGGGTTACTAAAGATAATAATTGAAACCTAATTGTCTCTGCATACTTTGGCAATTAATTTTTTTCAATTGTGGATACATGGTACAAACAGGGGTAGTTCATGTAGGTTTCATCATTTGAGGTTTTTTGGTAGGAAGTTAAGTAAGATAAAGCTGATTATACTAAATCCTTGAGAACCTTTACAAATATTGGAAAACTCACAGACAAAATGTTTCAAAATAGCAAAAATATTCCTTCAACAAGAATGTGTGTATCAATGGAGGCCCAAAGATGCACAGTTTCATAAACTCTTTAAGAATTCAACATAAAGGATCATGCTAAAAGACTCAATTAAACATTGGAAATCCCTAGTTCGTCATGCCTAAGATACACTCATAGACTTACAAACAATATTTATCAACATAATGAAAGTAAAATGATTTTAAATTGTTTATTTGCATCACAAGATGAGAGCTCTTTTCACGATGAAATTGAAAATACCACAATACTAACACATGGATGAGACATTGTGTAACTCAGAGAGATTTTAACATAAGATTGTAACAAGAACAAGAAAAACTATGTGAAAACATTATGAAATAAGAGCAGACATAATTATGCTCATGATCAACACGAATTCATTTCAAGGTTCATTAGATTCATCAGCAGGGGAGAGTTTCTTTAACAATCTCAGAGCTTGTCAATGGCTCTACACTTGTAACCATCTTGATGTGATCAAATATAAAACATAGGAAAATAAATAGGTTTCTCATATGGTCTCTCGGGAAAATAGTTTTTCTCAAAATTTCAAAGAAAAATTAACCCCCCATATGCAAAAGTATTCTCATCGCATTTATACAATTTCACTTGATCACTTATCCAAAACTTTCCCCCCAAAATTCTAAATCTTCAAGAGAATATTCCTCTTTACAAAATACTTTTTAATGATGTTATTCGCTTGAAAATATCTTAGTTTTTGTTGCTAGGTGGATAAATCGTGAACTGATCATGTTTCTCAGTTCCTCAACTATGACTGGGATGCCATGTCATTATTTTTGATAGTCTTTTTAATAATTATTTTATTTTTTCATGTAAGAAATCCCATTTATAATAATTCTCAGGTGGCCTTCATATGGCTTGATCTAACAAGCAATCATTTTCACCTTTGACAATACACCTTGAGTAATAGATACCTGCATTCGTGCCTCTTAGAAATGAGTGTACTTGCATGGATTATACCAAATATCTACATTTCCAGTCCAAGTTAGCCAAGTGTAAAGAGGAGTTAGTGGAAGATTCCATGTGTATCCTTGGTGCAATTGGAAAGGTGAAGTCAAGAGGTAGGTTCCTCAAATAAAGCGCGGGCCCTCCAAGTACCGAGAACCTGAGAGAGTTTGCACCGGTCAGTAAAAAGTCTAAGCATGGGAAAGTCTACCAGAAGCTTCCACCTGTCTATTTAGCACAACTCCAAAGATAAAATGTAGAGGTGGGACCTCGAATGAGCAGCGCAGGATCTCCATGTGTCATGGGCCCAAAGAAAGTTGCATCAAACGCTTGAAAATTCTAAATATATGAATATCTAGCGAAAACCTCTACGTGTCTCTTCGGCAATCTTTCAAAAGTAAAATTTAGGGGGTAGTTCCCCAAATAAGTGTGGTCCCTCCACGAGTCCCGGGTCCTAAGAAAGTTGGCTTGGCCATTGAAAAAGTTTCAGTGTAAAGAGCAGCCACCAGAATCCTCCACATGTCTCTTCGGCCCAATTTTGATATGGAGCCCAAAATTGGAGACCCTAAACAAGCACATGCCCTCCACGTGGAAAATATTTGAGTTAAAGTAGGCCTGGGGGTGCTTTTCACATTTTGTATCAGTAAAATGAATTGTGCATTTTTGGACAAGTTGGCCCACCCATACAGCTTTTGATATATTGATTTACACATGGCTTTCCCGGGTGTTGATGGGGATGCAGATTATTTTATGACTTTCATTCTTTTTCAAAACAAAACTAAGAATCTCAAAATGTCTTGACGACCCGCTTCCCCACTTTTAACTTTCGATGTGGCCATTAGTGGGGAAAGCGCTTCACTTTTATACTTTATTCCTTTTTCATAATAAATCTAAAAGTTCCAAACACCTACGAAAACCTACCTTCATGCTTTTGAATTTTCAATGCTGACTCAACACATGAATTTATCTGCTCCTGAGTGGAATCGTGGTGCACTTTACAACTTTTACTCCATTTCAAAAACAAATCTAAAATATTCAAAGTGCTCTGATGATCTGCCTTTCTACCTTTGAATTTTCAAACCACCATGTGTCCTTTTGTAGGCCCTTAGGCATTCCTTTTTTATTTTCATTTGTTTCACTATAATGCCTCAAAACACAAAAAGGGCATGCCTTTCCACAATTTCTTAATTTATGACAGGTGTATACTTTTCGGGGCCAAAGTAAGAACTTTCTCCGCCACTTCATTACGTTGAGTAGCCAATTAGAATTCATCGGAGCCACGGGACCAATTGGGAAATTTTTTAAAATGTAAAAAAAACTGACAACTTCACCAAATAGATCCATCTTGCCATGTCCAATCAAAGAAGACCATGTATCCGTGGGCTTTAGGATAAAATTTGACAAGGAAAACATGACCGTGGAAAAATAAAAAGGAAGGGGAAACCCCAACATTCATGCCCAAATAAGAAACTGATTTGCATGGAAAGAGAAACTATAAACAATATAGATCTCAATGCATTTTATGACCATACAGAGTTATTTGATGAGAACAACATGATAAAGATAAAACTTCAATCATCCACACAAGGAGACAAAAAATATTTCAGATCACATAGATTAAAATTTTTTTTACACAAATAGGGTGAGATTAAAATGAGCACCGAAAAAATTCCATGCTCCTATATCACCTTACAAATATATCACATCTTTTATATGATATTGATGCATGTCCTCCATCCAGTGTTATGAATGAGAATAGTACAACAAAAATAAATTTCCACAATTGCATAAGAACAATTTAGTCACCAAAATAATCAACCTAATCATGGGCTCTCAATTACTTCCAATCCCTAATAAAAATATCTATGCATATGTTGTATGGTAAGAGACGACAATGACCTATTTTTAAAGCTATCTCCACAATCCATTGCATCAAGGATTTTTGCATCACCTCCCCCTTTTTCTTTTGAGGGGATCAATAAATTTAAACATGATACATATGTTACTTAAAATAAGAAAGAAGAGGTTTCATATAAATTCCCTCCAATGGTTTCTATACCCTTCAAATTATCCTCAATCAATTCCTTTCATCATCACCCATTATGTTCATAGAGTGGTTCACATTAAAGTCCTTTAACACCTCTGTATCAATATATCCAATGTAATACTTTGATCTAATGGCTAATAAATATACAAAAATAAGTTTGAGTATTCTTTAGGCTTTCCCTTTGCCAAGATTTCAAAACATAACACATTATTTTTACATTTTTATAATATTGGTAAAAAACCACACCCAAAACATCTAGTGATGTGGCTTTTTTTCATGGAAGAATAGTTCATGTTTGTTAGCTTGATAGAGTATCAATGAGTGGGAAATCCTCCTCCAATCTCATTCTCAACTATTCACTCTGAATTTGGTTTTACTAAAATATTTTTGACCTTTTTCTCAACCTTTTGTTTCATTTGGATGATTTAAAAAAAAAATGGAAATGGTAGGAGAAAACTAATTTGTATATGTTGTAGTGTTCAGAAATGGTGATGATAATGGTGTCGATGAAGGCCACTTACCATGCACAAGTTCCATACTCATCTGATGCATATGAACACCACCTCAATGATGATGGTTTCCTCTAGTTTTTCGCTGTCCTTAGCTCCTTTCTTTTGGTTTTAGTTTGTTATTGAGGTGTTGAAATGGTTATTTATATTTTTAGAGTTGTAGAAGAAATTCTAAGATGGGTGTTTTTTACATAATTTTAATTGATTTTTTAAGTTTTAAATGAAGAAGAAAGGGGAAGATCAAACAAGTTATTTTTGAAAAAACCAATAAATAAAACATATTCATTCCATTATGTCAAGAAGAGGACCACTTCTATTGCTGTTTCATCCTTATTAGCATTAGGATCATGATATATTAAGATTTGTATACTACAATTGATCAAGTGAACCAATCAATGAAATATTGTTTGTTTGATTTAGTAATTATTTTTAAAATTATAGAGACAACTACAAGATACAACCGAAGAAGCACATCCAACATGAAAAAATATATATTTAAAGATAATAAGAATATTATATTGCTTAGAGAAATCTTATTACATCATTAAGCACTTTATAAAACAAGGGATCTTGTGGGTAAATTATTTTTCATCACATGAATCTATGACATCCCACAATACAGCATTCATCAATCTCATAAATGTAGCGGGCGCCATTTCATAAACAAAATGGAAGTACTAACCATTCATAAAATACCTATTTTTTCTTCAAGGTAATCTTCCATACATCCTCCTTCTTCATTCTAACTTGGTGATAACTTGGCTTGAGATATAACTTCGTGAATAATTTGACATGCTAAATCTGGTGCAAGAGATCATCTATGTGGGGAAGTGGATATATGTTCTTTATGGTGATCTTGTTCAAAGAGTGGTATTTGATACACATTCTCCAAGAAACATCCTTCTTCGGCACCATCACAATAGTTTAACCACATGCTGAAGTTCTCAGACGTATCACCCCTTGGTCTAGAAGTTCCAGAGTTGTATCTTTACTTCAGTACTCTCTAGAAAGGATTTTGTATACAACCCAATGTTCAATATAGGGGACTCTAGAAACTATTAAATCTCATGCTCTACTTCCCACTTTGGTGGTAACATACTGGGGATCTTGAAAAAATTCCTAAAAAGAATGAAGAGTACTATACAAATCCTATTTTCCCCGATTAGAAATCTCTAAAACTTCTACCCCATCTTGTTTATCCTTTAACAAAAGTAACCAAAATTGATTATGATTTTACTGAATAATTCATTTTGTTTAGTTAACACTAACCATAGTAACGCGTTTCCTATGCTAGCATGCCCAGATGTTGTAAATCATCCCATCCTTAACCTATCTGTATTGGATTTCCCTTATCATAAATATAGCAATCCTTATATACAAGTAAGGACTCTTGAAAATAACATCAAAATCATCAAGTGGAATAACATCAACTTCCAATACACCAATATATTTAGAATATATCCGAAACATGACCTTCAATCTTTGTTTTACTTGAATTTCAACAATCTTGTTCACCCAACCAAAAAGATAAGGGTGTGGATGCTAGTAATTCTTAAGATGAAGCTTCTTTATAACTACTTCAAATATAAAATCAGACAAAGAACCGGTATCAACCAAAGCATTTATCTTAGCTCTCTTGATCTGGATTTTGATATGGAATAATCTACTCATCTCCTTTTTCTGGTTATCCATATTAGTGGTCATGCCTCCAAGCCTCTTGTTTACATTAGAGTCATCTTTGATTTCCACCTCCCATTTTTCTTTACAGCTATCATGGACTTCTTTCAGTCCTTGGTTCGGTTCTTTGGATCTAACTTAGGATGTAACTTCTAACATGTACCATCAATATGACCATTGCTATCACAGTTCTTACAAAAATTATTGGGATCTTTACAAGTAATTAAAGTAGTGGAGGATTATTTACCTTTCCCTTTTAAGTTACCCTTGTTACTTGATTGCCCATGTTCTATCTTCCACTGATTTTTCAACTACTTTTCCCCTAGCTCTGCTTTTCCTTGCTTTTTTTTCATCATCTATGTAGTATTCCTGCTCATACACCTCATTGTGATATTTGGGCTTTGTGGAGATTACTTTTATTCAAAGGTGAGTGTGAAGTCCTCCCAAGTGCTTAGTCAGAATATCCTCATCCTCCAAGTCCATGTTTAGCAACATGGCCTGCCTTCGAAACACCATAGTATAGTCCTACACAATTTGACCATTGCCTTATCTAAAACACTTCACAATAGGATAAAAGTTATCTCTAATTTATTCATTTTTTTAGTCTTGTGGCCAATAGGATAAAAGTTATCTCTAATTAATTCTTTGAATTCTTGTTGAGATTTCACAATATGACATTTATTCTTTCCACAAGTGCTTATATGGGTTTCCCAACAAATCAAAGTGTGCCCATTTATTTTGAGACATGAGAAGTTTATCCTTTATGCCTCAGTGACATTATGGATGCTAAATTAGACTTCCAGTGGTTTTAACCATTTGTCAAGCAACTATTCATCTAATTTTCCTTCAAATATTTCAATTTCAGCTTTTGTCTCAACTTTAAAAGAAGCATGATTGGATTTTACCTTTTCTATTGCATTTAAAGTCTCTTCTACATGCTCTTTCCTATACCAAAATTTTTAGGTAAGCCTCGAACCACTTAATCCATGGAGTCTTTTTTAATAGAAGCCATCTTTTGCAAACCTGTAGGTTCTTCTTGTCTTCTAAACATCCTATCCATCATGGTTTCTAGCATCTCGATTATATGGACCATGTTCTCTTCATCTATTTTCCCCTAAATTCTCTGTTTCCACTTCCTTTTAGAAATATCTAGGTCAGAAGGTAAAGCCTCTTTGCCTTTTATATCTCATTACTGTCATACAAATCAAAGAACGAATACAACAATCCTAGATACTTGTTAGATCTAATACCAAAATGATCTGTAAAATCGGTACATTAGAATTGTTCAAAGAATCACAATTAAATGTTGTTCTTCTTCTTTTGATTATAAAATGAAAAAGATAGCTAGTGAATGAATGTTTCTTATTATTATAATCAACAATTGTAGGAAAGGAAAGAATATAATCTCATTGACACCAACACATTTTATCCTGGAAACCTCCAGTGGAGGAAAATAGTTCATGAAGGTAAAATGCTCTTTCTTCCCACTTTTTATCGGCCAATTAAATAAAGAAGTAAAAAATTTACAATAAGTATGAAAGAGAAGAAGATAATATCTCACTCTTCCTCCTAATTACTTGCTCACTTGATGTCATTATTTGGTGATAAAAAAACCTTATCATGTCCTCCCATGCACTAGAGGATGAGAAAGGTCATGGAGGAGAAGAGACACAAACATCCTTTCCAATTCTGGGACTGTTTGTTTCAAAATTTATTTTTCTACCCAAAAGAGCCAGGTCCACTGTCCAATGTAGACCAGTAGTCATAAGACTACAACCCTAGCTAAGTGGTGGTTACAGGACCACCGTCAGGATTGGCAGGAGGTTTTTTAACTGCCACTCTGCATAGAGTGGTGGTTATGTTAACATAAAGACAGAACCTCCGTTTCTTCATTTTCCTTATTCTATGTTGGCTGATCTAATAAAGTATATTTATTTCAGATCCCTATGGATCATCAAGTGAAGAAATCAATGAAAGATTGATTTTTTGATGTAGTAATTATTTTTAAAATCATAGACACAAATACAAGATACAAAGAAGAGGCACATCTAACATGAAAAATTATATATTTAAAGATAACTTTTAAGATTTCTTTGAGACAACAAAGGAGAGGTGAAGGTGGCACAAAAAATTTGAAGGAAACATTACTTAGATAGATCTTATTACATTGTTAAGCCATTTATAAAACAAGGGAACCTGTGAGCAAATTAATTTTTCTTAGAAAATATTTTCTTTGGCTATGGTGGTTGTGAAACTTCCTATAGGTTCCACGCTAACTATTTTATCCATATAAAATTTTTGATGACTATGATTTATTCAGAGTGATGAGCCTTTGTGTCTTTTTTATTGATGTTTTGTTTAAAATATTTTGAGTAGGTCATTTGAGTATTATATATGAGCTTATGGATCAAACTGGATATGTCCTTTTTGGACCAAGGTTTAAATCATTTTTTACGAATGATATCTATTATTAAATTAACAAGAAAAATTATAGAAGATAAATCACAAAAAATTGATTGTGTTATAGCATGCCCCAAACCCATGAAACAAATTACACTAAAAAATCTTAGAATACGAAGGAACCAAAAACATCAAAACACAAAATAAACTTCTTGGATTAAATTTACAACAGCCATTGCAAATTTATTGAATATTTCTATTATATTATACCAATACACACAAAATATCTCTAAATGATAATGTAAAAAAACATAAAATACATGTACATATTATTAAAGGAAATTTATTATCCCTTTAGAAAACCCAACATAGAAAAATGATGACCACCAACCCATCATTTTATGTGTTGAAAAGAATGAACATACCAGAAAATAAATGAGGAATAAGATAAGACCAAATAATATTTGAAGGATTGGCTTCCATGAAAGTGGCGCACGTAATCTTTAAAGGATTGGGTTGCATTTGCATCTACGTTTTGTGTTTGCATCTACATCTACATCTATTTTTGCAGCTGCAGGTGTCATAGAAGTACTTAGTGCACTTGTAAGCATCAGAGGATTGGGTGCCTCTGTGTCTTCCTCTTCCACCTCCTATAAAAACACTGTAAAAACAATCATTATTATTATTGAAGCCAAAACCACTTTCCTATTCTCCAAATCAAGTTACCCAAAAACTTGTTTTGAAAAATCAAATAGTTTGCACCCAATATTTCACTTTTAAGACCTTCAAATTCCTTCAATAGTAATAATTTTCATCCCTCTTCACTCTCCAAGTGATATAAATTACCAAATTATCCATCTCATGGTTCAATCATTTCGTTATTTCAGTAAAAGAAATCTTGTCCTGGAAAACAAACCTTCTTTCTCAAAACCATAATTTTATGAACCATCAAATCTCATAATCGTGAGACAATGCTTATACCCATGGAAATATATTTTATTCTCCTTTTAGGAACATATTATAACTCCTTCAAACTCTAAGTGGTAGGCCTTCAACCAAGCTCATCTTTGTAAACTTCCTAAAACTATCCCAAAACATCCCTTTGACTAGTCTTCACAAATAGGGCAAACTTTTATATTTTTTTGCATCCTCATGACCAGGAAAAACCATGTACATCAATAAAAAATCACATCCTAAAACCAATGTCCATTTAATATGTAACTCATTTGGACAACCGTGTCCCAAACTGAACTACTTAAAAAACAAGAACATGTATCAGTGGGGTCCACTCATCACACAAACCAGTATACCATACCATTTTTAAATCATGGAAGAGTCTTATAAATCATATAATAATCATCTATTCAATATAAATCAATTATGGGAACTCGGGATACAAATCTCTCAAACTGATTTCTAGCTAAGGTTTCAAGCACATACAATGTTGTTTACCTTCTTAACATTAATCGTTCATAAAAATTTGAGGATGAAATGACATAATTATTTTTTTGAAACTTTATAGAATCAATTTATAAACATCCTTAAAATAAAAAAGGTCCTATGTAAAGAACACAATTCAGGGTGAGCAACAGAAGGTGCACTTTGAGCTATAAATGACCTTCTTCTTGACCATATTTCACCAAAGTTGTCATAACTTGTAAAATACACATCATGAAAACTTGAAATTTATTTCATAGTATCATGGAACATTCTAGTAACATCTTGAATCATCACTATGTCACAAATAGTTCTCAATATTTATTTCCCATTTCATTTTCATAGCTAACCCTTATAGTTTTGTACTGTTTAGGCTAGGAACAACTAAAATAACATCATAACTCACCTTGAAACCTATCCAAAAGGACCTAACATACCCGGAATATATTATATAACATCCTTGCATTATTCCATGAGCTCACTTATCTAGACATATCAACCTCATGCCTCGTAGAACCTAGACCTAGTCTACATGAGCACTTGACACTTGGCCTCCAACAGGTATCGTCTTCCTATAACTCAAGTGAGTTCCTAAACACTCTGAAAACATGCTCTCCATGTGGAAAATATTCTCCTCGTGATATCAATAATTTCTAACCACCATGCACCATAGCCTACATGAGAAAGGTCACCTAATTTGGCTTGTTATACCAAGTCATTCTCACTGAATCACCTCATGCAACCAAGAACATCATCTGACTCTACTTAATACCATTTTTCATTAATGGGATTTTACATAAATTACAAATCCTAAATAAAAACATGACAACACATCCATCATCACCCTGATAACTCATTATAACTGGTAGGTATACCTCATCTACTAGTGGGGATAATAGCTATGTCAGGGTTGTCCTTCACCGTATCCATTCTCTATAAGTTACATGCATAGAATACCTATATAGATATGGTGTCAGAGGCATCACTTAAATAATACCAAACTACCACATCATTTCCTCATACTAAAATAAATTCCCTTGGTGGAGAAATTGATCCTTAAGCAACATGGTATGTAGAATGCTTCTCAAATCTCAATGAAATCCTCCAACCACCCTTTGAAAATACTATATGTCCTCCATATAATTTCATGCAGTTGAAACCTATCGAACATGGATCTATATGTCATCATTTTTTATCTTTGTCATCTTAACATCACTCACCTTACTACGATAATCTATGAATATGCCCAATATACATATGTTCCACATATCAACCACACAACAACAATGTTCTCAAGGCCCACACATGCGTAACACATAAATTGTTTCTACACCAACAACATGGTTCTCCAATGTTAACCTATAGAAATCAACATACAAGTGAGCTAACAAAAAATGACCCCATGCATATTGAATTACATGATCCTCTATCACCATGAAAATCTCTCACATAATGTCTATGATATTGATGCATTTCTTCTATCCATTTCTATGAATGAGAGTAGTACAAGAAAAATAAATTCCTTGCAATTATAAAATAACAATTTAGTCACCAAAAATAATCTGATCATAGGTGCTCTAATACTGCCAATCCTTAATCAAAATATCTATGCATATGTGATATGGTAAGGATGACAATGACTTATTTTTAAAGCTATCTCCATAGCCCATTGCATCAAGTATTTATGCATCACCTTCACACCCATTTTCTTTTGAGGGGATCAATTAATTTAAACATGATACATATGTTACTTACACTAAGAAAGAAGAGTTTCATCTAAATTCCCTCTAATGGTTTCTATATGCTTTAAATTATCCTTAGTAAATCCCTTTCATCATCACCCATCCTCTTCATAGAGTGGTTCACATTTAAGTTCTTTAACACCTCTATATCACAATATCTAATGTACTACTTTGATCTCATGGCTAATAAATATACAAAAACAAGTTTGAGTATTCTTTAGGCTTTCCCTTTGCGAACATTTCCCAACATAAAACATAATTTTAATATGTTTAGAAGATGGATAGACAACCACACCCAAAAATTTATTCTTGTGTTTTTCTTCATGGAATAATATTTCATTTTTTTAGCCTCAAAGAGTTTCAATGAGTGGGAACTCCTCATCCACTCTCATTCTCCATTATATGCTTTCAATTTGGTTGTACTGAAATATTTTGACCGCTGTCTCAACCTCATGTTTCATTTGGATGATTTTGAATTTTTTTGTAAATTGTAGGAGTAAAAAAGTTCTTATATGTTATAGTTTCAAAAATGTTGATGATAATTGTAGTGTCCACTTCCCTTTGACACCTTTTCACATTGATCCTAATACTGTTGACTATATTATGGACATTGTTATAGTTTTGATTTAGTATGATGTTAGATGTTAGATCATGAATTATTGTTTATTTTGGTTCATATTTGATACATGTTGTTTATTAGAGACATTTTTAGATATTGATGTTGATATATTGTTTGACATGGTTATATTATAGATGTTGTTCAGACTTGTGATATTTGGATATTTTGAGTACACCTAGAAAATGAAAAATGAATTAAAATTGATGATGATATATTTGTGGATGAAATTGTCAGTGATACTGCTGATTGTCTTGACGATTGTTGTGACTCACATATATATTGATGATATTGAAATTATATTTATATTCATTTCGATGTTCTAATATGGCCATGAGGCCGAAGGAGGTATTTGTATTTTGTAGGTTTAAAATATCACAACAAACATCGGGGGATTGGAGACCAACCACTTTGGAATTCTAGATGAATTCAACCAAGGTCACCATGACAACTGTATTCATTTGTGTGTGTTTGATTGGGTTAGGAATTCCCATTGAGGGGATCACCTTTAAATGTGACCAAGGGATTTTATGTATTTTCTTTTATTTTGTTCCTTTGTTACTATTTGCATGTGTTTATTTTGTGTTGCATTGACCACTTTAATTATTTACTAAATGGTGTTTTAGTATTGTGAGTAATCATGTGGTTAAGATAATTAATTAAAATATGTCATAAGAAAGTAATTAATATAGTGTACAACCTGGCCTTGAATTAAAAATGTTGTAAGAAATATGTAAGTAATGTGTAAGAGATATGTAAGTTGATTTTGGAGCAAGAAACACTTCATCTTCTTGAAATTCAAATTTTTCCTTGGAGGTTGATTTTGGAGGCTTGTGGGACAAATTATACTTGTCCCATACCTCTTAAATTTTTATACCAACCTTACCTATGTTTGGAGAGTTAGATTTATCCCTTCTTTATGAATTTTTGTAAGTAGAGTTGAATGTTGTATTTGCACTTTTCTTACATGTTTTAATTTCAGTCCTTTGAGGTGTGGGTTTGAATTGAGTGTCTAAGGAAAAATGTCATAGTTTCACCCACATATTGATTATGATTTGAAGAATGAAGTTAACTTGGGTGTTTGATGTTAAGAGATAAGGGATAAAATAAGCGGAATAATCCCTCACAGAATCGCAACAGTAGAAACTAATATGCAGAAAATTATTACATATCTGAAATAAAATTGCAGAATAAAATAACACAACACAAGGAGACAATATTTAACGTGGTTCACCCAATTTGGGCTACGTCTACCAAGAATCACTTGCTTATATTTTATTACAAGCCACCACTCTCTCAATACAATACCTAGATCCGTTTGGAGCTATGCTCAACAAACTCTACAAAATTCACACCCGAATTCAAAACACATCTGCAATACATTTGCTTGTACATCTATCATATGCATAAGACCATATAAATAGACAACTGCTTAAGTAGTTTTACAAAACCATGGGTATCAAAACCATGGGAAAAACCCATTCCATAAACCTATGGGTCAAAAAAATCACCCATATGAGAAGAGCACGTTTCCTAATATGTCAGGTGCATTTTTTGAGGCCAAAAAAAATTACGCCTAAAAAAAAAATTTTTGGAGGCAGCGCCCCCGAACCCCTGCTAGCGAGGGATGTCCACCCCTCAAACCCCCTGACTTGGGGCCCATCCCGGCCGCAAACCCCAGTGAGGATACATGAAAAGTGTAAATTACTCTTAGTGTACAGTCTTCAACACTTTCACACATGAAAACATGCTCCACAACCTAACAATCTCCCACTTGGAGACTAGTTTTCCTCTAAGCAAGCTTCTTAACCCTTCACTAGTTTCTGTGAAGACCAACCAAAGCTGAACACAACTTTAGTTTTTCCCTTGTGACCACCTTGGTCATCATGTCTACAGGATTCTGACTGGTATGAATATTTCTCCAACTTCAACTTCTCTTCCTCCAAAGTTGTCCTAATGAAATGGTACCTTAACTGTATATGCTTCATCCTGGAGTGGAAAGTAGAGTTCTTAGCTAGGTGTATAGCACTCTGATTATCACTATGTAAGCTTACATTCCTCCTACTTATGCTCCAACTCCTCAAGAAATTTTTGTAACCAAATCATCTCTTTGCTTGCCTCTGTTGCAGCAACATACTCAGCCTCCGTGATTGACAAAGCCACCAGCTTCTATAGTCATGAAATCCAGCTCACTACTGTCCCACCTACGGTGTAAATATAACTGTTCGTGCTCCTCCTGCATGTCTACATCTCCAGCCATGTCTGAATCTACATAACCACGTAAAGTGGTGTCTGATCCACTGTAGCACAAAACTACCCCCATGGTTCCTCTCAAATACCGAAGGATCCACTTTACTGCTTGCCAATGCTCTTTACCTGGATCACTCATAAATCTACTCACAACTCCCACTGCATGGGAAATATCAGGCCTAGTGCACACCATAGCATACATCAAACTACCAACTACTGATGAGTAAGGTACCTTGGACATCTAGTTTCTTACCTTCTCTGTCTTGGGACACTACTCCTTTGATAACTTAAAATGGCCTGCCAAAGGAGTCCTAACCGGTTTAGCATCCTGCATGTTAAACCTATCCAATACCTTCTTAATGTACTCTTCCTAAGATAAAGTCAGCTTCCGTTCCTTCCTATCCCGAGTTATCCTCATACCAAGGATTTGTCTGGCTGCCCCCAAATCCTTCATATCAAAGGATTCACTTAGTTATTTCTTGAGTAATTTTATTTCCTGCATGTTTTTACCTGCAACCAACATGTCATCTACATACAAACATAGGATAATATAAATTCCATCCTCAAATTTCTTTTTATACACGCAATGGTCAGAATGACATCTAATATAACCTTGCTCCATCATGAAGCTATCAAACTTCTTATACCATTGACGTGGAGCTTGTTTCAGGCCATACAAGCTCTTCTTCAGTTTGGCACACCATCTCCTCTTTACCTTTGACTTCATATCCTTCTGGCTGCTGCATATATAGCTCCTCCTCCAAATCACCATGGAGAAATGTAGTCTTTACATCTAACTGTTCTAAGTGCAAGTCTTCTGCTGCCACTATTCCAAGAACAGTTCTGATAGAAGTCATTTTTACTACAGGAGAAAAAATCTCATCAAAATCTATACCTTGTTTTTGTGCAAAGCCCTTGACCACCAACCGGGCCTTATATATTTTTCTTTCCTCCTTCTTCATCTTTAACTCTGATACACCCACTTGTTCTGTAATGCTCTTTTTCCTTTCCGGTAGCTTCACCAAATCCCAAGTCTAGTTCTCCATGAGAGACTTATGCTCCTCATCCATGGCTTTCTCCCACTTCTTACTGGCATCTACCTGCATTGCTTCATCAAATCTCTCTGGCTCTCCACTATCAGTGAGTAATAAATAATAAAGAGAAGGAGAAAAACGTTCAGGTTCTTTTCTTACCCTAGAAGACCTCCTCAATATAGGAGTTTGGGGTTCCTGTTGAGTAGGTTCCTGAACTGATTCATGGGTCACTTTCCCATCTAGAAGATCCTCTACCACTTGCATATTCTTTCTTGGATTCTTCCCTGTTTTCCTACAACTGTTGCTTATACATGACTTTCTCATTAAAGACCACATCCCTAGACCGAATGATTTTCTTGTCCTTAATACTCCAACATTTAAATCCAAAGTCATCACCGCCATAACCAATGAAAGTACATTTTTCTGATTTAGCCTCTAGCTTGGTCCTATCATCCTTGTCTATATCAACAAACACCTCACATCCAAAACTCTAAGAAATGAATAATCAATTTTCTTACCATACCATGCCTCCTCAGGTATGCCTCCATCCAAGGCACTTGAGGGTCCTCTGTTTATCAAGTACACAGCTGTGCTCACTGCTTCTGCCCAAAAAGAAAGAGGTAGTCCTACATGTAACCTCATGCTCCTAGCACATTCCATTATTGTTCTATTCATCCCTTTCCGATACCCCATTCTGCTACGGAGTTCCTGGAACCGTCTTTTGCCTATGGATTCCATTCTTAGAACAATAATCATTAAATTCATTGCTGCCAATACTCCCCTCCATTATCTGACCTGAGACATTTTAGCTTAAGACTTGTTTCATTCTCTACCAAGGCTTTCCATTTAACAAAAGTGTCAAATACATTAGATTTGTTTCTAATACAATAAACCCAAACTTTCCTTGTTGCATCATCAATAAAAGTAACATAATAACTTGAACTCCCACAGAGATGATACCTGAGAAACGGCCCCCACACATCAGAATGTACCAACTCTAACTTACTCTCTTTCTTCGTAGGTCCAACCTTGAGAAACCTTACTCGCTTCTTTTTCCCATATATGTAGTTCTCACAGAAATCCAAACCTATTTTTATATATCCAGGAAAATTCTTCTTTATGATGTTCATGCCCTTATGGCTCATATGACCGAGCCTATAGTGCCATAATGTTGTATCTACATCTGAAGCCACAAGATTACAATCATTAGTACTATCAGTGGTTAAATACAAGGTTCCAACCTTCTTACCTCTTGCCACCACAAGAGCACCCTTGGTAACCTTCCAAGAGTCTGCTGTAAATATCACAGTACAACCATCACTTCCCAACTGCCTTGCAGATATCAAATTTCATCTTAATGTAGGCACATGTCTGACATCCTTCAATAGCCAAGTATTCCCATTCTCCATCTTAACCTGAACAGAACCTTTTCCAACTATGTTGCAAGGCTCATCATCACTAAGAAAAACATGCCCAAAATCTCCTTGAACATAATCAACAAAATAATGCCTATGTGGAGAAGCATGGAAAGAAGCCCTTGAATCTAAAACCCAAGATTCAATAATATTGTGCAAAGAAAGAATCAAAGCATCCTGACATACATTACCCGTTGCCACATTTTCCTCCTTGTTTTCTTCCTGTTGTTTCTTCTTATCCTGAAGCTCCCAACAGTCCTTCTTTGCATGCCCAGGCTTTCCACAATTCCAGCATACAATCTTGTTCTTGGATTTTGACCTTGCCCGAATCTTTCGATTTTCCACGGTTTCCTCTATTCTTCTGTCTCCCTCTAGTTTCCATTGTCAAAGCATTCCCTGAAGTAGAAGATTCCCCAGAGATTTTTCTTCGCATTTCCTCGCTTAGAATCACCCCTACAACATCCTCAAACTTCAACTTTGAGTTAGCTGGAACCGAGTTACTTACCGCCATTACCAGGCTATTCCAACTCTCAGGTAAAGAGCACAGAATTAATAAAGCCCTAACTTCTTCATCAAATTCTATTGTAACCAAAGCTAGCATATTCACAACCGTATTGAAATAATTTAAATGATCTGCTACTGAGCTATTCTCAGACGTCTTCATATTAAACAAAAAAATCATTAAAAATATCTTATTAGAGGTAGAGGTTTTATTCATACAACTTCCCTAATGCATCCATTAGATCTTTTGTGGTCTTTTTGCTTTGAAACATTAAATAATACCGAGGATGCAAGACATAGCTGGATCATTCCAAGTGCCTTCCGATCCAACAAATCCCATTCCACATTTTTCATACTCGAGGGGTTTGTTCACCTTCTCAGATAGCAGAGTATAACAGGTCCTTCTTGATAAAGGTAATCTTCCATATGAATCTTCCAAAGATTAAAATTCTTCCCATTGAATTTATCAACCATGGATCTTCCCATCATCTGCCATAGCTCCCACTCAAGCTAAAAAAATTTCCCTGTGATTCAACACTTTAGCAAACCAAACTAGTCTCTGATACCAATTGTTAGGAAATAAGGGATAAAAATATGTGGAATAATCCCTCACAGAATCGCAACAGTAGAAACTAATATGCATAAATTATTACAGATCTCAAATAAAATTACAGAATAAAATAACACAACACAAAGAGACAATATTTAATGAGGTTCACCCAATTTGGGCTACGTCCACCAAGAATCACTTGCTTAGATTTTATTACAAGCCACCGCTCTCTCAATACAATACCCAGATCCGTTTGGAGCTATGCTCAACAAACTCTACAGAATTCACACCCGAATTCAAAACACATCTGCAATACATTTGCTTGTACATCTATTATATGCATAAGACCATATAAATAGACAACTGCTTAAGTAGTTTTACAAAACTATGGGTATCAAAACCATGGGAAAAACCCATTCCATAAACCTATGGGTCAAAAAACTCACCCATATGAGAAGAGCGCGTTTCTTGAACCCCTGCTCGAGGCCCGGCCCGGCCCTAAACCCCGGTGAGGATACATAAAAAGTGTACAATACTCTTAGTGTACAGTCTTTAACACTTTCACACATGAAAACATGCTCCATAACCTAACATTTGAGTTGAGGATGTGTGAAGTGGCATCCTACATAGATCCACCTCATCCTCTTCCCTTCCCTATTCTATAAATTGGAATTCTTTAGCTTTTTTTTGGGTTTCTTCACATTTGCATACTCTGGTTTGGGTGAATTATTTTGGTTTGGAGAGCTCTTTCTTTGGAAAAGTTTGAAGATTGTTGAATACTTTTGCTTGGCTGATTTCTTTTTTGATTGCTTTCATTGGAAGAGCTTGTTATTTTAAACTTGGAACAAACTCAATTGTGGAGAGGTAGGATCTTGGCTCTTGAAATTCTCTTCTTTTCCTTTTACAAATATGTAAATGTTTGAATGTTATTGTTGTGAATGTTTTAGCATGTCTATGGGCTATTAGGTAGATGGCCTAGGAATGGTGTAGGAGAAGACTGTGAGGAATAATTTTGGGGACGCATAAGTGTTTTGGGGAGGTATAAGTGTTGAGGGAGTTAGAATTTGGTTTCCACCTTATAAAGAAATTACTTTCTTTTCTTTACTCATTATGGGGTGCCATAAGAAGTTGGGAATGCATAAGGAAATGTGAGAAATAAGGGGTACTTAGGGGAGGCATAAGGGCATATCAGGGTTTTGAAATGTTATATTTTGGTGGTCTGTTCTCATGAGGTGATACCCAATTTCCCCTTTGGCAGGTATAATAGCATCCCCCATAGTTTCTTTCTCTTTGCTTGCATGATATAGCCTAATTTTTTTTGTTATGTCTTAATGTGGTTGCAAACTACATTCTATTTTGGATTGTGTTTTAAATGTGAGTTTTGAATGTGTGTTGTGGAGACCTTTTTGTTCTATGGGTTGAAACACATTTCTCATTGCATTGTTGGTTGGGGCTTGGGGGCCAATGAATGAGGATGACCTTCCTCATTTCCATTGGATGTCTTGGTTAGGTGGAAGATGTTCCTTTCCCTACCTTTATTGTGAGCCAACGTGAGATGATTTGGCTCTACATGTTGTTGTTCATAAAAAATGGGGAAAATATTTTTTTACATTCCTTGTTGAGTTATTTATTATTGTAATCCTTTACCACTTTGAAGTGGATGAAATTGTATAATAATTGGTTTGGATTATATTGTTGTATTGGCTATGAAAGCTGTACGTCGAATGTAAAGAGATACTTTTTTTGGTCTGCTTTTTCAAACAATTTGAAGATCAAATGAATTTTCGGTACATGTTGTATTTCAGAAATGAAAGAGAAAGTTTTGTAAGGATATCATTTATAAATTAAATTAAGATTGTACTATACTCTGCAAATGCAATATTTGTATTTGAACATCTATTATGAAATGGCAATCTGAATCCTCCATTTTAAAGTATGAAACATACACGTATAAGAAATGTATATTCTTTGTTTCTACAGAAGATGAATGTTTTGCAAAATGAAGTTCTAAATTGGCATTGAATAACCTTGTTTTCATCACGTAATAGGTTTGAGTTTTTTGGAATGAATTTTCTTTTTGAAGTTGGTAAATGGTAAACAATCTATTTGAATTGGAATCGTTGGTGGATATTTTCAACTGGAAAAAAAATGTTTTATTCAATAAATAAAGAAGCCCCTCCCACACAAACAAAAATGACATATTGAATTGGAACTGAATATGAGTAAATGACCCCACACAACTCTGAAACACTTAGGAAATTTTATAGACCTTTAAGAATTCGGGTGTAAACTTCTCATATTGTTTTGCTGTAAATTGAGAATTTTGAATAATCACCCATGAAACCATTCACCCTTGAAATCCATCTAAATTACCCCCCCCCCCCCCCCCCCCCCCCCCCCCCCCACCCCCCCCGCCCCCCCCCCCCCCACCCCCCCAGCCAAAGAGAGGAGATGAGTGATTTTTTGTTTTCTTCCGTCCATTTCCTAATTTTGGCTTGTTGGAAAGGAAGGAGGTTGAATTGAACAAATTTTTATAAGTCAACATGTTTATTATTTTTTTCATTTGATAAGATGGAAGCATTTTCTCAAAACTGAATCCTCACCTTTATCCAAATTATATTCTTAAGGTCCTGGTTTCAATTTTACTTCAAGATATTTCCCAAGAAGTCCTCATTTTTCCAAAAACAAACAGAGTTCCCTAATCAAAGTTAATGCCTTCTGAACTTCGAAGAAAGGAAAGCCTCTGTGTTCATTTCTTATGTGCCTAGTAGAGGAAATCCTCGTCCTGCACCCCACTTGCATGCCCTAAAGAGGAAAATCCTCTTCATTCCCAAAGATGATAAAATCTTGCGAACACGTCTTGCATGCCCCAGAGAAAAGATCTCTCGCGCGCTTGTCCTTGCCCCCAAGATGAACAGAGTCTCTTCCCTACCTCTTTTCCCTACCCGCTTTTTGCACCTAAAATTTCTTTCCCTGCCCCAACAAGAAGAATAATCATCTATTCTAAGAATGAATTTTAAATCTCCTTAGTGTTTTGTATGAATGATTCGCTAACATTATAATGCACATGGAATTTTGCTGCAACACGTTTAAAAAAATTATCCCTTAACTTTCCCTAACTAATCCTAGTTTTTCTTTTCTTTGGACTCAAGTGGGATACGTGGTGGTAGAAAACACTTTTGTATCAGAGCCATGGGTTCAAATATGCCCCTTGGGCACACTAAACTTCCTCCAGAACTTTTAAAAAAACATAGTACAACATTAACCTAACCCACTTTTAAACTTTAATTAGAAAAACAACTTTTTGTGGAAATTAGATATTTGTAACATTGATAAAAACTGAATAAAAAACATAAAAAAGAAACTAACTCTCACATTGGTCTATGCGGAGGAGGGAAGAAGATGGGGTCATTTCACACATATACCTCACCTACCACCGGACCAAATCATTGATGTAACAACTATCCTATCAAATCAATCTTACAGACACTCAAGATGTTAATATTATATGCCCGCCTCTATGCAGAGGGACCGAGTATCAATGTTTCAGTCATAATGATGCATGACATCCATTGGTCCTGCCTCTCGTTAGAATAGCAAGGAATCATAGAGGAGAGAAATCCCATGTGGAGTCAGTTTATCGTATAGTCACCATAGATGGGACAGGGGAGAGACCGAGTTTTCCGGACACAGAGATCGGCTTGTTTGGAAGTCCTAGCTTAAAGATGATCTTACATGGAGGCCTAGGGGTAATCAAACGATAGCTTCAGACCACATAAAGATATCCTAAAGTTACGGCCATCACAGTATTCTACTAGTGACATGGTGGGATTTCAGTAGATGCCTGGTTGTTTTCTAAGCAACCGAATCTTTTGTTCCCATCCATCGACTAAGAGATGGAGCGGTGTCCTGATGGAGGATAGAGGAGCAATAATCTCCAGTTATTCTACAACAATTAGAATGGGAGCATCTTTGAGGAGTTGTTGCAAGAGTAGATATTTGTCATGGGAGGTTTCATACAATAGAGATAGATTAGTTTCCAAATTACTTTCCATGCAAATCATGGCACTCCCAAAATTAGTTCTTTAGATCTACTTTTTCTAAGGTAGAGTCATCTGGTCTACTCTGCATAACCATTGAATTTTCCCTAAGGTGTGGGACCTTGCAGATGGAAATCTCTCCATATTAAAGGTTTCATTATTTATTCTGTGTTTGGTGCATAACGTTGACTTCAAGGAATTATTTCTATACCTAATCTAGATTTTGTCAGGAGACAGGGATAAAAGAGATATATGAAATAGTAAATAACCTAACTACAAGGGTGAATGCACTGCAGAAAGATGACACTAGTTCTACTGATAGACCACAACCAAGAAAAATACATACAATAATCAAGCACAGACAACGAGTTTTATAATGATAAGACCACATACAAGTAGAATGATAGAAAGATATGATCAATACAAAACTGTTTTTATGCCTCTAACAGATTAATACAGCAATTACAAATATTGAGGGAGGCAATAAACAAGATTTAATTTTAAATGGAAGGCCTAAACTCCATCAATCCCTTTGGCAGAAGGAAAAGGCGCCTACCAAAACAAGAATGTCCATCCCCGTTACAATGAATCCCAGCCCTACATTTAAAGATTCAATCAAAGAGAGAACGAGAGAGAGAAGCGAGAATATTAGTCGAGACCCAACCCTTCATTAATGCCTCTTAAAAATTTCCCGCCCCCAAATCCCTCTTGATTGCATCAACCACTGGTTTGGCACCTTGTGGAAGAAGAAATAGTGGAATACTTTTTGTCGTGGTTGTCTGATTCTTTTTTGATTCTTTCATTGGCGAAGACTTGTTATTTTAAACTTGGAACAAACTCCAATTGTGGAGAGGTAGGATCTTGGCCTCTTGAAATTCTCTCTTTTTCCTTTTACAAATATGTAAATGTTTTTGAATGTTATGTTGGTGAATTGTTTTAAGCATGTCTATGGGCTATAGGTAGAGCCTAGGATGGTGTAGGAGAGACTGTGATGAATAATTTTGGGCGCATAAGTGTTTTGGGGAGTATAAAGTGTTGAGGGGTTTGAGAATTTGGTTCCACCTTATAAAGAATTACTTTCTTTTCTTTACTCATTATGGGGTGCCATAAAATTGGGAATGCATAAGGAATTTGAGAACTAAGGGTCTAGGGAGGCATAGGGCATATCAGGGTTTTGAATGTTATATTTTGGTGGTCTGTTCTCATGAGGTGATACCCAATTTCCCCTTTGGCAGGTATAAGGAGCTCCCCCTATTGTTTCTTTCTCCTTTGCCTGCATGATATATCCTAATTTTTTTTTGTTATGTCTTTAATTTGGTTGCAACTACATTCTAATTTTGGATTGTGTTTTAAATGTGAGTTTTGAATGTGTGTTGTGGAACCCTTTTTGTTTCTAGGGTTGAACACATTTCTCATTGGCATTGTTTGTGGGGGCTTGGGGGCCAATGAATGAGGATGACTTCTCATTTCATTGGTGTTTGGTTAGTGGAGAGTGTTGCCTTTCCCCTACCTTTTAATGTGATCAACAGTGAAGAATGATGGATCTACATGTTGTGTGTTCATGAGAAAAGGAAATATATTTTTTACTTCCTTGTTAGATTTAATTATTTTTTATACGTTAAACCACTTTGAAGTGGATGACATTTGGTATAATAATTGGTGATGGAATTAATTTTGTATTGTCTATGAAAGCTGTAATTCGAATGTAAACGAGGATACTTTTTTGTCTGCTTTTCAAACAATGTGAAAGACATGCAATTCGGTATGTTGTATTTCCAGGATGAAGAGAAAGTTGTAAGGATATCATTTCTAATTAATCGAAAGATTGTACTATTATCTGCAAATGCATAGTTGTATTGAAATCTATTATAGAATGCATTATGAGATCTCCATTTTAAAATATTAAAATACGTATGACGAATTATAATGCTTTGTTTCAGCAGAATGCATGTTTTGAAAATATTGAATTCTAATTGGCAATTTGAATACTTTTTGAATAACTTAATAGTTTGAGTTTTTGGATGAATTTATTTTTTGAAGTTGGTAAATGTAAACAATCTATTTGAATGATCGTTGTTGGATCTTTTCAAACTGAAAATGTTTTATTTCAAAATAAATAGAATGACCCTCCAACAACAAAACAATAAATGAAATATTGAATTAACTGAATATGATTAAATGACCCCAACAACTCAAACACTTAGAAATTTTATAAACCTATTAAAGAATCGGGTGTAAAAAAACTTCTCATAGTGTTTTGGCTGTCAATGAGAAATTTGAATGAATCACCAATAAACAAATTGTCAACACCCCTTGCAAAATCCATCTAAAATTTCCCCAAGTGTATTCCTCCTCCATGTTCTATTTTGGCTTGTTGAGAATGAAGTGGTTGCTTGACACAAAATTTTTAACTAGTCAAAATGTTACTAGTTTTTTCATTTTATAGGATGTAGAGCAATTTTCTCCAACTGAATCCTAAACCGGTATCCAAAATATTCCTTAAGGTCCTTTTTTCAAATTTTACGTCAGATATTTCCAAAAAGTCCTCATTTTCCAAAAACAAGAGTCCCTATCAAAAGTTATGGCCTTCTGACTTCGAAGAAAGAGGAAAGCCTCCTTGTGTTCTTTCTTATGTGCCAGTAAGGAAAATCCTCGTCCGCCCCTTCTTGCATGCCCTAAAGAGGAAAATCCTCCTACATTCCCAAAGAGAGAAAATTCTTGCGAACACGTCTTGCATGCCAAGAGAAACGAAGTCTCTCCTCCGCGCGCTTGTCTTGCACCCTAAGAACAGAGTCTCGTCCCTACCCCCCTCTTTTTGCACCTAGAGGGAATTTCTTTCCATGCCCCACAGAAGATAATCTATCTATGCTAACTGAATTTAAATTCTCGTAGGGTTTTGTAGTATGATTGATAACATTTAATGCAACAATTTGGAATTTTTTGCTGGCAACACTTTTAAAAAAAATTTCCACCTTAACTTTCCCCTAACTAATCCTAGGTTTTTCTTGGGACTCAAGTGGGATCCTTTGGTGGTAGAACACTTGGTATCAGAGCCATGGGTTCAATATTTCACCTGGGCACCACAAAACTTAATATCACACTAACTTTAAACATAGACAACATTAAACCTAACACACTTTTAACTTGAAACAACTTGTGTGGAAATTATATATTTTAGTAAACATCATGGGAAAAAAACTGAATAAAAAACATAGAAATAGAACTAACTGCTCACATTGGTCTCATGCAGGAGTAGGGAAAGAAGATAGGGTCTTTCACATATAACCTATAAGCCTAACCACCACCAAATATGATTTAACACTATCCTATCAAATATCTTAACAGACCTCAAGATGTTAATGCCCGCTCTCAATGCAGGGGACCGTAGGAGCATGTTCAGTCATACATGATAGCATGACATTCCATTGAGGCTCATCATCTCCCTTAGATCGCAAAGGATCATAGAGTAGGAAATCCCATGTGGAGTCAGTTATAGTAGAGGGTCACCATAGATGGCCAGGGAGAACCGAGTTTCAGGACACCAGAGATAGGTCTTGGAAGTCCTAGCTTAAAGAGAGCTTACAGGATCCTAGGGGTAATCAAACTATAGCTTCAGACCACATAAAGGAGATCCTAAGTTAAACGGCCATCACTTATTTCTAGTGACATAGGTGGATTTCAGGTAGGAGGCCTGGTTGTCTACAGCAACAACACATCTTTTGTTAGCCATCCATCTACTAAGAGATTGAGCAGTTGTCTGATGGGGATATGAGGAGCAGAAGCTCCATGGATTCTAGAACATTAGAATTGGGAGCTCTTTGAGGAGTGTTTTCAAGAGTAGATATTTGTTCATGGAGTTCATACAATGAGGATGATTAGTTTCAGACTGTCAGTGCAAAATCATGGCACTCCCAAATGAGTTCTTTAGATCACTTTTCTAAGGTAAGTCAGCTGGTCTACTCTGCTAACTTAACTTTCCCAAGGGTTGTGGGACCAAAAAATTTGCAAAGTGAAAATCTCTCCATATTTAAAGGTTCATTATTATTCCATTGTTTTGGGTTCATACGTGTTCACTTGGCAGAGGATCTATTTCTATACACTAATCTAGAATTTGTCAAGGAGACAGGGATAAAAGAGTATAGGACATAAGGAATAACTACTACAAGGGTGAGCACTGCAGGAAAGAATGAACACTAGTTTCTACTGATAGACACAAACAGAATACATACAATAATCAGCACAGACAACTATTTTATAATGATAGACCCACATACAAGTAGAATAGATAGAAAGGATTAGAAATCAATAAAAAACATTTTTTATTGCTCTACAAATTAATCATGCATTACAAATAGTGAGATGCAAGAAACAATTAGAATTTTAATGGAAGGCCTAAACTTCCTAATCCTTTGCTAGAAGAAAAGGGAGTCCTACAAAACAAAGCAATGTCCATCCCTTTCAATGAATCCAGCCCTACCTTAAGATTCAATCAAGGAAGAAAGATAGAGAGAGGCGGAATATTAGGTCTAGACCCAACCCCTTCAATTAATGCCTCTTAAAAAATATTCCCCCAAATCCCTTCCCCCCCTGATTGCACAACCACTGTTTGGCCCATTGGGGAAATAAGAATAGTGTAACATATCTAATCCAATCCTTTTGTTGAGGTAGATGGATTCCATATTTGACGGCCCTAAAGACATTTTCATATTTTTCTTTCTCCATTTTCCCTTACCTAACCTTTGAAAAATTAAGTTTGAAATCTCCATGGTGGACAAGGCCATATGCTTTCCAATGGTTTCACATTTGCAAATATTTCAAAGCCTTGAGTCAAATATATGCCCCCTTTGAAGTTGTATCGGTTTGTAAAATTTGTGGGAAAACAGTTTGAAAAATGGGTCTTCCCTTTTAAATTATTGGGAACAACTATATTAGGGAAATCATGCTTCGGTCCATGATTTTACCTTTTTTCTCCTCTTCCCTTTTCCACAATACCCCAAACTTGAAAAACCCTAGCCCCGAAGCTCTACTTGGATATGTGGGGCACCCTTTTTTTTGCTGGGGAGGTGTCTTTAAATTTTAACCCTCTGGGCCTTTTTTCAAAGAAAATTTCACACCTTTTCCTCTGACTGCCCCGCTTTCCTTCCTGACTCGGGATCAAACGCTGAATTTTTTCCTTTGGGTGGATTTACAGGCCAATTTTTTGTAAATTTATCCTTTTAGGATAACAAAGGAAAAAAAAACCAGCTTTCACACACACCGATCCAGCCCCACTTTCCTGACAAAACGCGGTGGCTGGCACTCAGTTGGAAACCTATCTCTAAGTCTAATCTTTGTATTAGCGCCATTTAGATACTTGTCACCTTTGATATCCTGGCCTATGCTTGGACTATCAACCAACTTGGCCCTTTTTATACTGGACAGTGGCAGCACCATGCTCAATTTATAGACTAGCTCAAATTTGCCTTTGGAGGGCATCGAGTTGACACTCATTGCACTCCACTGCGTTGTGGACCTTTTCACATTCCGTCTTACTATTTGGGACTTTGGGCTCAACTGGCAGCTCACGGTCATTTGGATCTCTGCCCTTGGGAATAATCTTGGAGATGCCAACCTACACTTAGAAATCTTTGCTTACACTTTTATACTTTCCATTTTGAGGTCTTTGCCCTATCTTTCTTTTGACTCTTGTTGACCATTTTCCTACGTAGAGGGTTGGCCTCCAGTTTTGGAGTCTCTGCTTGGCTCTTATTTAGATTTACATCGAGTTGACACCTGACACCTTCCTCCTTAGTTTGATACTTTTCAATGGCCCCCCATGGTTTTTTGGGACTCTGGACACATCCATGGAAGCCTTATGTGCAAGTTTGGGCTTCTTCTTAGATTCACCTTTTGGAGAAGCGTTCACGTAGACACATGTTTCTTTTTGCTGCTCCGTTATACCTTAGTCAATTTTTTTGACTCTTTCCTTTCCTAAACTGTCTTGGATCGCGAAAACTTAAAACTTACCATTTTTTCCCTTTCTGATCTTTTTCCTCTATGGCACTCCCCCTTTCTATTTTTACCTTGTTATTCCATTGTTGAGTTACCTTTAACTTGAAAACACATGGATTTAAGACATGGAATGACTTGATAAAGCCATTTAAATTTCGCATAGGGTCATTTAATATTTCACCAACGGCACTCATATTGAATCCTTCTAAGATCTATGTACAGATTTGAACAATTTTTCTTAGGTTCCTTGTATTGAATTCATGTCGATCCAAGATTTGGCCTGGGGTGAATATGGATAGCAATTTGGTGACTCCAGGTTATCGTGCCTGCTAATGAAAAGAAACAAATTCACCTCATAACTTTCTGTTTGCGTATTGAGTGAAGATGACGGTCTGATCTTGATTCTAATCTGATTCAAGAGCCCGACCATTTTGCATTCTTATTTTCATAAGAAATCTTAAACAAAGGTTGTCTGAGATTAGAAATCGTTTTGAGACCTGGGGCTTTCATCACCCTCTTTGAACGGACTACATAAGATAAACAAAACAACACCCAACTTATTAAAAAAAAAAATCTAAATTCTCTTCATAGACATGCACAGCCTGCAAAGACTTAGGAGAAAAGCAACCTACAATACAAAAACAATGGCACAAACCTTAGAGGAAAGAGAACTAAACTAATATTAAAAGGTTGAAACTTCCCCCTTTAGTAAATGTTTAATATAGATTTCCATCACTAGAATTGCAAGGCAACCCTTCACCCCCAATGTGACAATTAGAAGACTTTCTACTTTTACATCTGTTGACCATTTAGGGGCCACCTCCAATGTCATCGAACTTGGAATGGCCTTCCTTGTGTTTGCTTGATCTCCATCCCATTTCAAACTAGCTCTCCTTCTTGGAAGGTCTTTTTTTTTTTTTCGTTCTTTTCAAATCATTCTTGATTAAATTCTAATTCTTCTCTATTCTTGAGGCGCATGCTCTCTATTTCATCTAATAATCCTATCATTCTGGCAGACCGCGCATCCATCAGGTCAAGTTTCAGACATCTCTATTGTTTAATTCACGAGCTCCCCCCTAATGCTGCAACTCATTGAATCAAAACCACACCTCTTTCACATAGACAAAGTTTGAATGGAGATTTTCTTATAGATCCTTGTTGTTATCCTAGACAGCCCTAAGGAACAATTGAAGTTTGTATGCCAGGTTCCTGATTGTCATCAGATTTTTTTCTGATGATCTTTAGCAAGTTCTTGGGTTTGTGGCTCAACTTGTCCATTACCTTGAGGTATATTTTGATGAGTGCTCAAGTAATGTCCCTTTTTTACCAAACCCATCCCTTGTGATCTTGGAACTTTGAAATGCCAATGCATTTCTGATATAATGGTGGATGGCACTCCAAATCTTAGTCACTATCGCTATGATAGAAATCTAATTACTGAAAGATCGTTAGCTTCCTTGAGTCCATTGCCTACCTTCCCTTGTATAATAAATGGCCTAGAAGCCTACCCTCATGGGCAAAGAATATGTATTTTTGTAGGGTTCATGATATCCCAAAACTCCTGCATCTTCGAAACATCTCCTTAGCTGGGAAAAGGTGGTCTATTACTACTGCATTTTGGAACCACCACAATGTCACCAGATTAGATTCATACGATTTTTGTTGATCACCCCTTGAAATCCCTTATTATCCATTCCCCTTTGGAAAGTGGTTTTGGCATTTAAACATCCAAATGGAAATTTTTTCTGTAGGCATAGGTGCCCTTTGCGTGTGAAGATGTTTTTAACTGTCATATTCTTTCATCATGATCTGGTTTATACCCTTAGTAGCCATCTAGGAGGGAGAAGCCCTCTGATCTAGCACTACTACTTGCAAGATATACTCCATTGAATGAGTGGGTAGTGATCTTTGACGGATGCTCTGTCAAGTCTCCGAAAATCTAACACAAACTAATCTCTCCATTTTTCTTCCTGCTGGGACAAGGTTTTCAACCCACTTAAGTTTTTGATTTAGAAATAATGATACTTTCCTCTAGCATCTTGTCATCTCTTTCTTTCATCAAAGGCTCAATGTGTGGTTGATTAGTCTCTACTTTTATCTAATAGGCTCAGTAGCTAGACATAGTTTGCATTTGTCTGCTTGTGCTAGTTGGATTGAACCCCTTATGGTTCTCATAGCTCCAAAACACATAAATCTAGAATTCTAGGCAAAGTTTTATGAATTCTACCTTTTCTTCTTGGTGGCCACTTTTGCCATTTGAATTGTTTTGTTTTCCTCCAACTCTGCGATTGCTTTAAATCTTCTCCTTTGATTTTTATGTTTTAGCCTTCTCTTTTCCTAAACTAACCATTAGGAGTGACAATATACTGCAATGTCACTAAGCCTTTACGGAGACTTATTTGTATGCATTTTACGATTTGAGTCCCACCTTTTTTCTCTAATATGCTTGATTTCTATCTGAGAATTCGCTTCTTCTTGTACACAAAAACTTAATGATTTGCTATCATTTACAAAACACCTACACATGTTTGTTATATAGAACGCTAGCCCTCACACTATTGATATTTGGTTGTTATTGTCTCTTTGATGTTTGTCAACCACACAACTTTGCTCCAATTGCTGAAATCCTATCAAACAACTTCATATCTCCTTTCCTGGGGTATGGACATAATTATGAAGGCCTCGAAATCCTCCATGAGATCCCATACCATAACTCGTTTAGTTCTTGCAGGTCATTCTTAAGCACTTAAGTCCTTTGACTTGATTGGTAACTGTTCACTGTCATAACACTTTCGCAAGTTTCTTATTTTCTACTTCCTTCCACTGAAGACCATGACCAAGCCTCATATTTAGCAATGTTCTATTTGAGTAGGAAAACTAACCTCTAAAGGCTGAATAATATTTCCATACCTTTAGGGGACTAATCATATCCCCTCCTCTAGCTCCTTGCCTCCTCCTTGGAGCCATCCAAGAACAATTTCCATACCTCATTATTCACCTTTATATTTTGGGTTAACTAGGTCAGGAAGAGGATGATTTTATTCATATAGATAGTAGACACGTAGTTCAGATTCTTCCATCTACCTATAGGGGTCAAAATAATGTCTCTTGTTGGCACACTCATCGCGAAAGTTGAGTCTGGGGATACATCCCACCTTGGTATCTGCTTCACAAGTTCTTAGGAGTCTTCTTGATCAATAAGCTGAGAAATTGGCATTGATTGGGAATAGGCACATAAGATTGAATATATATAATCAGCAATGGGATCAGATTATGAATGATGGAATTTCCCCATACTCTTGTTCTAAAAGGCATATGTTACCAATCAGTAGATAGATAGCCTCTAATTTTGGTAGTGAATTCCCTAGAAAAATATAGAGAAAAATGTTGTGGTAAATCTATGATTAATACATTCTGCAAAATAGTCACATTGGGGCAGGCATATAGAGTGAGGCTTATATCCTTGATGATTCCAATAGTTATCAGTGCTATCCCGTATAATTGCACTACCCCTCTAGAGATGACTTCATATCAGAGACTGAGTTGATCCACTATTTTCTTGGGAATTATAAAACTACTTTCCCCAGAATCGATCATACAATTATGCACCAATTTGTGTCCTATACTTAATGAAACATAGAATGGAGAGGTCTCAGGTTCTTACCTTGTTGTTCTCAATGGTTTTCCCCATGTTGAGCTATATTGGTAAGAAATTTCTCTTGCTGGTTAGGGGTGTGATTTGAACTTGACCAATTCTGTACAAAAGTCTGTAATAGATCCCTCTACCCTCGAATGGCCAGTGACTCCCATAGTCAAATGTTCACACTTGTCCTCTTCATTTTCTCAATGATATAAAATGGACTGTCTTTCTTCTGCCCTTCCAAGAACATTTTTTTCTTACACATGGGTTGTTTCAACATATGCTAGAGTGGATTTGGAAAGGTTGGGCCTGGATTGGTTCCGCATGTTGGGAGTTATATTTGGAGTAACAGAACCTTGTGGAATGATGTAAGGTTGAGGGTCACTTGAGTTCAGTGGTTGGCCTTCTCCAATATTTCTCTTTTTTGACCGTGTATTAACAGCTACACTTTGGGAAGGGAATTGATTTATCCCACATAAGTCATCATCTTGCCAATTGACAAGCATAATTTCACCTGGGGGTCCCTCTTGCTGAGCTCCTTGCTACTGATCTCCTTCTTGGCTAGGTTCCTATGACACCACACTAGTTTGCACCCTCTAGGCCTGATTTAGTACACCATTAAAACACAATGATTGGTTATGTGGCTGATTGCATGGGAAACACCAATCATATTCCTTTGCCATATTGTTCTATGCTAGAACCAATACCCTTGATGTTGAAGTTGTATTTGGATCATATGGTCTGAAAGGTCTAGCAGATTGAAGTTGTCCCTTGTTTTGGCTCTGATTTACAGTCTGAGATATTGGTTTGTTTTGTTGATACTAGGGTCTAGCCTGTTACTGAGCCTGAGGATGATATGGCATGGAACTCTGAGGTTGTTGCATTTTGATGGTTACTAACTCATTCCCTAGGTTCTGAAGTTGTTTCATGGCTTCATGGAGTTCCTTAGAGGTGCTAGATGATGAAGTGGAGGATTCATCTGAGCTTTGACTCCTGGGAGTAGGTACAGGGGCTAATGTGGGCGTTTGGATGGTATTTGGGCTTCCTAACTCGGGGTATAAAGGAATGGATGGTCTAGGAGTGATTTTTATAGCCTAATTCAAATGGTTCTTAGCCCATATGGAAAGGCTATAGCTTGTAGGTAATATTGTGCCCCTCATTGACTGTATCATCAAAGAAACATCATAATTTAAAGCCCTAAGAAAGTATAAGAATGCACCTTCATTAGTGGGCTTTACTGTTGTTGGAATCCTATCCCAGGTCCACTAGAATTTGAGGTTAAAGTCTATCAGCTACTTGTTTGGGGCTCTATTGATTGTTGTTAGTTGCTCCAAAAAAGATAAGTTATCACCTTTTTCCCAAAACTGGTCGTGAAGATCCATACATGGTTCCAATTTTGAATAGAGCCTACCTCAAGGCTGCTAAACCATTGTGAAGCTTTACTTTTGAGTGAAGAGGTGAGAAAGTTGATTGCAATGTCCATCTCGTGGATTTTGTAGATTGTATAGAAATTTGTAATATCTTAGACATGATCACCAGGAGAATTATGGTTTTACCCAGTGAAATATGGGATGCTCTTTAATGCTACTATCGGGACCAAATTTTATGCATTCAAAGTGAGTGGGCTAGTACCGGTAAAATTGACATAAGGATTTGGGTGAGCCATCCTGATCATTCTGAGCACCCCTCTTGATTAAGAGAACGGCTTGTGGAATGAGGTATCGATAAGGCTCTGTTTGGTGGGGATAGAGACCTCTCAAATCTTCTTCCTCCCTTCCCTCTATATAGGGATAAGTCTAGATAGACAAGTAATCCCTCCTCTCTGGTTCTTGACTGTGTTTGTATTCTTCTCATGAACTTTCTTAGACTTCTCAAACCAATGGATTTGCTTCTTTTGGAGTCACCAAATATAAAATTTTAAAACTTCTTAAAAGTTAGGACCGTAGTAAGTGCACATCAATCTTATTGTGATAAGATGGAGACTTCTTTGTCCCACAGGGCATGCCAAAATTGTTAGTGTAAAATCACAGCGCCCCCATATGAGGTCTATAGATCTACTTTTCTAAGGCAGAGTCATTTTGTGTGATCTACATAACATTTAACTTTCCCCAAGGTGTGGGACCTTGCAAGATGGAAAATCTCTATAGATTAAAGGATGGTTCTTATTCCTCTGTTTGGGTGCATACGTGTGGAATTGCAGAATATCTATTTCTATACCTCATCTAGAATTTTCCAAGGAGACAAGGATAAAAGATATATAAGAAATAAGAAATAACTAAACTACAAGGTGATGCACCATAGGAAGAATGAACACTAGTTCTGCTGATAAACACAAACCAACAAAATACATACAATAATCAAGCACAGACAACTAGGTTTTTAATGAAAGACCAGATACAAGAAAAAAAGACAGAAAGGATCTAGAATTGATAAAAAGTGTGTTTTATTTCTTTACAGATTGATACAATGCATTACAAAATAGTCAGGATGCAAGAAACATATTGAAATTTTAATGGAAGGCCTGAACTACACAAATCCCTTTGCTAGAGAGAAAAGGGAGCCTGCAAAAAAAATAATGTCCAACCCTTTATAATGAATCCCACCCCTACATTTATACATTCAATCAGAGAGAAGAAAGAGAGAGAGAGAAGTGGGAATATTAGGTCAAGAATCAACCACTGCCGTTAATGCCTCTTACGAAATCTACCCCCAAATTTGTCTTGACTGCATCAACCACTGGCTCGGTAGCTTGGTGGAAGAAGAAATGGCAGAATAGATCAAATATAATCTGGTTGTTGAGGCAAATGGACCCTACATTAATGGCCCCTAAATAATTTTTCTCCATTTCCATTTACCTAACCTCTACAAAATTAAAGGTTCAGATCTCCATGGTGTAGACAGGGCCAACATCATTCTAATGGTGTCACATTTGTAATATTTTGAGCCCTAAGTCGAAATATATGCCACTTCAAAGTTTGTATCGGGTACATACAAATGGTTTGGAAAATAGTTTGAAAAATGGGTCTCCCTTTTAATATGGGGCACGTGCCAGCCATATTAGGTTAAAATTGGTCTTGTGGTTCCGTGATTTTCCTTTTTCCCATTTTCTGCAAAACATAAAAACTCAATAAACCCCCATGGCCTCAAAGCTCTACTTGGATACGTGGCACCCTTTTATTGGCTGGGGAGGTGTGCTTCAAATTTCACCTCTATGCATTTTTATGAAATGGAAAATTTTCACCTTTTCCTCCGACTCCCCACTTTCCTTGACTAAGGCTAAAACGCTGACTTTTTCCTTTGGGCGGAGTTGTGGCCCATTTTGTAACTTTAATCCTTTTGGGATAACAAGGGGAAAAAAACCAACTTCCCCCCTGACACCATACTTTCATTGACATGTAGTGGTCTTGCGCTCGCTTGGAGACCATCTCTCTATTCTATCTTTAAATTAGCACCATTTAGACACTTGACAGCCTCTACCGGCTAGGCCTATGCATTGACTATTCAACCAACTCTGTTCCTTTTCAAGACTGGATATGTGGCAGCATCATGGTCACTTAAGAGCTCTGCTCAAAGTTTTCCTTTGGAGGAGCTTCGAGTTGACACTCATCGGCCTTTGCTAGTCTGTGGATTATTCAATGGTCCTTAATTTTTGGGACTTTGGGTACATGGTGAGCTTGCGCTCATTTGGGTTTCCACCCTAGGAATAACTCTTGGAGATGTGACACACTGACACTTGGAGAGGCCCGTCCTATCTTCCTTATAACTCTGTTTGACCATTTTCTTCGTGGAGGGTTGGATTATGTTTAAGTCTCCACCCTAGGATCCCATTTCAGATTCATGTCGAGTTGACACCCATAACCTTCTTCCTTAGTTTGAAGACTTTTCAATAGCCCCGAGACTTTTTGGGATTCTGGATGCATGGAAGCTTGGTGAAAGTTTGGGCTTCCCTTCTTAGATTCACCTTTGGAGAAGCGTCGCGTAGACACGTGGTTCTTTCCGCTACCTGCTTTATGCTTAGTCAATTTTGGACTCTTTCTAGAATAGTCTTGAGCCTGAAAAACTTCGAAACTTCACCATTTTTTCCCTTTCTTGCTCCTGGTTCCTCTGTTGTAGTGTGCCTTCTATTCTAACCCTGCTATTAAACTGTTGAGTGTACCTGTAACTTAAAAAATGGATTTTAAGACATGAAAACAGTGTGACAGAGTTGTTTCTTTCACATATGGTCATTTAATCTTTCTCAGCCCCCTATCACTCCATTATTGAATCCTTTTGAGATCTATTTACAAGATCTGAATGAGTTTTCTCAAGTTCCTTCTATGCGGGGTCATGCCAATCCAATATTTGGCCCAGGACAAAATATGGATAACAATGACCTCCGACAGGAATCGGTTACAGTAGCTAAGTATTAGAGCAGATTTCTAGATCTACTCCAGTATGTTGATTACATGTAGGATGAGTAGGTATAGATCCAAAGATTCATCTAGGGCTTCAATCTTGACATTAGAGGTGTAGTTTGTATCTATTGTCCACAGACATTAGCTGAGGCCATTGAGAAGGCATATATAACATAGGAGACTTGGGGAAAGACCCAGTAGGCTAGAGACTAAGTCTAGAGCCACATCCAGCAGATGCAGGACACCAGATTGAGGGGGGTCAACTCCTCCTCCTCATGGTGGACAGTGTTCAACATAGTCATCTTTTAGGCCAACACAGGTAGCAGTAGACCCGCCCACCTTATAGTCCTCCATAGAGATTCGATGCATAGAGGGGGAGGAGTATGGGGCCTCCTCCTAGGGGTCCCATTAGGACACATGGTTCACCGAGAGCTTAATTAGTAGGAGCTCGCTAGCAGAGACCTCAACAGTCCGTAGGTAGATCATCAAGATCCACAACATAGATCTCCAGAAGTACCTAGATGGAGCTTGCTACCCATGGGAGAGGATCTGGGTAGTATGTTATGGTTGTGGTGTTGCTGGACATTGTTCGGAGAGAATTGCACACATAACCCTAGTAACAAGGGCAAGACACAGATTTTAGATCATACTGTTGGTGACATGGGGCGCAGTCATCGGATCTATGCAACGGATGAGAACCGCCATGCTGAGAAACAAAGTATTGTGATTAAGAACGACATGTAGCATTTTTGGCATTCTTACCTCCATTCTAGTTTGATTCTGGTTCTTCTGATTCTTTTATTGTACCACATTTAGTAGAGCGATGCAAGCTGAGTGGCAGTTAGGCAGGGGTCTTAGTTAGGATGTTGAGATGGATTTTGGAGCAAAGATCTCTACATGGACTCCTTATTTAAGGAGTGTGTAGTGGATTTGGGACCCTTCACCAAGTACCTCAAATCTTCATATCCTTCTGTTGGGATCATATGGAATCATCTTGGGAATGGACTATGGTTGTCTGCACATAGAGCTAGGGTGGATTATTACCATAAGACTCATATCATGTGCAGATGATCTAGGAGATCGAGTCAGCGATAGTAGGGGTTAGGAGACCCATTTCCATTTGCACCATCTCCACTATGCACCTTAAACGGTAGCATGTGCAATGGGGTTGCTTAGATGTATGCTGTTATAGTTAGTGATCGATCAGAGGGTGAGTCTAGTGGACCATCGCTCGATGGAAAATCCCATTTTGAGAGAGTTTTCTGATGTATTTATAGGGGAGCTCCTAGGGATTACCACCCCCACATGAGATAGGTTACTTCCACATAGATTTGGTTCCGGGAGCAGAGCCTATTTCACGAGCACCTTATCGGATGACCACACCTTGAGATATGTGAGATCAAGTTATAGATAGAGGGCCTTCTAGAGAAAGGCCTAATTTGTCCTAGTGTATCCCCTTGGGATGCACTTGTGATTTTTGTAAATAAGAAGGATGGATCCTTACAGTTGTGTATTGATTACCGCCAGCTAAACAAAGTAACGATCAAGAATCATTACCCCCTTCCATGCATTGATGATTTATTTGATCAGATGAAGGGGGCCACAATTTTCTCTAAGATAGATATTAAATCAGGATATCAACCAACTGAGGATCACTGAGCTGAAGATATTCATAAGATTGACACTTTTCGTACAAGATATGGCCACTATGAGTTCACAGTGGTGCCTTTTAGTTTGATGAATTCCCGGTTACAGTGTTTATGAGCTTGATGAATGGGGTGTTCAAGACATTCTTAGATCGCTTCATGTTCTCATCTTCCTTAACGAAATATTTGATTTACTCACATGGATGCATGAGGATCATGAGGGGAACCTTTGCCAGGTTCTTCAGTATCTTCATGAGCAGCAAGTTTACGGGAACCTGGAGAAGTGTGTGTTCTTTCAGACGGAGCTGCAATTATTTGGGCCACATCATTTCTGGGGAAGGTATCACAGTCGATCCTTCCAAGATTCGAGCTATTATGGATTGGCCAACACCCACTAGTGTGACAGAGGTGCATGTGGCTTCATAGCAATTAGTAGGATATTATAGGAGATTTGTTTAGGACTTCTCTCGGGTTGTGCACCCCATCACTTCCCTTTAGTGGAAAGGGAAGAAGTATGTTTGGTCAGATAGATGTGAGTAGGCCTTCAGGACACTGAAGCAATGCCTCACAATGAAAGATCCCAAACCCCTTCTTGCAGTCTGAGATATATATATATGAGTATATATATACACACACACACACACACACACACACACACACACACACATATGGATATGTTATATATATATATAACACTCAGAGTAGTGGCAGCTGAATCTGAGTAACACTAAAGCAAATCCGTGGAACAACATTACTTCGTACATGCATAAACAAATTACGGCAATACTATCAAACCTTGGTTTGATGGAGACAAGGTGAATATTAGTCAAAGATTCACACTCAAGAGAGTTTAAATGACATATTTCTTCACCTAAATCACATGTAGCCCATATATTCAAAAATGATTGGTGGCGTTGGATGGAATAAATAATTAGTGAGTATGATACACACATAGAACATCTGACAGATGAAATGATAACAAATACTAGTCTAAAATCTATGCTCGTAATGGATGCAAATCAAATCGATTATGGTCTACTTCATTGGAGAACTTAAATATATAAAAATAGGATTCTAGCATGAAGAATACCTCTTGAAAGCTTCTACGACATATAATGACAAATGTAGAACAAGTCGCCAGAGACCACTCTGAGGGGAAGATATGATGAGTGCTCATTAGAGGTAGATTTATTTCTTTTCTGCAAACATGCTCAAAATGATGAATCCCACCTATGGAGGCTTGACACATGAAACTCCTTGACATAGGCACACTGTCTACTCTATTCTACCCATTCTAGGGTGAGGAATATGCACGCTACTTTGCAGAGAGTTGAATAATCTGGAGAGGAATTCGTAGAGATGCAGCTTGGATTTTGTCTTCAAAGTTGATTAAGCTAATTGCCGGGAGAAAATAATGAAGAGTCGAGCATCTAGCAATTCCAACTTCTCCTAGTCACATTTTTCCTCATGCTATAGCCGAAGTGGACCATCTGGGACAAGATTGCAAGTCACACTTTGTTGCCAATAAGCATAATTAATATTTAGATTAATTATTTCCATGACTCCATCATGCTCACGGTCGCATTTTTTGACATATTTGACTCACTTCCCCACTGGTGAAGTCACACTTATTTGGCTAGTGCAGTGGCATGGGTTTATCTAAATGAGATTTATTAATTTATTTAAATGGCACTTTACTAAGTAAAAGTCATTTGTAAACGCGATCCCTTATATAATTCCCATTATATGTGACTTTACCATGATATTTTACTTTATTTTTAGCGATGATATAATAAAATTCAATACAACCGATAGTCACCCTTTGAGACAGCTGGGTAGACAAACTAAGGGCCAAAGGTCTTTGAATCAAACTATTTAGAGGATAAGCTTAGGATGTACATTACAGATCCTCCCTTCCCAAGATGGGAGGAGTCCCCAAGCAAATGGTAGAGCTAGATGCTATAATAATAGTTTTCACCCTCCCATGTAGGCATGGCTCGACTGGTAACTCTTTCCACCTCACCAGGAGACTCCTGAATACACTCTATTCCTCAGATGGGACCTCTCTCGAGCTATTCAAGATCTCCTCTTGGCACTAAATCCAACCTCGCCTACAAGACATCCAGTAGTAGAGGTGGTAACTCTGGTTAGACAGAAATAATGTGCTGTCCCAAGGCCTTATGACATCAAGCAAGAAGTATGCATGATCAGACATTGTGACTGATCTTAGTTCTGAAGTAGGAAACTCTAGATCATATGCCTCCGTGTCAGGCCAACTCTCCTCAACAGTCCTGTATCCGACCATAGAATCATGGTTCTGAGCTTTTCAGCTCCCAGATCTTCTTGACAATACTCTGTCTGTAAGATCTTGGAGACGTAGAAACACCATGTCCCCTACCATCAAATGCATCTCTCCACTTTGTTCCTATCTTGAATACATCTTCTACTGATTCTGGGCCTACTGAATATTTTACTTAAGTACCTTAAGGATGTCCTGACTATCCTGTAGATCCTTCTCCTGAGCCTTGGGAGCTCATACTGTCCCCAAACGCCAAGATCAAGGGCAAAAGATGGTTGACATCATATCACATTATAAATGCTCAGGACCCTGGAGTCATACCAGGTAGACATGATTAAGTAGGTGTTAGTAGCAAGTACTGACACAAATGATAGCAGACTTTACCCATGCCTTCTGTGGGAGGATGCAACATAGTTACGAAGATAACCCTCTATCCACATCTGTTCACAATGACTTCTATCTACCCAGTTCAGTCTGAGGGTGAGGAGGATGTAGTGCTAGGAGTTAGCTCAGTGTGACACCAAATGGAAAATGATCTTGACACTCCTAACTATATGCTCATAAACCTTGTTATCCCGTTTTCACTCACTATGTTCTTCAGAAGACTATATCAACTTGAATTATCTAATGGATTTTGGAACAAATCAGCCACATGCATGGTGCCTTATTAGAGACATTAGTAGGGATAGAGAAAAAGTGTGATATAATTTTGTCAACCAATCCATTACTGCATAAATATGATCATTCCCTTGCACCATGGGAAGACCTGTAATGAAATCCATCAAAATACTTTCCCACTTCTGACTCTAGGAAGTCGAGCAATTGGATGTAGCAAACCTGCTGGGAAAGTATGCTCAGACTTGTTCTGCTGACAAGTCATACACTTGCCAGGGTTCATTTTAAGACACCCCTATAAAATTAAAGGTGGAAAATACCTGGCGAATATCCCCGTAACCAGTTTCAGCGAAAGGCGAATTTGACAGTATTCAAAAAACAAAATTTTCGCCTGGTTTTTCAAGGTTCCATCAGCGACGCGAGACAACACTAGTCCGCAACGACGCACGTCACTTGCGCGACAATAGTTAGTTATGATGCGCGACACTGGAATGACACTAGATCGTAATGACGTGCGTGACATTTTACGATTCAGTAGTCTGCCGCGCGTCACAGTTCGACAATTGACGCGCGACATTGTTACTATATTGACGCGCGACACTGTACAGTCTAAATGACGCGCGACATTGTAATTAAATGACGCGCGACACTGTAATTAAATGACGCGCGACACTGTAATCTAAATGATGCGCGCCACTGGCCTCCATTAAATGACGTGACGATGTTGTCCGCTAAATTGACGCGCGACATCGTCCTGTATTGACGCGCAACATCGCCCCTCTATTGACGCGCGACATCGTTCTCAAATTGACGCGCGACACTGTAACTCAAATGACGCGCGACACTATAGATTCAATTGACGCGCGACACTACATTCAATTGACGCGCAACACTAGCATTCAATTGACGCGCGACATTGTACATTCAATTGACGCGCGACACTAGGAAATAGATGACGCGCGACATAACCGAACAAGATGACGCGCGTCAATGCTAAAGCTAGTGACGCGCGTCAGTATGAAGCAAATGACGTACGTCAATAGAGGGGCATTGACGCCCATATTTAGCTTATAAATAGCCCTTGTGCAGCTCATTTTCTCGTTTCCGTTTTCCCGTTCTCAAATTTTTGCAGGTCTAAATCTTTGTCAAAGACGCTATTTCAGGAAGAAAATCCATAATGTCGACTTCACATGCTTCCCAATTGCAAGTTCAGGAAGAAAATCAGGACAATCCAACTCAATCGATTGCGAAGATCACCTACAGGAATCCCTTATGCCCTCACATCCATACGGCTTTAAAGATGTCTTCAGAATATTCAAGCTATAATGGAAGCGTGTGAATTTACAGGGCTCGTTAATATGCCCCATTTCGAAACAGATCCTGGATATTTTGAATTACCTTCTGTCATGCTACAATTCAGAGGACGGTATATTTTATGTTACTCTGAACGATGGCCAAATGTTCCAGTTCACTATTGAACCAAATGACATACATCGGTTTACGGGCCTTCCTATCAGAAATTTACCAACTGTGACAACCAAGGCAACACTCACGGAAGATGACAAGAAATTTCTCGAATCAACGTACGGTTTCCATTTTGACTGTAAGTATAATTCATTTTAATTCATAAAAATTATTCTGTTTTTCACTCTGATACAATTTGCTGTTATAAATTTATAGTAATTTTCACTGTTTCACATTTGCAGCCCATGTCAATAAATCCAGGCGTGGTGTAGATACACAATCAATTGCACATCACTTTCTTGTTGCACTCATTTCATTTTTTCAAGCCAGAATTGTTTTGCAGGGTCGCCAAACAGATATACCAAATTGGGCCATTGCATACATTTGTGCCACTATCACAAAACGAAAATTCAATTGGTGCACATTTCTATCGAAAAAAATAAGAACTGACATAGCCAATTCGAAAAGTCTCAGATAAACCTTTCATATATTCAACAAACTATCTCCTCGGCTTCTACTATGAGGCACTTTTAAATTTAAAAGCATAATGAAATTCCTACTAGCTCTGATGATGCTTTGAAGAAATTATCAGTTCCATTTGAAGAACAGCAGGTATAAACTATTTAGTTTGTAATTGTATTACAATTTTCTTCATTACAGTGCGACATTTATTAAATCTTAGATTTTAATGATTTGCAGAGAAGATATCTTGAAGCCATTCCCCGAAAAAAAAAGATGTCGAGAGGAAGAGGCCAACTACACGCAGAGGCTTCGGGGGACTCCCAATCTGAAATGGAAGCTCACTCCTCTCCAAACCCTCAACAGTTTGAACTCGTTAAACGCCAGAGAAGTAATCCATTCTCATATATTATTTACAAATTCCAAAGTTGCAGATTTATTTTTCAATTTATATTTTAACCAAATGAATTGACAACATTTAATATTGATGAATTGCAGGGATTTTGGAACCTTCTTCCCCAACTCACTCCATACATTCGCCTGCATTGATATCTTCTGAACAACCACTGAGTACAACTCCTACAAGGCCACCAGTAGCACCGAGAAAAACAACCCCTCGACAACAAGGTACAACTTTTCTATAGTACGTTTAATTTCGTAGTTTTGACTTTATGAATTGTTTCTAATATTTTTTAATTTTTCTTATACTTTACAGCGCATGTCATTCATGATCAAACCACGGCAGCGACACCAACTCAACCATTAGTTTTTAAAATGCCAACCAGAGGAACAGTGAAAAAGATCATTGGTAAACGCATGACTTTTGCTCCGGCCCCCAGTGGGACACTAAACCTTGACTCCTCGTTTCGTATTCCAACTCTCTCACTTGGTGGCTTGCCCAGTGTAACGGGCATATCTGTTTTGAACAATATAAATTTAGACGAAGATTATTTGGGCATTGATAGCAATGACCCAACTGGTTTTTTGGATACCCGCGAGATGATTCAAGGCCAGCAGGTATACTTCAGTCTTCAAATTTCAATTTTAATATGCTTTACAATTTTTAATTACATTCTGATTTATCTAAATCTAAATCTTGAGTCTTCAAATTTATTTATCTAAATCTTGATTTATTTTTTCGAACAACAGGATCAGCCCACCCAAAGAAAGAAACAAGGAGCAGTTGATCTTGGTCATGGTGAAAGCCCCCACACTTCTCCAGCAAGATCGTCTGCATCAGAATCAGATAGTGAAGAGTTTCCACCTTATCCTTTGGAGAACTTACTTGGTAATGATTGTCAATCCCATGTCAGTGAGTTTATTGTTCCTCAAATCCAACAGCTAATAGAATGGGAGAGAAGGGCCAAAGTTCTTATCAATGAGATTATTAGTCGTTATGAAAATTATTGGCAACGGGACAGTTTATACGTTGCAGTCCAGAATCAACCTGCGAAGATGGATTCCTTATTTACCCAAGCAAAATGTGGGACTATCACTTTTAACAACAACTATAAAGATGGCATTTTAGATAAGGCACTAAACAGATTGGAAAATATTAGTGCCGAGGCCCAGGCATATTTTAACAAATGGTCAAAGGACAAGGATTTGGTATCAATCGCAAATGCCGAAAGAGATAGAGCAGTTGTAAGTACTATTACATTCAAACAATCGTTTTTGTTAATTTGAAATTTTGAATTTACATTAATATTTTGAATTGACATTACTCTTTTTGTGCAGTTGAAATATGAAAATTTGAAGAGTCAGGCGAAGGTTTTGCAAGTTCACTTGGAAACAGCAAAGAACAACTTATCCGCTGCAAAAAATATGAAGCAAAATATTGTTTTGGTTAACAAACAAAACAATACACTAAAGCGGATAATTAAAGAGCATGGTCTTGACCCTGACATCTTGTTCAAAGAAAAAAGTAGCTGCTGATCCAAATTTGCTGTCGCATGGAGATGCAACAAATCAAGAGGAAAGAATTTTAAAAAATCTGGACAGTGCTGCAGAAGATCTCATAAGTTTAGGGGTTATTTCTGGTGTGGGGGAAAGAACTGCAGCCAGAGTGGAAGAAGCCATTGCGGAAGAGAGTAGAGTAGTACAGTTGGATAAAGAAAAAGAGGGTTGAAAACTAGAAACTTTTATTATTGGGGAAACTATAAATATTGAGTTTGAAAACTTCTAATATTGAGTATGGTATTTGAATTTAATTATATACAATCTTTAATTTTGATTGCATTAGATGGTTGTGAAAATTAGAAACTTTTATTATTGACTAAACTTTTAATATTGAATTTGAAAACTTCAACTATTGAGTTTGTAATATGTTATTTGAATTTAATTATATGGTGATTAGATGGTGATTATCATGAATTATATGTATGTTTCTTGTTTAATTGCATTGTCATGAATTAGTATGTGGACGTAGATGATGAATGATGATAATTGATAATCAATGATAGATGAAAGATGAGAAGACGATAATCAATGATAGATGTGTATGATGTTAAATATTGATTGCCTCAATTTAATTGTGGGACTTTAATTATCTTGAAAATTATGTCGTGGGACTTTAATTGTATCTGTGGGGTTATATTGTCTATGAAAGTAGCAACTTAAGGTTGACAGGTTAAGAATCTGTGTTGTACTATGATTTTTCAACGTGTTGAGGACTTCAAAGTGTGTTTGGATTTTATGAATGACCTTTATCAGTCTAAAATAAAGATATCCAAGTCAATGATGCTAAGGTCTAGCAATCTGTCCTGTTATCTAGTTGGTAAAGCTCATCCTTGTTAAGGAATTCATGAATTGAATATTGGAGTGTCAGGTGCAAGTTACTCTGTCAGTGCTTCAAGCAGACTCAGTCCTAGTTGGTGATGAAAATTATCAGTGCTTCATGATTTACAAAGTGAAATACATTTCATCAAGGAGATTTATAATTATCTAAAAGTGGTATAAGACCATGTCAAGGTTATTGCCTATAAAGGTTGTGAGTTAATGAAACTGTGAAAGATGATCTGATAAGTGTAAGGTAATTGGGAAACAGTCTCTTCCAGTACAAGAAGATTCATGGTATATGGTCAGGTTACCTAATGATGAGCTTTGATAAATTTGTTTGACCTGAGGAGTGCAGTGGAAAATTTTAAACAAAAAAATTATATTAAGAAAACTGATGGAACCAAGAAGGGGAAATTAATTGATGTTCCCAAACTCGATTCAAATCAAGCAGGAGGGAAGAATTCTGATCAATGTACTTTAATATTAACGGAGGGTGACTCAGCCAAGGCTCTTGTGGTTTGAATGAATGATTTGTGAATATTGCAATTTGGTAGTATTGTGACATATTTCGACATCACTTTCCAATATAACTTCTAGCTACAATAGTTATCTTTATCCTATCAGGTGGCAATAATATCCATTTACGTGAAGCTACCACTCACCAACAATTTGAGAATAAAGAGATAGTAAATAGCATCTATAATTCACTTCAACTATAGGATAGATAAAATATATTAATAATAAATTAAATATAATTCTAAGAAATCAAGAAAGAATCATCACTGGAAAGAAATTAAACATAATTGTAAATATGATAGGGTTTAACTTACCTCTTGCGTATTAGATTGCAGTGAAATCATCAAGGATAACGTGCTAGATCCTTGTTTTACCTGACATTGTAGACAGAGGGGTGAGTTGTCTTGACATTGTCAGTCCTGAGAAGTCCCAGTAACATCTTTAAATATATAGACCAACAATATCTTTAAATAAATGATCAATAGTTGAAAAAATGTAAAGTAACTAACAATAAGATGATGTTGTAGAAGATACCTATTCAAAATTGAAATCATCACCGGTAATGTGCTAGATCTTTGTCTTAATAAAATTCAACACAAAAAATGGATTAGTAGATAGATGGGTGAGTTGCCTGACGTTGTCAGTCCCGAGAAGTAAAAGCTTCCTCGGATGGATGTCAACCCACGTTTTCAAAAAATAAAAATTTTGTATTTAACTAAATGTAAATACATACACCTGTAACATCTTTAATTATAACTAGAGCTGAAAAAATGAATTGTAACAAACAATAAGATTACGGGGAAAAAGATACCTGCTTAAAGTTAAAATCATCACTCCCACTGGTAATGATATAGATCTTTGTTTTAAAAAAATCCAACACAAGAAATGGATTAGTAGATAGATGGGTGAATTGCCTGACATTTTTAGTATATAGACCTGTAACATCTTTAATGATAAAGATAAAAGATAGATAAAGAAGATACCTACTTAAAGTTGAAACAATCCATTATCAATAGCTTCATCAAAGTCGATGTTGTCTTCTGTAGAATGTGACGAAGAGCCAATTACACTCTCAAGGTTGGGAATATTTGTACTTGTAGCTGTATTATTTACACCTCTTCTTTTGCAAAGGGAATTCCAGTGCGCAATTGCTCTGTCAAACGGAAAGGTTTCGAGGGAGTATCGTGAAACGTAACACCTCATGCAACTTTCCAGATTTTTATCCAACCTGTTTCTCAGTTTTGATTTTATAAATGACAATGCACTGAAAACTCTTTCATCCTCCACAGACCCCAAAATCATTGTCTGGCATAATTCATATAGTCTGAAATACTCACTGATATCTTCTTGTAAGATAGAACTTTGATAGATTCCTCTCCACAGCCTTGTAATAGCACCACTTTCAGAAGGTTGATCTAAATTGTTAAATTGGTTCCTCATTGTTGTTGCAAAATTGGTTGACTGAAACTTTAATAAATCGGCATTCAATATACCTTTGATTTCTGTACCCTTGAGCTCTGACGTCTTAGTAAATTGTTCCATTATTGTACCCATTGATTTATGGAAATGCTTACTGACAAAGTCTGCATGGCCACCTTCTGTATTCCAAAAATTTGGATTCATCACACCCATGGCTTCCAGAATTTTATCTTTACAGAAACATTCCCTAATTTCTGATGACAAGGTTTCTGAAATTTTTTTAAGCTTTATTCTGGTTTCAACTATCACAGACTCAAACAAATTACGTGTCACTAGGAACATCTTCTCGTTCCGATCACTGTAATATCTTGACGTCTTTGCAAAATGTGCATAGGTATTTCCTTCCCATTAATAGAGATGCATAGGTGATCGTGGATATTAAATCTCAAATAGGTGTTAGGATTTTTAAGATCTAATAAATCTCTCCAATATTTCAAAAACAGGTGCATCAAAAACTATCCTAGGAACAATACAATATATCAAGACTTTGACATACCATTTTCCTCATCCGTAATAAAATCCACAATATAGATCAATCTTCCCTATGACATGCTTCATCAGTGTATTGATCTCCTTTAACATTGGAAGAATACCAACCAATGTCTAAGCAAAGTCTCCAAATCAGTTAAGCAGAACAACAGGTCCCTTGCCCTATCAACTTCATGACGGTATTTGTGCATGGAAACCAACCAATGAAGGATACTCCTCACGAACTCTGCATGCTGGTTTCATACATAAGAGATCCTATCTAGTCTCACACATCCTTCAGAAGTTTTTTGCCATCTGTAATTCCAATTGCAAATTTTTGGAACTCCAGACAACGCTTTGGGCTGCTTGACATATAGGCATGGAGTTCTCTTATTAGGTCTTCTAATTTAGCAACATTTTCATGGTTGCTTACCATTTTATACGCTAAATTCATTATGTGACCCATGCAGTGAATTGGTAGCATATATGGGGCCACTGTTGTTTGTAATCTAACACAGATCCCTGTTCGGTGACCCTGCATGACAGATGCACCATCTGCTCCAACACATACCAACTTCGTAGCAATTTCATAATCAGTCATACCAGCAACATCTTTCAAATGAGAAACAACTATTTTGTAAAGGTTTTCAGCATTGCAGTTTTCAACCATTTTCATAACACCCAATAGATGAGGTGTCCTTATATGATTTTCTAATGTATAGATGTGGATACATACCCATGCGGTGTTGTCGACTGCTGTCACTTCATCAATTGAAACAGACATAAAGTTTGCTTTTTTTACATTCTCTTTCAAATCTTCCTTCTCTATCATCGAGAGGCATTTTGCCATTTCCCATCCACTACTCTCAGACCAATGAGACTGAGGTACATTCAGCATTCCATTAAATTGATACAAAACTTTGAAATCAAGGAAATCTGACATCGCCCTTCCTTTTTTAAGTATTTGAAAAAGAGTAGAGAATTGTATGAATCTTGCATGTAGATTTGTTTCTTTCATCTTACCAATATGCGATGTGATTGTTCCTCCCTTTTCCAACAGATGTCTGTGTTTTTTCTGCTCTGCCTCATATTCCGCTGCGTATCTGACATGCATGCACTCCTTTTCAATTTTCCACCTATGTCTTTTGATTTTCTGGCCATCCGCCCCTGTTACAGTTAAATATTGTTTTCCACAATGTTTTTCTATTGTGTCCAGCTTCAGTTGCATTTTTTGTTGCTTTCCCAATTTCCACGTACATATTGTACATGTACATTCACATAGGATTTCTTCAGAATTAGATGATTGTACAGGTTCAATAAATGGAAATTTAGCTGCCCAATCAAACTTGTATGTCCTGCCAATGGTCCACATATTCTTGTTTGTTTTCAATGCTTTACTTTTTTGAGTAGAATTTTGAGCAATATCGCAATCACCTGGTTTCCTCTTTCTTGGACCAGAGTTTGATATTGATTTCTGTCTTCCATTTTGCTGAGTGTTTGTATCTGTGATATCTAGCTGCACTTCTGGTTGCACCCCCAACAGGAAAAATATCTTCAAGATCTGGCATATTATCGTAGGTTTCATTTGTTTGACTGTGATACTGTGCAGAATGCATGTCCACCTCAATAATGCCTTCCAGACAGTCAGTATTCTGATTCTTTTTGGTGGCATCTATATGATTGGTATTTACATTATCTGTATCCGCAGAGTTTCCAAAATACTTGAAGAGTGATTTCTGAGATTTCTTACTTACTTTTAGGTTATTCGTATTCTTTGAGCTGGCACCTTCCATTATTCTGAAAAGAGTCCTGCGTCAGCAAAAGAACCAAGAAATGACTCTGTACAGTCTCTAAGGTCTTGTCACGCGTGAACTGTCAGATGTCACGTGTCAACACTGCCCAGGTCGCGCGTCAACACTTCCTCTGTCGCGCGTCAAGCCTTCCTCTGTCACACGTCAAGCCTTCCTCTGTCGCGCGTCACTTCTTAGCCCAAGTCGTGCGTCAGTAGATCTCTTGTCGTGCGTCAATACAGCTCTTGTCGCGCGTCAGGATAGCTCTTGTCGCGCGTCAGTATATCTCTTGTCGCACGTCAATACTGCATTTGTCGCGCGTCAACAATCACAGGATAACAGTAATATGAATCTCTAGTGCAAAGGGTATGCGAGTTCAAATTTCACAGTATTGGTAATTTGGTAAGCTACTTGAGGTATACTACCCGGCGAATCACATAGGTTTTTATAGGAGATGTTTTCAAATGAAGGCGAAGCCGACCCCCCAAAAAAAATATACTTTATATTTTAGGCGAACAGGACACCGACCCACTCCGAATAATTCACCTTTTCAAATTTTCCTATAATGAAATTTTCGCCATATTCCGAATATTCGCCGCTAAAATTATCCCTGCAAATATTTACTTTTTACCACAACATTCCTATTGTACTTTTGACTATTACCATACTATACATTATTGGCGGTGTCGTACTGGCAGCGCTGTTATCTTCTATCAGATGCTACTACTAATTATACTTAACAACATCCTATTCCTAATACATACATTAATGAAATAGAAATTACGGAGGAAAATTTTAGTGTCGACAGGCCCTTGATTAGGAAAAAGACAATCTAACCCTAAAGTAAGCTTATGAAGGCTCCTTTTCCCTTTTCATTTGGCTCATTGTTTTCTATTTTATTTTACATGCTGTAGGAGGAGGAAGAGAAGCCATTGGAGGTCGTCGCAAGGTTTTGCGGAGAAAATGCAAGCTCCAATATTTTTCTTATTTGTTTATAACCTCATTAGGGTTTCTAAATGTATTTATATTTTTAATTTAGCACATTTTCGTTGTATTTGCCCAAATGGGCTTGTGGGTTTTGCCCATTTTTTGATATAGTAAAGTTTTTTCTATATTTTCATTTCTATACGGTATAGATACACATTTATGTGTATATACATTTATATACATATGTATTTACTTTATATATATACTTTATTTTTTGAAAATCTATAATGGGTTAAAACAAAAAATCACCATTAAACAGTGGATAAATATATTTTAAAAAAAGAAAATCTCTTTATATATATATATATATATATATATATATATATATAGAGAGAGAGAGAGAGAGATGCGGATTTAAGCTTTTTTATACACGCCGCAAAATATAGTAATGCACATGTATTTTATTTGTTTGCATTGCTTAATGCATTGACCGTTGGAAGTTTAGGGTTGGAGTTAAATTGAATGGGGGGTTGGGTAATTTAAAAATTCGTTGGGGGTGGGGTAATTGACCCCACCCACCCAAACTTTTCATTGCCTCTTTCTCAAAAGTCGTGGCCTAGGGCTCTCACACATTCCTTTGTTAAAATTTTGTACTTTTATAATTTTTTATTTTAAGGTTTCAACCTTAATAAAGTTTGGTTTATTTAATACATATAAATGTGTGTGTGTGTGTGTGTGTGTGAGAGAGAGAGAGAGAGAGAGAGATATTGTAATATTATTATTATTTCCTTTGACTATAGCTATAATAGTATATTTTTATTAATGTAATAATATTAATAATACATTAATATTAAGATATTTTCATGTTAATAAGTTAAATAATATCAATTATTTAATTCTTAATAATATACATAAAATATTAACCCTACTATCAAAAGTGATAATAGAATATAGCTAGCCCTATTGATAAATAAATACTTGCACAAGTGTTTTCTCCTTTAACAATTTGATAAAACTTGTATAGGGAGTAAAATATATTTCATTTCATTTCCCTTAATAACTTGAAATGGATTTACAATAAATTTTAAATGAGGATAACATACCAGAGTTAGAACTTAGATCACTTTATTGGCCAATTTCAAGACTAAGTAAAACTTCAGTAATTTCCATCTATTTGAATAAAGTTTTAAAATATATTTCATCCACTACACGAAAATGAATCAATGCAACTTACTTCACTACATGCCATTGAGTAATATAATGAACTTTAATATTTCTTATTTCTCATCTTCAATAATAGAAATAAAACAATGAAGGAAACTTTCCTTTCCTACAATACAACTTTCAAACAAAGATAATAAACTTTCTTTTCTATTTCACAAGACTAGCTTACAAGACATTTATTTCTTTCTCTTTTTCAATATAACATATAAATTTCACATCCAATAATTGAAGGAAAATTTTCTTCACAAGATTATTACAATGTCCTCCACTTAAAGTGGGAAATAATACAAGAATGTAAGCTAAAATAAATACAAGGTTCCAAGTTTCTCCACCCTAAGTGTGGACAAAAAAATAAGGCTTCCACAAGAAGGAGTTTCTTAAGGACTCCAACAAAAGCTCCAAACTTCACATCACCAACAAGAGAGTTCCTCTGTACTTCGTGATCACAAAAAAAAGGGGGAGAGGCAATACTCTCCACCCAATCAAGAATTCCAATGAGGAGAATCCTTCATCCTCATTAGCCCTCGAGCCCCAACTACATTACAATGAGAGGTGATTCCAACACATGGCAACAAAAAGCTTCCACATCACAAACCAAGTATTTCAAAACCATTCTTAATGCACATTCAATTAAAACTACATACACAAGAATGAGAAACAATAAAATATACAAGGATTATATATGAAAGCCAAAGAAGCAAGAACGTATGGGGAATCCACTTATGCTTCCGAATGGGAAATGGGTTCCCACCTTATAAACCTCCAATGTATATCTAAAATATAATAGATACTCTTATGCCTCCCTCAAGTACCTCTTATTCCTCCCAAATACTCTTATTCCTCCCTCATGCTCTTATGTCTCCCTCATACAAGAACAAGTAGGAAATGCAAGCATTCCTTGTCCAAGGTTGGGTACCTAACCCAAACTCCCTCGAAAACATGAAATAACTATTATTCCTCCCTACACGAATTCTCCCCATAGTAACCTCCTACACCACACATAGGTAATCTACACAAGTACCCAAAAACAATTCCAAACACTCAAAAAAACCAAGCACACAAACATAAAATAAAGGAATAACATAAGCAAGAGTAACACTACTACCTTTCCATAGTATAGCTTGTTCCAAGATTCAATCTCCAAGCTCCTTCAAACCCAAGAAATCACCAAAAATCTCCCACAAAGACCACAAGCTCTCCAAAATCCTCTAACTCCAAGAAAAGAAGAGCACAAAAGAATGAAGTAACCCCCAAACAAGAAAAATAGCTTGAATAAATAGAAAATGGAGAGAGGAAGATGATGTGGCTCCAATTAGGATACCATCTCATTTTCTCTCCACTCCACATCACCTTAGGCAACCCCATACTCCAGATAACAATTAATAAGTGGTTGAAGAAATGAAATTTTACTTACACAAAATCTAGTTCCACACCCCTTAAGGACTAAAATAAATACATGTAATAAAGTGCAATGAAAACTTACAATTTGTGTTCCCAAAACACAGAATGGTGTATAATTTGACCCCCTAACCCATAGGTAGGGTTTGTATAGTAATTTAAGAGGTGTGGGACAAGTTTAAGTTGTCCCACAAGCCTCTAAAAGTTTCCCTTAAGGACATATCCTAATTTCAAAGGGGAGGAGTGTACATCACTCAAAATCTTAAGCACTCAACTTAAACACAAACAAAAGAGCTATCAAATCCAATAAATAAATTATTTTGACCCATTCTTAATTAATTTAGTAAACTAATTAATTCAATAATCTAGACATAAATCAATTGGTTAACAAAAGGGGAATACATCACTAGAATATCACATACAAAAATTCAATAAAGGAAGCTAAATGAAAGAAAACACATAACCGCTTGGTCACAATTTACCCCTAAAAATAATTAAAACACATACACATAAAAAATACATGTTGCCATGGTGACCCTTGTTAAATTCATATAGAATTCAAATGTGGTTGGTCTCCAATCCCCTCGACGTTTGTTGTGACATGTTTACTTGTAAAACACATAACACCTCCTTCAGCCTCATGGTAGCATAAAAGACATCTAGGATAAAATATACAATATAAATCTATAATCATATATATATAAACCAAATATAATTTAGGAAAATACGACATCATTTACAATTTCTAGAAACATTTCTACTCTACATTTCATCCATGTCAAAATGATCACAACATTACTTCAATTATCAAAGCCTACTTAGTGTGACAAAAATATTCCATCTCTAATATATATATAACCATGTCAATAACATATCATCCTCAATATCAAAATGTCTCTAGAAGTCCACACACATAGTATATGAATCGAAATCAACAATATTCCAATATCTCTAACATCATAATAAATTAAAAGCTATAATAATATCCATAAGTATAGTTAGTATAGAAATCAATAACTAAAGGTTTCGAAGGGAAGTGTGTACTACAGTTACAGTACTTCCTCATAACATAAAGTAGATAATCTGAAATAAATTTAATCTAATCATTCACACTAAGGAATTATGCATTCACAAATCACATACTAAACAACCATCTAACGCAATAAATCAGGTTCTTCAAGGAAAGATATCATTTTGAATATAATTAAAAAGTTTTAAAATCTCTGAAGCACTCTTCCAAGCTTGAAGAGAAACTTCACCAAAATAATCTAGCTCTAGATGTCTTTAAGACTCCATGGATTTAATTATTTATATGTTCTTTAGGTTGAGCCATTATGGTTGGGCCTTTAACTAACATTTTACTAAGAAAATAATGTCAATAATTCAAGCGAACAGTCTCCCAATAATATACCAAGTTTGTTGGAAGGGTTTGACTCAGTAAACCATGCAACTTTAATTGGTCAAGAGCTTGGATCTTCCCTTTCATGGCTGCTCAACTTTGTCCTGGTTCTACAACACCTTCTCCTTCCACAGGTTTCCATTTTTCTTCCTCCCATGTAGCCATCCGATGTTGGTATTGAAGGAAATGATTGATGATCCCCTAAATTTCTTTGTCTCCTAGCGCACATCCATAGTGATTTACTACATCTGATGTTTCGATTTCCCTTTTGATCTTGGGTAGAATTATTCTAAGTTTACTCACAACTTTATTTAGTCTTGTTGTGAAATTTTGGCATAAAACCAATCTATTAATATATTCAATGCTAAAAGTTTCCATAACCTCATCTTCAGGATTTATGAAATATTTGAAATTTTCCTTGATTTGATCTTCTCAAAGAGCATCAATGTTTTCATTGAAGAAAATATCTGAAGCACCCTTTCAAGCTTGAAGATAAAATTCACCAAAATAATCTATCTCTATATGTCTCTAAGACTCCATGGATTTAATTATTTATAAGTTCTTTAGGCTGAGCCATTACAGCTGGGTCTTCAACTAACATTTTACTAAAAAAATAATGTCATTAATTCAAGCGAACAGTCTCCCAAAAATTATAGCAAGTTTGTAGCAAGGGTTTGACACAGTCAACCATGCAACTTTAATTGGTCAAGAGCTTGGATATGCCCTTTCATGGCTGCTCAACTTTGTCCTAGTTCTACAACGCCTTCTCCTTCCACAGGCTTCCATTTTTCTTCCTCCCATGTAGCCATCTGATGTTGGTATTGAAGTAAATGCTTGATGATCCCCTAAATTTATTCGTCTCCTAGCCCACATCCATAGTGATTTACTACATTTTATGTCTCGATTTCCCTTGTGATCTTGGGTAGAATTATTCTAAGTTTACTCACAACTTTCTTTAGTCTTCTTGTGAAATTTTGGCATAAAACCAGTCTATCAATATATTCAATGCTAAAAGTTTTGGTAACCTCATCTTTAGGATTTATGAAATACTTGAAATTTTCCTTGATTTGACCTTCTCAGAGAGCATCAATGTTTTCATTGAAGAACTTGCAATTAACAATATCGAATTCTTACGATATATCATTCAAGGCATCCATAATTTCCATTCATTTATCATCCAACTTCTTAATTAAATCTTACAACACCTCACACCGGAATTCCATGGCCTTTTTGATATTCAAACAACATTGAAGCATCATCGATTACATCCTCCTAAAGGAGTAGATTTGGATCTTCTTCTTTGATTTCACTCCCTATTTCCAAATTCAAATTCAGATTATTATTGTCCTTGAAAAAGGATTCATCCATTTTGCAAATAACATCTCTTCCAACCTACAAATCATTATATATCTCAACATCTTCTTTAATTAAAGAATTAGCTTCTTACAATATATGTACCATCCATAAATTTAATGATATACCTTTCTGGCCTATATTATCCATCGTGTTATAAGAAATGTCATTGATGGTAGATGAAACCATGATAGCCGTAGTATTTTAGACTTCAGTAGATGGAGTTGGTTGTGTTACTTTCCGTAGCAATGCAGTGAGCTACTCGACCTTGGCTTTAAGCTAATCCTTAAAAGCTTTATCCTTTTCATATTTATCTAGCATATTTCCAAGAGTAGTGTGTACATCTTATTTAAATCCTTCATGAGTGTCTTTTCCTAGTGAAAATCTAGAAATATGATAATCTACAGTAGTAAGTTTTTCCTTAGTTTTTCCCTCAATGGGAGTAACAACCTCGACAACTCGTTCCCCATATGGATTCATGGTAAGGATAGAAACGATCTTTGGCTTTTTGGCGTATCTTTTTGTTTTATGCTCCAATATAATTTGATCTATGACATCCCTGAGAGGCACCTTCTTCTTCCATTTTGGAGTCTTCCTAAACAACCATTTTGGGATGGCTAATGCTAATGAGGATATAACAGTAGATTCAGTCCCTAAGAATTTAGTTACAACAAGATCACCAACAATATTATTGGGAATGGAAGTGGTAATAATGGATAGGGCAAATGTGAGGATGTCCATAGGAGTGGATACAATGATATTAGGAGATGAGATGGATGAAAATGGAAGGGTTAGGGGAAGTGAAGTAGAAATGAGTGACCCAGTGGTTTCCCTAGCTGAAAGAAATAGAAGGGATGAGAATACTTTGGCCATGGAAGGAGATGAGAAAGAAGAAATGATTGTAGAAGTGGAAGGAAATGATGTAGGAAGTGACAATGGAAAATGAGGAAGAGATGATGGGTCTTGTGGGAAACTTGGGGAATCACCGATTTCAACTACTTCTACCACATGTGCTATAGGAAACATGGCTTTGGAATCAAGATCCTTGGAGAGAGATGAGCTCCCAACAAAAAATGAAATATTTTTTAGAACTATATCTGCCTTTTGAATTGATCTTTTCCTCTTCAAGGGTGTTGATTGGCTCATGGTTAATGGGTCTTATATATTATTAGGGTGATCCACCCCCTTGGGTGAGATTCCCAAGGTAACTAACCAACCCTAGGTTCTCTATGGAATGGGCCCCATCCTCTCCTTTGTATTTCAGCATTCTTCGACATACCAATCAATCCATGACAATGGTTTATTGGCAACATTATCATTTTTTATATGCTACATCCAAAACCTCATCATCATCTTGCATGTCTTTTGGGAGATCGGCTATACCAAAATATCAAACATCATCCAAATTTATCCTTTATTAGTCTCTTTTTCGGATGATAAATTCATCCTAACAATGAATCTAGATGTCTTCCAACTAGAGAACATGGGAACTAGATCGACATGTTTCATTGTTTTCACCCCAATAGTCAAAATTAGTCCATAGATGAGAAGTCTTCAAGGTTATTTCTATCATTTCTACATCCACATTCTTAGCATTATAAATATTCAAATAGGTGTATCTGTTAATCAAAATAGGGAGCTAGACTCCCACTATGTGTCATTTATTTTAGATCTTATGGTAGTCCAACAATTTCTAAACCAATTCTAACAAGACCCACTTGTTAGTAGGACATCTTGGTAGCTTGTTGGGAGCACCTATGAAGCCATGAATCCAAATGTAACTAAATGTGGAGAAATGTAGGTAGATAGCTCCCCATTCACGTACTTTCTTAAAGGCTTCATCTAAAATCCTTTGATTATATAACTCCTTATCGAAATAATAGAGAATAACCCCAAAGAAAGAATTGTTAATTCTACGGAAGTGCTTGCTTCCCTCATCTAGTGTAAGCCGAGGATAAAAATCATAGATTCAGGAAGTTCTTCAAATACCCTTAGTATTTAATCATGTGAAGTCTCCCATGGCATCTGTAGTATAGACCAAAAAGGATGTCATATAGAAATGTGTTGAGGATAAAACCCTACTCAACTGATAGAAAATGGAGCTACTGATATGCTCCCCCCATCTAATAATTTATATACTCTTATTGATGGTAGCGATATAGAAGAACATCCACTCCTGGAATTCCTTCACAGATGGATGACCAGAAACACTGCTCAGTCGCACAATAATGACATTAACCTCTTGGATGAAGTTTGAATGATACATGGTCTTTGGAAATTTGACAACACTCTTGGCTAGATAACATTTCAATATGACCTTTGTGCGTAAATTAATTTCCTTATCCCAATGTTCCACAACTAATTCTTCTGAAATTGTTGTGTAGTCTTCAATGTCAAGGATTTTGAGCAAATCTTAAAAGAAATATGGATCCAAGAAGATCAAATATTTACCATTAAAATCTTTAATTCTCATAGATTATTCATCGAAGTGGTTCGATGTGGCTAAAATGAACTCTGGGAAATGCATGGACATGGGGAAAACTAATAGCAAGAATAAGCCCACCATCATATATCACTTGCATCCAGTGTTTCTTATTTGGGACGTTAACCCTTTTCCAGAAGTCTAGGAAACCAATTTGTATGAGATCTGTGTCTCGTATACTTCCCAAGTCGGAAGACAAACAAGAGTGTGGAGCAACTCCAAGGAATTAATATTTCATATTTTCCATACCCTTGGATGTAGAAGTAGACATTAATTTTTTAATTTTGGAACCTAATGACTTTCTGAATTCTAAAATACCAAAGTTTAAAGTACAATTACTTCAACCTTTGAAAACCCAAAAGGCTACAATATCTGAAAAAATCAAAAAATAGAGTTCTAAAATCCCACAAGCTTCAACCTCTGAATACCTGAAAGAATGCAATCTCTAAATCAGATACTTTTGAAAGCCCAAAAAAGAGAAGTCTGAAATGGAGATAGGCACCATTCATGACAACTGTGAAATTCCTAATAGTCAAATCCCGAAACCCTAAAAAGAAAATCTTCTAAACTTTGAAAAATGAGAAGTTCCAAAAAAGTAGATTTTAAATGCTTAGGAAAATGAGGACTGTGATGAGATCCTTCCTAAATTCCTATAGAAAATTAGATCATGCAATCATTAGGATCAAAAGCACAGTCAAATTGAACATAGTGGGAAAGGATATCTTCATCTTCCAAGGCATATAGAGGATGAAGAAAAATGATCAAGGAGGAAACAAAACAAAATATCTTAAACTAAAAAGAAAATAACCAAAATAAAATACCTAAAAATTGATGTCAAAAAGTACAAGATACATAAAAAACCTAGTTCCTTAGAGAAAAATGTGAGATGAAAATGACACGTAAAATACTAGTTTAAATAGGAAAAACTCGACATTAATGACCAAATTTTGATCCTTATGAAAGTAGGTAAGAAACTAAATGAGTGAAGAAATATGAAAGTCCAAAACTTGAAAGTCCAAAATTCTAAAATTTTGGAATTTCAGGGTTTCAGACTCTTGAGATTAAGAGGGATAAATCATAGAATGTGATGGAAGAACTCAAAAACCCGAAATCCTGAAAGTCTGAATTTTCAAACTTTCAAAATTCGGAAGTTTGAAAGCGAAATTAATCAAACTGGTAATGAGATTTTTGAAACTTGAAATCCTAAAAGTATGAATCTTCAAACTTTTCGACTTTTAGACTTTGGAAGTCCAAAAGTAGTTTTTCCAAAAGATGCAACCTAGAGTTCTGAAACCCTATTCTAAAGTCTAAAATTTTCTACTTTCTCCCTCTTCTAATCACATGACAAGACCATTTTCTAGTCGTACAATAATACCCTCTTCCTATCATGTAAATATTCCCTCTTCTTGTTGTGCAACAACACCCCTTGTTATCACATGACAATGCTTTCTTCCTGTCACACATCAAGGTCCCTCCTTGATGCATGTCATTCTACCTTCCCCATAACCTCTTCTTCCTGTCACGTGATAACCGCTCCTTGTGTACGCATGTCAATCACACAATCTTGTCACAAATCAACCTTCTCTCATTGTCCTGCGACAAGTCTTCCCCTTGTAAACGATGACTTTTCCCTTCTTGTCATCCATCAACTAGTGATTTCCGTCAGGAAACAAAAAGGAGTTTTAGATACGACCAAACATTAATGATACCATATAAGGTAGCTCAATAACTAGATTAATGAGTTATGGAAGCCATTTTTTTCATGCAAGAAAAGTACCATTGAAAATTGAACCATCATGGCTACCCATACCTTCGTACAGGTATTTAATGAAGGATGTTGGTTGGTAGCTTCTTCTCTCTATATATATGTAAATTCCCCTCATTTCAAAAGGGGGACAATTTCAAAATTGTAAAGGAACTTTTCCAGAATTTTTTGAGCACTTTTGTGAGATGCATTCCTCAAATTTATGCATTTAGTGAAGGATTATCACCTTTTACCTATACTATAATAGATTGTACATCAACTTAAGAAATAAAATTAGTGTTTTTTGGATCTTCTTACCCTAGATTGACTTAAATTTCATTTGTTGCCTTCTATTATATTTTGTAGGTATATTGTGCATATTGTGTTCCTTTGCAAGGCTTAAATTTGTTGTGCTCCATGCGATTGGAGGATTGAATGTGTTTTGGGACTATGGAATTCTTTCTACCCTCTTCTTCCCCATTTTCCTCTACTTTCACTCACTAGGAATCTCTCTAGTCTTGTTTCGGTGCTATCGCCTCCCTTAGTTTAGGATTTACATTTACGTATTGCTCTTCCTCTAGTCCCTTCGAATTGGTAGTTTATTCCAGTAGATTAGCATTGGAATAAGGAAAAAAAATTATTTGGAGGTTTGACTCAATTGCAAAGGTTCCACACATTTAGAAATTCCCATGTCTTTCAAAATTAGGGTTTTGTAATGTGCAAATCCTAGGGTGGTACTTTTCACCATAATAGTTCTCTAATGTGAACATATAGAAATCCCTCTACAATTGAGCTAACAAACAATGACCCCATGCATATTGGGTTTCATGATCCTTTATCTCTGGATTGATTAACTTGACTCTTATTTCTCAAGTAATAAGCATCGTTTTTATCAAAAGCGTCAGAATATTTTATCAAATAGGACTCATCACTTGGCCTTAGGATTATAGGTAACCTAATCAAGGTCTTATTGAATCGAGTATTGAAATCATGGAAAGATTCATTTGGATTTTTCTTTATATTTTCAAATTCAAATAAAATAAACATGGGATCTGTCATATCCCCATATTGCACTCTAAAGGCATTTTTCATCTAGTTCCATGAATCTATTGAATTATCTGGTAAATCCTTATACGAGTCACATTCATCCTCCTCAAGAGTATGAATAAATAGATTTATATACATGTCTTCAAAATAAATTTCAAAATCTTCCATTATATTGAAAAAGAGTGTTAAATATTGGTCACCAATGATGGCATTATTCCCTTGAAACTTTGGAATTCTATTTCTAACATCTTGTGGCACCATATTAGGATATCCATCCATACCTCTAAAATCTATAGGTCCAAAAGTGTTGACAACAAAAGGAGGTCCAGGTGGAGGTTGGGCCATATTGCCTTAAGGTGGTCAATTTACTAGAGAAACCAAATGATAAAGAATAAGGGGTCTTTGGAGCACAAGAGTATAGATTTCAAAATAGATATTCTCTAATGACTCAGCTTTATGGAAAACCTTATAAACCTTGGAAGAAACAAGGGAAAACTAAGAGGCACACTTTTTAGACATAAATGATGGCCCCTCTCCAATTGGAGAACTCAAAAATATATAAATATTACATGGTTCAAAATCACTTAAAGACATATGGTAATTTTCAACCACAGATTGATCAACTTTAAGAACTAATATGTCCTTTTTTTGTTCTTGGTTTCTAACAACATTCCAAACTTGTTTTCCTTTTGATTTTTCTTTTCCTACTTCTGGAAATAACCTTTTACTAGGATCCCTAGTGAAGAAATACCTTCCTCCATCCAAATTTCCAAATATCGATGACAAATTTCACTTGACATAGGTTAGGAAACTAGTAATCATCAAAATTTCAACTCAACACTGAGTTGCCACTAAGGATTTTCACCTTAGTTGTGCAAATGCACTATAAGTAACTTGTAAAATGTCTATCAATGCTTACTTTCAGAAAAGCTTAACAAATTCGACCTTCCTTTACCCACATTTATAATTATTCATACAAATTTAGTGCAATAACCACTAGAAACTAGAAATATTGCATAATGAACTTGTAATCTTTCAAAATATTAAAAATCTCAATAGAGGATGATGTTTAGACAAATTATTTGTACTTAAACCATGTAAGAAGCATTACCAGGGTTGGCATGTGTATGTTTTTGTAAAAATAGTCCCCGACAATGACACTAGATCAGTGTTGTTGTTGCAAAAATAGGTCCTAGTGTTCAAATAATAATTTGTAACTCAAATAATCCCCAAAAATGGCACCACATTCAGTGTTGTTGCTGCAAAAATAGGTCCCAGTGTTCAAATAGTCCTCTGTATATTCAAATAATCCCCAGCAATGGTGCCACTTTAGTGTTAGTACTGTAAAAATAGGTCTCAGTGTTCAAATAATCCTCTGTAATTCAAATAATCCTTGGAAAGGACACCATTTTAGTGTTGTTTCCCCATAAATAGGTCCTAGTGTTCAAATAATCCCTGACAATGGCACTATTTGGGTATTGGTATCAAAAATTGATTCTCCTATAAGGGATGAGTAGTATCACAAAAATGGCAAGATGCTGATAGATAGATGAATCATGAATGAGTCGTTTTGTAGCCAGGGAGGGGATTCAACTGACTCTTTTTTACTCATGCATTGGAGAAATCGATAGCACCTTATTGAGGGTTTGATCTACCCTCACTACTTTAGGTCGTGCTTTTAACTAGGGTGAGAGGAACCATTTTGTAACCTATGTTTGTGAAGGATATAAAGAGATCCTTCTTTTCACAATTTTCATGAGAACCTTGAAAAAATATGATCAATACAACACAATCTAACTTTCACGAGTTAACACACTAGAGAGTGAAGATGTTTCTTGGGAAAGGTTCAGATTACTAAAGACGATAATTGAAACCTGATTGTCTATACATACTTTGGCAGTGGAATTTGTTCATTTGTGCATACACACTACAAATAGGGGTAGTTTATGTAGGATTCATTGTTTGAGAAGTTTTTGGGGGGAAGTTAAGAAATATAAAGTTTATTATACCAAATCTTTGAGAACATTACAAATATTGGAAAACTCATAGACAAAATGCTTTAAAATAACCAAAATATTACTTCAACCAGAAGGTGTGTATTAATGGAGGCCCAAATATGCATGGTTTCATAAACTCTATAATAATTCAACATAAAGGATCATGCTAAAAGACTCAATTAAACATTGGAAATCCCTGGTTCATCATGCCTAAGATACACTCATATACTTACAAACAATATTTATCAACATAATGAAAGTAAAATGATTTTAAATTGTTTATTTTCATCACAAGATGAGAGTTCTTATCATGATGAAATTCCAAATGCCACAATACTAAGACACGAACGACATCTTATGTGACTCAAAGAGATTTTAACATAAGATTGTAACAGAAAAAGAAAAACTATGTGAAAACATTATGAAATAAGAGTAGACACAATTATGCTCATGATGAACACAAATTCATTTAAAGGTTCATTAGATTCATCAGCAGGGGAGAGTTTCTTTAACAATCTCAAATCTTGTTAATGGTTGTACACTTGCAACCATATTTACGTGATTAAACATAAAACATAGGAAAATAAACATGTTTCTTAGACGGTCTCTCAGGAAAATGGTATTTCTCAAACTTTCTCAGAAAAAATAACCCCCATATGCAAGAGTATTCTCATTGCATTTATACAATTTCACTCGCTCACTAATCCCAAATTTTCCCCCCAAAATTATAAATCTTCAAGAGAGTATTCATCTTTACAACATACCATTTAATCATTTTTATTCCCTTGAAAATATCTTACTTTTGGTTACTAGATGGATAAATCTTAAACTGATCATGTTTCTCAATTCCTCAACTATGACTGGGATGCCATGTCATAACTTTTGATAGTCTTTTTAATCATTCTTTTATTTTGTCATGTAAGAAATATCCTTTTTAATAATTCTCAGGTGGCTCCATATGGCTTGATCTGACAAGAAATCCTTTTCACCTTTGAGAATACAAACTTGAGGAATAGATACCTACATTCATACCTCTGAGAACTGAGTGTCCTCACATGGATTATACCACATATCTGCGTTGTGAGTCCAAGTTAGCCAAGTGTCAAGAGGAGCCAGCAGAAGCTTCCATGTGTCTCCTTGGCACAATTGCAAAGGTCAAGTCCAGAGGTAGGTTCCTTAAATAAGGGTGGGCCCTCCACATGCCTAGAACCTAAGAGAGTTACACCGATCACGGAAAATTTTGAGCATGGGAAAGTTCAGCGAGAGCTTCCACCTATGTGTTCGGTGTAACTTCAAAGATAAATTCTAGAGGCGGGACATCAAATGAGTGCAGGCTCTCCATGTGTCATGGGCCCAAGAAATTTACATCAGACACTTGAAAATTCCAAGTATGGGAATATCCAGTGGAAACCTCCACGTGTCTCTTCGATGCTCTTTCAAAATTATAAGTATGGGAAGATCCTATGGAAAGGATTTGAGTTGAAGTGGGCCTCGGCATGCTTTTCACATTTTATATCACTTTAAAAAATTACACATTTTCAGAGAATTTGGCCCTCCCATCCGCTTTTGATATAGGATTTACACATGGATTTCCTGGGCATCGACAGGGTTGTGACTTAGTTTATGACTTCCATTATTTTTCAAAACAAAGCCCAGAATCTCAAAATTCCCTGGTAACCTGCCTCCCCACTTTTAACTCTCGATGTGGGGATTAGTGGGGCCACACTTCACTTTTATACTTTATTCCTTTTTCATTATAAAGCTAAAAGTTCCAAACACCTTCAGTGACCCACATTCCCACTTTTTACTTTTCAATGTTGACTGAACACATGGCTTTATTTGGTCCCCAGCAGAGTCATGGCTCACTTTATAACTTTTACTACATTTCAAAAAAAAATCTAAAATTCTCAAAGTGCTCCAACGATTCTCCTCTCTACCTTTGAATTTTCAAAATGCCACATTTCCTTTTGCAGGCCTTAAGCATTCCTTTTATATTTTCATTCCTTTTTCCATAATGCCTCAAAACACAAAAAGGGTCCTCCTTTCCGCAACCACTTGATTTATGACAAGTGTACACTTTTCAGGGCCAAAGTAAGAAATCGCTCCACCGCTTCATATCGTTTATTAGCCAATTAAGATTCGTCGGATCCATGAGACCAATTGGGAATTCTTTATAAATGTAACAAAAGTGACAACTTCACCAAATAGTCCCACCATACCGTGTCCAATCAAAGAATACCATGTATCCATAGGTGTTGGGATAAATTTTGATAGGGAAAACATGACCATGGAAAAATAAAAGGAAGGGGAAACTCTAGCATTCATGCCCAAATAAAAAACTTGTCCACATGGAAAGAGAAACTATAAACAACACAGAGCTCAACGCTTTTAATGACCATAGAAAGTGATTTGACGACAACAACCTGATAAACATAAAAATTCAATCATCCACACAGGGAGACAAAACATATTTCAGACAACGCAGACTAATTTTTTTTTGAAAAAATAGGGCAAGATTGAATAGAGCAACAACATTGGCTCTGAATCAGGGATGAGAACTCCCAGCAAGTGCCGCAAGAAAAACATAACAGACCATGTGCCAAAAATCCATTGGGAAATGGAGTCAAGAGCTGACCTCCAAACAAAGAAACAATAGCCAACCTCCCAAGAACGAACTGAGAAACTAACAAAATCCAGTCACCAAGGACAAGGACAAACCAAAACAGAAAAAACACAAAAACAAACAAAACAAAAACAAAGACTACACACTATACAATGATGTGTACCTTGATTCTGAGAAATCAATGAAGGAAATTTTTAAAGTGCCTGCCATTTTGAGTACGAACAAACCAAGAAGTCTTGATACTTTTTTAACAACTGGACATATGCTTGTTTTTCTTCTCTATCCAAGTTGTTACCAAGCCATATTTTTTTATCTTTATCTTTTGTGCCTTTCATAGATCTAGAAAAAACCCCATCAAACATAAAGGTGCAAGGAGAACCAGTCTGCTCAGCATAGCCCAAAAAGTGTTTGAAATCGACGTCTACATACAATAATTCATAAGAAGCATTGTTAGGGTCTTCAATGAGATGTAACATTTTCTTCTCACACTACAAATTCAATAGGTTCCCCTCCATTGGTATTTTTACCTATGACATGTCCATTTTATGCTTCCACCCACACTAACTTCCAACTTTCTAGATAATAACGTCCCCCATTTGGCAGGACAGTCCATAATAACCACATTCGTGGTTAAGCGTTTTCCTGGAAAATCTACCAACTGCACTACTAATCCCTTGACATACCAAAATACTCACACTTCTCTTGAATCCATAGCAATACATTTCCATAAAGCTGTTGTTACCTTGATATTTAACTCATTCATGACCTCAAGAGGCATTACATTACATGAGGCTCCTAAATCAAACATGCAGTTATGTACCATCCTATCTTTAATAATCAAAGTGGTGAAAAATGGATCCAAATTAAGCTAAGATTCAACCAGAGAAGTTTCCAAATACACCTCAGGTGACTTTCTCAGTTCCACTAATACCTGTGCTATTTATAATCCTGCAATAATAGGAGGAGGCTCTACATTTTTCACAATTTTTACCTGAGAAATCTTTTCTTCCTTAAATCCCAAATATTCGAATGCCCTTTTCCTATGCTCAGGATCCTGAGTAATTTGACAATGGTAATAGTGACCTTGATATGACTCAATATTTGGGCTATGTCACAAGCAACATATTTGGGTAGGGTAGTATTAGGAGGGATATTCATCACTTCCTATGATAGTATAGGAAATTTAAGAGTCTGGGCATGGGCAGGAGCATAGGTTTTATTTGGGGTAGTTAGGCCTTTGCTAGATGTATCTTTCTTAAGGGTTTCCCTTGGGATATTCGTAATAACTGGAACTTTTGTCTTGGTTTGTGGCCCTCCCCCTTTGACAAAATTACTTCTGGTGTTATATTCTTTCTCCTAAGTAACTACTGCATTCAACAACAGTTTCATGTCCTCTTTGAAAGGGATCCCTCCATCATAATTTTTAATCATTAAGGCCCTTAAGTATTCAAAATAATGATTAGGTAGATCAAATTCTTTCACCAAATCAATTTCAAAACCATTAATGGGAGGAAGAGGCAATACCCGGTGGACACAATCCAATAAATCTTCAATAGTCCTGACACTTATCAATTTAGTTGAGGTTGCCCCCTACTGTGAGTTTGCAAGGCTCTCTATCATGCACATATCATCATATGTCTCATCATCATCTTCTTCCTCAACTTCTTGATCTACATCACATGGGGAGTGTGGTAATAAACACCTATCACACCACTCAATAACATGGGCGTCCTCCCTAATAACAATCCTAGTAGTCAAAGGATAGGGAACAAATCTATTTTCCTAGGGTTGAGGACGTCTATATCCTAACCTTATGGCCCCTTTCCATCTGTCATCTAGTTTGTGATCACCTCTAGGATGATTTCCAAATCTCTCCTTACCATGCGGCTTGTGTTGACCCTGGGAACTTTATCCTATCCCTTTTTCTGCTATGGCCATTTTATAGGATATCTCTTTAACTACTTCAGCCAAAGTTTTATAACCTCTTCCAGATCAACAACTTTCTTTGATTGAGGCCTCTCAAGATTGATTAATTTAACACCCTCTCTCTTACGAGGCTCTCCAACTAATTTGATGTTATTTTCTATTTTTAAGGCCATAGTGAAAGCCTACCTTAATATTCCCAGATTCTTATCTCTCATGTAATAAGCGACCTTTTTATCAAAAGCATATAAATATTTTATCAAACAAGACTCATTACTTGGCCTTAGGATTATAGGTAACCTATTCAATGTCTTATTTAACCGAGAATTGAAATCGTGGATAGATTCATTTGGATTTTTCTTTATATTTTCAAATTCAGATAAAATGAACTTGGGATCTGTCTTATTCCCATATTTCAATCTAAAGGCATTTTTTCATCTTGGTCCATGAATTTATTGAATTATCTGGTAAGTCCTTATACTAAGTCACGTGCATCCTCCTCAAGAGTATGAATAAATAGATTTATATACACATTTGCAAACTCACTTTCAAAATCTTCCATCATATTGACAAAGAGTCTTAAATGTTGGTCACCGATGATGGCATTATTCCCTTGAAACTTTGGCAGCCTATTTCTGACATCTTGTGGCACCATATTAGGATATTCATCCATACCTTTGAAATCTATAGGTCCAAAAGTGTTGACAAAAAAAGGAGGTCTAGGTGGAGGTTGGGCCATATTGCCTTAAGGAGGTGAATTTACTGGAGAAACAAAATGATAGGGAACAAGGGGGTCTTTGGAGCACAAGAGTATAGCTTTCAAAATAGATATTCTCTAATGTCTCAGCTTCATGGAAAACCCTATCAACCTTGAAAGAAACAACGAAAAACTTAGATGCATGCTTTTTCAAACACAAATGGTGGCCCCTTTCTAATTGGAGAACTCAAAATTATATAAAGATTACTTGGTTTAGAATCATTTAAAGATGTATCCTAATCTTCAACCATAGATTCATCACCATTCAGAACTGATATGTCCTTTTTTGATTCTTTGATTTCTAAAAATGTTCCAAACTTGCATTTCCTTTTGAATTTTCTTTTTGTACTTCTGTAAATAACCTTTTAGTAGTATCCCTAATGAATAAATACCTTCTTCCCTCCATCTTTCCAAATATCGATGAAAAATTTAACTTGACATAGGTTAAGACACAGGTAAATCATCAAAATTTCAATTCAACACGGAGTCACCACTAAGGATTTTCACCTTAGATGTGCAGATGCTTTATAAGTAACTTGTCTATCAATGCTTAATTTCTAAAAATATTAATAGATCCAACCTTCCTTTACCCACATTTATCATTATTGATGCAAATTTAGTGCAATAACCACTAGAAACTAGGAAATACTACACAATAAACTTGTAATCTTGCACAAATATTACAAATCTCATCAAAGGATGAAATTTAAATAACATATTTGTACTTAAACCATGTAAGAAGTAGTACTAAGGTCAGAGTGTGTATGCATTTGTAAAAATAGTCCCTAATAATGGTGCTAGATTGGTGTCGTTGCGGCAGAAATTGGTCCCAGTGTTTAAATAATCCTCTGAAATTCAAATTATCCCTAACAACGGTGCCACTTTGGTGTTGCTTCCACACAAATAGGTCCCCATGTCCAAATAAAACTCTCTAATTCAAATAATCCCTGAAAATTGCACCACTTCGGTGTTGTTTTCAAACAAATAGGTCTCTGTGCTCAAATAATCCTCTGTAATTCAAATAATCCCCAGCAAGGACACCATTTTGGTGTTGTTGCGGCACAAATAGGTCCTGGTGTTCAAATAATCCCTAGGAACGGCACCATTTTAAGTGTTGGTATCAAAATTGATTGTCCTGCAGGGGATGAGCAACATCACGAAACCTGTAGGATGCTTAGAGACATACGAATCACGATATGGCTTGTTTTGTAGCTAGGGAGGGGATTTAGTTGACTTTTTGTCAATCAAGCGTTGCAAAAATGGATAGCACCTTATGGAGGGTTTGTTCTACCCTCACTACTCTAGGTCGCACCGTCAACCAATGTGAGAGGACCCATTCTGTAACCCATGTTGGCGAAGGATATCAAGAGATCTTTCTTTGCATAATTTTCATGAGAAGCTTGAGAAAATATGATCAATACAACAAAATCTAACTCTCACAAGCTGTCACGCTAGAGAGTGGAGATGTTTCCTCGACAAGGTTCGGGTTACTAAAGATAATAATTGAAACCTAATTGTCTCTGCATACTTTGGCAATTGATTTTTTTCAGTTGTGGATACATGGTACAAACAAGGGTAGTTCATGTAGGATTCATCATTTGAGGTTTATTGGTAGGAAGTTAAGTAAGATAAAGTTGATTATACTAAATCCTTGAGAACCTTTACAAATATTGGAAAACTCACAGACAAAATGTTTCAAAATATCAAAAAATATTCCTTCAACAAGAAGGTGTGTATCAATGGAGGCCCAAAGATGCACGGTTTCATAAAATCTTTAAGAATTCAACATAAAGGATCATGCTAAAAGGCTCAATTAAACGTTGGAAAAAACCTAGTTCGTCATGCCTAAGATACACTCATAGACTTATAAACAACCTTTATCAACCTAATGAAATTAAAATGATTTTAAATTATTTATTTACATCACAAGATGAGAGCTCTTCTCATGATGAAATTACAAATACCACAATACTAACACATGGATGAGATATTGTGTGACTCGGAGAGATTTTAACATAATGATTGTAACAGGAACAAGAAAAACTATGTGAAAACATTATGAAATAAGAGAAGACACAATTATGCTCATGATCAACACAAATTCATTTCGAGGTTCATTAGATTCATCAGTAGGGGAGAGTCCCTTTAACAATCTTAGAGCTTTTCAATGGCTCTACACTTGTAACCATCTTGATGTGATCAAATATAAAACATAGGAAAATAAATAGGTTTCTCGGACGGTCTCTCTGAGAAAATAGTTTTTCTCAAACTTTCAAAGAAAAATTAACCCCCCATATGCAAGAGTATTCTCATTGCATTTATATAATTTCACTCGATCACTCATCCCAAATTTCCCCCCCAAAATTCTAAATCTTCAAGAGAATATTCCTCTTTACAACATACTTTTTAATCATGTTTATTCGCTTGAAAATATCTTAGTTTTTTTGCTAGGTGGATAAATCATGAAATGATCATGTTTCTCAGTTCCTCAACTATGACTGGGAAGCCATTTTATTAGTTTTGACAGTCTTTTTAATAATTATTTTATTTTTTCATGTAAGAAATCCCCTTTTTAATAATTATTAGGTGGCTCCATATGGCTTGATCTGACAAGTAATCATTTTCACCTTTGACAATACACCTTGAGTAATAGATACCTGCATTCGTGCCTCTTAGAAATGAGTGTACTTGCATGGATTATACCAAATATCTGTACATTACCAGTCTGAGTTAGCCAAGTGTAAAGAGGAGTCAGTGGAAGCCTCCATGTGTCTCCTTGGAGCAATTAGAAAGGTGAAGTCCAGAGGTAGGTTCCTCAAATAAACGTGGGCTCTCCACGTACCCAGAACCTGAGACAGTTTCACCGGTCACTGAAAATTATGAGCATGGGAAGGTCTAGCTAGAAGCTTCCACCTGTCTGTTTAGCACAACTCCAAATATGAAATCTAGAGGTGGGACCTCGAATGAGCACAGGCTCTCCATGTGTCATGGCCCCAAGAAAGTTGCATTAGACGCTTGAAAAGTCTAACTATATGAAGATCTAGCGGAAACCTCCACGTGTCTCTTCGGTGATCTTTCAAAAGTAAAATTCAGGGGTAGTTCCCAAAATAGGTGTAGGACCCTCCACGTGTCCTAGAGCCTAAGAAAGTTGGCTTGGCCGTTAAAAAATTCTCAGTGTAAAGAGAAGCCAGCAGAAGCCTCCACATGTCTCTTCAGCCCAATTTTGATATGGAGCCCAAAATAGGAGACCCCAAACAAGCACATGCCATCCATGTGGAAAAGATTTGAGTTAAAGCGGGCCTGGGGGTGCTTTTCACATTTTGTATCACTTAAAGAAATTGTGCATTTTTGGACAAGTTGGCCCACCCATATGCTTTTTATATAAGATTTACACATGGCTTTCCTGGGTGTCAACAACGATGCAGATTACTCTATGACTTTCATTCTTTTTCAAAACAAAATTAAGAATCTCATAATTTCTCGACGACCCACTTCCCCACTTTTAACTTTCAATGTGGCCATTAGTAGGGAAGCGCTTCACTTTTATACTTTATTCCTTTTTCGTAATAAATCTAAAAGTTCCAAACACCTACAGTGACCTACCTTCATGCTTTTGACTTTTCAATGCTGACTCAACACATGGATTTATCTGGTCCAGAGCGGAATCATGGTGCACTTTATAACTTTTACTCCATTTCAAAAACAAAGCTAAAATCTTCAAAGTGCTTCGATGATTTGCCTCTCTACCTTTGACTTTTCAAACCACCATGTGTCCTTTTGCGGGCCTTAGGCATTCCTTTTTTATTTTCATTTGTTTCACTATAATGCCTCAAAACAAAAAAAGGGCAATGACTTTCCGAAACTTCTTAATTTATGACAGGTGTATACTTTTTGGGGCCAAAGTAAGAACTTTCTCTGCCACTTCATTACGTTGAGTAGCCAATTAGAATTCATCGGAGCCACGGGACCAATTGGGAATTTTTTACAAATGTAAAAAAAGTGACAACTTCACCAAGTAGATCCTGCATGCCATGTCCAATCAAATAAGACCATGTATCCGCGGGCTTTGGGATAAAATTTGACAAGGAAAACATGACCATGGTAAAATAAAATGAATGGGAAACCCCAACATTCACGCCCAAATAAGAAATTGGTCTACATGGAAAGAGAAACTATAAAAAATACAGATCTTAATGCGTTTTATGACCATACAAAGTTATTTGACGAGAACAACATGATAAAGATAAAACTTCAATCATCCACACAAGGAGACAAAAAATATTTCAGATCACGTAGATTAATTCTTTTTTGCACAAATAGGGTGAGATTGAAATGAGCACCAAAAAATTTTATTCTCCTCTATCACCTTACAATTATATCACATCTTTTATATGATATTGATGCATGTCCTCCATCCATTGCTATGAATGAGAATAGTACAACAAAAATAAATTTCCACAATTGCATAAGAATAATTTAGTCACCAAAATAATCAACCTAATCATGGGCTCTCAATTACTTCCAATCCCTAATCAAAATATTTATGCATATGTTGTATGGTAAGGATGAAAATGACCTATTTTTAAAGCTATCTCCACAACCCATTGCATCAAGGATTTTTGCATCACCTCCCCCCTTTTTCTTTGAGGGGATCGATAAATTTAAACACGATACATATGTTACTTAAAATAAGAAAGAAGAGTTTCATATAAATTCCCTCCAATGGTTTCTATACCCTTCAAATTATCCTCAATCAATTCCTTTCATCATCACCCATCCTATTCATAGAGTGGTTCACATTAAAGTTCTTTAACACCTTCGTATCAATATATCCAATGTAATACTTTGATCTAATGGCTAATAAATATAAAAAAATAAGTTTGAGTATTCTTTAGGCGTTCCCTTTCCTAGGATTTCCAAACATAAGACATTTTTTTAACATTTTTATAAGATTGGTAAAAACTACACCCAAACATCTAGTGATGTGGCTTTTTTCATGGAAGAGTATTTCATGTTTGTTAGCTTGATAGAGTATCAATGAGTGGGAAATCCTCCTCCAATCTCATTCTCAATTATTCACTCTGAATTTGGTTTTACTGAAATATTGTTGACCTTTTTCTCAACCTGTTGCTTCATTTAGATGATTTCAAAAAAAATGGACATGGAAGAAGAAAACAAATTCGTATATGTTGTACTGTCAGAAATGGTGATGATAATGGTGTCGATTAAGGCCACTTACCATGCATAGATTCCATACTCATCTATGCATACGAGCACCGCCTCAATGATGATGGTTTCCTCTAGTTGTCATTGTCCTTAGCTCCTTTCTTTTGGATTTAGTTTGTTATTGAGGTGTTGAAATGGTTCTTTATATTTTTAGAGTTGTAGAAGAAATTCTAAGACGGGTGTTTTTTTACAAAATTTTAATTGATTTTTTAAGTTTTAAATGACAAAAGGGGAAGATGAAATAAGTTATTTTTGAAAGACCAATAAAAAAACATATTCATTCCATTATGTCAGGAAGAGGACCACTTCTATTGTTGTTTCATCCTTATTAGCATTAGGATCATGATATATTAAGATTTGTATACTATAATTGATCAAGTGAACCAATCAATGAAATATTGCTTGTTTGATTTAGTAATTATTTTTAAAATTATAGAGAAAACTACAAGATACACCAAAGAAGCACATCCAACATGAAAAAATATATATTTGAAGATAATAAGAATATTATATTGCTTAGAGAAATCTTATTACATCGTTAAGCACTTTATAAAACAAGGGATCCTGTGGGAAAATTATTTTTCATCACATGAATCTATGACATCCCACAATACAACATTCATCAATCTCATAAATGTAGTGGGTGCATTTCGTAAAAAAAATGGAAGTACTAACCATTCATAAAAAACCTATTTTGTCTTGAAGGTAGTCTTCCATATATCCTCCTTCTTCATTCTAACTTGGTGATAACTTGGCTTGAGATATAATTTTGTGAATAATTTGACATGCTAAATCTGGTGCAAGAGATCATCTATGCGGGGAAGTGGATATATGTTCTTTATGGTGATCTTGTTCAAAGAATGGTATTTGATGCACATTCTCCAAGAACCATCCTTCTTCGGCACCATCACAATAGTTTAACCAAATGTTGAAGTTCTCAGACGTATCACCCATTGGTCTAGAAGTTCCTAGAGTTGTATCTTTACTTCAGTACTCTCTAGCAAGGATTGCCTATACAACCCAATGTTCGGTATAGGGGACTCTAGAAACTATTAAATCTCATGCTCTACTTCCCGCTTTGGTGGTAACTTATTGGGATCCTAAAAAAATTCCTGAAAAGAACGAATAATACTATCCAAATCCTATTTTCCCTGATTAGAAATCTCTGAAACTTATACCCCATCTTGTTTATCCTTTAACAAAATTAACCAAAATTGATTATGATTTTCCTGAATAATTCATTTGGCTTAGTTAACACTAACCATAGTAACGCGTGCCCTATGCTAGCATGCCTAGATGTTGTAAATCATCCCATCCTTAACCTATTTGTATTGGATTTCCCTTATCATAAATATAGCAATCCTTATATACAAGTAAGGACTCCCGAAAATAACATCAAAATCATCAAGTGGAATAACATCAGCTTCCAATACATCAATATATTGAGAATATATCCCAAACATGACCTTCAATCTTTTTTTTACTCAAATTTCAACAACCTTGTTCACCCAAACCAAAAGATAACAGTGTGGATGCTAGTAATTCTTAAGATGAAGCTTCTTTATAACTACTTCAAAAATAAAATTAGACAGAGAACCGGTGTCAACCAAAGCATTTTTCTTTTCTCTCTTGATCTAGATTTTGATATGGAATAGTCTACTCATCTCCTCTTTCCAGTTATCCATATTAGTGGTCATGCATCCAAGCCTCTTATTTACATTAGAGTCATCTTTGATTTCCACCTCCCATTTTGTCTTTACAGCTGTCATGGACTTCTTTGAGTCCTTGGTTTGGTTCTCTGGATGCAACTTCTAACATGTAGCATCAATATGACCATTGCTATCATAGTTCTTACAAAAATTCTTGGGATCTTTACAAGTATATAAAATAATGGAGGATTATTTACCTTTCCCTTTTAAGTTACCCTTGTTACTTGATTGCCCGTGTTCTATCTTCCACTGATTTGTCAACTAATTTTCCCCCGGCTCTACTTTTCCTTGTTTTTTTTCATCATCTATGTAGTATTCCTGCTCATACACCTCGTTGCGATATTTGGGCTTTGTGGAGATGAATTTTCTTCAGAGGTGAGTGTGAAGTCCTCCCAAGTACTTAGTCAAAATATCCTCATCCTCCAAGTCCATGTTTAGCAACATGGCCTACCTTCGAAACACCATAGTTTATTCCTACACAATTTGACCATTGCCTTATCTAAAACACTTCCATTTATTCATTTGGTCAATCTTGTGGCCAATAGGATAAAAGTTAGCTCTAATTAATTCTTTAAATTCTTGATGAGATTTCACAATATGACATTTATTCTTTCCACAAGTGTTTATATGGGTTTCCCAACAAATCAGAGTGTGTCCATTTATTTTGAGACATGAGAAGTTGATCCTTTATGCCTCACTGACATTATGGATGCTAAATTAGACTTCTAGTGGTTTTAACCATTTTTCAAGCAACTATTTATCTAATTTTCCTTCAAATATTTCAATTTCAGCTTTTGTCTCTATTTTAAAAGAAGCATGATTGGATTTTACCTTTTCTATTGCATTTAATCCTCTTCTTCATGCTCTTTCCCATAATATTCCCCGTGGTGGCTCTTTCCTATACCAAAATTTTTAGGTAAGCCTCGAACCACTTAGTCCATGAAGTCTTTTTTAACAGAAGCCATCATGGTCTCTAGCATCTCGATTATATGGACCATGTTCTCTTCATCTATTTTCCACCAAATTCTCTGTTTCCACTTCCTTTTAGAAATATCTAGGTTAGAAGGTAAATCCTCTTTGCCTTTATATCTCATTACTGTCATACAAATCAAAAAATGAATACAACAATCCTAGATACTTGTTACATCTAATACCAAAATGATCTGTAAACTCTGTACATTAGAACTGTTCACGAAATCACAATTAAATGTTGTTCTTATTCTTTTGATTATAAAATGAATAAGATAGCTAGTGAATGAATGTTTCTTATTATTATAATCAACAATTGTAGGAAACGAAAGAATATAATCTCATTAACACCAACACGTTTTATCCTGGAAACCTCCAGTGGAGGAAAATAGTTCACGAAGGTAAAATGCTCTTTCTTCCTACTTTTTATTGGCCAATTAAATAAATAAGTACAAAATTTACAATAAGTATGAAAGAGAAGAAGATAATATCTCACACTTCCTCATAATTACTTGCTCACTTGATGTCATGCTTTGATGATAAAAAACTCTCCTTCCTACATGTATTTATAAACCTTATCATGTCCTCCTATGCACTAGAGGATGAGAAAGGTCATGGAGGAGAAGAGACACAAACATACTTTCCAATTCTAGGACTGTTTGTTTCAAAATTTAGTTTTCTACCCGAAAGAGCCAGCTCCATTGTCTAATCCAAACCAGTAGGCACAATACTGCAACCCTAGCTAAGTGGTGGTTACAGGACCACCATCGGGATTGGCCGAAGGTTTTGTAACCGCCACTCTGCATAGAGTGGTGGTTATGTTAACATAAAGATAGAACCTCCATTTCTTCATTTTCCTTATTCCGTGTTCACTGATCTAATAAAGTAGATTCATTTTAGATCCCTATGGATCATCAAGTGAAGAAATTAATGAAAGATTTATTTTTTTATGTAGTAATTAATTTTAAAATCATAGACACAACTACAAGATACACCGAAGAGGCACATCTAACTTGACAAATTATATATTTAAAGATAACTTTTAAGATTTGTTTGAGACAACAGAGGAGAGGTGAAGGTGGAGCAAACAATTTGAAGGAAAGATTGCTTAGATAGATCTTATTACATTATTAAGCCATTTATAAAACAAGGGAACCTGTGAGTGAATTAATTTTTCTTAGAAAATATTTTCTTTGGCTATGGCAGTTGTGAAACTTCTTGTAGGTGCCACGCTAAATATTTTATCCATATAAAAGTTTGATGACTATGATTTATTCAGAGTGATGAGCCTTTGTGTCATTTTTATTGACGTTTTGTTTAAAATATTTTGAGTAGGTCATTTGAGTATTATATATGAGCTTATGGATCAAACTGGATATGTCCTTTTTGGACCAAGGTTTAAATTATTTTTTACGAATGATATCTATTATTAAATTAACAAGAAAAATTATAGAAGATAATTCACACAAAAATGATTGTGTTATAGCACGCCCCCAACCCACGAAACAAATTACACTAAAAAAACTTAGAATACGAAGGAACCAAAAACATCGAAACAAAAAATAAACTTGTTGGATTCAATTTATGATAGCCATTGTAAATTTATTGAATATTTCTATTATATTATACCAATACACACAAAATATCTCTAAATGATAATGTAAAAAAACATAAAATACATGTACATATTATTAAAGGGAATTTATTATCCCTTTAGAAAACCCAACACAGCAAAATGATGACCACCCACCCATCGTTTTATGTGCTCAAAATAATGAACATACCAAAAAATAAATGAGGAATAACATAAGACCAAATAATATTTGAAGGATTGGCTTCCATGAAAGTGGCGCACATAAGCTTTAAAGGATTGGGTGCATTTGCATTTACGTTTGTGTTTGCGTCTACATCTACATCTATTTTTGCAGCTGCAGGTGTCATAGAAGGACTAAGTGCACTTGTAAGCATCGAAGGATTGGCTACCTCTATGTCTTCCTATTCCGCCTCTGATAAAAACACTGTAAAAACAATCATTATTATTATTGAAGCCAAAACGACTTTCCTATTCTCCAAATCAAGTTGCCCAAAAACTTGTTTTGAAAAATCAAATAGTTTGCACCCAATCTTCCAATTCTAAGACCTTCAAATTCCTTCAATAGGAATAATTTTCAGCCCTCTTCACTCTCCAAGTGATATAAATTACCAAATCATCCATCTCATGGTTCAATCATTTCGTTATTTCAGTAAAAGAAATCTTGTCCTGGAAAACAAACCTTCTTTCTCAAAACCATAATTTTATCAACCATCAAATCTCATAATCATGAGACAATACTTATACCCATGGAAATATATTTTATTCTCCTTTTAGGAACATATTTTAACTCCTTCAAACTCTAAGTGACAGGCCTTCAACCAAGCTTATCTTTGTAAACTTCCTAAAACTGTCCCAAAACATCCCTTTGACTAGTCTTCTCAAATAGGGAAAAATTTTATAATTTTTTGCATCCTCATGACTAGAAAAAACCATGTACATCAATAAAAAATCACATCCTAAAACCAATGTCCATTTAATTTGTAACTCATTTGGACAACCATGTCCCAAACTGAACTACTTAAAAAATAAGAACATGTATGAGTGGGGTCCACTCATCACACAAACCAATATACCATACCATTTTTAAATCATGGAGGAGTCTTATAAATCATATAATAATCATCTATTCAATATAAATCAATTATGGGAACTTGAGATAAAAATCTCTCAAACTGATTTCTAGCCAAGGTTTCAAGCACATAAAATGTTGTTTACCTTCTTAACATTAATCGTTCATAAAAATTTGAGGATGAAATGACATAATTATATTTTTGAAACTTTATAGAATAAATTTATAAACATCCGTAAAATCCAAAAGGTCGCATGTAAAGAACACAATTCAAGGTGAGCAATAGAAGGTACACTTTGAGCTATAAATTACTTCTCTGACCATATTTCACCAAAGTTGTCATAACTTGTAAAATACACATCATGAGCAACTTGAAATTCATTTCATTCGTATCAGAACATTCTAGTAACATATCGAATCATCATATGTCACCAAATAGCTCTCAATATTATTCCCATTTCATTTTCATAGTTAACCCTTCTAGTGTTGTAATGTTTAGGTAGGAACAATAAAATAACATCAGAACTAACCTGAAAACTATACAAAAGGACAAACATACCAGGATATATATATAACATCCTGATGCTTCATGGAGTTCTTGGGGGGGGGGGGGGGGGGGGGGGGGGGGGGGGGGGGTGGGGGGGGGGGGTGGTGGGGGGGGGGGGGGGGGGGGGGTGACACTATCTGGCATATCATCCTCATGCCCCTAGACACATAGACTAGTCTACATGAGCTCTTGAAACTTGGCCTTCCAACAGGGTATTCATTCTTCCGATAAAATCAAGTAGTTTCCTAAACCACTCTACAAACATGCTCTCTCATGCGTGAATATTCTCATCATGCTATCAAGAATTTCTAACAACCCATGCACCATGCCACATGAGAAAGGTCCACATGATTGTTGCTGATGCCAGTCATTCTCACTTAACACCTTCATGCAACAAGAACAGCATCTGACTCTACTTAATACCATTTTTCATTAATGGGATTTACATAAATGACAAAGCCTAAATAAAACAAATACATTGAAAACAATCCATAATTAACCTTGATAACTCATTATAACTGGTAGGTATACCTATCTAATAGTGGGGATAATAGCTATGTCAGGGTTGTCCTTCAACGTTATCCATTTCTCTATAAGTTACAGGCATAGACTACCTATATAGATATGGGGTCAGAGGCATGAACTTGAATAATACCAAAAACTACCACATTCATTTCTTCATACTAAAATAAAGTCCCGCGGTGGAGAACAGAAATGATACTTTAGCAAACTGGTATGTAGAAATTAGAATTGTTCTCAAATCTCAATGGAAACCTTCCAAAACAACCCTTTGAAAAATACTCTATGGCCTCCAGATAATTGCAGGCAGTTGAAAACCCTATCGGAACATGGATTATATGTAATCATTTTTTATCTCTTTTTCATCTTAAACATCAATAACATCACTACCATAATCTATGAACATGACCAATCTACATATGTTTCCACCATATCACCCCACACAAACAACAAGTTTCATGGTCCACAATGAACACCTACCTGGTTCTACATCAACCAACATGGTATCGAATGTAACCGTCATAGAAGAATCAGGATATAAGTTGAGCTAACAAACAATGACCGCATGGCATTGAATTCCATGATCCTCTATCACCTAAAAATCTATCACATAATGTATATGATATTGATGCAGTCTTCTATCCATTTTGATGAATGAGGAGTAGTACAAGAAAAAAAAAATTCCCACAATTATAAAATAACAATTTGTCACCAAACATTATCTGATCATAGGCTCTCCTATATGCCAATCTTGATCAAAATATCTATGCATATGTGCTATGGTAAAGGATGACAATGACTTATTTTTAAAGCTATTCTCAATATCCCAATGGCATCAAGGATTTATGCATCCACCTGCACATATTTTCTTAGGGGGATCAATCAATTTAAAAACATGATACATATATTACTTATCACTAGAAAAGAGTGTCATCTAAATCCCTCCATGGTTCTATACGCTTCAAAATTCGCCTTAGTCAATCCTTTTATCATCCCATCCTCTCATACAGCGGGTTCAACATTTCAGTCTCTTTACACGCCTATATATCAAGATATCTAATTAATACTTTGATTCGTGGCTAATAAAATCCAAAAACAAGTTGAGTCTTCTTTAGGGCTTTCCTTTGTGAAAACATTTCCCAACATAAAACATTAACTTTTAAATGTTTAGTAGAAGATGGGTAGACAACCAACACCCAAAATTTATTCTTGTGTTGTTCTTCATGGAAGAATATTTCCATTTTTTAGGCCTCAGCGTTTCAATGATGTGGGAAATCCTCCTCCACTCTCATTCTCCATTATATGATTTCATTGGTCTTGTACTAAAATATTTTTGACCGTGTCTGAACCTCATGTTTCATTTGTATATAATTTGGAATTTTTTTATAAATGGTAGGAGTAAAAAAATTCTATATGTTGTAGTTTCAAAAATAAATGTGATGATAATTGTAGGCCCACTTCCCTTTGACACCTTGTCACATGGATCTGACACTTATTGACATATTATGGGACATGGTTATAGTTTTGAGTATTATGATGTTAGAGGTTAGATCATGAATTATTGTTAATGATTTTGGTTTCATATTGCAAGCAGTGTTTATTAGAAGGACATTTTTAGATATATTGATGTGATAGAGTGTGTGACATGGTGCTATAAGAGGTGTTCAGATTCGTGATATTGGGATATTTGAGGAGACCTAGAAAATGAAATGATAAATTGATGATTGATATAATTATCAATGAAATTCTCAGTGATACTCCTGATTGTCTGATGATTTTTTGTGGACTCAAATATATTGATGATATTTGAAATTATATTTATATTCATTTGGATGTTCTGATATGGCCACGAGGCGGACCGAAGCAGGTTATTGTATTTTGTAGGTTAACATATACAAAAAACATCGGGGGATTGGAGACCAACCACTTTGGAATTCTAGCTGAATTCAACAAGGTTCACCATGACCACGTAGTCATTTGTGGTGTTTGATTGGCGTTAGAATTACGGCGAGGGGATCACCTTTAAATGTGACCAAGGGATTTTATGGATTTTTTTATTTGGTGCCTTTGTGAATGTGCATGTGTTTATTTTTGTTCGCATGACCTTTCATTATTACAAATGGTGTGTTAGTATGTGAGTAATACCGTGGTTAGGTTAAGATAATAATTAAAATTGTCATAAGAAAAGTAATAATCGAGTGTTGTCCCTTGAATTAAAAATGTTGTAAGAAATGTTGTAAGTAATGTGTAAGATATAGTTAAGTTGATTTGAGTAATGAAACACTCTCATCTTCTTGAATTCCAACTAGTTTCCTTGGACGGACTTGTGGGAAAAATTAGGTAAACGTCCCATGCACTCATGAAATTTTTTTACCAAACTTACCGATGGTTGGAGAGTTAGAGTTTAGCCCTTCTTTATGAGTTGGTAGAATATTGAATGGGTTTGTAGTGCACGTTTCTTACATGTTTTTAATTTAGTCCTTTGAGGGTCGGTTTGAGTTTAGGTGTAAATAAAACTGTCATAGTTTCACCCACAATGATTTTTGATTTGAAAGAAAGCATTACTTGTGTTGTTTGAGTGAGGATGTGTGACATGGCATCCATCCATAGTCCCACATCATCTCTTCCCTCCTATTCTATAAATTGGAAATTTTTAGCTTGTTTTTGGGTGATTTCTTCACATTTGCCTACTTCGCTTTGGGGTTGACTTATTTTGGTTTGGCGAGCGCTGCTCTTAGGAAACTGAATAGGTTGAATAATTTTTTGGCTGATTTTTTTTTTTGATTGCTTGCCTGGACGAACTGTTTTCTAATTGGAACAAACTCAACTATGGAGATGTGGAGGATTGGTAGTGGGTTAAATTGCGTTTTGAATGTGTGTTGTGGAACCTGTTGTGGCTGGGTTGATTTGCAACACCTTTCTCATTGCATTATGTGGGG